>OU753579.1:13831475-14528028 GCA_916701695.1 Agrochola macilenta | reverse complement strand
ATTACTAAATTAATTTTATCTCGAAATTTTCTCTCCAAACCACATTTGTTATTAGCTTAAATAGATACTTGCCTGCCTTACCTGTATTCTGGTTCGCGTTCCGCGAGCTCGAGTCCCGTTTGGTAGTCGTTATTCCCGGTTTTTACATACTTTTCGGTCGAAAATCCCGTTTTTTGACCAAAAGTCAATATTTTTATTCTGCATTAATTCCAATAACCCCACAGAACGCTAGCCCGCGCGGAGACGCGTCTTTTGACACCTCGCACGTGCGCCTAGCTCATATAGAAATTCAAAATTATTAAAATCAAGTAAATTCATTCATATATAGACCCCCTGACCTAATCCACCTAAGGAATACAGTATTTACAGCAAATCGTTATAACTTTGCATCCAGGTGACGCTTTTTGAAGCTGTTTTCAGCCAAATTGATTTTAAATAGGTTCCGTCCTACTATCTGACTAATTTTAATTGACATTTACGCGAAAAATATTTTTCGTTTCAGGACTTAGAATTTTTCTTCAATATTTTCTTTAAAAATTACTAAATTAATTTTATCTCGAAATTTTCTCTCCAAACCACATTTGTTATTAGCTTAAATAGATACTTGCCTGCCTTACCTGTATTCTGGTTCGCGTTCCGCGAGCTCGAGTCCCGTTTGGTAGTCGTTATTCCCGGTTTTTACATACTTTTCGGTCGAAAATCCCGTTTTTTGACCAAAAGTCAATATTTTTATTCTGCATTAATTCCAATAACCCCACAGAACGCTAGCCCGCGCGGAGACGCGTCTTTTGACACCTCGCACGTGCGCCTAGCTCATATAGAAATTCAAAATTATTAAAATCAAGTAAATTCATTCATATATAGACCCCCTGACCTAATCCACCTAAGGAATACAGTATTTACAGCAAATCGTTATAACTTTGCATCCAGGTGACGCATTTTGAAGCTGTTTTCAGCCAAATTGATTTTAAATAGGTTCCGTCCTACTATCTGACTAATTTTAATTGACATTTACGCGAAAAATATTTTTCGTTTCAGGACTTAGAATTTTTCTTCAATATTTTCTTTAAAAATTACTAAATTAATTTTATCTCGAAATTTTCTCTCCAAACCACATTTGTTATTAGCTTAAATAGATACTTGCCTGCCTTACCTGTATTCTGGTTCGCGTTCCGCGAGCTCGAGTCCCGTTTGGTAGTCGTTATTCCCGGTTTTTACATACTTTTCGGTCGAAAATCCCGTTTTTTGACCAAAAGTCAATATTTTTATTCTGCATTAATTCCAATAACCCCACAGAACGCTAGCCCGCGCGGAGACGCGTCTTTTGACACCTCGCACGTGCGCCTAGCTCATATAGAAATTCAAAATTATTAAAATCAAGTAAATTCATTCATATATAGACCCCCTGACCTAATCCACCTAAGGAATACAGTATTTACAGCAAATCGTTATAACTTTGCATCCAGGTGACGCTTTTTGAAGCTGTTTTCAGCCAAATTGATTTTAAATAGGTTCCGTCCTACTATCTGACTAATTTTAATTGACATTTACGCGAAAAATATTTTTCGTTTCAGGACTTAGAATTTTTCTTCAATATTTTCTTTAAAAATTACTAAATTAATTTTATCTCGAAATTTTCTCTCCAAACCACATTTGTTATTAGCTTAAATAGATACTTGCCTGCCTTACCTGTATTCTGGTTCGCGTTCCGCGAGCTCGAGTCCCGTTTGGTAGTCGTTATTCCCGGTTTTTACATACTTTTCGGTCGAAAATCCCGTTTTTTGACCAAAAGTCAATATTTTTATTCTGCATTAATTCCAATAACCCCACAGAACGCTAGCCCGCGCGGAGACGCGTCTTTTGACACCTCGCACGTGCGCCTAGCTCATATAGAAATTCGAAATTATTAAAATCAAGTAAATTCATTCATATATAGACCCCCTGACCTAATCCACCTAAGGAATACAGTATTTACAGCAAATCGTTATAACTTTGCATCCAGGTGACGATTTTTGAAGCTGTTTTCAGCCAAATTGATTTTAAATAGGTTCCGTCCTACTATCTGACTAATTTTAATTGACATTTACGCGAAAAATATTTTTCGTTTCAGGACTTAGAATTTTTCTTCAATATTTTCTTTAAAAATTACTAAATTAATTTTATCTCGAAATTTTCTCTCCAAACCACATTTGTTATTAGCTTAAATAGATACTTGCCTGCCTTACCTGTATTCTGGTTCGCGTTCCGCGAGCTCGAGTCCCGTTTGGTAGTCGTTATTCCCGGTTTTTACATACTTTTCGGTCGAAAATCCCGTTTTTTGACCAAAAGTCAATATTTTTATTCTGCATTAATTCCAATAACCCCACAGAACGCTAGCCCGCGCGGAGACGCGTCTTTTGACACCTCGCACGTGCGCCTAGCTCATATAGAAATTCAAAATTATTAAAATCAAGTAAATTCATTCATATATAGACCCCCTGACCTAATCCACCTAAGGAATACAGTATTTACAGCAAATCGTTATAACTTTGCATCCAGGTGACGCATTTTGAAGCTGTTTTCAGCCAAATTGATTTTAAATAGGTTCCGTCCTACTATCTGACTAATTTTAATTGACATTTACGCGAAAAATATTTTTCGTTTCAGGACTTAGAATTTTTCTTCAATATTTTCTTTAAAAATTACTAAATTAATTTTATCTCGAAATTTTCTCTCCAAACCACATTTGTTATTAGCTTAAATAGATACTTGCCTGCCTTACCTGTATTCTGGTTCGCGTTCCGCGAGCTCGAGTCCCGTTTGGTAGTCGTTATTCCCGGTTTTTACATACTTTTCGGTCGAAAATCCCGTTTTTTGACCAAAAGTCAATATTTTTATTCTGCATTAATTCCAATAACCCCACAGAACGCTAGCCCGCGCGGAGACGCGTCTTTTGACACCTCGCACGTGCGCCTAGCTCATATAGAAATTCGAAATTATTAAAATCAAGTAAATTCATTCATATATAGACCCCCTGACCTAATCCACCTAAGGAATACAGTATTTACAGCAAATCGTTATAACTTTGCATCCAGGTGACGCTTTTTGAAGCTGTTTTCAGCCAAATTGATTTTAAATAGGTTCCGTCCTACTATCTGACTAATTTTAATTGACATTTACGCGAAAAATATTTTTCGTTTCAGGACTTAGAATTTTTCTTCAATATTTTCTTTAAAAATTACTAAATTAATTTTATCTCGAAATTTTCTCTCCAAACCACATTTGTTATTAGCTTAAATAGATACTTGCCTGCCTTACCTGTATTCTGGTTCGCGTTCCGCGAGCTCGAGTCCCGTTTGGTAGTCGTTATTCCCGGTTTTTACATACTTTTCGGTCGAAAATCCCGTTTTTTGACCAAAAGTCAATATTTTTATTCTGCATTAATTCCAATAACCCCACAGAACGCTAGCCCGCGCGGAGACGCGTCTTTTGACACCTCGCACGTGCGCCTAGCTCATATAGAAATTCGAAATTATTAAAATCAAGTAAATTCATTCATATATAGACCCCCTGACCTAATCCACCTAAGGAATACAGTATTTACAGCAAATCGTTATAACTTTGCATCCAGGTGACGCTTTTTGAAGCTGTTTTCAGCCAAATTGATTTTAAATAGGTTCCGTCCTACTATCTGACTAATTTTAATTGACATTTACGCGAAAAATATTTTTCGTTTCAGGACTTAGAATTTTTCTTCAATATTTTCTTTAAAAATTACTAAATTAATTTTATCTCGAAATTTTCTCTCCAAACCACATTTGTTATTAGCTTAAATAGATACTTGCCTGCCTTACCTGTATTCTGGTTCGCGTTCCGCGAGCTCGAGTCCCGTTTGGTAGTCGTTATTCCCGGTTTTTACATACTTTTCGGTCGAAAATCCCGTTTTTTGACCAAAAGTCAATATTTTTATTCTGCATTAATTCCAATAACCCCACAGAACGCTAGCCCGCGCGGAGACGCGTCTTTTGACACCTCGCACGTGCGCCTAGCTCATATAGAAATTCAAAATTATTAAAATCAAGTAAATTCATTCATATATAGACCCCCTGACCTAATCCACCTAAGGAATACAGTATTTACAGCAAATCGTTATAACTTTGCATCCAGGTGACGCATTTTGAAGCTGTTTTCAGCCAAATTGATTTTAAATAGGTTCCGTCCTACTATCTGACTAATTTTAATTGACATTTACGCGAAAAATATTTTTCGTTTCAGGACTTAGAATTTTTCTTCAATATTTTCTTTAAAAATTACTAAATTAATTTTATCTCGAAATTTTCTCTCCAAACCACATTTGTTATTAGCTTAAATAGATACTTGCCTGCCTTACCTGTATTCTGGTTCGCGTTCCGCGAGCTCGAGTCCCGTTTGGTAGTCGTTATTCCCGGTTTTTACATACTTTTCGGTCGAAAATCCCGTTTTTTGACCAAAAGTCAATATTTTTATTCTGCATTAATTCCAATAACCCCACAGAACGCTAGCCCGCGCGGAGACGCGTCTTTTGACACCTCGCACGTGCGCCTAGCTCATATAGAAATTCGAAATTATTAAAATCAAGTAAATTCATTCATATATAGACCCCCTGACCTAATCCACCTAAGGAATACAGTATTTACAGCAAATCGTTATAACTTTGCATCCAGGTGACGCTTTTTGAAGCTGTTTTCAGCCAAATTGATTTTAAATAGGTTCCGTCCTACTATCTGACTAATTTTAATTGACATTTACGCGAAAAATATTTTTCGTTTCAGGACTTAGAATTTTTCTTCAATATTTTCTTTAAAAATTACTAAATTAATTTTATCTCGAAATTTTCTCTCCAAACCACATTTGTTATTAGCTTAAATAGATACTTGCCTGCCTTACCTGTATTCTGGTTCGCGTTCCGCGAGCTCGAGTCCCGTTTGGTAGTCGTTATTCCCGGTTTTTACATACTTTTCGGTCGAAAATCCCGTTTTTTGACCAAAAGTCAATATTTTTATTCTGCATTAATTCCAATAACCCCACAGAACGCTAGCCCGCGCGGAGACGCGTCTTTTGACACCTCGCACGTGCGCCTAGCTCATATAGAAATTCAAAATTATTAAAATCAAGTAAATTCATTCATATATAGACCCCCTGACCTAATCCACCTAAGGAATACAGTATTTACAGCAAATCGTTATAACTTTGCATCCAGGTGACGCATTTTGAAGCTGTTTTCAGCCAAATTGATTTTAAATAGGTTCCGTCCTACTATCTGACTAATTTTAATTGACATTTACGCGAAAAATATTTTTCGTTTCAGGACTTAGAATTTTTCTTCAATATTTTCTTTAAAAATTACTAAATTAATTTTATCTCGAAATTTTCTCTCCAAACCACATTTGTTATTAGCTTAAATAGATACTTGCCTGCCTTACCTGTATTCTGGTTCGCGTTCCGCGAGCTCGAGTCCCGTTTGGTAGTCGTTATTCCCGGTTTTTACATACTTTTCGGTCGAAAATCCCGTTTTTTGACCAAAAGTCAATATTTTTATTCTGCATTAATTCCAATAACCCCACAGAACGCTAGCCCGCGCGGAGACGCGTCTTTTGACACCTCGCACGTGCGCCTAGCTCATATAGAAATTCGAAATTATTAAAATCAAGTAAATTCATTCATATATAGACCCCCTGACCTAATCCACCTAAGGAATACAGTATTTACAGCAAATCGTTATAACTTTGCATCCAGGTGACGCTTTTTGAAGCTGTTTTCAGCCAAATTGATTTTAAATAGGTTCCGTCCTACTATCTGACTAATTTTAATTGACATTTACGCGAAAAATATTTTTCGTTTCAGGACTTAGAATTTTTCTTCAATATTTTCTTTAAAAATTACTAAATTAATTTTATCTCGAAATTTTCTCTCCAAACCACATTTGTTATTAGCTTAAATAGATACTTGCCTGCCTTACCTGTATTCTGGTTCGCGTTCCGCGAGCTCGAGTCCCGTTTGGTAGTCGTTATTCCCGGTTTTTACATACTTTTCGGTCGAAAATCCCGTTTTTTGACCAAAAGTCAATATTTTTATTCTGCATTAATTCCAATAACCCCACAGAACGCTAGCCCGCGCGGAGACGCGTCTTTTGACACCTCGCACGTGCGCCTAGCTCATATAGAAATTCGAAAAATTGCCCTCCCACCCACCCTGTTTTCATTGACCAGGTAAACTTTTCAGTTTTGGCAAAAAACTATTTTTCTATTTTCACTTTTTTAAGCTTTATTTATTCCTTACGGCAATAGGAATAAACTCGATCGGTGGTTTGAACGCCTATTATCGTCACCTTGAAGGCATTTTAATCACTGACTGCTATTTTGACCTGACCAGTCCTACTTATAGGGCTCGTTTTAATTTTATTCATCTTTTATTACCGCTGATCCCCCCTTTACAGGGATTCAGTACAAGTGTCCCCTGATAGCATAGTTTCTCCGCAGTCTCAAACCCGTTATCATCTAGAATGTTTGGAATACGGACACCAGTAAACAAAGCAAAGGTCTCGGAGGAGAGTTCGGGGAGGCCACAACTGGAACAGGCTGGCCCGTCGGTGAGGCGTAGTGTGGGGGAGTGGGAGGCTGATAGATCGAAGTCTGCACAGCCTCTCAAAACCCCAACCCCACCAAAAAAGGCTCCACTGAGAACTCCCCCCAAACTTAAACCCAAAGTAACTCTCTCACTCAAATTGGATGGACCGAAGCAGCAGAAGGGAACGGAGGAGAGCTCGCCGCGAGAAGCGCAACCCGTGAGGTACGTAAACAGGACCACGGAGGCAAAGGCGTGTCTCACAAAAGCAAAGATGCAGCTTTTAAGTTCAAAGAACTTAAAAAAGGAAATAAAGGACGAACTAACCAAAGCGGTCGAAAGGCTGTACCAACTGGTGAAGGAGGCGGAGCTCGAGAGAGGGAAAGGAGTTGCGGGAGTCGTCGAACCTGAAAAGGCCCTGGAAGACCTTAGGCCGACCACGGACGAGCCGACGGAGCTCATGAAGCAGCTAATGGCGGACCTCCAACAGCATAACCAGGCGTTGGAGGAATGCAAACAGCACACACGGGCTCTGTCGGAGCGTCTGCAAGAGGCCCCTCGCTACGTTTCAGGTCAGGGTCCGACCTTCGCGGAAATGGCCGCCGCCCCGACTCAGCGCTTTCAAGAGCCTCTTCATTCGGTAGTTGTATCATCTCTAAATGATCAGGACACCGGTGAGGAGGTCATTGAGAAGCTCAGGACGGCGGTCAATGCCAGGAACGAGGGCACTAGAGTCGAACGGCTGCGCAAGGCGAGGGACCAGAAGGTGGTGGTCGGCTTCAGGACCAGGGAGGAAATGGCAAAGGTTACAGAGCGCATAAGGAGCAAGGGTAATCTGTTGGTAGAAGAGGTGAAAAATAAAGACCCGCTTGTCATCATCAAAGACGTCCTCTCCTGCCACACAGATGAGGAGATAACCCAATCCCTGCAGCGGCAAAACACCCATTTGATAGGGGACATTCCTGCGGAGGACGTGAGGTTGGGGGTGAAGTACCGTCGAAGGACGAGGAACCCCCACATGTGCCACGTCGTCCTGCAGGTGTCCCCTACCTTATGGCAGAGGCTGACTATGGCGGGTCGCGTGCACATCGACCTACAGCGAGTGCGAGTGCAGGATCAGTCGCCACTGATGCAGTGCACTCGCTGTCTTCGTTTCGGCCACAGCCGAAGACTGTGCACGCAGCCCGCAGACCTCTGCATCCACTGCGGTGACCCCCACATGCGGGCAGACTGCCCGTCACGGTTGGCAGCGGAGGCACCGAAATGCCACAATTGCCTATTGGCAAAAATGGAGAAAACCGACCACAACGCCTTCGACAGCGGGTGCCCGATACGAGTAAAATGGGACGCATTGGCACGCCTGTCGGTGGCGTATTGCTAAGGTGGACGCAGTTTTTCCCGGAAGCAATAACTCATGCCCGACCCGAACCCGAACTCACCCTAGTGCCCGACCAAACTACCAAGTGATCCAAGCGAATCTGCAGAGGAAGAATCTGGCGACCCAAGAGCTGATGATAGTGGCTAGCGAGCGAAAGGTCGCATTCGCACTGCTCCAGGAGCCGTATGTGGGTGGGGTAAAAAGGATGCGAGACTACCGGGGAGCGAGAGTCTACCAGTGCGCGGAACATGGAAGTGGAACTGTGAAGGCGGCAATAGTCGTCTTTGATCATGACCTTGACGTCACACAGTGTCCAAAACTCACCACCAATAACATCACGGTGGTGAGGATCCGAACCAGCGCCTGGGAAATCGCAGTAGTCTCGTTCTATTTCGAACCGGACCAGCCCATACAGCCATACCTGGAGCAGCTTCTGCAGATTCGTGAGGAAATGGGCCCTACAAAAATAATAATGGGAGGTGACGCAAATGCAAAGAGCACCTGGTGGGGCAGTTTGGCTATAGACGGCAGGGGTGAGGAAATGTCGGGAACGCTGGACGAAATGTGCTTGCAGGTACTCAACGTCGGAAACACGCCAACCTTCGACACCATCAGGGGTGGCAAGTCATACTCCAGCTTCGTTGACGTAACAGTGTGCTCAACGGACTTGCTAGACCTGGTGGAGGACTGGAGGGTTGAGGAAGGCATCACGAGCTCGGACCACAACGGTATTGTATTTAATATTAATCTTCTCAAATCAAAAGGGACAAATATAAATAGAACCACTAGACTTTATAATACAAAAAAAGCAAATTGGAGCCAATTTCATGAGAAATTGGCCCAATTAAAAGTAGACTTTAAATTAAATATAATAGAAATAAATAAAATCAACAATAAAATAGACCTTGAAAATAGTGTTAACAATTATATTAGTACTGTTACTAAAACTTGTGATGAAACCCTAGCCAAAATTAAAAATACCGAAATACTTACAATACCGTGGTGGTCAAACGAGCTCGCCGATATGATGAACGAGGTAAATACCAAGAGACGCCGCATTCGATGCGCTGCACCAGTCCGAAGAGCGAGGGTCGTCGAGGAGTACCTGCAAGCAAAAGAGAATTATGAGTTACAAGCCAAAAGGGCGCAGATAACGAGTTGGAAGGGGTTCTGCGAAAAGCAGGATAAGGAGGGAGTCTGGGAGGGAATTTATAGGATCATTGGACGGACCGCAAAGCGACAAGAGGACTTGCCATTGGTGAAGGATGGGGTGCCACTCGATGGTATAGATTCGGCTACACTGCTGGCGGAGACCTTCTACCCCGAAGACCTGGAAGAGGAAGACAACGATGACCACCGTGGGACGCGAGAAGCGGCCAGTCGTGTAAACGAGTGGACGCATGATGAACAACATGACCCACCGTTTACACTTCAGGAGCTAAAAACCACGGTGGAAAGTTTCAACCCAAAGAAGGCACCCGGGGCGGATGGTCTCACAGCCGATATCTGTGCCCAAGCCATATTCCGGGATCCGGGGATGTTTCTTGCGCTGGCCAACAAGTGCCTCGAGCAGGGCCACTTCCCCGGAGCCTGGAAGGTGGCCACAGTGGTGATACTCCGAAAGCCGGGAAAAGACTGTTACACCACCCCCAAATCCTACAGACCGATCGGCCTCCTACCAGTCCTGGGCAAAATGCTAGAAAAAATGTTGGTAGCAAGGTTGAAGTGGCATCTGATCCCGCGGTTGAGTACTCGTCAGTTTGGCTTCATGCCCCAGAAGAGCACCGAGGACTCCCTCTACACCATGATACAACATATCAAAACAAAGCTGAGCCAAAAGAAGCTGATCACTGTTGTATCGCTTGACATAGAGGGAGCCTTCGACAGCGCATGGTGGCCGGCAATCAGGACCAGACTGGCTGAGGAAAGGTGCCCGGTGAATCTCAGACGGATGCTGGACAGCTACCTGACTGGTAGGAGCGTCCGAGTTAGGTATGCCGGAGAAGAGTGCCAAAGGAACACAGAAAAGGGGTGTGTACAGGGGTCGATTGGTGGTCCGATCCTCTGGAACCTGCTGCTGGACCCATTGCTGAAGGGGCTGGAAGAGCGGGGGCATCACTGCCAGGCCTTCGCCGATGATGTCGTTATGATCTTCGACGGTGACACAGCATTGGAAGTTCAAGGACGTGCCAATGCCGCCCTCGAGTATGTTCGGAGATGGGGCATCGGAAATAAGCTGAAGTTTGCACCACACAAAACCTGTGCAATGGTAGTTACCAAGAAGCTTAAGTACGATGTCCCACTCCTGAGCATGGGCGGGGTCGACATTGGCATGTCTAAGGAAATAAAAATACTGGGGCTCACCGTCGACCACCAGCTCACTTTTAACACCCACGCCGCAAACGTGTGCAGAAAAGCTGCAAACATCTATAAGCAGCTATCCAGAGCGGCTAAAGTGAGCTGGGGCCTACATCCGGAGGTCATACGGAGCATCTACACGGCAGCGGTTGAGCCGGTGGTGATGTACGCGGCAAGCGCCTGGGCGCCAGCAACAAGGAAAATTGGAGTGCAGAAGCTGCTGAACACGGTCCAACGAGGATTCGCCCAAAAGCTCTGCAAATCCTACCGCACGGTTTCGCTGAACGCGTCCCTGGTGCTGGCAGGAATACTTCCTCTCGACCTCCGAATACAGGAAGCAGCCGCCCTGTATGAGGCAAAGAGGGGAGTGCCCCAGCCAGCACTAGCGGGCAGGGAGGTGGAGCGTGTGGTGGCATTTGCAGAGACTCCACATCCGGCGAAACATATGGCCATGGAGTTCATGAGTCTGGAGGACCAGTCCCGAGTGGACACCCACAACAACCAAGCGGTCCGGTTCTTCACCGACGGCAGCAAGATCGAGGGCAAGGTCGGAGCAGCACTGTCCCTGTGGGACAGTGATGCCGAGATTAAGTCCGTAAAGCTTAGCTTGCCGTCGTGCTGCACGGTCTACCAGGCGGAACTCCTGGCCATATGCGTAGCCACGAGGGAAATCCTCAAGCGCAAAGAGGGAACCTTCGGAATCTATAGTGACTCAAAGGCAGCACTTCAAACAGTCACGAACCAAGGTTCCCTCCACGCCCTGGCCGTGGAGGCGAGAGCAAACGTGGGCGCGGCCTTATCCCAGAGCAAAGATGTTTCTTTGTTCTGGGTTAAGGCTCACGCCGGACTAGAGGGCAATGAGCGCGCAGACCACCTAGCTAAAGAGGCTGCACTCAAATTAAAAAAGAAGCCAGATTATGATCTTTGCCCGGTCTCATTCGTCAAGCGGCAGATCCGAATGGGGTCGCTTGACGAATGGAACCGGAGATACAAGAATGGTGAAACAGCCTCCATCACAAAAATTTTCTTCCCAGACGCCATAGATGCCTTCAAAATTGTCAGGAAAATAAAGCCAACTGGAGTTGTTGCGCAGATCTTGACGGGGCACGGTGGGTTCTCTGAATACCTGCACCGCTTTAAGTGTAAGGAGAGCCCATCGTGCATCTGTGAGCCGGATGCACAGGAAACGGTCCCTCACATTTTGACCGAATGTCCAGCGTTTGGAGTAGAGAGATTGGATGCGGAAATGAGACTTGAGACGGAGCTAAATAAGGAAAATATTTGGAAATTTATGACTAACGCAAAACATAGGAAAATTTTAATGGATTACAGCATAGCAATAACTACAAGAGTGATAAAACAAAATAAGGAAACATAAAGATATGCTTTTAATATATACATGTATATACAGACAAAGCATACATACAATAAATAGATTTTTTAAAGAAAACAAAACATTAATTTAGGTAAATAAATAAAACATACTCGTGGATTTAAATTCAAATTAGTAAAATCTTTTATCAATTCGGCGAAAAAATTATGGAAAATGCTAATTAAATAAAAATAAATGTATAAAAAGGCCTCTGACCATGTCAGGGGGACACTTAGAAAGGCAGGAGTGGGTTTTAGCCGGTAAGAGTCCGGCACTGCCCAGACTGGCTCATCAGTGAGGCAGTCTGGGCGTCCATGAGGATTTCCCACTCCTGCCAAACCAAAAAAAAAAAAAAAAAAAAAACCTTTTTTTTTTTTTTTTTTGTCGCTGAGAAATGCTTTATGCATCCCCGGCTCGTGGGGGACGAGTCGGGGTATGTGGGACTCCCTGTCCTAGTGACAGTATACCCACTAAAACTCAGCGGTGTTCCCGCATCGCCGTGATGGGAGGGTCATGGGAAACCGGCTCAGCCTTTACATCCACGACCCTCCCGGCGCATGCCCGCCTAGCTGGCGGGCCCCGCATGCCCCCCGGGTTGGGGGGCTGGTTGGGGAATGGCCGGGAACACCTGGCCATTCCCGTCCGACACTGGTGGAGGTCTGTGCGATACAGGCAAGGGTGCCCCCGCACCCGTTGCCTGCTGGCCTCCACCTGGGAGGAGTCGGAGATGACTATCATACTGACGTCTTCTTCGACCCCTCCTCCGCCTTCGGAGCGGCGCCTCGGCAGGATCGTCCTCCCGAGCGCGCTCCGCCGCCTCCTTCTGGGACATGACGTGTTCGCAGAAGGAGGCGACTGCCGCCCAGGACCCCTCGTCCCTCAGCATGGCGTTAACCAAGCCGGGGAGCGAGAGGTCCGGTCCGATCGCCGCGACGAGACTGCGGCGCGGCTCTGACCACGACGGGCACACCTCGAGGGTGTGCTGTGCCACGTCCTCCGCCGCGCCACAGTCGCGGCACGACGGCGTCTCCTCCCGTCCGATTCGGTGCAGGTACGATCCGAAGCAACCGTGTCCGGACAGCACCTGCACGAGACGGAAGGAGAGAAACCCGTGCGGACGCTCGAGCCAGTCTCGCAGCACTGGCCCAATCGCGTCGAGGGTTCGGCGGCCGAAGGCTGCGGTGGCGAGGTCCCCCGTCCAATGGACGACGATGGCGTCCCTCGCCTCCCGCCTGACGGCCTCCCGCTCTTCCGGGGCCGAGCGAACGCCCCTCGCCCTCCGCTCCGCCGTCCATTCATACACTCTGGCGAGCACCCACGCCTCGAGTTCCCAAGGAGGGGTGCTGGCCAGAGCGCATGCTGCCGCATAGCCCACCGTGCGGTAGGCCCACGCCGCACGCTGGGCTATGGCCCTTTGAGGTGCCCGCAAGGCCGCGGCGTTCTCTCGTCTGTGGAGGGACTCCTCCCAGATAGGAGCCCCGTAGAGGGCCATGCTCCTCAAGATGCCGGCGTAAAGCTGCCGGCATCGCGCGCTGGGCCCCCCCAGGTTGGGAAGCAGCCACGAGAGAGCGCCCGCGGCCTTCAGCAGGCGCGACGACAGCCCGCTGAAATGCGGGCCGAAGCGCCACCTGCTGTCGAGTACAAGGCCCAGATATTTCATCTGGGCCTTCACCTCAATCCTGACGCCCTCCACGAAGATGTGGGCGTCAGGTGGTGGGTGGCGCTGCCGAGGGCCGTGGAAGAACACGGCCTCGGTCTTGTGCAGCGCCACCGTTAAACCGAGGCGGCGGATCCGCCCCGCGACCAAGGATCCGCCCGCCGAGGCCAGGTCGGCCGCCTCTCTGAAACTCTCCCCCCGGGCGGTGAGGAGAGTGTCATCCGCGTAGCAGACGACACTCGTGCCTCGGAGGAGAGTTCCCCGCAGGAGCCAATCATAGCCGACGTTCCAGAGGAGAGGTCCTAAGACAGACCCCTGTGGAACGCCGGCTTCAACGGCGTACCGCCGGACTCGGCCAGTCTTGTTTACCAGGAGGATCGCCCGATCCTCCAGGTAGCTGGCCAGCAGACTGCGCATATACCGAGGCACTCCGTGGAATCGGAGCGCCTCGAGGATGGTGCAGTGGGGAACGGAGTTGAAGGCGTTGGCAATGTCGAATGACACAGCCAACAATCCGTCCCCCGCATCCATCGCCTCCTTCACCTGCCCCTTAAGGCAGGCCAGCGCGTCCACCGTGGACCGCTCAGCCCGAAACCCGAACTGAGCGTCCGACAAGTCCGGCCCGATACGCCGCAGATGGCCCTTTAGGCGGGCAGCGATTATCCCCTCGAACATTTTACCGACCTCATCGAGCAGAACGATGGGCCGGTATGCCGAGGGGGAGTCTGCTGGGCGGCCCTCCTTGCGGAGGAGGCACAGCTGCCCCTCCTTCCACGGTTTCGGGAACCTCCCAGACGCAAGGCATGCGCTGAAGAGGTCCCGAAACCTCTCCTCCATTTGAGTGGCGGCGATCGCCACCACTCTTGCCGGGACACCGTCGGGGCCCGGAGCTGTCTTCTTGGCGCGGATATGGACAATCGCCGCGCCAAGTTCCGACTCCGTGACCGGAGGGGCCTCTTCTTCCTCCTCAGCTGGCGGAGCTGTCCCGAGCGGGGGGTCCATCACTGGTGGGGTGAAGTTGTCCCTGCACGGAAACAGGGACTGAACCACCCCATCCAGAAACGAGGGCTCGAGGGTCTCGGCCACGGGGGGACCAAAGGGGCGCAGTTTGTTGCGCGCCGCCTTGTACGGTCTCCCGAAGGGGTCGTTGTCGAGACCCTCCAGCATCTCCGCTCTCCCCGAGTCTCTGGCGGCGGCGATGGCTCGGTCGAGGACCATTTTCGCCTCCAAGTACACCTCATAGAGGTGGTCCCCGACAGCCACATCCCGTCGACGCCGCCGCCGACTCCGCGTGTAGGCCCTCCTTGCCTCCACACACGCCGCTCGAAGCTCCGCCAGCTCCGCCGACCACCAGTACACGGCGCGTTTTGGTAGTGGTCGGCGAGACCGAGGCATGCTGGAGTTGCATACCTCGGTCAGAGACTCCCTGAGGTGCCCCGCCACGGTGTCCACGTCCAGGCCGGCGGAAGACGGCGAAAGCCAGTCCTGGACGAACGCCGCCTCCCGCGCTGCCTCCCTGTCCAGGCGGGTGAGAGCCCACCGTGGGAACGGTGACGGCCCCGAGCGGGGCCGCGTCGCTCCGGGGCCACTGGTGGAGATGTCGAAACGCACGTAGCGGTGGTCTGACAAAGTCTCCACCAGGTCCACCCGCCAGTTCAGCACGCGCGCGGCTAACGCAGGGGTGGCGAAAGTGACGTCCACTATTGAGCCACCCTGCCGCCGCACGCATGTCTGGACGCTTCCTCTGTTCAAGAGGGAGAGTCCAGAGGAGGCCGCCCACATTTCCACGGCCCGCCCGCGGGCGTCGGTGGCCGGGTTGCCCCAGGTCACAGACTTGGCGTTCAGGTCTCCCAGCACGGAGACCTGACGCGGCGCCGCCCTGCCGACCACGGCGGCCAGGACTCCGAGAAAGTTCTCGAAGTCCTGAAGAGGGCGGTTTGGGGAGAAATACACGCCCACAAGGGCGAAGTCTCCCCACGCGGCGGCCACGTATCCCGGTCCCTTCTCTAATAGCGAGAGGGGAGGGGAGTCTGTGGAAGACCGCGCCGCTAGTGCCACCGAGCCGTCCTCGTCACCCAGCCAGCTGCCGGGGATCGAGTAGGGCTCGGCGACCACCGCTACGTTCACCAACCACTCGGCCATGACCTGCACTACCAGGTCCTGGGCCGCTCTGCAGTGGTTGGTGTTCGTCTGGAGGATGCGGTAGTCGGAAATTGTTATTCCGACATCGCACCCCCCACCTCATTTACCGCCGCCACTGGAGCTACAGCGGCGACGACTGCGACGGCGGTGGCAACAGGGCGAACCTGCGCCGGCACCACGCCCTTCCTCACGGGGGGCTTGCAGCTCCTGCCCGTCATCCTGTGGTCCGCGGGGCGGCCACCGGCGGCACACGCCGCGCAGTGCGGCTTGGCGGTGGTGCAAGCGGCCCACCCGTGTCCCTCCTGACCGCATTGGAAGCACGTGCCTCCCCAGTCGGACTTGGAGGGACACGTGGCTCGGGTGTGGCCGACCGCGAAGCACTTGAAGCAGCGGACGGGCTGGTCTTCAAGCGCCCGGACCACAGCCGAGCTGAAGCCCACCAGCAGCCGTCCCTTGGTCGCTGCAAGGACGGCCCCAGCCGCGGCGACTGGGCACTCGACGCGGATGATGCCCAGGCCGCGGCGGCCAGGCCTGATGGCTCCACCCTTCACCGCGCCAGCGTCGCAGCCTCCAGCCGCCGCGACGGCCGCCACCACATCCTCCTTGGTGACCGAATCATCCAGATCGGCCACCTCCAAGGCTGCGGTCTTTATAGGCCTGGCAACCTTGGCCACATCTGCGATGACCTCTTGCAACTTTGTTGCGAAGAGGTCCGCATTTGTGCCGCGCTTCTCCCCCGAGAACTCGAAAATTCGAGCCCCGGTTAGAGTTCGGCGGCACTTGATGTTGCTGATCCCCAGCTGGGAGGGATCAGCATTAGTACGAGCCCGTCTTAGGACGGACTCGTACGTTTCCCCACGCTCCGCGGCCTCCGGGGTGATGGTCACCACGACGGCCGCGGTTTTAGGAGGAACCAGCTTCCTCCCGCCGGCCTTTTTGGCTGGAGGACCAGTCGCCGCGCTGGCGGGCTTGGGAGCCGACTTTTTGCCCTTTTTCCCTTTCTTGACCACTTCCGTCCACGGCTGGTTGGACGGGGTGGTGGAGGGAAGAAGGGCGTCTTCCTCCTGTGGGTTCTGGGAGGCTGCTGGAGCGGCAGAGGACCCAGACGCTCCCTCCGCGCTTGTGGTGGGGGCATGAGGAGCCGCCTTGGTGCTCTTGCCCTTGCCTTTGCCCTTGGCGGGCTGGGCATCCGATGCTGGGCCTGCTACAGGCGCAGGTTCCGGCTCCTTCGGCGGTGGACGCTTGTCCGCCGCTAGCGGCGGGCGCAGCCGCTTTTCCGGCAGGAGCCGGTCCTCGATGCCTGCGAAGCAGGCCCGGATGAAGGCCCTCTCCTCCATCACCACTCCGCGAATGGTGGCCTCAAGGCTAGCGGTTGAGGAGGTGGAGCCTCCTACCACCGGACCTGGGGCGGATTGGGCAGGCCTGGCCGTGGCCTCAGCCAGCTTCTGGTGCAGCTGGCTGACCTCCGCCTGCAGGCGATCCACCTTCGCCTGCAGCTGCCGCGTCTCGTCCGTGGCCGTGCGCTTGACCAGCTCTGTCACGATGCCGTGCATGCTGGCGGCACGGCATTTGAGGGCCTTCTGGAAGGTCCCCTTCAAATTGGAGGACTTTGAGGCGACCTCCAGGACCTCCTCCCTATCCTCCTGCGCCATGCGCTCCAGTTCCGCCAAGGAGTGGTCAGCATACAGCACACTGGATGCGCCGTAGCCAGCCCTCGCCCTGGCAGCTTGCGCCTGCTGCTCCTTAGCGGTGACCCTCTCCTCCAGGTCTTGTTGAAGCTGCGCCCTCTTCGCCAGATTCAACTGGCGCTCGGCGTCCACCAAGCCCACACTGTGGGAAGAAGGCGCAGTAGAAGTCGAGGCCTTTCTAGGCTTCGACTTCTTCTTTTCTCTCTTAGACTCCGAGGAGCCCTCCGACCTCTTCCGCTTGAAGCGGTCGCTCTCGGACGCCGACGTGTCCATGATGGAGTCGTCGGAGTCCGACACCTCATCCGGTCTTCGAAACAAGCCGGCCGCAGATGGTATGCGGTCAGCTTCTGACGCTAAAGCGCCGCCGGCGTGGCCCTGAGAAGGGCCGTTGGGGTGGCCCTGAGAAGGGCCGTTGGTGTGGCCCTGAGAAGGGCCGTTGGGTTGGCCCTGAGAAGGGCCGTTGGGTTGGCCCTGAGAAGGGCCGTTGGATTGGCCCTGAGAAGGACCGTTGGTTTGGCCCTGAGAAGGGCCGTTGGGTTGGCCCTGAGAAGGGCCGTTTGAATCGCCCTGGGAGGAGCGATTCGGGTTAAAATAAGGGATAAAACGGCCAGACGCGTCACGCGCTGGCTTGCTCGACAGGTTTTTAAAATTCGACATGGTGTTAAAATTAAAATTCGACTCGTTCGTAGACGACTGCGTGATGCCTACGAGTCACAGCGCACTTTAGCCACCGGTCTGCCACTCCGTTACGGTGGTCAGACACGGCGTTGCCCAGGGGATACTACGAGGAAGTATGCGCTGTGGGGGATCCCCCAACCTAACCTAACCTAACCTTTTTTTTTTTTTTTTTTTTTTTTGTCGCTGAGAAATGCTTTATGCATCCCCGGCTCGTGGGGGACGAGTCGGGGTATGTGGGACTCCCTGTCCTAGTGACAGTATACCCACTAAAACTCAGCGGTGTTCCCGCATCGCCGTGATGGGAGGGTCATGGGAAACCGGCTCAGCCTTTACATCCACGACCCTCCCGGCGCATGCCCGCCTAGCTGGCGGGCCCCGCATGCCCCCCGGGTTGGGGGGCTGGTTGGGGAATGGCCGGGAACACCTGGCCATTCCCGTCCGACACTGGTGGAGGTCTGTGCGATGCAGGCAAGGGTGCCCCCGCACCCGTTGCCTGCTGGCCTCCACCTGGGAGGAGTCGAAGATGACTATCGTATTGACGTCTTCTTCGACCCCTCCTCCGCCTTCGGAGCGGCGCCTCGGCAGGATCGTCCTCCCGTGCGCGCTCCGCCGCCTCCTTCTGGGACATGACGTGTTCGCAGAAGGAGGCGACTGCCGCCCAGGACCCCTCGTCCCTCAGCATGGCGTTAACCAAGCCGGGGAGCGAGAGGTCCGGTCCGATCGCCGCGACGAGACTGCGGCGCGGCTCTGACCACGACGGGCACACCTCCAGAGTGTGCTGTGCCACGTCCTCCGCCGCGCCACAGTCGCGGCACGACGGCGTCTCCTCCCGTCCGATACGGTGCAGGTACGATCCGAAGCAACCGTGTCCGGACAGCACCTGCACGAGACGGAAGGAGAGGAACCCGTGCGGACGCTCGAGCCAGTCTCGCAGCACTGGCCCAATCGCGTCGAGGGTTCGGCGGCCGAAAACCTAACCTAACCTTTTTTTTTTTTTTTTTTGTCGCTGAGAAATGCTTTATGCATCCCCGGCTCGTGGGGGACGAGTCGGGGTATGTGGGACTCCCTGTCCTAGTGACAGTATACCCACTAAAACTCAGCGGTGTTCCCGCATCGCCGTGATGGGAGGGTCATGGGAAACCGGCTCAGCCTTTACATCCACGACCCTCCCGGCGCATGCCCGCCTAGCTGGCGGGCCCCGCATGCCCCCCGGGTTGGGGGGCTACGGGAATGGCCGGGAACACCTGGCCATTCCCGTCCGACACTGGTGGAGGTCTGTGCGATGCAGGCAAGGGTGCCCCCGCACCCGTTGCCTGCTGGCCTCCACCTGGGAGGAGTCGAAGATGACTATCGTATTGACGTCTTCTTCGACCCCTCCTCCGCCTTCGGAGCGGCGCCTCGGCAGGATCGTCCTCCCGTGCGCGCTCCGCCGCCTCCTTCTGGGACATGACGTGTTCGCAGAAGGAGGCGACTGCCGCCCAGGACCCCTCGTCCCTCAGCATGGCGTTAACCAAGCCGGGGAGCGAGAGGTCCGGTCCGATCGCCGCGACGAGACTGCGGCGCGGCTCTGACCACGACGGGCACACCTCCAGAGTGTGCTGTGCCACGTCCTCCGCCGCGCCACAGTCGCGGCACGACGGCGTCTCCTCCCGTCCGATACGGTGCAGGTACGATCCGAAGCAACCGTGTCCGGACAGCACCTGCACGAGACGGAAGGAGAGGAACCCGTGCGGACGCTCGAGCCAGTCTCGCAGCACTGGCCCAATCGCGTCGAGGGTTCGGCGGCCGAAGGCTGCGGTGGCGAGGTCCCCCGTCCAATGGACGACGATGGCGTCCCTCGCCTCCCGCCGGACGGCCTCCCGCTCTTCTGGAGCCGAGCGAACGCCCCTCGCTTTTCGCTCCGCCGTCCACTCATACACTCTGGCGAGCACCCACGCCTCGAGTTCCCAAGGAGGGGTGCTGGCCAGAGCGCATGCTGCCGCATAGCCCACCGTGCGGTAGGCCCGCGCCGCACGCTGGGCTATGGCCCTTTGAGGTGCCCGCAAGGCCGCGGCGTTCTCTCGTCTGTGGAGGGACTCCTCCCAGATAGGAGCCCCGTAGAGGGCCATGCTCCTCAAGATGCCGGCGTAAAGCTGCCGGCATCGCGCGCTGGGCCCCCCCAGGTTGGGAAGCAGCCACGAGAGAGCGCCCGCGGCCTTCAGCAGGCGCGACGACAGCCCGCTGAAATGCGGGCCGAAGCGCCACCTGCTGTCGAGTACAAGGCCCAGATATTTCATCTGGGCCTTCACCTCAATCCTGACGCCCTCCACGAAGATGTGGGCGTCAGGTGGTGGGTGGCGCTGCCGAGGGCCGTGGAAGAACACGGCCTCGGTCTTGTGCAGCGCCACCGTTAAACCGAGGCGGCGGATCCGCCCCGCGACCAAGGATCCGCCCGCCGAGGCCAGGTCGGCCGCCTCTCTGAAACTCTCCCCCCGGGCGGTGAGGAGAGTGTCATCCGCGTAGCAGACGACACTCGTGCCTCGGAGGAGAGTTCCCCGCAGGAGCCAATCATAGCCGACGTTCCAGAGGAGAGGTCCTAAGACAGACCCCTGTGGAACGCCGGCCTCAACGGCGTACCGCCGGACTCGGCCAGTCTTGTTTACCAGGAGGATCGCCCGATCCTCCAGGTAGCTGGCCAGCAGACTGCGCATGTACCGAGGCACTCCGTGGAATCGGAGCGCCTCGAGGATGGTGCAGTGGGGAACGGAGTTGAAGGCGTTGGCAATGTCGAATGACACAGCCAACAATCCGTCCCCCGCATCCATCGCCTCCTTCACCTGCCCCTTAAGGCAGGCCAGCGCGTCCACCGTGGACCGCTCAGCCCGAAACCCGAACTGAGCGTCCGACAAGTCCGGCCCGATACGCCGCAGATGGCCCTTCAGGCGGGCAGCGATTATCCCCTCGAACATTTTACCGACAACCTAACCTAACCTAACCTAACCTTTTTTTTTTTTTTTTTTTTTTTTTTTTTTTTTTTTTTTTTTGTCGCTGAGAAATGCTTTATGCATGCCCGGCTCGTGGGGGACGAGTCGGGGTATGTGGGACTCCCTGTCCTAGTGACAGTATACCCACTAAAACTCAGCGGTGTTCCCGCATCGCCGTGATGGGAGGGTCATGGGAAACCGGCTCAGCCTTTACATCCACGACCCTCCCGGCGCATGCCCGCCTAGCTGGCGGGCCCCGCATGCCCCCCGGGTTGGGGGGCTACGGGAATGGCCGGGAACACCTGGCCATTCCCGTCCGACACTGGTGGAGGTCTGTGCGATGCAGGCAAGGGTGCCCCCGCACCCGTTGCCTGCTGGCCTCCACCTGGGAGGAGTCGAAGATGACTATCGTATTGACGTCTTCTTCGACCCCTCCTCCGCCTTCGGAGCGGCGCCTCGGCAGGATCGTCCTCCCGTGCGCGCTCCGCCGCCTCCTTCTGGGACATGACGTGTTCGCAGAAGGAGGCGACTGCCGCCCAGGACCCCTCGTCCCTCAGCATGGCGTTAACCAAGCCGGGGAGCGAGAGGTCCGGTCCGATCGCCGCGACGAGACTGCGGCGCGGCTCTGACCACGACGGGCACACCTCCAGAGTGTGCTGTGCCACGTCCTCCGCCGCGCCACAGTCGCGGCACGACGGCGTCTCCTCCCGTCCGATACGGTGCAGGTACGATCCGAAGCAACCGTGTCCGGACAGCACCTGCACGAGACGGAAGGAGAGGAACCCGTGCGGACGCTCGAGCCAGTCTCGCAGCACTGGCCCAATCGCGTCGAGGGTTCGGCGGCCGAAGGCTGCGGTGGCGAGGTCCCCCGTCCAATGGACGACGATGGCGTCCCTCGCCTCCCGCCGGACGGCCTCCCGCTCTTCTGGAGCCGAGCGAACGCCCCTCGCTTTTCGCTCCGCCGTCCACTCATACACTCTGGCGAGCACCCACGCCTCGAGTTCCCAAGGAGGGGTGCTGGCCAGAGCGCATGCTGCCGCATAGCCCACCGTGCGGTAGGCCCGCGCCGCACGCTGGGCTATGGCCCTTTGAGGTGCCCGCAAGGCCGCGGCGTTCTCTCGTCTGTGGAGGGACTCCTCCCAGATAGGAGCCCCGTAGAGGGCCATGCTCCTCAAGATGCCGGCGTAAAGCTGCCGGCATCGCGCGCTGGGCCCCCCCAGGTTGGGAAGCAGCCACGAGAGAGCGCCCGCGGCCTTCAGCAGGCGCGACGACAGCCCGCTGAAATGCGGGCCGAAGCGCCACCTGCTGTCGAGTACAAGGCCCAGATATTTCATCTGGGCCTTCACCTCAATCCTGACGCCCTCCACGAAGATGTGGGCGTCAGGTGGTGGGTGGCGCTGCCGAGGGCCGTGGAAGAACACGGCCTCGGTCTTGTGCAGCGCCACCGTTAAACCGAGGCGGCGGATCCGCCCCGCGACCAAGGATCCGCCCGCCGAGGCCAGGTCGGCCGCCTCTCTGAAACTCTCCCCCCGGGCGGTGAGGAGAGTGTCATCCGCGTAGCAGACGACACTCGTGCCTCGGAGGAGAGTTCCCCGCAGGAGCCAATCATAGCCGACGTTCCAGAGGAGAGGTCCTAAGACAGACCCCTGTGGAACGCCGGCTTCAACGGCGTACCGCCGGACTCGGCCAGTCTTGTTTACCAGGAGGATCGCCCGATCCTCCAGGTAGCTGGCCAGCAGACTGCGCATGTACCGAGGCACTCCGTGGAATCGGAGCGCCTCGAGGATGGTGCAGTGGGGAACGGAGTTGAAGGCGTTGGCAATGTCGAATGACACAGCCAACAATCCGTCCCCCGCATCCATCGCCTCCTTCACCTGCCCCTTAAGGCAGGCCAGCGCGTCCACCGTGGACCGCTCAGCCCGAAACCCGAACTGAGCGTCCGACAAGTCCGGCCCGATACGCCGCAGATGGCCCTTCAGGCGGGCAGCGATTATCCCCTCGAACATTTTACCGACCTCATCGAGCAGAACGATGGGCCGGTATGCCGAGGGGGAGTCTGCTGGGCGGCCCTCCTTGCGGAGGAGGCACAGCTGCCCCTCCTTCCACGGTTTCGGGAACCTCCCAGACGCAAGGCATGCGCTGAAGAGGTCCCGAAACCTCTCCTCCATTTGAGTGGCGGCGATCGCCACCACTCTTGCCGGGACACCGTCGGGGCCCGGAGCTGTCTTCTTGGCGCGGATATGGAGAATCGCCGCGCCAAGTTCCGACTCCGTGACAGGAGGGGCCTCCTCTTCCTCCTCAGCTGGCGGAGCTGTCCCAAGCGGGGGGTCCATCACTGGTGGGGTGAAGTTGTCCCTGCACGGAAACAGGGACCGAACCACCCCATCCAGAAACGAGGGCTCGAGGGTCTCGGCAACGGGGGGACCAAAGGGGCGCAATTTGTTGCGCGCCGCCTTGTACGGTCTCCCGAAGGGGTCGTTGTCGAGACCCTCCAGCATCTCCGCTCTCCCCGAGTCTCTGGCGGCGGCGATGGCTCGGTCGAGGACCATTTTCGCCTCCAAGTACACCTCATAGAGGTGGTCCCCGACAGCCACATCCCGTCGACGCCGCCGCCGACTCCGCGTGTAGGCCCTCCTTGCCTCCACACACGCCGCTCGAAGCTCCGCCAGCTCCGCCGACCACCAGTACACGGCGCGTTTTGGTAGTGGTCGGCGAGACCGAGGCATGCTGGAGTTGCATACCTCGGTCAGAGACTCCCTGAGGTGCCCCGCCACGGTGTCCACGTCCAGACCGGCGGAAGACGGCGAAAGCCAGTCCTGGACGAACGCCGCCTCCCGCGCTGCCTCCCTGTCCAGGCGGGTGAGAGCCCACCGTGGGAACGGTGACGGCCCCGAGCGGGGCCGCGTCGCTCCGGGGCCACTGGTGGAGATGTCGAAACGCACGTAGCGGTGGTCTGACAAAGTCTCCACCAGGTCCACCCGCCAGTTCAGCACGCGCGCGGCTAACGCAGGGGTGGCGAAAGTGACGTCCACTATTGAGCCACCCTGCCGCCGCACGCATGTCTGGACGCTTCCTCTGTTCAAGAGGGAGAGTCCAGAGGAGGCCGCCCACATTTCCACCGCCCGCCCGCGGGCGTCGGTGGCCGGGTTGCCCCAGGTCACAGACTTGGCGTTCAGGTCTCCCAGCACGGAGACCTGACGCGGCGCCGCCCTGCCGACCACGGCGGCCAGGACTCCGAGAAAGTTCTCGAAGTCCGCGTACCCCGACCCCCGCAGGACGGGGTACCCCAACCTAACCTAACCTAACCTTTTTTTTTTTTTTTTTTTTTTTTTTTTTTTTTTTTTTTTTTGTCGCTGAGAAATGCTTTATGCATCCCCGGCTCGTGGGGGACGAGTCGGGGTATGTGGGACTCCCTGTCCTAGTGACAGTATACCCACTAAAACTCAGCGGTGTTCCCGCATCGCCGTGATGGGAGGGTCATGGGAAACCGGCTCAGCCTTTACATCCACGACCCTCCCGGCGCATGCCCGCCTAGCTGGCGGGCCCCGCATGCCCCCCGGGTTGGGGGGCTACGGGAATGGCCGGGAACACCTGGCCATTCCCGTCCGACACTGGTGGAGGTCTGTGCGATGCAGGCAAGGGTGCCCCCGCACCCGTTGCCTGCTGGCCTCCACCTGGGAGGAGTCGAAGATGACTATCGTATTGACGTCTTCTTCGACCCCTCCTCCGCCTTCGGAGCGGCGCCTCGGCAGGATCGTCCTCCCGTGCGCGCTCCGCCGCCTCCTTCTGGGACATGACGTGTTCGCAGAAGGAGGCGACTGCCGCCCAGGACCCCTCGTCCCTCAGCATGGCGTTAACCAAGCCGGGGAGCGAGAGGTCCGGTCCGATCGCCGCGATGAGACTGCGGCGCGGCTCTGACCACGACGGGCACACCTCCAGAGTGTGCTGTGCCACGTCCTCCGCCGCGCCACAGTCGCGGCACGACGGCGTCTCCTCCCGTCCGATACGGTGCAGGTACGATCCGAAGCAACCGTGTCCGGACAGCACCTGCACGAGACGGAAGGAGAGGAACCCGTGCGGACGCTCGAGCCAGTCTCGCAGCACTGGCCCAATCGCGTCGAGGGTTCGGCGGCCGAAGGCTGCGGTGGCGAGGTCCCCCGTCCAATGGACGACGATGGCGTCCCTCGCCTCCCGCCGGACGGCCTCCCGCTCTTCTGGAGCCGAGCGAACGCCCCTCGCTTTTCGCTCCGCCGTCCACTCATACACTCTGGCGAGCACCCACGCCTCGAGTTCCCAAGGAGGGGTGCTGGCCAGAGCGCATGCTGCCGCATAGCCCACCGTGCGGTAGGCCCGCGCCGCACGCTGGGCTATGGCCCTTTGAGGTGCCCGCAAGGCCGCGGCGTTCTCTCGTCTGTGGAGGGACTCCTCCCAGATAGGAGCCCCGTAGAGGGCCATGCTCCTCAAGATGCCGGCGTAAAGCTGCCGGCATCGCGCGCTGGGCCCCCCCAGGTTGGGAAGCAGCCACGAGAGAGCGCCCGCGGCCTTCAGCAGGCGCGACGACAGCCCGCTGAAATGCGGGCCGAAGCGCCACCTGCTGTCGAGTACAAGGCCCAGATATTTCATCTGGGCCTTCACCTCAATCCTGACGCCCTCCACGAAGATGTGGGCGTCAGGTGGTGGGTGGCGCTGCCGAGGGCCGTGGAAGAACACGGCCTCGGTCTTGTGCAGCGCCACCGTTAAACCGAGGCGGCGGATCCGCCCCGCGACCAAGGATCCGCCCGCCGAGGCCAGGTCGGCCGCCTCTCTGAAACTCTCCCCCCGGGCGGTGAGGAGAGTGTCATCCGCGTAGCAGACGACACTCGTGCCTCGGAGGAGAGTTCCCCGCAGGAGCCAATCATAGCCGACGTTCCAGAGGAGAGGTCCTAAGACAGACCCCTGTGGAACGCCGGCTTCAACGGCGTACCGCCGGACTCGGCCAGTCTTGTTTACCAGGAGGATCGCCCGATCCTCCAGGTAGCTGGCCAGCAGACTGCGCATGTACCGAGGCACTCCGTGGAATCGGAGCGCCTCGAGGATGGTGCAGTGGGGAACGGAGTTGAAGGCGTTGGCAATGTCGAATGACACAGCCAACAATCCGTCCCCCGCATCCATCGCCTCCTTCACCTGCCCCTTAAGGCAGGCCAGCGCGTCCACCGTGGACCGCTCAGCCCGAAACCCGAACTGAGCGTCCGACAAGTCCGGCCCGATACGCCGCAGATGGCCCTTCAGGCGGGCAGCGATTATCCCCTCGAACATTTTACCGACCTCATCGAGCAGAACGATGGGCCGGTATGCCGAGGGGGAGTCTGCTGGGCGGCCCTCCTTGCGGAGGAGGCACAGCTGCCCCTCCTTCCACGGTTTCGGGAACCTCCCAGACGCAAGGCATGCGCTGAAGAGGTCCCGAAACCTCTCCTCCATTTGAGTGGCGGCGATCGCCACCACTCTTGCCGGGACACCGTCGGGGCCCGGAGCTGTCTTCTTGGCGCGGATATGGAGAATCGCCGCGCCAAGTTCCGACTCCGTGACAGGAGGGGCCTCCTCTTCCTCCTCAGCTGGCGGAGCTGTCCCAAGCGGGGGGTCCATCACTGGTGGGGTGAAGTTGTCCCTGCACGGAAACAGGGACCGAACCACCCCATCCAGAAACGAGGGCTCGAGGGTCTCGGCAACGGGGGGACCAAAGGGGCGCAATTTGTTGCGCGCCGCCTTGTACGGTCTCCCGAAGGGGTCGTTGTCGAGACCCTCCAGCATCTCCGCTCTCCCCGAGTCTCTGGCGGCGGCGATGGCTCGGTCGAGGACCATTTTCGCCTCCAAGTACACCTCATAGAGGTGGTCCCCGACAGCCACATCCCGTCGACGCCGCCGCCGACTCCGCGTGTAGGCCCTCCTTGCCTCCACACACGCCGCTCGAAGCTCCGCCAGCTCCGCCGACCACCAGTACACGGCGCGTTTTGGTAGTGGTCGGCGAGACCGAGGCATGCTGGAGTTGCATACCTCGGTCAGAGACTCCCTGAGGTGCCCCGCCACGGTGTCCACGTCCAGACCGGCGGAAGACGGCGAAAGCCAGTCCTGGACGAACGCCGCCTCCCGCGCTGCCTCCCTGTCCAGGCGGGTGAGAGCCCACCGTGGGAACGGTGACGGCCCCGAGCGGGGCCGCGTCGCTCCGGGGCCACTGGTGGAGATGTCGAAACGCACGTAGCGGTGGTCTGACAAAGTCTCCACCAGGTCCACCCGCCAGTTCAGCACGCGCGCGGCTAACGCAGGGGTGGCGAAAGTGACGTCCACTATTGAGCCACCCTGCCGCCGCACGCATGTCTGGACGCTTCCTCTGTTCAAGAGGGAGAGTCCAGAGGAGGCCGCCCACATTTCCACCGCCCGCCCGCGGGCGTCGGTGGCCGGGTTGCCCCAGGTCACAGACTTGGCGTTCAGGTCTCCCAGCACGGAGACCTGACGCGGCGCCGCCCTGCCGACCACGGCGGCCAGGACTCCGAGAAAGTTCTCGAAGTCCGCGTACCCCGACCCCCGCAGGACGGGGTACCCCAACCTAACCTAACCTAACCTTTTTTTTTTTTTTTTTTTTTTTTTTTTTTTTTTTTTTTTTTGTCGCTGAGAAATGCTTTATGCATCCCCGGCTCGTGGGGGACGAGTCGGGGTATGTGGGACTCCCTGTCCTAGTGACAGTATACCCACTAAAACTCAGCGGTGTTCCCGCATCGCCGTGATGGGAGGGTCATGGGAAACCGGCTCAGCCTTTACATCCACGACCCTCCCGGCGCATGCCCGCCTAGCTGGCGGGCCCCGCATGCCCCCCGGGTTGGGGGGCTACGGGAATGGCCGGGAACACCTGGCCATTCCCGTCCGACACTGGTGGAGGTCTGTGCGATGCAGGCAAGGGTGCCCCCGCACCCGTTGCCTGCTGGCCTCCACCTGGGAGGAGTCGAAGATGACTATCGTATTGACGTCTTCTTCGACCCCTCCTCCGCCTTCGGAGCGGCGCCTCGGCAGGATCGTCCTCCCGTGCGCGCTCCGCCGCCTCCTTCTGGGACATGACGTGTTCGCAGAAGGAGGCGACTGCCGCCCAGGACCCCTCGTCCCTCAGCATGGCGTTAACCAAGCCGGGGAGCGAGAGGTCCGGTCCGATCGCCGCGACGAGACTGCGGCGCGGCTCTGACCACGACGGGCACACCTCCAGAGTGTGCTGTGCCACGTCCTCCGCCGCGCCACAGTCGCGGCACGACGGCGTCTCCTCCCGTCCGATACGGTGCAGGTACGATCCGAAGCAACCGTGTCCGGACAGCACCTGCACGAGACGGAAGGAGAGGAACCCGTGCGGACGCTCGAGCCAGTCTCGCAGCACTGGCCCAATCGCGTCGAGGGTTCGGCGGCCGAAGGCTGCGGTGGCGAGGTCCCCCGTCCAATGGACGACGATGGCGTCCCTCGCCTCCCGCCGGACGGCCTCCCGCTCTTCTGGAGCCGAGCGAACGCCCCTCGCTTTTCGCTCCGCCGTCCACTCATACACTCTGGCGAGCACCCACGCCTCGAGTTCCCAAGGAGGGAGCCTAACCTAACCTAACCTAACCTAACCCGTTATAACTTTGCATCCAGGTGACGCATTTTGAAGCTGTTTTCAGCCAATTTGATCTTAAATAGGTTCCGTCCTACTATCTGACTAATTTTAATTGACATTTACGCGAAAAATATTTTTCGTTTCAGGACTTAGAATTTTTCTTCAATATTTTCTTTACAAATTACTAAATTAATTTTTATCTCGAAATTTTCTCTCCAAACCACATTTGTTATTAGTTTAAATAGATACTTGCCTGCCTTACCTGTACTCTGGTGCGCGTTCCGCGAGCTCGAGTCCCGTTTGGTAGTCGTTATTCCCGGTTTTTACATACTTTTCGGTCGAAAATCCCGTTTTTTGACCAAAAGTCAAATTTTTTATTCAGCATTAATTCCAATAACCCCACAGAACGCTAGCCCGCGCGGAGACGCGTCTTTTGACACCTCGCACGTGCGCCTAGCCAACATAGAAATTTGAAATCTTTAAAATCAAGTAAATTCAATAATAGACGAAATCCACCTTAGCGATACAGCATTTACATCAAATCGTTATAACTTTGCATCCAGGTGACGCATTTTGAAGCTGTTTTCAGCCAATTTGATCTTAAATAGGTTCCGTCCTACTATCTGACTAATTTTAATTGACATTTACGCGAAAAATATTTTTCGTTTCAGGACTTAGAATTTTTCTTCAATATTTTCTTTACAAATTACTAAATTAATTTTTATCTCGAAATTTTCTCTCCAAACCACATTTGTTATTAGTTTAAATAGATACTTGCCTGCCTTACCTGTACTCTGGTGCGCGTTCCGCGAGCTCGAGTCCCGTTTGGTAGTCGTTATTCCCGGTTTTTACATACTTTTCGGTCGAAAATCCCGTTTTTTGACCAAAAGTCAAATTTTTTATTCAGCATTAATTCCAATAACCCCACAGAACGCTAGCCCGCGCGGAGACGCGTCTTTTGACACCTCGCACGTGCGCCTAGCCAACATAGAAATTTGAAATCTTTAAAATCAAGTAAATTCAATAATAGACGAAATCCACCTTAGCGATACAGCATTTACATCAAATCGTTATAACTTTGCATCCAGGTGACGCATTTTGAAGCTGTTTTCAGCCAATTTGATCTTAAATAGGTTCCGTCCTACTATCTGACTAATTTTAATTGACATTTACGCGAAAAATATTTTTCGTTTCAGGACTTAGAATTTTTCTTCAATATTTTCTTTACAAATTACTAAATTAATTTTTATCTCGAAATTTTCTCTCCAAACCACATTTGTTATTAGTTTAAATAGATACTTGCCTGCCTTACCTGTACTCTGGTGCGCGTTCCGCGAGCTCGAGTCCCGTTTGGTAGTCGTTATTCCCGGTTTTTACATACTTTTCGGTCGAAAATCCCGTTTTTTGACCAAAAGTCAAATTTTTTATTCAGCATTAATTCCAATAACCCCACAGAACGCTAGCCCGCGCGGAGACGCGTCTTTTGACACCTCGCACGTGCGCCTAGCCAACATAGAAATTTGAAATCTTTAAAATCAAGTAAATTCAATAATAGACGAAATCCACCTTAGCGATACAGCATTTACATCAAATCGTTATAACTTTGCATCCAGGTGACGCATTTTGAAGCTGTTTTCAGCCAATTTGATCTTAAATAGGTTCCGTCCTACTATCTGACTAATTTTAATTGACATTTACGCGAAAAATATTTTTCGTTTCAGGACTTAGAATTTTTCTTCAATATTTTCTTTACAAATTACTAAATTAATTTTTATCTCGAAATTTTCTCTCCAAACCACATTTGTTATTAGTTTAAATAGATACTTGCCTGCCTTACCTGTACTCTGGTGCGCGTTCCGCGAGCTCGAGTCCCGTTTGGTAGTCGTTATTCCCGGTTTTTACATACTTTTCGGTCGAAAATCCCGTTTTTTGACCAAAAGTCAAATTTTTTATTCAGCATTAATTCCAATAACCCCACAGAACGCTAGCCCGCGCGGAGACGCGTCTTTTGACACCTCGCACGTGCGCCTAGCCAACATAGAAATTTGAAATCTTTAAAATCAAGTAAATTCAATAATAGACGAAATCCACCTTAGCGATACAGCATTTACATCAAATCGTTATAACTTTGCATCCAGGTGACGCATTTTGAAGCTGTTTTCAGCCAATTTGATCTTAAATAGGTTCCGTCCTACTATCTGACTAATTTTAATTGACATTTACGCGAAAAATATTTTTCGTTTCAGGACTTAGAATTTTTCTTCAATATTTTCTTTACAAATTACTAAATTAATTTTTATCTCGAAATTTTCTCTCCAAACCACATTTGTTATTAGTTTAAATAGATACTTGCCTGCCTTACCTGTACTCTGGTGCGCGTTCCGCGAGCTCGAGTCCCGTTTGGTAGTCGTTATTCCCGGTTTTTACATACTTTTCGGTCGAAAATCCCGTTTTTTGACCAAAAGTCAAATTTTTTATTCAGCATTAATTCCAATAACCCCACAGAACGCTAGCCCGCGCGGAGACGCGTCTTTTGACACCTCGCACGTGCGCCTAGCCAACATAGAAATTTGAAATCTTTAAAATCAAGTAAATTCAATAATAGACGAAATCCACCTTAGCGATACAGCATTTACATCAAATCGTTATAACTTTGCATCCAGGTGACGCATTTTGAAGCTGTTTTCAGCCAATTTGATCTTAAATAGGTTCCGTCCTACTATCTGACTAATTTTAATTGACATTTACGCGAAAAATATTTTTCGTTTCAGGACTTAGAATTTTTCTTCAATATTTTCTTTACAAATTACTAAATTAATTTTTATCTCGAAATTTTCTCTCCAAACCACATTTGTTATTAGTTTAAATAGATACTTGCCTGCCTTACCTGTACTCTGGTGCGCGTTCCGCGAGCTCGAGTCCCGTTTGGTAGTCGTTATTCCCGGTTTTTACATACTTTTCGGTCGAAAATCCCGTTTTTTGACCAAAAGTCAAATTTTTTATTCAGCATTAATTCCAATAACCCCACAGAACGCTAGCCCGCGCGGAGACGCGTCTTTTGACACCTCGCACGTGCGCCTAGCCAACATAGAAATTTGAAATCTTTAAAATCAAGTAAATTCAATAATAGACGAAATCCACCTTAGCGATACAGCATTTACATCAAATCGTTATAACTTTGCATCCAGGTGACGCATTTTGAAGCTGTTTTCAGCCAATTTGATCTTAAATAGGTTCCGTCCTACTATCTGACTAATTTTAATTGACATTTACGCGAAAAATATTTTTCGTTTCAGGACTTAGAATTTTTCTTCAATATTTTCTTTACAAATTACTAAATTAATTTTTATCTCGAAATTTTCTCTCCAAACCACATTTGTTATTAGTTTAAATAGATACTTGCCTGCCTTACCTGTACTCTGGTGCGCGTTCCGCGAGCTCGAGTCCCGTTTGGTAGTCGTTATTCCCGGTTTTTACATACTTTTCGGTCGAAAATCCCGTTTTTTGACCAAAAGTCAAATTTTTTATTCAGCATTAATTCCAATAACCCCACAGAACGCTAGCCCGCGCGGAGACGCGTCTTTTGACACCTCGCACGTGCGCCTAGCCAGCATAGAAATTTTAAAAATTGCCCTCCCACCCTCCCTTTACTCACTAGCCAGGTAAACTTTAGATTCTGGTAAATTATAAAAACTTTATTTTTATTTTATTTAAAGCTCTTTCGGCTACATCTTAGTTCTTTTCAGTTAGACTAGGCCTAAACCAACGTGTTTTTACGTCTTTGGGCATCATTTTGACGGAGTTCTGTATCTATTTTATTTTTTGTACCCATTATTGACCTTACGGTCGTGTGGCCGTAGGAGAATTTTATTTTATTTTTAGGATACACTCTGTATTTGTCCCCCCTTTACAGGGACCTAGAGTTATCGCCAGTGTCCTCTGACCGGTCGGTTTATGAACACCACCTTCACACAGAGCACTAACATGTTCCGTACACCGGCAAAAGACGCGGGCTCGTCGGTTTCCAAGGCCTCTTCGAGTTCGACAGAGAAAGCTGGACCCTCGCTTCACTGTGTGAGGCGTAGCATCGGGGAATGGGAGGCCGGGAAAGCTGAGTCTCAGGCTAAATCCCCGGTCAACCTTAAGCGTGACGCCACTCCACCTGCCGCCAGCACTCTGGAGACGCGCCGAGGAAATGTGGGCACCGCAAGACCATCAAAGAGGACAGAGTCCGGGTACCCCAGTCTTACAGCGGAGGCGAGAGCTTGTCTTAATAAAGCTAAGTTTAATTTGGCTAGCTCTCGCAACCTCAAGACTGAGATCAAGACGGCGGTGCTCGACGCCATTAACAGACTCTATGAGCTGGTGAAAGAGTCGGAGCGAAACAAATTGCCTATGACACCCGCACCTGTGGTCATTCCAGCAGCTATACCTACACCCGCGCCATTGATACTGGCCTCAAATGAGCCGACGGAGCTGATGAAGTGCCTTGTGGCAGGCCTCAAAGACCACAAACAGGCATTGGATGAGTGCCAACAGCACACCCGGGCTCTGTCGGAGCAACTGCAGCAGGCCCCTCACTACGTCGCAGGCCAAGGTCCGACTTTCGCGGAGATGGCCGCCGTCAGTCCGAAGCAGAGCATCCAAAAGCCTCTTCACTCGGTGGTCGTATCATCTACCAATGATCAGGACACCGGTGAGGAGGTTATCGGGAAGCTCAGGACGGCGGTCGATGCCAGAAATGAGGGCACTAGGGTGGAACGGCTGCGCAAGGTGAGGGACCAGAAGGTGGTGGTCGGTTTCAGGACCAAGGAAGAGATGAGAAACGTTTCAGAACGGATAAGGAAGACGGGCAATCTGGTGGTGGAGGAGATGAAAAATAAGGATCCGCTCGTCATTATCAAGGACGTCCTCTCCTGCCACACAGATGACGAGATAGCCCAATCCCTGCAGCGGCAAAACTGCCACCTGGTCGGGGACATTCCTGCAGAGGATTTGAGGATGGGGGTGAAGTACCGTCGAAGGACGAGGAACCCCCACATGTGCCACGTCGTTCTGCAGGTGTCCCCGACTGTGTGGCAGCGGCTGACACAGGCGGGTCGCGTGCACATTGACTTGCAGCGAGTGCGAGTGCAGGATCAGTCACCACTGGTGCAGTGCACTCGCTGCCTGCGCTTCGGCCACAGTCGAAAACTGTGCACGCAGCCCGCCGACCTCTGCATACACTGTGGAGAGCCCCACATGCGGGCTGATTGTCCGTCAAGGATGGCAGAGGAGGCTCCAAAGTGCCACAACTGTCTTTTGGCCAAAATGGACAAGACTGGCCACACCGCCTTTGACAGTGAGTGTCCGATACGCCTTAAATGGGATGCGTTGGCACGCCTGTCGGTGGCGTACTGCTAAAGTGCGGCCAGCCTTTTCCGGAAGTAAGATCCGATCGGACCACAACGGTATTGTTTTCAAAATTAGCATACAAAAACTTAAAACAAGAAGCTACAACTCAACACAATCGAATTGGTGCCAATTTCATAAGAAATTGGCCCAATTAAAATCCGACTTAGAATTAAATGCAATAGAACTTGACACAATTAAACATAAAATAGATTCAGTAATTAGTATAAACGATAACATAAATACAGATAGTATAGAAAAGATTTGCGGCAAACTTACCTTACCGTTGTGGTCCAACGGACTCATTGATGCACAGGTCTGGAGTGCACAGGTCATCGAGCAGTACCTGAAACTAAAAGAAAATTATTATCTCGAGATAGTAGCAGTACCGTTCGAGAATTGGAAATACCCCAGACAAAAGCAGGTACTTAAAATAGCAGATGTGAGTCTGCCAGGATTGACGGAATGTAAACACAGGAAATTTAATGTAAAAAAAGTAGCTAGTAGTCATAGAATAAAAGTAAATGTAAACAAGTAGATTATAAATTATGTCTATATGATATATTGATTATATATTAGCATAGCCATATTATAAATATAGAATAGACTAAGGAAAAGATGAAGTACAATAGGTATTAGCATAGGTAGACTCATAAATAAAAATAAAAAATAAAATAAAAGAAAAACACAAAAATAATATAGAGAAATAAGACGATAATTATTAGATAGGTATGTAAAATTTTAGCTTAAAAAAAAAAAAAAAAAAATATATTTGTTAGATACAGAAAAAAATTGATTTAGCGAAGCAACTGCTTCCAGGAATTCTCCACTTCCTAAAACAGGACTGACGAAAAAATCAAAAATTTAAAGTAACGAGAAAAAATAAGATCATCGCTAACTAAGGGCTCTGACAATGCCAGAGGAACACTGAGCAAAGGCAGGAGTGGGTTTTAGCCGGTAAGAGTCCGGCACTGCCCAGACTGGCTCACCAGTGAGACAGTCTGGGCGTCCATGAGGATTTCCCGCTCCTGCTACAAAAAAAAAAAATAAAAAAAATAAAAAAAAAAAAAAAAAAAAAAAAAAAACCTAACCTAACCTTTTTTTTTTTTTTTTTTTTTTTTTTTTGTCTCTGAGAAATGCTTTATGCATCCCCGGCTCGTGGGGGACGAGTCGGGGTATGTGGGACTCCCTGTCCTAGTGACAGTATACCCACTAAAACTCAGCGGTGTTCCCGCATCGCCGTGATGGGAGGGTCATGGGAAACCGGCTCAGCCTTTACATCCACGACCCTCCCGGCGCATGCCCGCCTAGCTGGCGGGCCCCGCATGCCCCCCGGGTTGGGGGGCTACGGGAATGGCCGGGAACACCTAGCCATTCCCGTCCGGCACTGGTGGAGGCCTGTGTGATACAGGCAAGGGTGCCCCCGCACCCGTTGCCTGCTGGCCTCCACCTGGGAGGAGTCGAAGATGACTATCGTACTGACGTCTTCTTCGACCCCTCCTCCGCCTTCGGAGCGGCGCCTCGGCAGGGTCGTCCTCCCGAGCGCGCTCCGCCGCCTCCTTCTGGGACATGACGTGTTCGCAGAAGGAGGCGACTGCCGCCCAGGACCGCTCGTCCCTCAGCATGGCATTAACCAAGCCGGGGAGCGAGAGGTCCGGTCCGATCGCCGCGACGAGACTGCGGCGCGGCTCTGACCACGACGGGCACACCTCGAGGGTGTGCTGTGCCACGTCCTCCGCCGCGCCACAGTCGCGGCACGACGGCGTCTCCTCCCGTCCGATTCGGTGCAGGTACGATCCGAAGCAACCGTGTCCGGACAGCACCTGCACGAGACGGAAGGAGAGAAACCCGTGCGGACGCTCGAGCCAGTCTCGCAGCACTGGCCCAATCGCGTCGAGGGTTCGGCGGCCGAAGGCTGCGGTGGCGAGGTCCCCCGTCCAATGGACGACGATGGCGTCCCTCGCCTCCCGCCTGACGGCCTCCCGCTCTTCCGGGGCCGAGCGAACGCCCCTCGCCCTCCGCTCTGCCGTCCATTCATACACTCTGGCGAGCACCCACGCCTCGAGTTCCCAAGGAGGGGTGCTGGCCAGAGCGCATGCTGCCGCATAGCCCACCGTGCGGTAGGCCCGCGCCGCCCGCTGGGCTATGGCCCTTTGAGGTGCCCGCAAGGCCGCGGCGTTCTCTCGTCTGTGGAGGGACTCCTCCCAGATAGGAGCCCCATAGAGGGCCATGCTCCTCAAGATGCCGGCGTAAAGCTGCCGGCATCGCGCGCTGGGCCCCCCCAAGTTGGGAAGCAGCCACGAGAGAGCGCCCGCGGCCTTCAGCAGGCGCGACGACAGCCCGCTGAAATGCGGGCCGAAGCGCCACCTGCTGTCGAGTACAAGGCCCAGATATTTCATCTGGGCCTTCACCTCAATCCTGACGCCCTCCACGAAGATGTGGGCGTCAGGTGGTGGGTGGCGCTGCCGAGGGCCATGGAAGAACACGGCCTCGGTCTTGTGCAGCGCCACCGTCAAACCGAGGCGGCGGATCCGCCCCGCGACCAAGGATCCGCCCGCCGAGGCCAGGTTGGCCGCCTCTCTGAAACTCTCCCCCCGGGCGGTGAGGAGAGTGTCATCCGCGTAGCAGACGACACTCGTGCCTCGGAGGAGAGTTCCCCGCAGGAGCCAATCATAGCCGACGTTCCAGAGGAGAGGTCCTAAGACTGACCCCTGTGGAACGCCGGCTTCAACGGCGTACCGCCGGACTCGGCCAGTCTTGTTTACCAGGAGGATCGCCTGATCCTCCAGGTAGCTGGCCAGCAGACTGCGCATGTACCGAGGCACTCCGTGGAATCAGAGCGCCTCGAGGATGGTGCAGTGGGGAACGGAGTTGAAGGCGTTGGCAATGTCGAATGACACAGCCAACAATCCGTCCCCCGCATCCATCGCCTCCTTCACCTGCCCCTTAAGGCAGGCCAGCGCGTCCACCGTGGACCGCTCAGCCCGAAAACCGAACTGAGCGTCCGACAAGTCCGGCCCGATACGCCGCAGATGGCCCTTTAGGCGGGCAGCGACTATCCCCTCGAACATTTTACCGACCTCATCGAGCAGAACGATGGGCCGGTATGCCGAGGGGGAGTCTGCCGGGCGGCCCTCCTTGCGGAGGAGGCACAGCTGCCCCTCCTTCCACGGTTTCGGGAACCTCCCAGACGCAAGGCATGCGCTGAAGAGGTCCCGAAACCTCTCCTCCATTTGAGTGGCAGCGATCGCCACCACTCTCGCCGGAACACCGTCGGGGCCTGGAGCTGTCTTCTTGGCGCGGATACGGAGAATTGCCGCGCCAAGTTCCGACTCCGTGACAGGAGGGGCCTCCTCTTCCTCCTCAGCTGGCGGAGCTGTCCCAAGCGGGGGGTCCATCACTGGTGGGGTGAAGTTGTCCCTGCACGGAAACAGGGACCGAACCACCCCATCCAGAAACGAGGGCTCGAGGGTCTCGGCAACGGGGGGACCAAAGGGGCGCAATTTGTTGCGCGCCGCCTTGTACGGTCTCCCGAAGGGGTCGTTGTCGAGACCCTCCAGCATCTCCGCTCTCCCCGAGTCTCTGGCGGCGGCGATGGCTCTATCGAGGACCATTTTCGCCTCCAAGTACACCTCATAGAGGTGGTCCCCGACAGCCACATCCCGTCGACGCCGCCGCCGGCTCCGCGTGTAGGCCCTCCTCGCCTCCACACACGCCGCTCGAAGCCCCGCCAGCTCCGCCGACCACCAGTACACGGCGCGTTTGGGTTGTGGTCGGCGAGACCGAGGCATGCTGGAGTTGCATACCTCGGTCAGAGACTCCCTCATCAGCCCCGCCACGGTGTCCACGTCCAGGCCGGCGGAAGGCGGCGAAAGCCAGTCCTGGACGAACGCCGCCTCCCTTGCTGCCTCCCTGTCCAGGCGGGTGAGAGCCCACCGTGGGAACGGTGACGGCCCCGAGCGGGGCCGCGTCGCTCCGGAGCCACTGGTGGAGATGTCGAAGCGCACGTACCGGTGGTCCGACATAGTCTCCACCAGGTCCACCCGCCAGTTCAACACGCGCGCGGCTAACGCAGGGGTGGCGAAAGTGACGTCCACTATTGAGCCACCCTGCCGCCGCACGCATGTCTGGACGCTTCCTCTGTTCAAGAGGGAGAGTCCAGAGGAGGCCGCCCACATTTCCACCGCCCGCCCGCGGGCGTCGGTGGCCGGGTTGCCCCAGGTCACAGACTTGGCGTTCAGGTCTCCCAGCACGGAGACCTGACGCGGCGCCGCCCTGCCGACCACGGCGGCCAGGACTCCGAGAAAGTTCTCAAAGTCCTGAAGAGGGCGGTTTGGGGAGAAATAAACGCCCACAAGGGCGAAGTCTCCCCACGCGGCGGCCACGTATCCCGGTCCCTTCTCTAATAGCGAGAGGGGAGGGGAGTCTGTGGAAGACCGCGCCGCTAGTGCCACCGAGTCGTCCTCGTCACCCAGCCAGCTGCCGGGGATCGAGTAGGGCTCGGCGACCACCGCTACGTTCACCAACCACTCGGCCATGACCTGCACTACCAGGTCCTGGGCCGCTCTGCAGTGGTTGGTGTTCGTCTGGAGGATGCGGTAGTCGGAAATTGTTATTCCGACATCGCACCCCCCACCTCATTTACCGCCGCCACTGGAGCTACAGCGGCGACGACTGCGACGGCGGTGGCAACAGGGCGAACCTGCGCCGGCACCACGCCCTTCCTCACGGGGTGCTTGCAGCTCCTGCCCGTCATCCTGTGGTCCGCGGGGCGGCCACCGGCGGCACACGCCGCGCAGTGCGGCTTCGCGGCGGTGCAAGCGGCCCACCCGTGTCCCTCCTGACCGCATTGGAAGCACGTGCCTCCCCAGTCGGACTTGGAGGGACACGTGGCTCGGGTGTGGCCGACCGCGAAGCACTTGAAGCAGCGGACGGGCTGGTCTTCAAGCGCCCGGACCACAGCCGAGCTGAAGCCCACCAGCAGCCGTCCCTTGGTCGCTGCAAGGACGGCCCCAGCCGCGGCGACTGGGCACTCGACGCGGATGATGCCCAGGCCGCGGCGGCCAGGCCTGATGGCTCCACCCTTCACCGCGCCAGCGTCGCAGCCTCCAGCCGCCGCGACGGCCGCCACCACATCCTCCTTGGTGACCGAATCATCCAGATCGGCCACCTCCAAGGCTGCGGTCTTTATAGGCCTGGCAACCTTGGCCACATCTGCGATGACCTCTTGCAACTTTGTTGCGAAGAGGTCCGCATTTGTGCCGCGCTTCTCCCCCGAGAACTCGAAAATTCGAGCCCCGGTTAGAGTTCGGCGGCACTTGATGTTGCTGATCCCCAGCTGGGAGGGATCAGCATTAGTACGAGCCCGTCTTAGGACGGACTCGTACGTTTCCCCACGCTCCGCGGCCTCCGGGGTGATGGTCACCACGACGGCCGCGGTTTTAGGAGGAACCAGCTTCCTCCCGCCGGCTTTTTTGGCTGGAGGACCAGTCGCCGCGCTGGCGGGCTTGGGAGCCGACTTTTTGCCCTTTTTCCCTTTCTTGACCACTTCCGTCCACGGCTGGTTGGACGGGGTGGTGGAGGGAAGAAGGGCGTCTTCCTCCTGTGGGTTCTGGGAGGCTGCTGGAGCGGCAGACGACCCAGACGCTCCCTCCGCGCTTGTGGTGGGGGCATGAGGAGCCGCCTTGGTCCTCTTGCCCTTGCCTTTGCCCTTGGCGGGCTGGGCATCCGATGCTGGGCCTGCTACAGGCGCAGGTTCCGGCTCCTTCGGCGGTGGACGCTTGTCCGCCGCTAGCGGCGGGCGCAGCCGCTTTTCCGGCAGGAGCCGGTCCTCGATGCCTGCGAAGCAGGCCCGGATGAAGGCCCTCTCCTCCATCACCACTCCGCGAATGGTGGCCTCAAGGCTAGCGGTTGAGGAGGTGGAGCCTCCTACCACCGGACCTGGGGCGGATTGGGCAGGCCTGGCCGTGGCCTCAGCCAGCTTCTGGTGCAGCTGGCTGACCTCCGCCTGCAGGCGATCCACCTTCGCCTGCAGCTGCCGCGTCTCGTCCGTGGCCGTGCGCTTGACCAGCTCTGTCACGATGCCGTGCATGCTGGCGGCACGGCATTTGAGGGCCTTCTGGAAGGTCCCCTTCAAATTGGAGGACTTTGAGGCGACCTCCAGGACCTCCTCCCTATCCTCCTGCGCCATGCGCTCCAGTTCCGCCAAGGAGTGGTCAGCATACAGCACACTGGATGCGCCGTAGCCAGCCCTCGCCCTGGCAGCTTGCGCCTGCTGCTCCTTAGCGGCGACCCTCTCCTCCAGGTCTTGTTGAAGCTGCGCCCTCTTGAAGCTGCGCCCTCTAACCTAACCTAACCTAACCTTTTTTTTTTTTTTTTTTTTTTGTTCCGGGGTGGAAAATCCTCATGGATGTCCTCCGCCCTGGGGCGGGCGGAGGGGTCTGTCAGACTCTTACTGACTAAAAACCACCCCGGTGTTCCAACTCACACCTACGCCGGGGGTCGCGGGAACTTGAAATCTTCCGCAACCCCCGGCTGGTGCCGGCCCGCCACTGCGGGCCTCCTCGCGGGTCAGGGGGGGGAGTGAGGTGTTTGACTCCCCCCGCGACGTCTCAGAGGGGCGCGCGTGGAACACTACGCGCCGCCACCTCGGGTCCTGATGTGTGGGGGGCGACGGACGTCCCCGAGTCCGTCACCCCTGGACCCATTTAGGGGGGCTGGAAGAGGGCGTTATCCGCCCTCCGCCGACGCCCGGTGCGCCTGCTGCGGGCCGGGTGAGTGGACGAGATCTCCCTCTCCCTTTCCGCAGCCTCCTTCTGCGAGACGACTGTCTCGCAGTAGGAAACCACCGCGTCCCAGAACTCGCCGCCGCCGACCATCGCATTCACTACGGCCGGCAGCGACAAGTCACTGCCTACTTCTGAGATGAGGGCACGGCGCGGCTCCTCCCAAGCGGCACACTCTGCCAGCGTATGCCGCGCCGTGTCCTCCCGGCAGTCGACGCAGTGGTGACACCGGGCGTCCGGCTCCCTGTTTATGCGACACAGGTACTTCCCGAAGCAACCATGCCCCGAGAGCACCTGCGTCACCCGAAACGACAGGGAGCCGTGCCTCCTCCCGAGCCAGCGGTCGAGCACCGGCCGGACCGCCTCGACGATGTCGAGGCCGGCGGTAGGGCGTGAAAGCCTGTCCCGCCATTCCGCCACCAGGACCTCGCGAAGCTGAGACCAATGCAGCTCCATTTGTCGCTGCATCGGTCGCTCGCCCCGCGCCCTCGCTTCCTCGCGCCACCGATACGATGACGCGAGTACTTTCGCCTCTAGGTCCCAGGGCGGGGATCCGGCCAGTGCACAAGCCGCCTCGTAGGAGATCGTGCGATACCCTCTGATGACTCTGACGGCCATCGCCCTCTGCGGTTTACGCATTACGGCGATGCTACCGGCCGTCAGGTCAGCAGCCCAGATCGGGGCCCCGTAAAGGGCCATCGATCGCACGATCCCCACGTAGAGCCGCCTACAAGCGGCGCTCGGGCCCCCCAGATTGGGAAGCAGCGTTGACAGCGCCCCAGCGGCGCCCAGCAACTTGGGCGCCAGCCGTCGGAAGTGGGGTCCGAAGTCCCACCGGCTGTCGAGCACCAATCCTAGGTACTTCATGGTGGACTCGACAGCGATCCGAGCCCCCCCGACCACGATGTGTGAGCCGGGTGACGGCGCCCGCCGGGAACCTAACCTAACCTTTTTTTTTTTTTTTTCCGGGGTGGAAAATCCTCATGGATGTCCTATTTCCGCCGCCGAAACCTTTTTTTTTTTTTTTTTTTTTTTTTTTTTTTTTTTTTTTTTTTTTTTTTTTTTTTTTTTTTTTTTGTCGCTGAGAAATGCTTTATGCATCCCCGGCTCGTGGGGGACGAGTCGGGGTATGTGGGACTCCCTGTCCTAGTGACAGTATACCCACTAAAACTCAGCGGTGTTCCCGCATCGCCGTGATGGGAGGGTCATGGGAAACCGGCTCAGCCTTTACATCCACGACCCTCCCGGCGCATGCCCGCCTAGCTGGCGGGCCCCGCATGCCCCCCGGGTTGGGGGGCTACGGGAATGGCCGGGAACACCTGGCCATTCCCGTCCGACACTGGTGGAGGTCTGTGCGATGCAGGCAAGGGTGCCCCCGCACCCGTTGCCTGCTGGCCTCCACCTGGGAGGAGTCGAAGATGACTATCGTATTGACGTCTTCTTCGACCCCTCCTCCGCCTTCGGAGCGGCGCCTCGGCAGGATCGTCCTCCCGTGCGCGCTCCGCCGCCTCCTTCTGGGACATGACGTGTTCGCAGAAGGAGGCGACTGCCGCCCAGGACCCCTCGTCCCTCAGCATGGCGTTAACCAAGCCGGGGAGCGAGAGGTCCGGTCCGATCGCCGCGACGAGACTGCGGCGCGGCTCTGACCACGACGGGCACACCTCCAGAGTGTGCTGTGCCACGTCCTCCGCCGCGCCACAGTCGCGGCACGACGGCGTCTCCTCCCGTCCGATACGGTGCAGGTACGATCCGAAGCAACCGTGTCCGGACAGCACCTGCACGAGACGGAAGGAGAGGAACCCGTGCGGACGCTCGAGCCAGTCTCGCAGCACTGGCCCAATCGCGTCGAGGGTTCGGCGGCCGAAGGCTGCGGTGGCGAGGTCCCCCGTCCAATGGACGACGATGGCGTCCCTCGCCTCCCGCCGGACGGCCTCCCGCTCTTCTGGAGCCGAGCGAACGCCCCTCGCTTTTCGCTCCGCCGTCCACTCATACACTCTGGCGAGCACCCACGCCTCGAGTTCCCAAGGAGGGGTGCTGGCCAGAGCGCATGCTGCCGCATAGCCCACCGTGCGGTAGGCCCGCGCCGCACGCTGGGCTATGGCCCTTTGAGGTGCCCGCAAGGCCGCGGCGTTCTCTCGTCTGTGAAGAGACTCCTCCCAGATAGGAGCCCCGTAGAGGGCCATGCTCCTCAAGATGCCGGCGTAAAGTTGCCGGCATCGCGCGCTGGGCCCCCCCAAGTTGGGAAGCAGCCACGAGAGAGCGCCCGCGGCCTTCAGCAGGCGCGACGACAGCCCGCTGAAATGCGGGCCGAAGCGCCACCTGCTGTCGAGTACAAGGCCCAGATATTTCATCTGGGCCTTCACCTCAATCCTGACGCCCTCCACGAAGATGTGGGCGTCAGGTGGTGGGTGGCGCTGCCGAGGGCCGTGGAAGAACACGGCCTCGGTCTTGTGCAGCGCCACCGTTAAACCGAGGCGGCGGATCCGCCCCGCGACCAAGGATCCGCCCGCCGAGGCCAGGTTGGCCGCCTCTCTGAAACTCTCCCCCCGGGCGGTGAGGAGAGTGTCATCCGCGTAGCAGATGACACTCGTGCCTCGGAGGAGAGTTCCCCGCAGGAGCCAATCATAGCCGACGTTCCAGAGGAGAGGTCCTAAGACAGACCCCTGTGGAACGCCGGCTTCAACGGCGTACCGCCGGACTCGGCCAGTCTTGTTTACCAGGAGGATCGCCCGATCCTCCAGGTAGCTGGCCAGCAGACTGCGCATATACCGAGGCACTCCGTGGAATCGGAGCGCCTCGAGGATGGTGCAGTGGGGAACGGAGTTGAAGGCGTTGGCAATGTCGAATGACACAGCCAACAATCCGTCCCCCGCATCCATCGCCTCCTTCACCTGCCCCTTAAGGCAGGCCAGCGCGTCCACCGTGGACCGCTCAGCCCGAAACCCGAACTGAGCGTCCGACAAGTCCGGCCCGATACGCCGCAGATGGCCCTTTAGGCGGGCAGCGATTATCCCCTCGAACATTTTACCGACCTCATCGAGCAGAACGATGGGCCGGTATGCCGAGGGGGAGTCTGCTGGGCGGCCCTCCTTGCGGAGGAGGCACAGCTGCCCCTCCTTCCACGGTTTCGGGAACCTCCCAGACGCAAGGCATGCGCTGAAGAGGTCCCGAAACCTCTCCTCCATTTGAGTGGCGGCGATCGCCACCACTCTTGCCGGGACACCGTCGGGGCCCGGAGCTGTCTTCTTGGCGCGGATATGGACAATCGCCGCGCCAAGTTCCGACTCCGTGACCGGAGGGGCCTCTTCTTCCTCCTCAGCTGGCGGAGCTGTCCCGAGCGGGGGGTCCATCACTGGTGGGGTGAAGTTGTCCCTGCACGGAAACAGGGACTGAACCACCCCATCCAGAAACGAGGGCTCGAGGGTCTCGGCCACGGGGGGACCAAAGGGGCGCAGTTTGTTGCGCGCCGCCTTGTACGGTCTCCCGAAGGGGTCGTTGTCGAGACCCTCCAGCATCTCCGCTCTCCCCGAGTCTCTGGCGGCGGCGATGGCTCGGTCGAGGACCATTTTCGCCTCCAAGTACACCTCATAGAGGTGGTCCCCGACAGCCACATCCCGTCGACGCCGCCGCCGACTCCGCGTGTAGGCCCTCCTTGCCTCCACACACGCCGCTCGAAGCTCCGCCAGCTCCGCCGACCACCAGTACACGGCGCGTTTTGGTAGTGGTCGGCGAGACCGAGGCATGCTGGAGTTGCATACCTCGGTCAGAGACTCCCTGAGGTGCCCCGCCACGGTGTCCACGTCCAGGCCGGCGGAAGACGGCGAAAGCCAGTCCTGGACGAACGCCGCCTCCCGCGCTGCCTCCCTGTCCAGGCGGGTGAGAGCCCACCGTGGGAACGGTGACGGCCCCGAGCGGGGCCGCGTCGCTCCGGGGCCACTGGTGGAGATGTCGAAACGCACGTAGCGGTGGTCTGACAAAGTCTCCACCAGGTCCACCCGCCAGTTCAGCACGCGCGCGGCTAACGCAGGGGTGGCGAAAGTGACGTCCACTATTGAGCCACCCTGCCGCCGCACGCATGTCTGGACGCTTCCTCTGTTCAAGAGGGAGAGTCCAGAGGAGGCCGCCCACATTTCCACGGCCCGCCCGCGGGCGTCGGTGGCCGGGTTGCCCCAGGTCACAGACTTGGCGTTCAGGTCTCCCAGCACGGAGACCTGACGCGGCGCCGCCCTGCCGACCACGGCGGCCAGGACTCCGAGAAAGTTCTCGAAGTCCTGAAGAGGGCGGTTTGGGGAGAAATACACGCCCACAAGGGCGAAGTCTCCCCACGCGGCGGCCACGTATCCCGGTCCCTTCTCTAATAGCGAGAGGGGAGGGGAGTCTGTGGAAGACCGCGCCGCTAGTGCCACCGAGCCGTCCTCGTCACCCAGCCAGCTGCCGGGGATCGAGTAGGGCTCGGCGACCACCGCTACGTTCACCAACCACTCGGCCATGACCTGCACTACCAGGTCCTGGGCCGCTCTGCAGTGGTTGGTGTTCGTCTGGAGGATGCGGTAGTCGGAAATTGTTATTCCGACATCGCACCCCCCACCTCATTTACCGCCGCCACTGGAGCTACAGCGGCGACGACTGCGACGGCGGTGGCAACAGGGCGAACCTGCGCCGGCACCACGCCCTTCCTCACGGGGGGCTTGCAGCTCCTGCCCGTCATCCTGTGGTCCGCGGGGCGGCCACCGGCGGCACACGCCGCGCAGTGCGGCTTGGCGGTGGTGCAAGCGGCCCACCCGTGTCCCTCCTGACCGCATTGGAAGCACGTGCCTCCCCAGTCGGACTTGGAGGGACACGTGGCTCGGGTGTGGCCGACCGCGAAGCACTTGAAGCAGCGGACGGGCTGGTCTTCAAGCGCCCGGACCACAGCCGAGCTGAAGCCCACCAGCAGCCGTCCCTTGGTCGCTGCAAGGACGGCCCCAGCCGCGGCGACTGGGCACTCGACGCGGATGATGCCCAGGCCGCGGCGGCCAGGCCTGATGGCTCCACCCTTCACCGCGCCAGCGTCGCAGCCTCCAGCCGCCGCGACGGCCGCCACCACATCCTCCTTGGTGACCGAATCATCCAGATCGGCCACCTCCAAGGCTGCGGTCTTTATAGGCCTGGCAACCTTGGCCACATCTGCGATGACCTCTTGCAACTTTGTTGCGAAGAGGTCCGCATTTGTGCCGCGCTTCTCCCCCGAGAACTCGAAAATTCGAGCCCCGGTTAGAGTTCGGCGGCACTTGATGTTGCTGATCCCCAGCTGGGAGGGATCAGCATTAGTACGAGCCCGTCTTAGGACGGACTCGTACGTTTCCCCACGCTCCGCGGCCTCCGGGGTGATGGTCACCACGACGGCCGCGGTTTTAGGAGGAACCAGCTTCCTCCCGCCGGCCTTTTTGGCTGGAGGACCAGTCGCCGCGCTGGCGGGCTTGGGAGCCGACTTTTTGCCCTTTTTCCCTTTCTTGACCACTTCCGTCCACGGCTGGTTGGACGGGGTGGTGGAGGGAAGAAGGGCGTCTTCCTCCTGTGGGTTCTGGGAGGCTGCTGGAGCGGCAGAGGACCCAGACGCTCCCTCCGCGCTTGTGGTGGGGGCATGAGGAGCCGCCTTGGTGCTCTTGCCCTTGCCTTTGCCCTTGGCGGGCTGGGCATCCGATGCTGGGCCTGCTACAGGCGCAGGTTCCGGCTCCTTCGGCGGTGGACGCTTGTCCGCCGCTAGCGGCGGGCGCAGCCGCTTTTCCGGCAGGAGCCGGTCCTCGATGCCTGCGAAGCAGGCCCGGATGAAGGCCCTCTCCTCCATCACCACTCCGCGAATGGTGGCCTCAAGGCTAGCGGTTGAGGAGGTGGAGCCTCCTACCACCGGACCTGGGGCGGATTGGGCAGGCCTGGCCGTGGCCTCAGCCAGCTTCTGGTGCAGCTGGCTGACCTCCGCCTGCAGGCGATCCACCTTCGCCTGCAGCTGCCGCGTCTCGTCCGTGGCCGTGCGCTTGACCAGCTCTGTCACGATGCCGTGCATGCTGGCGGCACGGCATTTGAGGGCCTTCTGGAAGGTCCCCTTCAAATTGGAGGACTTTGAGGCGACCTCCAGGACCTCCTCCCTATCCTCCTGCGCCATGCGCTCCAGTTCCGCCAAGGAGTGGTCAGCATACAGCACACTGGATGCGCCGTAGCCAGCCCTCGCCCTGGCAGCTTGCGCCTGCTGCTCCTTGGCGGCGACCCTCTCCTCCAGGTCTTGTTGAAGCTGCGCCCTCTTCGCCAGATTCAACTGGCGCTCGGCGTCCACCAAGCCCACACTGTGGGAAGAAGGCGCAGTAGAAGTCGAGGCCTTTCTAGGCTTCGACTTCTTCTTTTCTCTCTTAGACTCCGAGGAGCCCTCCGACCTCTTCCGCTTGAAGCGGTCGCTCTCGGACGCCGACTTGTCCATGATGGAGTCGTCGGAGTCCGACACCTCATCCGGTCTTCGAAACAAGCCGGCCGCAGATGGTATGCGGTCAGCTTCTGACGCTAAAGCGCCGCCGGCGTGGCCCTGAGAAGGGCCGTTGGGGTGGCCCTGAGAAGGGCCGTTGGTGTGGCCCTGAGAAGGGCCGTTGGGTTGGCCCTGAGAAGGGCCGTTGGGTTGGCCCTGAGAAGGGCCGTTGGATTGGCCCTGAGAAGGGCCGTTGGTTTGGCCCTGAGAAGGGCCGTTGGGTTGGCCCTGAGAAGGGCCGTTTGAATCGCCCTGGGAGGAGCGATTCGGGTTAAAATAAGGGATAAAACGGCCAGACGCGTCACGCGCTGGCTTGCTCGACAGGTTTTTAAAATTCGACATGGTGTTAAAATTAAAATTCGACTCGTTCGTAGACGACTGCGTGATGCCTACGAGTCACAGCGCACTTTAGCCACCGGTCTGCCACTCCGTTACGGTGGTCAGACACGGCGTTGCCCAGGGGATACTACGTGGAAGTATGCGCTGTGGGGGATCCCCCAACCTAACCTAACCTAACCTAACCTAACCTAACCAGTCTGGCTTCAACCGCCGCCCCGAACGCCACGATTATTCCGCGCTCCGTACTTAAAAAAAAAAAAAAAAAAAAAAAAAAAAAAAAAAAAAAAAAACACAGTTGACAGCAAAGTTGCTCAAATATATATGAAATCAATAAAAATACGTGGAATCGCGACGCAAACACGGTGGTGAAAAAATTTTGGTGAAAAGTGGAAAACTGTACAAGTTATTAACAAAAAAAAAAAAAAAAAAAAAAAAAAAGTGATACAAAATAGAATATTCGGAACACTTAAACTAGAAAACTAAATAACTCCGAAAATAAAGCGTTGAGATAGTGTTTTTATTTTATCATTAGGAGTGCTTCCTCAAGAAGTACGATCCTGGAAAAACTCAGAATTTACCCGTGAAAGCGCGCGGAAATATAACGGAAAACCATCTTCTGTGAGACGAGATCCCGTTTTGGGGGCATAAATTTGTCCCTAAACATTTTCCAGGACCGACGACTAATCCTCGAGAAGGAGAACGAGGCGAGGAACACGGAGGTATTTAAATAAATTTCATTCTATTTTGGGAAGCCAGTTTATATGAAATACAAAATTGACGTGCGGCCGCGAAAGAGCCATCAAAGTTTTTCGACACCGGAAAATCTAAATTTTCCGCGACAACATATCCCGAAATTTTCGGAGAAGACAGCTACAACATCGTTTAACCCGGACACAAAAAGTTAGAATTTTTGGACAGTAAATAAAGGACTTCATCAAAACTTAATAAATCTAAGAAAAAATTTCCGGCTGTAAATAGATTTGTCACCGCTTGGTCGGAGGAAAGAAAATATAATAACGTATTGTGTTTAGCCACACAGAGACCATATTGATTAAACCGCGATCTTAATGTCCAATGTTCATAATTTTGTTTACTTACTCGTCACTAGATGGCGTTGTACGATTTCGATCGATTTGTGAATCGCGGTGTCAAGATTTTCCGCCGATAATATAGGGTCTTAGAATTTAAGAAATTTTGTTAACCACTAAACCTCTTGTTTTCTACGGTGTAATCACGACATCTATGAATATACAAGAAATTGAGTGAAAACTGAAACCTTTTTTCATTCTCAACCCCCGGTATCTAACCCCCACTATAGCGAGGGTTATTCATGCTCACCTTCCAATATCACCCAGCAGGAGTGTATAGGGATGATGTTTCTCCGTCCAATTAGGAGAACACACCTGGTTTAGCTGGACTGGAATAGCCCTAGCCATTCTAGCCACTTCCGGTTCGAAGGACCATGAAACGTGAGTTGGGCACATGGGTATTGTATTTTTACTAAAGTATCTGTATTGTTATTGTTAGCGTATAATAAAGTATTGTGTTATTTATTGTATTTGTTATATTAAGCTTTTATGCCCTTAGGAAATTGTTCACTTATTCGATTATCGTAATATTATCAATATTATTAATCAGTATCCCGAAAAACCCCTAAAAACCCAATTATCTCGAAAACGGCTGGGAATATCCAAATTTCGAGTGAATTTCCACCCCCCCCTAGTACCCCCCCTCCCAACTAGCACACATATTTAGATTAGCCCCCTAGACCCCCTTTTTGACCCCCTCCATCTTGACCCCCAATACTCAGCTTTTGTTTATTGTCACATTCACACATTTATATATATTTTATATATAGAATTATATCGCGTCTTCAAAAACCCTTCCCCCGCAACCCTTTAGACTATCCTCACCCCCCCGAGCCTCAACTTTTGAACTAGAGGTCGTAGACCCACCGAGATTGGGGTCTTTGGAATCAGGAGGAAAAGACCTCTCCCCTGGCTCCGACCAATAATAAATTTGCAGCTTTATTTAAACATTTTGTGGACTGATATTACTCTATATACACATTTAAGACATACTATACAAAGAGAAAATATATATATGTTATATACTCGTATTCATTTTAACTAAGACCTGACAAATTAAGTTTCGTTTGACTAAGTAGTATTGACGCTATTTACACGTCTCACTAAGTAAGACTATCCTACCGTAAAGATGTTTGGAATTAGGACCCCGATGAAAAATACGACAGCAGCCTCCCCCAAAAAACACATGGAATCGACAGAGAAGGCAGGTCCTTCGACGGAAACCCAGGACCACACCTTAACGGTTCGGAAAAGTATCGGGGAGATAGAGGCTAAAACAAAGACCGTACCGAAAAAGACGGCAGCGACGGTATCGGCGGGTCCCTCTAAGTTGAAAACCCAGCCACCGTCGTCTGGCGTCATGGATAGTCCGCCCCCAAAACCGACTTATCCCACCAGACTTGCCGAGGGAAGGGCATGCTTAAGTAAGGCAAAGCTCGAGCTCGGCAAATCAAAAAACACAAAGACCGAGATAAAAGAAGAGGTCACTACAGCCGTGGAACGGCTCTATCAGTTGTTGAAAGAGTCAGAAGCGGCTAAAGTAAAGGGAACAGCTCAAGGCAGGGAGCGGGATGAGAAGCGAGAGGAGGAACCTTTACACCCCCCACTCTCTTCTTACCCCGCTAGCTGCCAGGTGGGTAACGAGCTGTTGAGTAAGATGGAGGAGCACCTTAAAATCATCTCTGCAAATACAGAAAAGATGGAGGGTCTGAGAGACACGTTACTGTCCCATCAAAAGGTCTTGGAGGTGACTACCTATGCCAGCGTGGCGGCAGGTGGCAACAGGGGAAAACTCCCGGAGCAAGCCACCATGCACTCCGTAGTGGTCACCTCCAAGGACGAAACAGAGACTGGGGATGAGGTGCTCCATAAAATACGAACAGCGGTAAACGCCAAGGAGGGGGGAGTGACCATAGAGAGAATAAGAAAGGCCAAGGATAGGAAGGTCATAATAGGCTGTCGGAGCGAGGAAGAGAGGAGGGTTTTAAAGGAGCGAATCCAAAAGGGGGGCAACCACCTTAGCGTCGACGATATAAAGAACAAGGACCCACTCCTGATACTTAAAGATGTCCTGACTTATAACAGTGACGACGATATCCTTCTCGCTTTGAGAAATCAGAACGAGAGGATATTCCGAGATCTTGAGAAACAGGACAATAGAGTGGAGGTCCGGTATAAGAAGAGAACAAGAAACCCACTTATACATCACGTCGTCGTTAGGGTGTCGCCCAGATTATGGTCTAGGATCATGGACGCGGAGGCCGTGCAGATCGACCTTCAGCGTATCCGAGTAGCAGACCAATCCCCCCTCGTCCAGTGTTCTCTCTGTCTGGGGTACGGCCATGGCAGACGTTTCTGTAAAGAAACGATCGAAAAATGTAGCCATTGTGCCGGGCCTCATAAAAAGTCGGTCTGTCCTGACTGGCTCGCTGGAGCAGCGCCAACCTGCTGCAATTGCATGCATGCCAAGTTGGCAACTACAGAGCACAACGCGTTCAGTCGGGACTGTCCGATAAGGAGGAGATGGGATGCCCTGGCGAGGTCCACAACAGCTTATTGCTAAGGTGGTCACGGACGGACGAGCGCATGGAAGTGGAACCCCTACCAGTGAAGCTTACCTCATAATACAAGCAAACCTGCAGAGGAAGCAACTCGCCACCAATGAATTAATGATAGAAGCGGTTAGAAGAAAAGCAGCCATAGCTCTTCTCCAGGAGCCTTATGTGGGAAGCTCAAGTAGTATGAAGGATTACAGAGGAGTGACGATCTTTCAGAACACCAGCCCAGGGGAAGGGAACGTCAAGGTGGCCATTGCTATCTTTGATCACAACCTTGACATTACACAGTACCCGACTCTCACCACAAATAACATTGTTGTGGTGAGCATCCGAACGCTGGCTTGGGAGATCACCGCGGTATCGTACTACTTTGAGCCCGACCAACCCATAGAGCTGTACCTGGAGCATCTTAAGAAGATCCGAGACAAACTGGGACCGCAGAGACTAATCATTGGTGGCGATGCCAATGCCAAAAGTAGCTGGTGGGGGAGCGACAGGGTCGATTCAAGGGGCGAAGATTTCTCGGGCGCCCTAGATGAAATGACGTTGCAGGTACTGAACGACGGGGATACCCCGACCTTCGACACGATCAGAGGTGATCGTAGACTGACCAGCCACGTCGATGTTACGGCCTGCTCAGAGGATATGCTTGACCTGGTGGACGACTGGAGAGTCGTCGATGACCTGACGAGTTCTGACCACAATGGTATGGTATTTAAAATAAAACTGAAAAAATCCAAAGGAATTAATGTAAACAGGACCACTAGGATTTATAACACAAAAAGGGCTAACTGGGACCAGTTTCATGAGAAACTGGCCCAGCTAATGAGGGAAAATAATATTAACAAAATAGAAATAGAACAAACTCAAACAGATAAAGAAATAGACAAATTTACCGAAAAATACATACAACAGATCATTAAAACATGTAACGAGACATTAGCAAAAAAGAAAAGTAATGAAATACTTACCATACCATGGTGGACCGAAGAGCTCGAGGAGATGAAGAGGACAGTCGCCACTAGGAAGCGCAGGATCCGATGCGCAGCGCCGATCCGGAGGTCGAGGGTCGTCGGCGAGTACCTGCAACAAAAAGAGGAGTATGAGCTGGCAGCGAAAAAGGCATCGACAGACAGCTGGAAAAACTTCTGCTCTAAACAAGACAAGGAAGGCCTATGGGAGAGCATATACCGCGTCATAAAAAACACTACCAAACGTCAAGAAGACATCCCACTGGTGATAAATGGCCACCAACTGGATCAGAAGGAGTCTGCCAGCACTTTGGCGGGGACCTTTTTCCCGGAAGACCTTGAATGTGATGACAACTCAGACCACCGGCAGACTAGAGTCCTTGCAGCAAACGTAAATAACTGGGTGCATGCAGAGATACATGACCCAGTGTTTACGGTCGAAGAACTCCGGGCCGCGACGGAAAGTTTCAATCCAAAAAAGGCTCCGGGAAAAGACGGTCTCACCGCAGACATTTGCAGCCGGGTTATCTCCAAAAATATGGAACTTAACCTGGCGCTCATGAATAGGTGCCAGGAACTCGGGCACTTTCCAACTTCCTGGAAAGAGGCAACGGTGGTTGTTCTGCGGAAGCCTGGAAAGGACGACTATACGAACCCGAAGTCATACAGGCCAATTGGCCTTTTACCGGTCATGGGGAAGATTCTAGAGAAAATGATAGTCGGGAGATTAAAATGGCACCTACTCCCGAGACTGAGCCCCCGACAATACGGCTTCATACCCCAGAGAAGCACCGAGGACTCCCTCTATGACATGGTACAACATCTATATGGTAAACTAAAAGACAAGAAACTTATAACCTTAATATCATTGGACATAGAGGGAGCCTTCGATAGCGCCTGGTGGCCCGCAATCAAGATCAGACTTGCCGAAGAAGAGTGTCCGGTAAATCTCCGGCGACTCATGGACAGCTACCTACAGGACCGTAAGGTCCGGGTGAGGTACGCCGGAGAAGAGTACATAAAGGACACTCAAAAGGGATGCGTGCAGGGATCGATTGGCGGGCCGATTCTCTGGAATCTTCTCCTTGATCTACTCCTCAATGGACTTGAAAGTCGGGGTGTCCATTGCCAGGCTTTCGCAGATGACGTGGTATTGATGTTCACCGCGGATACGGCACTGGAGGTGGAGGGACAGGCTAATGCCGCGCTCGCGTATGTTCAGGCGTGGGGTGTCAAAAACAAACTAAAATTTGCGCCACATAAGACTCATGCAATGGTGCTTACCAGAAAGTTGAAATTTGACACACCACGACTGAGCATGGGCGGGGTCGACATTGGGTTGTCAAGCGAAATAAAGATCCTGGGGCTCACTATTGACAATAAGCTGACGTTTAACAGCCACGTGGCCAATACATGTAAGAAGGCGTTAAACATTTACAAACAGCTTTCACGAGCCGCCAGGATCAGTTGGGGTCTCCACCCCGAAATCATCAGAACAATTTACATGGCCACAGTGGAACCCATTGTTACCTACGCAGCCAGTGCCTGGGCAAAAGCAGCAAGCAAGATCGGGGTTAAGCGACAGTTGAACGCGGTACAGAGGGGCTTTGCGCAGAAGCTGTGCGGAGCGTACAGAACCGTCTCTTTGAACTCGGCGCTGGTGCTGGCTGGGATACTGCCTCTCGATATCCGGGTCCGGGAGGCAGCATCATTGTATGAGGCCAAGAGGGGAGTACCCCAGCCAGAACTAGCTGACAGAGAGGTGGAGAGCAGATTGGCCTTCGCTGAAACCCAGCACCCGGCAAGACATATGCGCCTCGATTTCGTAAGTCTGGTGGACCAGGAACAGTTGAATTCGAATGTACACCAAGCAGTAAAGATCTACACAGATGGCAGCAAGATTGAGGGCAAGGTCGGAGCAGCATTGTCTCTTTGGAGCAATGAAGCCGAGACCAAAACCCTCAAACTCAAGCTGCCATCGTACTGCACCGTCTACCAGGCTGAACTCCTGGCCATATGTCACGCCACAAAACACATCTTGCGACGAGGCGAGGCCAGCTTCGCTATTCTGAGTGACTCACGCTCTGCATTAGAAACGGTCGTAAACTCATATTCCCTCCACCCTTTGGCAGTCGAAACCAGAACCAACATCCGGAACAGTAGACTCCAAAACAAGGAAATTTCCTTGTTCTGGATAAAAGCACATGCGGGACTGGAGGGAAATGAGCGCGCGGACCAGCTAGCAAAAGAGGCCGCACTGTACTCCAAGAAGAAACCGGACTACGACAGTTGCCCGATCTCATTCGTCAGGAGATACATACGTTTGCGGTCTCTTGACGAGTGGAACGCACGATACCAGGCGGAACAAACCGCGTCCATCACTAAGATGTTCTTCCCAGATGCAGTAGAGGCACACAAGACAGTTAGGAAAATTAAACCAGCAGGCTTGACGACTCAGGTGATGACTGGGCACGGTGGGTTCTCAGAATACTTGCATCGATTCAAGTGTAAGGGGGACCCATCGTTGGGCACGCCACAATTGCGGCGGTAAGTCCCCTCTTTGAGGAGTGGCTGGAGAGGCGCCACGGCGTCCTCACCTTCCGCCTGACGCAGGTCCTCACCGGACACGGTTGCTTCGGGAGGTTCCTGTTCAGGATCAAGCGGGAGGAAACGCCCGGGTGTCACCATTGTGTGGAACGCCCGGAGGACACGGTGGAGCATACGGTGGAGGTCTGCCCGGCTTGGGCGGAGCACCGCCGTGTCCTCACGGAGGCGATCGGCGGCGGCGATCTCTCGCGTCCGGCCCTGGTTCAGGCCATGGTCCGGAGCGAGAGTGCATGGGAAGCCGTCACTTCCTTCTGCGAAGCAGTAATGCTCGCGAAGGAGGAGGCGGAGCGCGCGAGGGAAATGCAAGATGCGCGCCCTCGCGCCCCTAGTCGCCGCAGGAGACGCCCCGGGCGTCGGGAGTCGCGAGCCGACTTCCGGCCACCGTAGGCGCGGGCTTGCGGACGGTGGGCAATGGGTAGCTCGCCGTCCGATTAGGACCAGGCCCGGGTCGACGGCGCGTTGTGTTCCACGCGCGCCTCAAAGAGATGTCAGCACCAACTGACGGGGTCCGTAAGGGCCAATGCCTGCCAGGGTTGCGAGTTTGTCCGAAAGGGATATCGCGGCCCCGGCACACAGGCAACGGAAGGAACATGGGTGGGTTTTAGTCAGTAAAAGTCTGACACTCCCTCTCGCTCCGCCCAGAGCGGGAGGAGTCATTTGATGATTTCCCACCCAAAAAAAAAAAAAAAAAAAGGGGGACCCATCGTGCATCTGCGAACCGGGGGTCGTCGAGTCTGTCCCGCACCTCCTGTTCAGTTGTCCAGTCTACTCGAAACTTAGGTTTGAAACAGAGCAAATATTGGACTGTAAAATAATACCCGAAAATGTATGTAGAATTATATCAGACAAAAAACTGAGGCAGAAATTCATCGAATATAGCTTGCAAATAGTTAAAAAAGTAGTGAATAGAAATAAATAAGAAAGTTATGTTTAATATATTTGATAATCTAAATAGTATAAACATTAAAAAAAAAAAAAAAAAAAAAAAAAAAAAAAAACTAAAGCCTGATAAAACTGTTAAAACTAAAAGTTATATATAAATATTGTTAAATAAAATTATGTTAGATATATATTGTTTAATATATACGACCACATAATACGTATTAAGTAGAAAATAAGAACTGTTTTAAAAATTGTCCAGGAAACTGATATTTGGTATGGTTGAACAGGATTTCAAGGTCCGAAGGCGAGAACACAATGAAACACACACACACTGTTTCAATTAGGACAATTTAATTCACAAGGAATCACTAGGAATCGACCACAAAAAATATAATCTTAAAAACTATATGGTTTGCTCGGTAACGAAACCATAGCGCGATCTATTTCGATCCCAACGCCATCTAGGGAAGCGTCAGGTAAACTTTCGCACATATGAAATATTAGACATACCGCCCACCAAGGACTTTATTTTAGAATGTCCTTCTCATAATCTAAACCGCCCACCATGCAACACGTCTAGCAATATGGGGTGCACAGATATATAGGTTTAATATAACAATAACCTTTAACTTAAACTTAACTAACTTAAAATTTCATAATTACACGCATACAGCAATTATGAAAAAATACACATTCTTAATTTATACCTTACTAACACAAAGTTAAGTTGCTACAGGAAGAATAGCCAATTTAGTAATAGGTCTCTTTATCAGGGAATTTTTAGTTCTAATAGTAACGACTCGAGTGATTCCGTCAGGGCCAGGGTGTTTTAACTCAATTTTCCCCAGCAACCACTTGCCAGGAGGTAAATCATCCTCCTTTATCAGAACTATGCCACCTATGCCTGGTTCTGGATTTTTATGAGCCCACTTATGGCGTTGTAAAAATTGATTTAAGTAATCTTGTGACCACTGCCGCCAATAGTCCTGTAACATTCTTTGGGTAAGTTGCCACCGTCTGAGACTGGAAATGTTAGCCTTTTCGAAATTCGAATCAGGTACAAGGACGAGTGGTTCCCCAACCAGAAAATGGCCCGGAGTTAACACCGATAACTCATTTTGATCCACACAGGAAAGTGGTCTTGAGTTGAGGCACGCCTCAATTTGTGCCAACACCGTCGTTAGTTCCTCGAACGTTAATGTGGAGTTCCCTATAACCCTTCTGAGATGGTATTTTGTGGACTTTACTCCTGCCTCCCATAGACCGCCGAAGTTTGGAGCGTGAGGTGGAATAAAGTTCCACTTTGTACCATTATTTGCCAAGGACTCGACCAATTCGGGAATAAATTTTGATTTTTCTTCATTAAATAATTCCTGCAGCTCTCGCGCAGCGCCAACAAAATTTGTGCCGTTGTCACTGTGTAGTTCTGCACAATGTCCACGCCTCGCCACGAACCTCTTAAAAGCGGCCAAGAAACCTTTGGACGTCAGGTCACTAACTGCCTCGATATAAATCGCTCGCGTAGATAGACAGATGAAGAGAGCTATGTACCCCTTGTACGACTTGTTACCGCGTCCTTTAGACACTCTGACGTTTATCGGGCCAGCGTAATCGACGCCACTGTACAAAAAAACTTTATTTGGTGTAACACGAGCAGATGGTAGCTGTCCCATTAGTTGGCTTCTGGTTTTATTAGTATACCTAATGCAAGTAACGCATTTTCTAAAATAGGCCTTTACTAAAGGTTTAATCCCTACAACCCAGTACCGCGATCTCAAGTAAGCGATCATAGCTTGAGGCCCCCCATGCATCGTTTTTTGATGCGCCTCGCTTATGAGAAGCTTCGTGAGGAAGGCGTCTTTAGGTATAAGTATTGGATGTTTGCGATCATAACTCAACTGAGACATCTCTAATCTACCTCCCACTCTAATTACTCCCTTTGAGTCCAAAAATAAGTTTAACGATTTGTACTTTCTTCCCTTTTTTCCTAAAGATCCCGTCTTCTTCAGTTCTTGTATTTCTTCTTGTAGTTCTTCTTCTTGACTCGCTCTAATACACACTTCCATCGCCTCTTCGAGTTCTGTTGTAGACAACTGTTTATTTCTTTCCTTGTGAGCACAATTGATTCTTAAGTGCAAAAACTTCCTACAGTAGGCTACTACTCTGATCATCCTTGAAAGCGATGAAAATCTGTCCCATAAGGAAATGTCAAGGATCCCCGAATGGACCTTCACTTCTTCCAATTTAGTTATCAAGTGTTTATGTTTTCTATATTCTATCACTGATTGCCTTAAGAACTCTGGTCCATTAAACCATATCGCAGTATTGCCTAGTTCCCCTGGAGCCACGCCGCGAGAGGCACAATCCGCTGGATTTTGTTTGGATGGAACGTATGACCAATATTGTGTATCCAATGTGTTTAAGATTTCTGCAACGCGATTGGCCACAAACGTTTTCCAACGACTTGGATGACTATTAAGCCATGCGAGAACAACTTCAGAATCCGTCCAAGCGTGCACATCTAATACATTTACATCTAGAGTTTTAGCAACGTCCACCATCAACTTGGCTAATAAAACAGCTCCACAGAGTTCCAATCTAGGTATTGACACCTGTTTGATGGGAGACACTTTGGTTTTTGAGGTAACCAACGCCACCTTTACGTTACCCTCTACATCTATAACTCTGACGTATACCACTGCAGCGAAGGCCATTTTTGAGGCATCCGAAAAACCGTGTAGCTCCGTCTTTACATTGCTGGATTTTGTGTTAAGCCAACGTGGGATTTTAACATTCACTAAAGAATATAAATCCTTACGGTAAGTAATCCATTCTTTTAATAAACGACTGGGCAATTCTTCGTCCCAACCTATACCTGCTAACCAAAGCTTTTGTATAAAAATTTTAGCTAAAATTATACTAGGTGCTAACCAACCTAACGGGTCGAAAAGCCTAGAAATATCCGATATAATTTTCCTTTTACTTACAGGTTCCGTCGGGACAGGCAGTTCTACAGAGTACTGGAAAACATCAGCGCGAGGATCCCAGGTAAGTCCGAGTATTTTTGTAATATTATCTATTTTTATTTTTACTTCCTCAGCCTTATCCCTTTTGCTTTCTCTTATCTTATGTAGTAATTCTTCGCTGTTACTTATCCATTTTTGCAATGGAAATCCCCCTTTAGCTAGAATATTACTTATTTCTGTATGAATTTTATATCCTTCCTCTACACTTTCTGCCCCTGTCATTAAATCATCCATTTAGAAGTCATTAAGAATGATTTTTGCTGCTAATGGATGATCCTTCCCTTCATCATAGGCAACCTGATGTAAAGAACGCACTGCTAGAAAAGGCGCCGATGAAGTACCAAATGTAACCGTCACTAACTCAAATTCTTCAATTTCTTTTCAGGACTATCCCTCCAAAGAACCCTTTGAAACATTGTATCATCTCTATTGACAAGAACTTGTCTATACATTTTAATTATATCAGCCCCTATACAAATTGGATGTGTTCTCCAACGCATAACCGTATGTCGTAATTCTGCTTGCAATGTCGGGCCAACCATCAAGTCATCGTTTAACGATACCCCATTTATCCCCTTGCAGGAAGCGTCAAATACCACGCGCACCTTAGTTGTCAGCTTATCTTCCCGGAGTATTGCGTGATGAGGTAAGTACAACCCTTTATTCCTTTCTTCTGGAGATACTTTTACCATATGGTTAAGTTCTATATACTCCTGCATCACCGCAGTGTAATCCGCCTTTAATTTGTGATTCTTTGAAAGTTTAAATTCTAAACTCTTTAACCTTTTTTCAGATATGAACCTAGATTCACCATCCTTACAACTTTGGTTACCATCCCGGAACGGCAACCTTACAAGATAACGCCCGGTTTCGTCTCGCTTTGTGGTATTTGTAAAAATATTCTCACATTCCGCTTCCTCTTTACTAAATATTTTTTCAGTTCCCGATGGCTCCGCTTCTAGCTCCCAAAATTTACGCAAGAAGTCATCAGCCTGAACATTGGAATGCATGACAGTGATACAAGGATATGAATTGATGTCGGACGAATTTTCTGTACCGACAACACCCGAAAGAATCCATCCGAATTCTGTTTGTTGTGCTACGAGCGATCCACTGGTACTCTTTTTGATTCCATCTTGGATAATTTGGCTGAATATCTCTGCACCTAGTAAAACGTCAATTTTATTAGGCCTGTGATACTCAGGATCTGCCAAATCGTCTTCACTCAACTTTACCCATTCTACCCTGGTTGCTGTCACAACTGGGAGAAGGGATGTGATGGACTTCAAAACGTATGCATTTACTTGAACGCTGTAATCTGGATTCATTCGAGACCGTATATCAACAACTACTGAAGAATTAGACATAACTGTTTTATTACCACCTACACCTGTAACACGGTGTTTTGTTAAAGTTTTCTTTAACCCTAAATATTGAGCCATTGACTCAGTGATGAAGGATCCTTGTGACCCTTGATCTACTAATGCGCGAACCACCCGATATGTTCCATCCTTTGACTTTGCTTTTACTAAAGCCGTAGGTATTAAAACCGTATCCTTACAATTCCCTGTCGAAAGGCATGAAACTATTGGCTTAGTAGATCCCTCCGCATGTATAGCGGCCTTTTGAGTTTCCTCCATTGAGGTACTATCCCTAGTAGCAGCTGCCGCTGCTTCCTTCCGAACAACGCCATTGTCCTCACCAACAGACCCAGAACCACCGCTAGGGTGGAGTAAAGTATGGTGGCGTCTTTTACATAAATGGCATTTGACGGTGTTTCTACAAAATCTGGCAGAGTGGTTACTACCCAAACAAATGAAACATAGCCCATTTTTCTGTGCGAAATCACGTCGAGTATCGTTATTTTCTTTAGCAAAACCTTTACAAGCAGTTACCTTATGAGCGGCAGAACAAAAAGGGCAAGATAACTCCGCTTTTCCTTTCTCTACCACATGGAATGATTGCGAACTCTTTTGAACATGAGGTTTATTTTCTAAATTTTCTAAACCTCGAAAGCGACCAGTTAAAAAATCTGTAAATTGGGTAAAAGTAGGCAAATCATCTGTTGCATCCGAAGCTACCTTTAATTCCCAGGCTCTCCTGGTGTCCTTATCCAATTTGGCACTAACAATATGTATTATTAGGATATCCCAAGAAGTAACATCTATCCCTAAATTTTTGATTGAGCCTAAACAATCAGATGTGGTGCTAATTAATCTTTTTATTTCAGTGGCTGATTCTACTGTTAAACCCTTTTGATTAAATAAACGTTTTAAAATTCCATTCGCTAAAAATCTTTTATTGTTGTACATTGCCTCTAATTTTTCCCAACTAGCCATATAATTATCTGATGTTACATTAATGTTCCTTAATAGGTGCTCTGCATCTCCAGTTAAGTACCCTTTTAGGTAATATAATTTTTGCGCATCGTCTAGAGTTTTATTATTGTGTATTAACCCTCCAAATAAATCCCTAAACGTCTGCCACTCACTATAATTTCCAGAGAACACAGGTATCTTAACCTCAGGTAACTTAAAGTTTCTAAATCCTGTACTACTGCTAACTCCTGGACTAACATTACACGTTTCACTAGACATTTTCATATTGTTTAATATTTCTTTCAGCTCGCTTTTAAACTCTATATAAAAGTCTTCGACCTCCTCATATAAGCCATTCTTGTGATAATTTGAACTTAATAAATCAGACTTTTTTACCTCACTAATTATTTTTACATGTGTTTTGTAGAATAATTGCCATTGCTGTTCTAAGTTTTCAATCCTAGTTTCTATATAACAAACAGTTAGACGCTCTTTAGGACTTTTTTTAAAGTTAGATTTTGCCTTGAGTATTTTAGCTTTAATATCTTTCTGAATGTCGAAAAGCGACTCCATTCTTAATTTTAAAAAACACAAGTAGGTTATGTCACAAATATTAAAATACACAATTAATTGCAACTAGTTATTACTACTACAAATAAACTTATTGTCCAGTAAACACATTCAATTACCACAATAAATTCTAAGTTTCTTTGAAGCACGACGATATTTTTCTAAGTCCCAGATAATGTTTAAAATTTTACAAGTCTTTTAAAATTGTATTTCTGAGTAAAATCGGGCATGGATTCCCCGTCTGAACCACTTTTTGCTTAAAATTAGTACAAGTCCAAACTAATATTACCAATGACAAAGTTATTTATCTAGTGAATTTAAGGTTCAAATTTCTATGCACTTTCTTGAATTGTTGAAGTTAAATTCTTCCTATTAATAAGGTCGAAAATGTACTCACGATTTCTCCACTATACACTCACTGACACTGATACTCGACGTCTCACGCCGCACTTGTTGCGCCCTCTGGTGGCCGCTCCGCGAACTCTTCTGCCAGGTTCCTCCACACAACGTCGCTCCTCCGGCACCCAGCCGGTTCCTCTGCTTTGATGACGTCACCGCTGACGCCTCGCTGTAGGGATGCTCTGGACAGCAATCCACTGCCCAGTACTGACGTTGCGGGGTGCTAATCACCACCACCACCGATGACTAACAAAAACACCTTCACGCCAATCCGACTAGAAGGACCATGAACAGGATTTCAAGGTCCGAAGGCGAGAACACAATGAAACACACACACACTGTTTCAATTAGGACAATTTAATTCACAAGGAATCACTAGGAATCGACCACAAAAAATATAATCTTAAAAACTATATGGTTTGCTCGGTAACGAAACCATAGCGCGATCTATTTCGATCCCAACGCCATCTAGGGAAGCGTCAGGTAAACTTTCGCACATGTGAAATATTAGACAATGGTTCTACCCGCAAATAGGAAAATGCGAGTGTAAGTAATAGATATATTGATGTAGTGTTTTATAGTATTATACGTATTTAAGTTTATTGGCTGTCTAGCAGAGAAATTCTCCGTGTGTTAGTTAGTTTTAAAAATCAAATAAATGTAAAATTAACACCTTAAAAAAGCACAACAAGGTCTCTGATTATGTCAGAGGACATTGAGCAAAGGCAGGAGGGGGTTTTAGCCGGTAAGAGTCCGGCACTGCCCAGACTGGCTCACCAGTGAGGCAGTCTGGGCGTCCATGAGGATTTCCCACTCCTGCACAAATAAAAAAAAAAAAAAAAAAAAAAAAAAACCTATCCTAACCTAACCTAACCTTTTTTTTTTTTTTTTTCCGGGGTGGAAAATCCTCATGGATGTCCTCCGCCCTGGGGCGGGCGGAGGGGTCTGTCAGACTCTTACTGACTAAAAACCACCCCGGTGTTCCAACTCACACCTACGCCGGGGGTCGCGGGAACTTGAAATCTTCCGCAACCCCCGGCTGGTGCCGGCCCGCAGTGCTTCCCGAAGCAACCATGCCCCGAGAGCACCTGCGTCACCCGAAACGACAGGGAGCCGTGCCTCCTCCCGAGCCAGCGGTCGAGCACCGGCCGGACCGCCTCGACGATGTCGAGGCCGGCGGTAGGGCGTGAAAGCCTGTCCCGCCATTCCGCCACCAGGACCTCGCGAAGCTGAGACCGATGCAGCTCCATTTGTCGCTGCATCGGTCGCTCGCCCCGCGCCCTCGCTTCCTCGCGCCACCGATACGATGACGCGAGTACTTTCGCCTCTAGGTCCCAGGGCGGGGATCCGGCCAGTGCACAAGCCGCCTCGTAGGAGATCGTGCGATACCCTCTGATGACTCTGACGGCCATCGCCCTCTGCGGTTTACGCATTACGGCGATGCTACCGGCCGTCAGGTCAGCAGCCCAGATCGGGGCCCCGTAAAGGGCCATCGATCGCACGATCCCCACGTAGAGCCGCCTACAAGCGGCGCTCGGGCCCCCCAGATTGGGAAGCAGCGTTGACAGCGCCCCAGCGGCGCCCAGCAACTTGGGCGCCAGCCGTCGGAAGTGGGGTCCGAAGTCCCACCGGCTGTCGAGCACCAATCCTAGGTAGTTCATGGTGGACTCGACAGCGATCCGAGCCCCCCCGACCACGATGTGTGAGCCGGGTGACGGCGCCCGCCGGGGGCCATGAAACACCATGGCCTCCGACTTGCTGAGGGCCACCTCCAGGCCTAGGCGACGTATGCGGCCCACCACATGTGAGACCGCAGCCGTCGCCAACAACGCTGCCTCCCTGTGCGAGCTCCCCCGGGCAGTGACCAGCGTGTCGTCCGCATAACACGTCAGGTCTATCCCGGCACCGAGCTCGCCCCTCAGCACCCAGTCGTACCCGATGTTCCACAGGAGCGGGCCTAAAACCGAGCCCTGTGGAACACCGCACGACATGCGGCGCTGGTTTCCGCCATCACGTCCCATGTAGGTGACACACCTCTCCGACAGATAAGCCCCAACGATGTGGCGGAGGTAGGGAGGCACCCCATGATACCGCAGTGCCTCCCGAATACAACTCCAGGGCAGGGTGTTGAAGGCGTTGGAAATGTCCAAGGACACCGCCAGCATCACCCCGCCCCGGGACACCGCTTCCTCCGCCAGGACTCTAACCCGCGACACAGCGTGGATCGTGGAGCGCCCATGCCGAAACCCGAACTGGCTGTCGTCCAGGTCCGGCCCCTCTCTGCACAAGTGGCCGACGAGGCGGGCTGCGATTATCCGCTCAAACAGCTTGCCCACCTCGTCAAGCAGCACTATGGGCCGGTACGCGGATGGCGAGTCCGCAGGGCGCCCCGCCTTCCTGAGCAGGACCAGACGACCAGATTTCCACAAAGTGGGAAACTGGCCCTGCTCAAGGCACGCTGTGTAGAGTCCTCTCAGTTGGGGCTCAAGCTCCTTCAGAGCGAGGGCTAGCACGCAGCCGTGGATCCCGTCGGGCCCCGGAGCCACGTTCTTGGCCCGGAGCCGCATCACGGCTGCCCTCATCTCTGCCTGTGTCACCTCTGGGACGCTGATGGCGTTCTCCTCTGTAGACTCTGCGGCTGTGGGCAAAGCCATCGGCGGCGGAGTATGCTCCGCTCTCGCCGGGAAGAGGGCTGCGACCACCTCCTCCAACAGCTCGGGTTGGAGACTCTCCGTAAGTGGAGGCGCCGCGGCTCGAAGTTTCCCTCGGACCGCGCGATAAGGGCGCCCCCACGGATCCCCGTCTAGAGTCTCCAACATCTCCTCCCTGGCTCGCGTCCTCGACTCACCGATGGCCAGCCACAGAGTCTCCTTGGCCGCGCGGTACACCTCATACAGCGCGGCCTCTTCGTCAGGGACCCGACGACGTCTCCTCCGGTACCGGATGTACTGGCGTCTAACCGCCACGCACGCGACGCGCATCTGCGCGATCTCGGCGGTCCACCAGTACACCTGGCGCCTTGCGGACTGTGCGTGGACCCGGGGCATGGACGCGTCGCAAATTTGCGTCATCGCCCCGCGGAACCACAGCGCCTCCTGCTCGACGTCGACGGGTCCGGTCGTTGCCGACTCCCGGCTCCAGGCCTGGACAATAGCGGCCTCCTCGAGAAGCTCCCTGTCAATGCGCTTACGCGCCCAGCGCGGACCGTCCGGTCGCGGGGCCAGTGGACCGCGGCCGCCGGCGGTCTGGGTGGAGACGTCGAAACGGATGTATCGGTGATCCGATAACGTCTCCACCTCCACGGCGACACGCCAGTCGCGGACACGGCTCGCGACAGCGGGGCTAGCGAACGAGACGTCCACTATAGACCCGCCCCGCTGCCGCACGCACGTGTGTACCGAACCCCGATTTAGGACGGTCAAGCCAGTCGTGACCGCCCACTCCTCCAGCACCTCGCCCCTAGCATCGGTCACAGGGGATCCCCACGCCTCAGACTTGGCGTTGAGATCCCCCAGCAACAGCACCGGGCGAGGGTGGAGTCGGCCCACGACGGCACCCAACTCGACAAGGAACCTCTCGAAGTCGGCGAGACTCTTGTTGGGCGAAAAATACGCACCAACCGTGCCAATGCCGTCCGCGAGGACGGCTACCCAGCCGTGACCTCGGGACGGGTTTTTTGGTTGATTGAGGACCTCCCTCAACTTAGCGGCCAGGACGTCCGCCTTTTCGCCGCTAGAGGCACCCGACACCTCAAGCAGTCGCGCCCCCGTAATCGCCTGCCTCACTCTGAGGCCAGACGGTATACCGAGGTCGGGGAACGCGACTTTGGCTTTTGCCTCTATAAGGACCGCCTTATAGGAGACGCCCCTTTGGACGGCTCCGGGCTGCAGCGTAATAACTACAGCCGCAGAGCGTGGGGCTCTCACCCTAGGCGGCCCTTGAGCCTTCTTGGGTGCCAGTGCCGGTGCTCCAGCGGGTACCGGTGGTGGCGGCGCCGTCTTCTTTTTACGGCGGCCCCTCTTGACGACCGTCGTCCAGGAGTCCTTGGTGGACTCGGGTGCGTTCGCCGAGGGAGCAGTCGCCGGTGGTGCGGCCGTCCGGGAAGTGGACGCGGACGTGCCCCCTTTGGTCTGCGCGGGACCCGGCTTAGCGGGCTCCTCCTTCCTCCTCCTATCCGCTGCGAGCGGTGGCCGGAGAGTCACTGCTGGGAGGAGCCTCGACTCCAGGCCCTGCAGACGGGCATTCATCATACCCCCACACTGCAGCATGCAGATGCGAACGATCTTCTCGATCTCTGCATCTGCAGGTGCGGGGGTACGGACCGATGACGGGGCCGACGACGGGGCCGGCGGTGTCAGGGCAACGACGGGAGCGGAACCAGTGGCCGCAGGACGCCTCTGCTGCCATTCCGCCCTCTGCGCGGCAAGCTCCCGTTTGAGGTCCTCCAGCTCAGATCTGAGACGGCTGTTCTCCTCCCACAGCTTCGCCGTCTCGTCTGAGCTTGTGCGACTAAGGAGGACCCCAACTGCCTCCTTGATGTCGCCAGTCGCCTCCTTCAGAGCGCGCGTGAACGTGCCCTTCAGGCTGCCAGACTTTGTGGCAACCTTCATGACGACGTCCACGCCGTCCAAAACTTGGCGACTCAGCGCCACCGCCGACAGGCTCTCCCCGGTAGCCGCCTGAGCAGAGCGTCGCTCTCGGGCCAGTCGAGCCATTTCGCTGACCTCGTCAGCCGCCACCGCCTTCCGCTGCATCCGCTTTGCGGAGCTCGCCTCCGCCTTGTTGCTTTGCAGCAACAGTGGGGACGCAGCGGAGTCTTCGCCCGGGGTCCCCTCACTCTCTGCGCTCCCCATCTGCATCGGTACCGGCGTAGCGGGCCGCAAGAAGCGACCCCGTAAATTACGGTCCGGTAACCGACCCCTCCCCCTCGTACCAAATTTTGGTGCCGACTGGTCCTCCTCCTCGGAAGAGAGCTCGCTGCGCGAGCGCTTCCCCCCCAGCTGTGTGTCCTGGTCGGACAGTCGGTCCCTCTCTGGACATGAGCCTCCTCGGCTTTTGTTGCCGTCAACGACGGCAATCGGCTTTGTTGCGTCACACAGGCGCTCCAGGCTAACCCGGAGCTCCTTTTGTTGCGACGCAACGATTGGTTTACGAAGGTCGGCGGTGGTCTGCCGGCCTACGAGACAAGTGGTGCCCCCCCCAGATACGGTGGGGCTGCCTTCCGTAGAAGGGCGGGATTGTACCTCCTTGAGGAGGTTGCCCGCCTGGGGAATTTTTCCATTAGCCTGCATTTTTCATATTTTTTTCCTTTTTAAGGGTGAGGTCCCTTTTTGCGCTAACGACCGGATAACCCTCCGGCCATTCATCCCCTCGGCACGCTAGACCTTGGGATTGGGACTCCCTAGTGTACGCCAACTCACCTCCCTCTGTAAGCAGAGGGGGGAGTAGACGTATGACCTCCTGTAGCCCGGTTCCCTTCACCGACCATCATGGATGATCGGTGATTGGAACCATGACCCTTCCCCGTTTGTTGAGAATTCGCCGCCAGCCCCAAGTGTCCACCAAAACCTGGTGGGCACTTGGAGCCGACGTTGCCCAGGGTGCGCCACGGGGAGGCTTCTCAACATGCACCCCAACCTAACCTTTTTTTTTTTTTTTTTTTTTTTTCGCTGAGAAATGCTTTATGCATCCCCGGCTCGTGGGGGACGAGTCGGGGTATGTGGGACTCCCTGTCCTAGTGACAGTATACCCACTAAAACTCAGCGGTGTTCCCGCATCGCCGTGATGGGAGGGTCATGGGAAACCGGCTCAGCCTTTACATCCACGACCCTCCCGGCGCATGCCTACCTAGCTGGCAGGCCCCGCATGCCCCCCGGGTTGGGGGGCTACGGGAATGGCCGGGAACACCTGGCCATTCCCGTCCGGCACTGGTGGAGGCCTGTGCGATACAGGCAAGGGTGCCCCCGCACCCGTTGCCTGCTGGCCTCCACCTGGGAGGAGTCGAAGATGACTATCGTACTGACGTCTTCTTCGACCCCTCCTCCGCCTTCGGAGCGGCGCCTCGGCAGGGTCGTCGCGCGCTGGGCCCCCCCAAGTTGGGAAGCAGCCACGAGAGAGCGCCCGCGGCCTTCAGCAGGCGCGACGACAGCCCGCTGAAATGCGGGCCGAAGCGCCACCTGCTGTCGAGTACAAGGCCCAGATATTTCATCTGGGCCTTCACCTCAATCCTGACGCCCTCCACGAAGATGTGGGTGTCAGGTGTTGGGTGGCGCTGCCGAGGGCCATGGAAGAACACGGCCTCGGTCTTGTGCAGCGCCACCGTCAAACCGAGGCGGCGGATCCGCCCCGCGACCAAGGATCCGCCCGCCGAGGCCAGGTTGGCCGCCTCTCTGAAACTCTCCCCCCGGGCGGTGAGGAGAGTATCATCCGCGTAGCAGACGACACTCGTGCCTCGGAGGAGAGTTCCCCGCAGGAGCCAATCAATGCCGACGTTCCAGAGGAGAGGTCCTAAGACTGACCCCTGTGGAACGCCGGCTTCAACGGCGTACCGCCGGACCCGGCCAGTCCTGTCTACCAGGAGGATCGCCCGATCCTCCAGGTAGCTGGCCAGCAGACTGCGCATGTACCGAGGCACTCCGTGGAATCGGAGCGCCTCGAGGATGGTGCAGTGGGGAACGGAGTTGAAGGCGTTGGCAATGTCGAATGACACAGCCAACAATCCGTCCCCCGCATCCATCGCCTCCTTCACCTGCCCCTTAAGGCAGGCCAGCGCGTCCACCGTGGACCGCTCAGCCCGAAACCCGAACTGAGCGTCCGACAAGTCCGGCCCGATACGCCGCAGATGGCCCTTCAGGCGGGCAGCGATTATCCCCTCGAACATTTTTCCGACCTCATCGAGCAGAACGATGGGCCGGTATGCCGAGGGGGAGTCTGCTGGGCGGCCCTCCTTGCGGAGGAGGCACAGCTGCCCCTCCTTCCACGGTTTCGGGAACCTCCCAGACGCAAGGCAAGCGCTGAAGATGTCCCGAAACCTCTCCTCCATTTGAGTGGCGGCGATCGCCACCACTCTTGCCGGGACACCGTCGGGGCCCGGAGCTGTCTTCTTGGCGCGGATATGGAGAATCGCCGCGCCAAGTTCCGACTCCGTGACAGGAGGGGCCTCCTCTTCCTCCTCAGCTGGCGGAGCTGTCCCAAGCGGGGGGTCCATCACTGGTGGGGTGAAGTTATCCCTGCACGGAAACAGGGACCGAACCACCCCATCCAGAAACGAGGGCTCGAGGGTCTCGGCAACGGGGGGACCAAAGGGGCGCAATTTGTTGCGCGCCGCCTTGTACGGTCTCCCGAAGGGGTCGTTGTCGAGACCCTCCAGCATCTCCGCTCTCCCCGAGTCTCTGGCGGCGGCGATGGCTCGGTCGAGGACCATTTTCGCCTCCAAGTACACCTCATAGAGGTGGTCCCCGACAGCCACATCCCGTCGACGCCGCCGCCGACTCCGCGTGTAGGCCCTCCTCGCCTCCACACACGCCGCTCGAAGCCCCGCCAGCTCCGCCGACCACCAGTACACCGCGCGTTTGGGTTGTGGTCGGCGAGACCGAGGCATGCTGGAGTTGCATACCTCGGTCAGAGACTCCCTCAGGTACCCCGCCACGGTGTCCACATCCATGCCGGCGGAAGACGGCGAAAGCCAGTCCTGGACGAACGCCGCCTCCCGCGCTGCCTCCCTGTCCAGGCGGGTGAGAGCCCACCGTGGGAACGGTGACGGCCCCGAGCGGGGCCGCGTCCTTCCGAGGCCACTGGTGGAGATGTCGAAACGCACGTAGCGGTGGTCTGACAATGTCTCCACCAGGTCCACCCGCCAGTTCAGCACGCGCGCGGCTAACGCAGGGGTGGCGAAAGTGACGTCCACTATTGAGCCACCCTGCCGCCGCACGCATGTCTGGACGCTCCCTCTGTTCAAGAGGGAGAGTTCAGAGGAGGCCGCCCACATTTCCACTGCCCGCCCGCGTGCGTCGGTGGCCGGGGAGCCCCAGGTCACCGACTTGGCGTTCAGGTCTCCCAGTACGGAGACCTGACGCGGCGCCGCCCTGCCGACCACGGCAGCCAGGACTCCGAGATAGTTCTCGAAGTCCTGAAGAGGGAGGTTTGGGGAGAAATAGACCCCCACAAGGGCTAGATCTCCCCACGCGGCGGCCACGTATCCCGGTCCCTTCTCTAATAGCGAGAGGGGAGGGGAGTCTGTGGAAGACCGCGCCGCTAGTGCCACCGAGTCGTCCTCGTCACCCAGCCAGCTGCCGGGGATCGAGTAGGGCTCGGCGACCACCGCTACGTTCACCAACCACTCGGCCATGACCTGCACTACCAGGTCCTGGGCCGCTCTGCAGTGGTTGGTGTTCGTCTGGAGGATGCGGTAGTCGGAAATTGTTATTCCGACATCGCACCCCCCACCTCATTTACCACCGCCACTGGTGCTACAGCGGCGACACACTGTGGGAAGAAGGCGCAGTAGAAGTCGAGGCCTTTTTAGGCTTCGACTTCTTCTTCGCCCTAACGGACTCCGAGGAGCCCACGGACCGCTTCCGCTTAAAGCGGTCGCTCTCGGACGCCGACGTGTCCATGACGGAGTCGTCGGAGTCCGACAAATCGTCTGGCCTTCTAAATAATGAGCTGGCCGCAGATGGTGCGCGGTCAGCTTCCGACACGTGGCCCTGAGAAGGGCCGTTGGGGTGGCCCTGAGAAGGGCCGTTGGGTTGGCCCTGAGAAGGGCCGTTGGGTTGGCCCTGAGAAGGGCCGTTGGGTTGGCCCTGAGAAGGGCCGTTGGGGTGGCCCTGAGAAGGGCCGTTGGGGTGGCCCTGAGAAGGGCCGTTGGGTTGGACCTGAGAAGGGCCGTTTGAATCGCCCTGGGAGGAGCGATTCCGAATAAAACGGCCAGACGCATTACGCGCTGGCTTGCTCGACTTGATAAGGTTAAAATCCGACATGTTATTAAAATTCGACTTGTTCGTAGACTCGACTGCTAGATGACTACGATTCACAGCGCACTTTAGCCGCCGGTCTGCCACTCCGTTACGGTGGTCAGACACGGCGTTGCCCAGGGGATACTACGTGGAAGTATGCGCTGTGGGGGATCCCCCAACCTAACCTTTTTTTTTTTTTTTTTTTTGTCGCTGAGAAATGCTTTATGCATCCCCGGCTCGTGGGGGACGAGTCGGGGTATGTGGGACTCCCTGTCCTAGTGACAGTATACCCACTAAAACTCAGCGGTGTTCCCGCATCGCCGTGATGGGAGGGTCATGGGAAACCGGCTCAGCCTTTACATCCACGACCCTCCCGGCGCATGCCCGCCTAGCTGGCGGGCCCCGCATGCCCCCCGGGTTGGGGGGCTACGGGAATGGCCGGGAACACCTGGCCATTCCCGTCCGGCACTGGTGGAGGCCTGTGCGATACAGGCAAGGCACCCGTTGCCTGCTGGCCTCCACCTGGGAGGAGTCGAAGATGACTATCGTACTGACGTCTTCTTCGACCCCTCCTCCGCCTTCGGAGCGGCGCCTCGGCAGGATCGTCCTCCCGAGCGCGCTCCGCCGCCTCCTTCTGGGACATGACGTGTTCGCAGAAGGAGGCGACTGCCGCCCAGGACCCCTCATCCCTCAGCATGGCGTTAACCAGGCCGGGGAGCGAGAGGTCCGGTCCGATCGCCGCGACGAGACTGCGGCGCGGCTCTGACCACGACGGGCACACCTCGAGTGTGTGTTGTGCCACGTCCTCCGCCGCGCCACAGTCGCGGCACGACGGCGTCTCCTCCCGTCCGATTCGGTGCAGGTACGATCCGAAGCAACCGTGTCCGGACAGCACCTGCACGAGACAGAAGGAGAGGAACCCGTGCGGACGCTCGAGCCAGTCTCGCAGGACTGGCCCAATCGCGTCGAGGGTTCGGCGGCCGAAGGCTGCGGTGGCGAGGTCCCCCGTCCAATGGACGACGATGGCGTCCCTCGCCTCCCGCCGGACGGCCTCCCGCTCTTCCGGGGCTGAGCGTACGCCCCTCGCTTTCCGCTCCGCCGTCCATTCATACACTCTGGCGAGCACCCACGCCTCGAGTTCCCAAGGAGGGGTGCTGGCCAGAGCGCATGCTGCCGCATAGCCCACCGTGCGGTAGGCCCGCGCCGCCCGCTGGGCTATGGCCCTTTGAGGTGCCCGCAAGGCCGCGGCGTTCTCTCGTCTGTGGAGAGACTCCTCCCAGATAGGAGCCCCATAGAGGGCCATGCTCCTCAAGATGCCGGCGTAAAGCTGCCGGCATCGCGCGCTGGGCCCCCCCAAGTTAGGAAGCAGCCACGAGAGAGCGCCCGCGGCGCGACGACAGCCCGCTGAAATGCGGGCCGAAGCGCCACCTGCTGTCGAGTACAAGGCCCAGATATTTCATCTGGGCCTTCACCTCAATCCTGACGCCCTCCACGAAGATGTGGGCGTCAGGTGGTGGGTGGCGCTGCCGAGGGCCGTGGAAGTTTGATTAACTTGAATGTGGTAATTATCAGATTCATTTACAAAATAAGTTAGTTCAGGCAAGTCCTGTTTTGCAACATCGTTTGGTGATCTCTAAGTTGAAAACCCAGCCACCGTCGTCTGGCGTCATGGATAGTCCGCCCCCAAAACCGACTTATCCCACCAGACTTGCCAAGGGAAGGGCATGCTTAAGTAAGGCAAAGCTCGAGCTCGGCAAATCAAAAAACACTAAGACCGAGATAAAAGAAGAGGTCACTGCAGCCGTGGAACGGCTCTATCAGTTGTTGAAAGAGTCAGAAGCGGCTAAAGTAAAGGGAACAGCTCAAGGCAGGGAGCGGGATGAGAAGCGAGAGGAGGAACCCTTACACCCCCCACTCTCTTCTTACCCCGCTAGCTGCCAGGTGGCTAACGAGCTGTTGAGTAAGATGGAGGAGCACCTCAAAATCATCTCTGCAAATACAGAAAAGATGGAGGGTCTGAGAGACACGTTACTGTCCCATCAAAAGGTCTTGGAGATGACTACCTATGCCAGCCTGGCGGCAGGTGGCAACAGGGGAAAACTCCCGGAGCAAGCCACCATGCACTCCGTAGTGGTCACCTCCAAGGACGAAACAGAGACTGGGGATGAGGTGCTAAATAAAATACGAACAGCGGTAAACGCCAAGAAGGGGGGAGTGACCATAGAGAGAATAAGAAAGGCCAAGGATAGGAAGGTCATAATAGGCTGTCGGAGCGAGGAAGAGAGGAGGGTTTTAAAGGAGCGAATCCAAAAGGGGGGCAACCACCTTAGCGTCGACGATATTTAAACTAAACTCTAAACGACGACTTATAAAGAACAAGGACCCACTCCAGAACGAGAGGATATTCCGAGATCTTGAGAAACAGGACAATAGACAGGAGGTCCGGTATAAGAAGAGAACAAGGAACCCACTTATACATCACGTCGTCGTTAGGGTGTCGCCCAGATTATGGACTAGAATCATGGACGCGGAGACCGTGCAGATCGACCTTCAGCGTATCCGAGTCGCAGACCAATCCCCCCTCGTCCAGTGTTCTCTCTGTCTGGGGTACGGCCATGGCAGACGTTTCTGTAAAGAAACGATTGAGAAATGTAGCCATTGTGCCGGGCCTCATAAAAAGTCGGTCTGTCAGCAGCTGCAATTGCATGCATGCCAAGTTGGCAAATGCAGAGCACAACGCGTTCAGTCGGGACTGTCCGATAAGGAGGAGATGGGATGCCCTGGCGAGGTCAACAACAGCTTATTGCTAAGGTGGTCACGGGCGGACGAGCGCATGGAAGTGGAACCCCCACCAGTGAAGCTTACCTCATAATACAAGCAAACCTGCAGAGGAAGCAACTCGCCACCAATGAATTAATGATAGAAGCGGTTAGAAGAAAAGCAGCCATAGCTCTTCTCCAGGAGCCTTATGTGGGAAGCTCAAGTAGTATGAAGAATTACAGAGGAGTGAGGGTCTTCCAGAACACCAGCCCAGGGGAAGGGAACGTCAAGGTGGCCATTGCTGTCTTTGATCACAACTTTGACATTACACAGTACCCGACTCTCACAACAAATAACCTTGTTGTGGTGAGGATCCGAACGCTGGCTTGGGAGATCACCGCGGTATCGTACCACTTTGAGCCCAACCAACCCATAGAGCCGTACCTGGAGCATCTTAAGAAGATCCGAGACAAACTGGGACCGCAGAAACTAATCATAGGTAGCGATGCCAATGCCAAAAGTAGCTGGTGGGGGAGCGACAGGGTCGATTCGAGGGGCGAAGATTTCTCGGGCACCCTAGATGAAATGACGTTGCAGGTACTGAACGACGGGGATACCCCGACCTTCGATACGATCAGAGGTGATCGTAGACTGACCAGCCACGTCGATGTTACGGCCTGCTCAGAGGATATGCTTGACCTGATGGACGACTGGAGAGTCGTCGATGACCTGACGAGTTCGGACCACAATGGTATGGTATTTAAAATAAAACTGAAAAAATCCAAAGGAATGAATGTAAACAGGACCACTAGGATTTATAACCTCCTTGACACACCACGACTGAGCATGGGCGGGGTCGACATTGGGTTGTCAAACGAAATAAAGATCCTGGGGCTCACTATTGACAATAAGCTGACGTTTAACAGCCACGTGGTCAACACATGTAAGAAGGCGTTAAACATTTACAAACAGCTTTCACGAGCCGCCAGGATCAGTTGGGGTCTCCACCCCGAAATCATCAGAACAATTTATATGGCCACAGTGGAACCCATTGTTACCTACGCAGCCAGTGCCTGGGCAAAAGCAGCAAGCAAGACCGGGGTTAAGAGACAGTTGAATGCGGTACAGAGGGGCTTTGCGCAGAAGCTGTGCGGAGCGTACAGAACCGTCTCTTTGAACTCGGCGCTGCCAACAATCCGTCCCCCGCATCCATCGCCTCCTTCACCTGCCCCTTAAGGCAGGCCAGCGCGTCCACCGTGGACCGCTCAGCCCGAAAACCGAACTGAGCGTCCGACAAGTCCGGCCCGATACGCTGCAGATGGCCCTTTAGGCGGGCAGCGACTATCCCCTCGAACATTTTTCCGACCTCATCGAGCAGAACGATGGGCCAGTCTGCCGGGCGGCCCTCCTTGCGAAGGAGGCACAGCTGCCCCTCCTTTCACGTTTTCGGGAACCTCCCAGACGCAAGGCATGCGCTGAAGAGGTCCCGAAACCTCTCCTCCATTTGAGTGGCAGCGATCGCCACCACTCTCGCCGGAACACCGTCGGGGCCTGGAGCTGTCTTCTTGGCGCGGATACGGAGAATCGCCGCGCCAAGTTCCGCCTCTGTGACAGGAGGGGCCTCCTCTTCTTCCTCAGCTGGCGGAGCTGTCCCCTGCGGAGGGTCCATCACTGGTGGGGAGAAGTTGTCCCTGCACGGAAACAGGGACCGAACCATCCCATCCAGAAACGAGGGCTCGAGGGTCTCGGCAACGGGGGGACCAAAGGGGCACAATTTGTTGTGCGCCGCCTTGTACGGTCTCCCGAAGGGGTCGTTGTCGAGACCCTCCAGCATCTCCGCTCTCCCCGAGTCTCTGGCGGCGGCGATGGCTCTACCGAGGACCATTTTCGCCTCCAAGTACACCTCATAGAGGTGGTCCCCGACGGCCTGGTCCCGTCGACGCCGCCGCCGGCTCCGCGTGTAGGCCCTCCTCGCCTCCACACACGCCGCTCGAAGCCCCGCCAGCTCCGCCGACCACCAGTACACGGCGCGTTTGGTAGTGGTCGGCGAGACCGAGGCATGCTGGAGTTGCATACCTCGGTCAGAGACTCCCTGAGGTGCCCCGCCACGGTGTCCACGTCCAGGCGTGGCGAAGGTGGCGAAAGCCAGTCCTGGACGAATGCCGCCTCCCGCGCTGCCTCCCTGTTCAGGCGGGCGATAGCCCACCGTGGGAACGGTGACGGCCCGGAGCGGGGCCGCGTCCCTCCGGGGCCACTGGTGGAGATGTCGAACCGCACGTAGCGCTGGTCTGAAAAAGTCTCCACCAGGTCCACCCGCCAGTTCAGCACGCGCGCGGCTAACGCAGGGGTGGCGAAAGTGACGTCCACTATTGAGCCACCCTGCCGCCGCACGCATGTCTGGACGCTTCCTCTGTTCAAGAGGGAGAGTCCAGAGGAGGCCGCCCACATTTCTACCGCCCGCCCGCGTGCGTCGGTGGCCGGGGAGCCCTAGGTCACCGACTTGGCGTTCAGGTCTCCCAGTACGGAGACCTGACGCGGCGCCGCCCTGCCGACCACGGCGGACAGGACTCCGAGATAGTTCTCGAAGTCCTGAAGAGGGTGGTTTGGGGAGAAATAGACCACCACAAAGGCTAGGTCTGCTTACGCGGCGGCCACGTATCCCGGTCCCTTCTCTAATAGCGAGAGGGGAGGGGAGTCTGTGGAAGACCGCGCCGCTAGTGCCACCGAGTCGTCCTCGACACCCAGCCAGCTGCCGGGGATCGAGTAGGGCTCGGCGACCACCGCTACGTTCACCAACCACTCGGCCATGACCTGCACTACCAGGTCCTGGGCCGCTCTGCAGTGGTTGGTGTTCGTCTGGAGGATGCGGTAGTCGGAAATTGTTATTCCGACATCGCACCCCCCACCTCAGCTACCGTCGCTGGAGCTTTAGCGGCGACGACGGCGACGGCGGTAGAAACAGGGCGAACCTGCGCCGGCACCACGCCCTTCCTCACGGGGGGCTTGCAGCTCCTGCCCGTCATTCTGTGGTCCGCGGGGCGGCCACCGGCGGCGCACGCTGCGCAGTGCGGCTTGGTGGCGGTGCAAGCGGCCCACCCGTGTCCCTCCTGCCCGCATTGGAAGCACGTGTCTCCCCAGTCGGACTTGGAGGGACACGTGGCTCGGGTGTGGCCGACCGCGAAGCACTTGAAGCAGCGGACAGGCTGGTCTTCAAGTGCACGGACCACAGCCGAGCTGAAGCCCACCAGCAGCCGTCCCTTGGTCGCTGCAAGGACGGCCCCAGCCGCGGCGACTGGGCCTGATGGCTCCACCTTTCACCGCGCCAGCGTCGCAGCCTCCAGCCGCCACGACGGCCGCCACCACATCCTCTTTGGTGACCGAATCGTCCAGATCGGCCACCTCCAAGGCTGCGGTCTTAATTGGCCTGGCAACCTTGGCCACATCCGCGATGACCTCTTGCAACTTCGTTGCGAAGAGGTCCGCATTTGTGCCGCGCTGTTCCCCCGAGAACTCGAAAATTCGAGCCCCGGTTAGGGTTCGGCGGCACTTGATGTTGCTGATCCCCAGCTGGGAGGGATCAGCATTGGTACGGGCCCGTCTTAGGACGGACTCGTACGTCTCGCCCCGCTCCGCGGCCTCCGGGGTGATGGTCACCACGACGGCCGCGGTTTTGGGAGGAACCAGCTTCCTCCCGCCGGCCTTTTTGGCTGGAGGACCAGTCGCAGCGGTCTTGGGAGCCGACTTTTTGCCTTTTTTCCCTTTTCCCTTCTTGACCACTTCCGTCCACGGCTGGTTGGACGGGGTGGTGGAGGGAAGAAGGGCGTCTTCCTCCTGCGAGTTCTGGGGGGCTGCTGGAGTGGCAGACGACCCAGACGCTCCTTCCGCGCTTGTGGTGGGGGCATGAGGAGCCGCCTTGGTCCTCTTGCCCTTGCCTTTGCCCTTGGCGGGCTGGGCATCCGATGCCGGGCCTGCTAGAGGCGCAGGTTCCGGCTCCCTCAGCGGTGGACGCTTCCGCGGTCCGCCGCTAGCGGCGGGCGGAGCCGCTTTTCCGGCAGAAGCCGGTCCTCGATGCCTGCGAAGCAGGCTCGGATGAAGGCCCTCTCCTCCATCACCACCCCACGGATTGTTGCCTCAAGGCTGGCAGTCGAGGAGGAGGAGCCTCCCACCACCAGACCTGGGGCGGATTGGGCAGGCCGGGCCGTTGCCTCAGCCAGCTTCTGGTGTAGCTGGCTGACCTCCGCCTGCAGGCGATCCACTTTCGCCTGCAGCTGCCGCGTCTCGTCCGTGGCCGTGCGCTTGACCAGCTCTGTCACAATGCCGTGCATGCTGGCGGCCCGGCATTTGAGGGCCTTCTGGAAGGTCCCCTTCAAATTGGAGGACTTTGAGGCGACCTCCAGGACCTCCTCCCTATCCTCCTGCGCCATGCGCTCCAATTCTGCTAGGGAGTGGTCAGCATACAGCACATTGGATGCACCGTAGCCAGCCGTCGCCCTGGCAGCTTGCGCCTGCTGCTCCTTGGCGGCGACCCTCTCCTCCAGGTCTAGCTGCAGCTGCGCCCTCTTCACCAGATTCAACTGGCGCTCGGCGTCCACCAAGCCCACACTGTGGGAAGAAGGCGCAGTAGAAGTCGAGGCCTTTTTAGGCTTCGACTTCTTCTTCGCCGTAACGGACTCCGAGGAGCCCTCCGACCTCTTCCGCTTGAAGCGGTCGCTCTCAGACGCCGACGTGTCCATGACGGAGTCGTCGGAATCCGACACCTCATCCGGTCTTCGAAACAAGCCGGCCGCAGATGGTATGCGGTCAGCTTCTGACGCCAAAGCGCCACCGGCGTGGCCCTGAGAAGGGCCGTTGGTTTGGCCCTGAGAAGGACCAACTTGATAATATCACCTATTTCATTTAAACATCCGTATTTTACCGATTCTTCTTTTTTTTCTGCTTGTTTTAGTTTGTATTGGTTTCCAATCAAATAAAACTTTACTAAAAATAGACGTAAACCATGATAGTAAAAAAAAAACATGATAGTACTTATTTTTTATGTTTAAGGATAAACAAAAAATAAGTACTATCATGTTTTTTTTTTATAAAGACTGCAACTTCTGCAATATAACAGTTACTTACCGATTTGTAACAAAAATCACTTTTGGTAGGCTTCCCTCAGTTTATGGCTTGTTTCTCAGAAACCCCTACTTATATTTTTTCTAAATTATCACGATTGTCCGTGAAGAACTAATCAATTAATTTAAGACTGAGAATCGCCCTAATAATCTAAAACAGTACAAAGTTATTCCTGTAAAGTTGGAAAACATGCAGAAGTGACCCTTTGTTTCCATAGGTGCGATAAGTTGAAATTCCAAATCGTATAATGCAAAAACGTGTTCAGCTAGAACGGTGATTCTGGTGTCGTTCCCAAGAATTGGCAAAGGACTACTAGGACCTAAAGCAATTCAACAAAAATATTTTGTAAAATAGGGGTAAAAATGCATGAAGTTGACAATAGCAAAATAATTTCATATAAAAACTCATAACGGCCGTAAATCTGCTCTGTTTAAACAATCCCTATCGAAGAAAGCTTTCATAAGGAATGCAATGAGCCTAAAAAATCTACTGCCGAGCAAATGCAATAGTAACGGCAGTAACAAAAAGAAAAGAAAATCTGTTGCTAAGATATCGTCTCATAACGGCCGTAAATCTGCTCACAACTGAAAAATATCACAATCAATGAAAGCTTGCATCATTAGGTATGCAATAAATATATTTTTTACAGAGGATCCGTTATGACATGAAAAGGTAACACACAGACAGAGTTACTAGAGCATTTATAATATTAGTTTGAATATATGAAAAATACAAACAAAATAAAAATCTGAATGAAGTGTATAACAATTTTATTCTACAAAAATATACTAAAGAGAACTAGTGGAATCCTTGATTCGTTTTAAGTCCTTGCAGAGATCGGAGTCATTACTTGATGAGCACATGGAAACGCGAGAGATGTGCAGTAACTCTAAATCTAAATCAGGCTTGGACTTCTTCAGACCGGGGTCTGACGAGGGCCCCTTACCTTTCCGGGATAAGAAAGGTATAACATTCCTCATCACATTATCCTTCGATGTTTTACTCGAGCGAGAAGAGTTGTTTGCACTTGACATACTGCTGAACGAGTATTTAGAAGCGTTGTCGCCGATAAACAACACTCCTCTCTCTGATAGGAAGTCGTCGATCGAGTCATTGGAGAAGTAAGCCTGAGCTCCTTGTTCTATAGAGTCAGTATTCTTCTCTTGTTTGTAGATACCGATTGTGTTGCCGTGATCACTTTTCTTGAAGCCCATCACGTTGGAGCTTCCCTCGTAGTTGTAACTGTGACATCTGATCACTTTCTCAGAGGAATCACTCAATGTTCCACCATTGCTTCTGCTGTCAACTTTCTTGACGATACTCTTTACAGATTTAGGCATTTTGGCATCTTGTTTCTCGTCTTGGAAATTAACTTTCGTGTCGGTTAGCTTTCTTTGTTCTAATATCTCTTTATGATCACTTGCGTTTAGATCGTCGTCGATGCGTACTTCAGGTATTGTCTCGGAGCGCGGCAGTCGGTGCCAGTCGCGCCTCGTGATACACTTGGACAGGATATCGTCTGACATGCTCAACTTGCAGGTGGTCTTCCGTTCTTTCTGGCAGGCTTTGTAACACCTGATCTTCTTGTCGATGTAGTTGGACGACTCGCTGAGGTACTGATAGTCTGTTGTTTCTGTGTCGATGTTACTAGTGCCAATGAGCGGCGTGGTGACAGACGCATCTTGGCGGTAGTTGAAGAACTTGTTGACGACTTCTTTTTTTTTGCAGCAGTTGCAGCTTTTCGCGAAGCAGTAGACCATGGTGCAGATGAGGCAACACTGCACGAAGATGACCCCGCTGAGCGCCAGTAGCGTGTGCTTGTTGGTCATCACGTACCTAACTAAACAGTTGAACCTGGGAATGGTCGGTGCAAGCTTCGGTTTCTTTTTGGTGGTAAAAATAGTATGCGGCCGTATGGTTGACTTCACCCCTACGACTTTCGATATGGTATTCGATTTGAAGTCTTCTACCACATCGTTTGGTGGCACCGAGCAGTTCTTACCCGTCGTCTTAATGATTAGTATATCTTTCGTTGGCCTCGCCTTCCCTCCCGTCAACGCTTTGATAAAGTTAATGTCTTCCTTACTTATAGCTGGCTTATTAACACATTTGTTCGAAATAGGATTGTATGCACTTTTAGGGATTTCAGTATTAGCGCTTGATAAACAAGCGGGTACTTCTACGCAACGTTTTTTCAACACGTTAAAATACGACTTCCTCCCATTGTAATAGGTGTCGCAATAGACTGGTTTACAGTTGTTCAGTGGGTCCTCGTCTATGTTTTTGCATATTTTGGCGTCGCCCGGAGCATTTGATTTATATAGAGTTGTGTCGAACTTTATCTTGATAGTATCTCGGATGAACTTCTTCGGTCTTGACTTGGAGTTGTAGTCCACGTAGATGGTGCAGAACCCCCTGCGGTCGTAGGGGTCGAGCAGTGGCGCCACTAGGTGCAGGGTCGACGTCAATCCTGTAAAAGATAAGAGTTATAGTATAAATAGCTGAGCAAGGTAACTAAGGCCCGTAATACATTACTTTAAACTGGTTTAAAGCCATTTGGTTGGTTTCAATTAGTTTAAAATAACGTCTTGAGTCTTTAGTGAGGTCCTATAAAGAACGGTAATAATGTCTATTGTCAATAATGTAACAGGGAGCGAGTCTATTGCCATCAACCGCGCACAAATCCAGACTCCGGGCTACTGCTACTACTGAGGAATTTCTGATGAAAAAACTCAATAACTAGTACTAGTGTTTAGTGAGTACATAAGGAACATCGAACATTGTTTAGTGAAGTTTTAACTGTGTGTGTCGAAGGGTGTGTACATCTACACCACGACGCATCCTCGGCTGAAGGATTGTAACATATAAAGACTGATAAATCACTGAACAATATTGACAATAAGTGCTGTGAAAGTGAATAAATAATGATGACGCGAAGCCGTAAAGGGGATAGCACGCGCTCGACCACAGAAGAAGACACTACGGAGACGTCAGCTACCACCTCCCAGGTGGTGACGGATAGCAGCGCGCGTACTGAAGACACAACCGTGGTCGACGAAGCGGATGCTACCTTCATGGAAAACAAAATGAAGAAGACAAAACCAACTTCGAATAAAGCAAACAATAAGAAGAAAGAACTAGAAGCCAGAATGGAATTAGAGAAATTATAATTGGAAGAAATTAAGACGAAAGTCAAGCTGGCAAATACCAAGTTGGAATTAACACGTGTCAATGAAGATGACACGGACTTGAGTGATGATGAAGAGGATGCTGCAACCAAAGCCGCTGCTGAAAGGGCCACTGAAGATTGGGTGTCAAAGTCAAAGCAAGCAGAGTGCGACGAAGTAGAAATCAGCAAGGAAGCGCCGCACACTACAGAAACGATGCCAACCACAACGACTCACATCAATCAGCTGGCAGAAGCAATATTGGAAGCAGGTAAAGTCTGCCACAGACAGCAAGGCAACAGCGATTATGCAACGTGCACCGAAGTATGTCAGTGAATTACATCAATTTGACGGCGATACAAGAGACTGGATGGCCTTTAAAGCAACATACAAAGACTCACAGCCTCTCTTCAGTGGTATTGAAAATATGTGAAGATTAAAAAGGGCAATCAAAGGGAAAGCCAAGGAAGCGGTGAAGTCCCTTCTCTATACATAAGTGGATCCAGAAGAAGTAATTACTGCATTAGAACGTCGATACGGAAGACCCACTTACCTGATAAGAAGCGAAATAGAAAACATAGAGAAGCTACCTCCCATGGCTGAAGATGCAAGAGAGTTGGTGCGATACGCTGGAACCGGGGCCAATACAGTCAGCGTTGTAAAGCAAATAAAGAAACAAAGTTATCTACACTCAAGTGATATATCGAATCGAATAATTGAGAAGATGTGTATCCTGGTGCGATTCAGGTGGTACGAGTACAGAGCATCCAAAGAGGAAGATGATGAACCAATCCTCATCCACCTCATGAACTTCTTCAACCAGATGGTGGATCAGTTCGAGATACACGAGTTCTTGGGGACCAAGGTGAAGAAAGAAGGATTGAGAATCCGCATGCGATCTTCAGGTTCCCGAGGCGTGAATGACACTCGAGTCACACAGCTGAAATGTAAAAAGTTCATCAACTCTTCCATAGATAAAAGATGGGAACAAGCCAAGCGAACCTTCATATGCTTTAATTGTCTGCTGGGGTGACACAGAAGATACAGTTGCAAAGCAAAGCCGTGTGGAAAATGCTAGAGAGGTCATCATGTTATGCTACATTCAGAAGAAAAGACGAAGCCAACCACACAAGAGATCCAAGCCATAGCAGCAACAGTGAACGCAACACGTACAATATCAAGACCCTACTTGAAAATCGTACCAGTAGAACTATGGGGACCAGATGCCAAAGCTGAAGTCTACGCCCTCGTGGACGAAGAATCAACGGTGACACTTATAGAACATGACATCGTGAACATGATTGGAGCCCAGGGTCCCGAAGAAGAGTTAAGAATTGAGGGCGTGGGAGGTCATCGAATGGATCAGAAGTCAAAGAAGATCGACATTAAGATCAGAGGGAAGTTTGAGCGAAACATAGAAAAAAATTATATATACCGTTAAAACACTGAACCTATCCCCCCAAGACGTCAGCGATAAGGATCTGGAAGATTGCCAGTACCTAGAAAAGATAGCAGAGCAACTGAAATACCCTAATGCTCGTCCTACTGTACCCATTGGGCAGGACAATTGGCATCTCATCGTGTCTCAAGAAGTGAAAGCTGGCGACCGACGCAAGCCAGTAGCCTCCAGAACCCAGTTGGGGTGGGTCTTACATGGGACCTAATCAAACAACAACACTCCGGTACGAATAATGAATCATCTGGTGACGCAGGCTAAAGGAAAAGATGATTACCTCGAGAAGATGATCAGAGACCACTTCGACATCGAAGCCCTAGGAGTCGCTGCAAAGAGACCATCCAGCGACATCGACAAGCGGGCTCTCGACGTGCTGCATTCCACATCGAAAAGATTGCCTGATGGAAGATTCAGCGCAGGCCTGATCTGGAAGACAGATGACGAAAGTCTACCTGAAAGCAAAGAAACAGAGAACGAGCGCAGTGATGTCGGTCTTCGACCCCTTAAGATTGACGTCATCCATAACCATACAGGGAATAGTAATGATTCAGAACTTATAGAGGTCCGGCCTAGAATGGGATGAAAGATTGCCTCCACAAAGAGAAGAGGAATGGAGAAAGTGGCTTGAAAACCTAAGCAAACTTGAAAATCTTCGAATCCCTCGCTGCCTCACATACGACGCGACTGAGGGGGAGCTGCACACATTCTGCGATGCAAGCGAGAAGGCGTACGCCTGCGCGGTGTACTGGTGCTCCCAACATCCGGACGATCGCGTAAAATGAAAAAGCTGCTGACGGCGAAAGCTAGAGTATCACCTCTCCAGCCAACTTCAATACCTCGACTCGAACTACAAGCGTTTCTATTGGGAAGTCGCTTGGCCAATAGTGCGAGCCAAGAAATGGACCTGACTGCGACCCGAAGATACTTCTGGAACGACTCGAGAACAGCACTGACATGGATCAAATCAGACCCTAGGAGATTCAAGCCTTTTGTCGCACATCGTAAGCACCGATCCAGAAGAAGAAGAAGCTTTGACCCCGAATCATTTTCTCATCGGGCGATCATGCGGAGCCACTCTCTTGGGCTCCTTCGACGACACAGAACTCATCGGTTCTCCCAACTGGAAGACATCCCAACGCCTGGCATCGATTTCTGGTCAAGGTGGTTGCAAGAGTACCTCCCAACTATCTCACCTCGCTACAACCAAGGTCCTCACTACCGGGACCCGACATTGGGCGACATAGTCCTGATCGTGGACCACACCCTGCCACGATACTAGTGGCCACGCGGCGAAATAGTCGCCACTCATTCCGGACCAGACGGAAGAACCAGGATCGTCGACGTGCGAACAGCAGCGGTTATCCTGCGGCGGCCAGCATCACGCCTAGTCGTGATTGTACCTGCATCGTCGCCCCAACGAGATGGAGTGACTGAGAAGGAGACTGTTGGCGACGACAAGAAGAACGACTGATTAGTAATTAGTTAGTGGCGCTTAGATTTAAGTTTGAAAATAATGTACTAATTATAAAGTAATAGTATACTCATTGTTGAAGAGCCTAATAATAAATAAATAAATAAATAATTAAGAGTTTTGATTAAACAAATAAAAACCATTTTACATAGACCTAGATATAAGTTATTCAAAGCATAGGGATAGTTTTGATCTCCCATAGTTTTAAGTCTGATTGGTACCTATGCCTTAGCACCCTAACAGGCTTGCAAATCACATGCATAAACATAAGCGATACTCGTAATTGTATTGCCTACCAAGCAGGTCCTAATTTGACAAGAACACACAGGTAAATCACTAACAGTCACCTAAACACACATAAACAGAATATTAGCATCACTCACGCATAATTCGCAACTTGTCGACGAGAAACTAGCCAAATGGCATTGCCCAAGAACAAGTTGCAACTTGTCGAAAATAAACTAGGCAAAAAGATATCATTCAGGGAGCAGGTTACAACCTGTCGAAAATCAAGTTCATGCTTGACTAAAATATCCTGGTCTCACCTACCTATCATTGGTTAAAAATTGTAAAACATTTATTTTTAATACTAGAACCACCCGCTACTTGTACCATAGCAAAATACTACTTAAGCAATACCAAAATGTAAAACCCTAGTTTTTTAGTGCGCGACTCAATATACCTCAATAGTATTTTTATTGACTTGAATGTGCCCTGGCGGCTGTGAGTATGTCATGCTCACTCAGATGTCTCGCTGATGGTGGCGCGTGTGGATCATTTAGCTCCCATCAAAATGGTTGAGCTGAATGGTGCTAATCCATGCGTCATGTTCGTGAACGGGCGCCGTCAGTTGGGACAGGTCAACTCTTAGCTGCCTTGGCTGATTTAAATTTTTGAATTGTTCTTTGTTTTATATTTTTATTACGGACGCTTCTAACGTGCACGTCTTTCTACATTGTTCTCACATGTAATTTCAACATGAATGATGTAACAAATACTTTGTAACAATTTATTTAAAAGAGTGTCCGTGGAGTTTCTTGCCCGTTCTTCTCCATAGGTACCTACCTACTACGCTTTGGAATGGGCAACTAGCTTCATATTTCTGACTGACCGATTCCTTGACAATTCAAAAGTGCCTGTAAATGGTTTAATTGAAATAAATGCTTTGAGTTTGAGTTTGAGTATTAATCAAAGTGGTGTTTCATTGCAAATCCCCTACAATTAGGATAATATGGACACTTAATACACGAGAATGTAACATGCAAGTGACAATAATCTGCCAAGGTACGGTAATCCGTACCTTGGCAGATTATTGTCGCTTGCATTTGGCTTAATAGGGAAATGGCGAAGGCCTTCCACCATACTTGACACTGAGCACTAACGCTCCTGACTTTTGACGACCGTTGACCTTGAGCTGACGCACCACATTTGGAAGGCAGAGCCATAAATACTCATTGGTCATTTGGAATTGATCTAGGCTATAAAGCCAATCTGTAATTGCATTATAAAACAACCAAATGTTAGTGATGATTTCTGTATCCGAAAAGATTTTGCCATAGAATACCTTGCGTGAGGCTTGTTGACGCATATTTCCAGGAAGTAGGGTCAGGCCAAGTACCCCAAACTAAATTGGTAGACGTTCGAAGAACGCTAGGGACCGTGTCTCGACAAAAATACCCCGCCCGTTCTGTAGAACTACGAGGTATTATTATTTAATCGACAGGTATTATTAAATCGACACTACTTATCGAAACACGCTATTGGGACGCAACGCCGCTAAAACGCCGCTAATAGCCGCACCGCATCCTCTAAATGGGGCAGATTAAGGAAGTATGAAGTGACGAGCTACCACTTCGGCGTTCACCAGGTACGATCGTAATGTATTTTGCTAGAGACTGAGTCTACGGTGCGCTTGTGCTAGTTTTGTGGTAATTTAGTAAAAATTGGTTAGGCTGCCGTTAGTAGTCTTTCATTTTAGTACGCGATTAGAACTACTCAATACTTGTCTTCCTCAATAATAGGTATATTGTATGTTTATAGATGTTATGTATATTAGATGTTTATTATGTTTACCTATTAAACAGCTCTGCAAAAACTACTCTATTATGTGACTGACATTTTTTTTAAATGTTTGTACAGTGTTGCCGTGCAGTAGTATTATGATAATTATAGTGTGGCCAGTTGTTTTAACCGAAAATCTATGCTGCGTGGTGGTTCACTAATATTAATTAAAAATTGTATTAAATCAAAAACCCGTATTGACATAGTTGAACTATCGGTTGAACATAGCATTGAACTGTCTTGTGTTGAGCTAGATAAGCATGTTATAGTGTGCGTTTACAGACCCCCAAATTATCAAAACTACTCTATATTTGAGTCGGTTATGGAAGATGTTTTGGCAAACCTTGCAACTGGTAATAAATCAGTAATTATCTGTGGTGACTTTAATGTGAATATTTTAGAAAATAATTCAAATACCAGTAGATTTTTTAATTTGTTGAAATCATTCAATTTGTCAAATATGTTTGTAGAACCAACCCGAGTAACTACGACTACTGCTACATGTATTGATAATGTGTTTTGTTGTTGTGACTATTTAGATAAAACCATAGTTAATTATCTCCCTTCAGATCACAGTGGTCCAGCGGCGTGCCATGGCGTCAAAATTAGGGCAAGCCAACAGATTTTTCATATGTTGTTCATGGTACAACATTATTAGAAAACCTTTATAAAATGCGAAGAGTTCTAAATAAGTATTATCAAGCATTAGTATGTAATTTTCATAAGCGCCATCTATATGAATGAATGCGCGTAAATACACCGTTTAGCCGAATCTTTTTACCTTATTTCATATGCACTTGTCACATGCTAAAATTTTCAATCAAAATCCACTAGATGGCTCCCAACAAATGATCGATTTGTTGTTCTATTGCCGTACGCATAATTTTATGAGTTTAATTGAAAATGTTAACATGAGATAATACCAAAATAACTTTTTATAATTTATCATAATGACAATAGCCAACTCTTATCTTTATTTCAAAACACCTATATGGGTACCTAATATACGTGTTCATTAAATAACAATTTGCGAATCAATATACAATATATTTTACACACTAAATTCTCATCATTTTTATACAACGAATTGACATGTCAGTTTGACATACTTTTTGTGGTAGTCATCATAGACTCTCACCAGCCAGTGTTCCGCCTGTTGTGCAGGTCGGATATACGCTCGCTGAATGCGTTGTCCCACAGTATCCCCCTTCAAAAAAACCGTACGTTTCTTGTAGGTTTAACTGTCCTTCCGGAGCGAGTAATGTATGGGACATCTTCCATCTTTTCATCTGTGGCTACTTGTAATACGTGAGCAGGCTTCAATCGATCCAATGACACCACTGCTTCTCGGTTGGGTAATCGTATCTTGAAATACTTGTCGTATTTCTCTATAATTTCATACGGGCCTTCGTACGGCGGTGTAAGAGACTTCCGCACGCGATCTACACGCATAAAGACATGCGTGCATGTAGATAGCTGTTTCGGTAAGTAGGTGTTGGTCATGCGGTGTCGCATTGATGCATCTGCAGTGACATGCTCATTAAGCGATTCCATTGATTCCATTAAATGACGTAAGAATAACGGGTCTTCAGTGTTTGACTTTATCGGTGCGAAAATATCTGCCGGTAATCGTAATGAGGTGCCGTATATCATTGTAGCGGGACTGTAGTTTGTTTCTCTATGAATGGCTGTGCGTAATCCCATTAATACTGTTGGTAATTCTTGTACCCATTGTTGACTATTTCCTCTTGCTGTTATTGCTGTCTTCAGAGTACGATGCAATCTTTCTACAAGTCCATTCGCTTGAGGGTGGTAGGCAGTCGTGCGAATTCTCGATATACCCAGTTTGTTCATTAATTTTTGAAATAATGTAGACTCGAACTGCCGTCCTTGGTCTGTAGTAATACGCAGTGGACAACCGAAGCGAGTAATCCATGTGTCGTATATGACTCGGGCAATTGTTTCCGCATTTATGTCGCTAACTGGTACTGCTTCGGGCCATCTGGAAAATCGGTCGATGATTGTGACTAGATATCGGTATCCTTCTGATGGAGTGAGAGGTCCGACGATGTCCATATGTATGTGTTCGAACCTTCTCGACTCGGGAAACTGTACTAGTGGTGTAACAGTATGACGGTGAATTTTAGCACGTTGACATGAAGTGCAGCATCGTGTCCACGATGAAACGTCCTTGTTCATTCCAGGCCAGAAGTACTTTTCACTGACCATCTTCCTTGTCGTGCGGATACCAGGATGACTCAATTCGTGTAATGCTTTGAAGGCAATCTCACGAAATGGTTGCGGTAAGTACGGACGTGGAAATTTGGTTGAGTTTTCACAATAGATTTCTTTTAGTGATCCAGGTAACGATATTTTGACGAAGTGAAGGTTGTCTTGCTTTAACAGGCGGTTTAGTTCTTCGTTTATCTTTTGCTTCTCAGCCACGTCATTAAAATTGATAACCGAGGGGCAATCAATGGTACTAATGCGCGATAATGCATCAGCAACTACATTATCTCTTCCATGGATGTACTCGATCTTGCTACAAAATTGAGATATGAAATGAAGTTGTCTCTCTCGCTTAGGTGTATCGCTTGAGCTTCCAGACATAGTCATGGCGTAGGTGAGGGGCTTATGATCCGTATACACCACAACATCGCTCCCTTCTATTAGTCTTCTAAAATGCTTGACAGCCATATAGATCGCTAAGAGCTCGCGATCGTATACGCTGTATCTCGCCTGTGTGTAGCTGAGCTTCTTCGAGAAAAATGAAAGCGGTTTCCAGATGTTGTTTACTTTCTGTTGTAGGACTGCGCCTACACTAAGACACGAAGCGTCGGTCATAATGCATAGTGGGGCTCCTTGCACTGGATGTGTCAACTGAGCAGCCTCCGATATGTTTTGGCGGCATTTATAGAAAGCGTCTTCAGTTGCCTGGTTCCAGATGATAGGCGTCTTGTCATTCTTCTTCTTATTATGTAGGAGGTTATTCAATGCTATTTGGATTTCAGCTTGCTTAGGTAAGCAATCATGGTAAAAATTAAGCATACCCAGGAAGCGTCGAAGGTCTTGCACGGTTGTTGGTTTCGGGTAATTAAGTATTGTTTCTATCTTCTCTGCTGTGGGATTGATACCGTCTTTTGTGACTTCGTAGCCTAAGAAATTGAGTGTTTTCTCACCAAAAATGCACTTCTCTATATTAATCCCGATTCCGTAGTCAGACAAACGTTTCAGAACAAGACGTAAGTGATCGATATGCTTTCCTTCTGTGTCAGAGTATATCAAAATATCGTCGACAAAACAGTAACAGCAGTAGTCCAGGCCTCTCAAGACTTCATGCATAAATCGTTGAAATGTCTGTGGTGCATTTCGAAGACCAAATGGCATGCAACGAAATTCGAATAAACCAAAAGGTGTTGTAATTGCTGTTTTTTCTATATCTTGTTCTGCGACTGGAATCCAGAAGTATGCTTTTTTCAGGTCTATTTTAGAGAAGATCGTCATACCACTCAATTGGTAAGTAAAATCTTGAATTCTGGGTATTGGGTAACGATCAGGAAGCGTTACTGAGTTTAGACGGCGATAATCCCCACAGGCGCGCAGACCACCATCCTTCTTGCCCACGACATGTAACGGGCTGGCCCATGGACTCTTTGATGGTTGACAAATTCCATTGGCCATCATTTCTTCAAATTCTGCCTTTGCTGCTTTGTATTTTTGCGGTGGTAGCGGTCGAGGTCTTGCGAAGAGAGGAGGTCCAACAGTTTCAATATGGTGTCTCACATTATGCTTGATTTCCTTCGTAAGTGTCAGAGGCTTGAGTACATCAGCAAACTCGTGCAATAGTGTGTGGTACCGGTGGTTTGGTTCAACTACGTAAAGCGTTGTGTCTTGAGCAGTTCGTATTGCCATAGCGTTTACTGAGAGTTCAGTCACGCTGTCTATGAGTTTCTTGCTATGTAGATCCACAAGCAGTCTGTGATATTTGAGAAAATCAGCACCGATGATCGACATCTTCACATCGGCCATAATGAATGTCCACTTGTAATTGCGGCGAAGTCCCAGGTTCAATTGTAGTGTTTTTTCTCCATAAGTGTTGATCGGTGTGTTATTTGCGGCGAATAGTTTGAACGACGTTGATATCGGTGTTCGCTTACTTCGTGTAGCTAGCACTGATATATCTGCTCCCGTGTCAACTAGGAATCGTTCTCTCGTGTTTCTGTCAGTTATGCATAGGCGGTTATTTGTATTCGCAACACCGACGTCCGCCACAGTCGATGTGGTCTTCAGTTTTCCGCCGGCTTCCGTGAACAAGGAGATTCACATTTCTTGGCTTTGTCTCCGAATCGGTAATGATAATAACATTCCCAGTTTCGATCTCCCGGCTTCTTCCCAAGCCCAGTTCTTGAACGAGAACGAGATCTTGAGCGAAAATTGTTTGGACGGTAAGGAGGTCGGCGATAATTATTGTAATTGTGCTTCTGTAGTTCAGCAATTTCGAGTGTAAGCTTCTCTATTTGTTTCGATAGTAGTTGATAATGCAGGTTATGACCACTACCGCTGCTTGTAGAAGGTGTGTTTTGGCTGAGTTCCGCAATCGTATTGTCTGTATGCTCCATCATCTTGTCTGCCATCATTGCTAGAGTGTCGAGCGTTGATTCTGTGTTAACAGATAACACAGCGCGAACTTGAGCAGGTAAATGGTCGGTAATAATCACGTCGGAGTCACCAAATATGGGTACCTAATATACGTGTTCATTAAATAACAATTTGCGAATCAATATACAATATATTTTACACACTAAATTCTCATCATTTTTATACAACGAATTGACATGTCAGTTTGACATACTTTTTGTGGTAGTCATCATAGACTCTCACCAGCCAGTGTTCCGCCTGTTGTGCAGGTCGGATATACGCTCGCTGAATGCGTTGTCCCACACCTATGAAGAATCTCTTCGATACGAAAATTATTGTGTTTTGTGATCTCAATGAGAACTTATTGTTATTATAATAATAGGACATAGGGTTTGTTTTTCAGTGGTTTACCAAAACTACAAACGCCATACAAACAACACTAATTATGTGTTTTCATGGCACCAGCTACCTACCTAAAGTTGTCTAATAAACAATCGAATGCCTATTTCAATCTATTTTTCGACTGACAAAAATACTTGTTTTTATTTCCGAGAAACAAGTATCTACAGTAATTTGAGGTTGGTTACGGTAAAGTAAAGAGTTACTTATTGTCGAAAAACTCAAGTTACATACCTTTTCGAACACAGTTTCCGAATTCCCATTTTGATGATAAAATAACACTATAATCACTAACAAAAGCGCGGAATGAAATCGCCACAATAACTATCGAGATTATATTTGTCTGTAAAACTCAAAGTATTTACCTTTCCGAGTAAGGATTGCACACTTTAGTCCTTCACAAGGAACAATTGCATGCGTTTCCGAATTCATTTCAATGATAAGAAACTTTTTAATCACTTCAAAACTAATCACAACACTTAAATTCACAGAAAATGAAAAAATATCAAAGCGAAAAAAAGTGCACCAGGTACCTAGCCGCTCAAAACAAATTTGAACAAATTTGCCACGTCATTACTCCTACTATTCATAATCAAACGCACGATTCGTTCCATTCATAAAAAAATCAGAAGCCGGGCTTAATATTTAGAACATTTTGCGAAATAGGTACATACTAATGGTATCAACAAACTTAACTATTTCTATGCGAAAGAAGAGTGGTAAAAAAGCCTCATAAAAGCCAACACAAGTGCGAGCGAGAAAGAATAAAAATTATGTTTTCATTTACGATGCGATCTCGCGTCCTACTTATCGCTATAGTGTTAGAGCGAGATCGCAACTGCATCCGAGATAGTTGGCAACGGTGCGTGATGCAAAACGGCGCGGAATTTAAATATTATTCTTTGAGTACATAAACCTGGCATCGTAGCTTATAAAGCGCGCGGCTGACACAGTGCAGCGCGGAGTTTAATGTTAGGTATTATTCTTATCAATTCTTGCGAGATGATTATTGACTTGGTTGCTTTTATAATATTTTTTTTTTTGTTGGTGGGCTCACTTTTTAAGGCAAGCCGAGCTTTTCGGCTTCTATGGGGGGACCGCCACTGCAGTGGTCAATCCGTAACTTTTGAGTCCAACATACCAATAACAAAAGTGCAGATACAATTCAGGCCAATAACAGCAGTTAATTTAAATAAATTTAATAGCACTTTAGTTTGTAAGTTATATAATCAAGACCTTACAATGAACAATGCTAATTTCGTTAGTCCAGACCGAGTTCAATATTTTTTTTAAGAAGAACACAAAAACTATCAGCCCTAACTTTTTATTTAGTGACTGGGCAACTAAAAGACTCAGGAAAAGTAGGGATAGACTGTTCGAGCTGTATGGCCTTAAGCCTTATATTAACACGGAAACTTTTAATAAGTATGTTGCTACTTACTCTAGAACTTTTAAGAACACTTGTAAGACAGCTAAAGCCTTATACATTAGCAACAAGGTTAAGTCAGCAGACAATAAAATACAGACGGTTTGGAAAATTATCAATAATGAAACGAACAGGAACAAAAAGCATAATTCTGACTACACACTGAAGACGTCATGTGGTGGTCTCGTTTGCGATAGCAAAGAAGTTGCTCAAGAATTTGTAAATTTCTTTACCAGTATCCCACTTAAAACTACTGAAACCTTAAATTCCTCGCCCTCGCTCTCTTTTGATTAAGTAAGGGCGAATGTTTCAGCTTGCCCGATTGAATTTAACTTTAAGCATATTAACCCTTTAACAGTAGTAAAAGCTTATAGTAAATTAAGATCAAATTAATCGAAGATCTTTGGGGAATGTCCATTAAAGTATGCACTTCCATAATTGAGACCATAGCGCCTTACTTAGCCTTAATATTTAATTTGTGTGTGGACCAAGGAGTCTTCCCGGATTTAATGAAATACAGTAAGGTAATACCACTTTTCAAATCCGGGGACAATAAAGACACCAATAATTATAGACCCGTGTCCCTGTTGCCGGTTTTCAGTAAGGTGTTTGAAAAGGTAATGCTTAATCAAATGCTCAATCATTTTAACACAAATAAAATCCTTCATGATCAACAGTATGGTTTCAACAAAGGACGTTGTACAACCGACGCCGGTGTAACCTTATTAAGACACATTTTTACCGCGTGGGAAGAGGCCCAAGACGCCATAGGAATCTTTTGTGACCTCTCCAAGGCATTTGGTTGCGTCGATCACGAAACCTTACTCTTGAAACTTGAGCATTACGGACTTGGAAAACTTGCGCTCAATTTAGTAAAATCTTATTTAAATGATAGACAACAGAAAGTCCAAATAAACGGTATCAATTCACTAGGTTTAAAAGTAAAAATGGGTGTGCCACAAGGCTTGATATTGGGTCCATTCCTCTTTTTAGTTTATATAAATGATCTACTCCATTTATTAAAAAATCAACCACAAATGGTGTTATTTGCTGACGATACTTCCTTAATTTTTAAGGTAGATAGACGTGCCACAAATTTTGACGACGTAAATAACGCCCTACTGCAGGTCCAAAGTTGGTTCACTGCTAATAATTTAGTATTAAATGGAAAAAAAACTAAGTGCATAAAATTTTCTTTACCAAATGTCAAAAGTAGTGATTGTGAAATAGTATTGAATCAAGAGACACTAGAATTTGTCAATAAAACTGTTTTTCTAGGGATCACGCTCGACTCAAAGCTACAATGGGGTCCTCATTTAACATCTCTTGCAGGACGGCTAAGTTCAGCAGCATATAATGTCAGAAAAATCCGTCAATTTACTGATGTAGATACCGCGAGGCTGGTCTATTTTAGTTACTTTCATAGTATCATGTCTTACGGTATTTTACTGTGGGGACGGGCTGCAGACATCGAGTCTATTTTTATTCTGCAGAAAAGAGCGATCAGAGCCATATATTATCTCCGCAGGCGTGACTCTCTAAGGGAACTGTTTAAAGATATTAACATCATGACGGTACCTTGTCAATATATATATGAAAACATCATACACGTAAGAAAAAATTTACATCTTTTTAGTGAAAGAGGTGATAGACATAATTATAGTACAAGAAATAGGGACCTATTAGTTCAACCAGGTTTCAGACTGGCTAAAGTGGACTCATCTTTTATGGGATACTGTTTAAAGTATTACATTCAAATTCCTCCCCACATACTTCAACTAAATGAGACGAAATTCAAATCTTGTATAAAACGCACACTATGCAGGCAGGCATATTATAAGTTGGGGGACTATATCGCTGATAAAAATGCTTGGCTCAATGCTGGTCCTGCTCCACAACCACTACTATTTGATTAACATTTGAAAATACTGTTGGAGCTGCTGAAGATTTTAAGACCATCTTTGCATTGTATGAAATTAATTTCCTTTTTATTATATAATTTCAGAGCACAGGTGTGAGTACTATGTACTAAAGAGCTAACATTTACCGGGTAATACGTCTTTTATTGACTTGAATGTGCCCTGGCGGCTGTGAGTATGTCATGCTCACTCAGATGTCTCGCTGATGGTGGCGCGTGTGTTGGATCATTTAGCTCCCTTCAAAATGGTTGAGCTGAATGGTGCTAATCCATGCGTCATGTTCGTGAACGGGCGCCGTCAGTTGGGACTGGTCAACTCTTAGCTGCCTTGGCAGTTTTGTAATTTTTGAATTGTTATTTGTTTTATCTTTTTAAGCTATTGCATAGCTTCTATCGCGGGCCTTGAGCGTGGAGACCGAATCCAGAAATTCCGTAACGTAAATAACCTAACACCCCCATAGAGTGAAATTTTAAGATGCGCGCGCATCACTGTGACACAAATTGCATAAGTTGATAAAAAATGCTATGCAATAGCTTTACCGCGGCAGTCTCCGAGTGCCACACGTCTTTTTTTATTACGGACGCTTCTAACGTGCACGTCTTTCTACATTGTTCTCACATGTTTAATTTCAACATGGAAAGATGTAACCTATATTTTGTAACAACTTATTTATAAGAATGTCCGTGGAGTTTCTTGCCCGTTCTTCTCCATAGGTACCTACTACGCTTTGGAATGGGCAACTAGCTTCATATTTCTGACTGACCGACGTAATAGACGCGACAATAACCAAGTATGCTCCCATCCCGCCAAAACGGCACTACTGCGCAAGAGTGTCTATTGCATGGGCCGGTTATTTATAATAAATTACCTAAGTAGGGTTTTTTTTTTTTTTTTTTTTTCCTGTCTCGACTAGGGCCAAATTTCCCGGGAATTCCCGCTTCGAGACGGGAAAAAAATGGTTGAGTACCCGGGAAGTCGAGAAATTAAAAAAGATTGCAATTTGATGTTAATTCCTGTGTTACTTATAACAAAAATTATATCCTCTATCTCCTCTCCCCTTTTACATCTTTTTACTACCCAATAAGGCACCCACCTTCCACCCACCCCACCCTGTGATCTCACTGTTTGGTAAGTACGTAATATTATATTTCTTGATTACATAACTTATTTATGGAATAAGTAGCAAATAAATATGAATATCCACATTGTTGTGAAATTGTGCACTCGCAGAAATATCTTATTTTAGTTTTTTACTTTCATGTTTACTAGTGCAGTTTGTTTTTCAATGTATGTTAATACCTAAAGCGGAGTTTATTTTAATCATATCTTTTAATACAAATTCATATTAGATCCAATGTCCAACATTTTATTAAACAAACTCTCACTTTTATGACTCTTTCAACTTAACAAACAGTAGGTACGTATTTTACCTAGAAATGAATCAGCGTTCCGCGCATGTTATTTTTATTACTATTTTTATCTGGTATAGTAAACAACATGATGTATTTTTTAAAGGTACTAGTATGGAGAAGTCGAAAGTGTGGAAGTATTTTTCGAAGATAAAGATTCGTTGACAGCACAATGCCTGAAATGCCCGAAACAGCTCTCTATAAAAGACTCAAACACAAGCGGACTAATAAAACACCTAGATCTTGTACACAAGATTTCGGTAAAGACACAAGCTGGAGCAGAAGAACCAACTCCATCTTCTTCCGGTTCAGCCATCTAAAATCTCGGTTAAAACTCTGTGATTTTAAAGGAAATTAAGAAGGCATTTTTTTTTGTTAATTGACGAAGACTGATTAAAATGAACATATTGTTGATTACGAAAATGCGTATTTTATTTTAAAACCTTTATCATAAATTTTATTGAGGTTAGTCAAATTCCCGACTTCCCGGGAATTCCCGGGAAATGGTGCTCGAGAAGTCTCGGTATCCGGGAACAAAAAAAAGTCGGGAAATGAGAAACCCTATTACCTAAGCAATGGAAAGAACTACCATTAACAATATTCAAAACTAGGCTACGCTTTTTAACGCATAAAGCATATTATAATATCAGCGAATTCCTTACGGAGAAAGAATTTGTTTGTTCTCCAAATTGATTTGCTTTATTTTATTTTTATATTTGTTTACTCTACTTTTAAATATTGACATTTGTTTTAAATTGTGCCTTGATTAAAATTAATTTAAATTTTTGACATTGTGATTTCTTACTTTTATTATTTATTTGTCTACTGAGACTAATTTTGTACGCCATAATGGCAAAACATGTAAGTACTCAATGTCAAGACTTGTAAGGCTGTAATCATCATATTCACTAAAACTGTAATTTTGTATCACGTATCTTAAAAGTCATATGCTTTTTATCAAAAAAAAAAAAAAAAAACATTTTTGTAATAGTGCTCTTCAATGTATCATAATATAATTGCCTTTGTTGTTGTTTTGAGGTAGTCGCAACTATATCCTGAGAGCTGTGGCGGAGAGCTATACTCCAAATATTCGGCATTTTATCCGGAGGTTGCTCAGGTAGGAAACATGTTTTCTTGCCTGCTCGTCCTCTGCGTGTAGTGTGCATCATTGTATTTTATTTTATTTTATACCTACCTTTAACTACTACTAACACTAGAATATAAGTTGTTTTTGTAATACTAACATAATATGGATCCCTGTTATCTGTAATAAATGAATTTTAATTTAATTTAATTTAATTTAGCGTGAAACTCTTATTTAAGTTTTGCATGCCTGTCGGTAAGATATGGCTGAACCTATCTGTTTAAAAATTATCACCTTTTACTGTACCCATATTTGCAAAATAAACGACTTACTTACTTACTTACCGATTCCTTGACAATTCAAAAGTGCCTGTAAATGGTTTAATTGAAATAAATGCTTTGAGTTTGATTTTGAGTAGAATGAAGACGGACTATACTATAACGTATGCAATACTGAAATAAATTTAAAACAATTTGTTTCACAGTGATGCGCGCGCATCTTAAAATTTCACTCTATGGGGGTGTTAGGTTATTTTCGTTACGGAATTTCTGGATTCGGTCTCCACGCTCAAGGCCCGCGATAGAAGCTATGCAATAGCTTAAAAATGTTACGGTTTCCTTTAATGTGTTTAATTTTCTTGTAATTAAGTGAGATAAAGCCTATAAATAAAAGTTAAACAAAATTTAACTCTGTTACTTTTTTGCTACCACTATTGCAAAAAAACTTTGATTAATATCTTTATTTACAATATGTTTAATTAATAATATGATAAGTTTGTATATTGAGCCACTCACCCAAAACATAGACCCACGCTAATCCAATTCCCACTACTTACTTACTTACGCACGCTTACGCAGCTAATAAAAAAAAAATAGCATTAGTATCTAATACTATAGGTTTGCGCCAGTTCTCGTTAGCCAAGGATAGCGGGGTACCATGATAGCGGGGTACCTTGATAGGGGGCCCTTGTCTACTGAGACCACATCTCGGTGCATCCCCACGTCGGCTTCTAGCTTCTATTCCCCGAGACTGCATACGTCACGGTTGTGCAGGGTCGTAGCATTTAAGAAGCCTCGACCCCCGCTCTTCCGGGGGATGTACAATCTCATCACCGATGAACGTGGGTGATACATCCGATTTGCGGTCAGCAGTGTGCGAACCCTCCTATCCAGGGCGTCAAGTTCCGTCTGGGTCCATTTGAGTATGCCGAAAGAGTACATCAAAACCGGCATGTCCCAACCGTTGAAGGCGCGCACCTTGTTTCCGCCTGATAAAAGACTATTTAATACTTTATTCAGGCGGCCAAAGTCAAACAATTTATTTCAATTAGGCACATAAAAGGCACTTTTGAACGTCAAATTTATTATATAATTATATGTGAAGACGATGTCTAGAATAAGATTACTATACCACGACAGGTAAGTAAAAAAAATAAAAAGAAAAAAAATAAAGCAATTGCACATAAATTAATTATGATAGATAGATACATGGTGCTCACATATTTACAAACATTGCAAAATTATACGATATTCCTAACATTTTAACAAGTAATACTAATAAGTCAGTGTGTGAGTTCAAGAAATCACAGAATGTAAAATCAGAGTTATAAAAAATAACAAACTATATAATTAAATAAGCAACCAGTTTGATTTTGTCTAGACTCTAAATTGTCCTATGGAGCAGGACCAGCATGTTTCCAAGCATTCTTATCTTGGATATAATCCTCTAATTTGTAATATGCTTGTTTACAGAGTGTACTTTTAATATGAGTTTTAAATTTTCTTTCATTTAATTGTAATATATCACAAGGTATTTTATTGTAACATTTAACACAGTACCCCATAAAAGATGTATGTACTTTAGATAATCTGAAAAATGGTTGATCTATTTTATCTTTCCTTCTGCTTCTGATCTATTTTATTTTCCTTCGGCCAAAGAAGCGCTCCATCAGCGATTGCTTCATGTCAGTAGTGTTGATACCTAACGCTTCCGACATACCCAAATATTTGTAGGTTTCGATTGAGGAGAGGGATCTTAAGTGTATGGAGTCCGAGAGTTGGGTTCCCCCGGATTCCACAATCCCCCCTCGCTTTACATGCATGACCGCACATTTGTCCACACCAAATTCCATCCTGATGGCGCTACTGAAAGTTTCGGTAACCTTCAGTAGCTCCACTAGTTGTAAATTGTTGGGGGCAAAGTGTTTCAAGTCATTCATGTAAAGGAGGTGAGATATAACCTGGCCACCTCTCCTTAATTGAAAGCCTAGTCCTGAGTCCTCTCGGCAGAACCAAAGTGGACTCAAACTGTCGCCCTGAAATATACCTCGCTCGATCCTTATCTGCTCGCTATTCCTCTGGATATGTCGACATCCTGGATAGCGAAGAACCGTCCTCCATTGCCCCATACATGACATCAAGAAGGTGCGTAAAGTTGCATCTATTTTATACAGCTCCAGCACCCTCATGAGCCATGTATGGGGCACCGAGTCATAGGCCTTCTTATAATCTATCCAACCTGTCGACCGAGAGATTGAGATCCCTTTGGGAACGACGAACCTGTTGGCTAATGGCTTTATCTATGAGGAGCAGCTCCTTAGTATCGCGGGACCCGTTCCTACATCTATTTTGAGAGGTAGACATGATGGAGTTGGTCTCTATATGTTTGTTAATCTCTTTGTTGCTCTCAAAATGGATGTAAAAACTTGATCGGCCTATAATTTTTGGGTTCCGCAGTACTACTTTACCTTACCCAACTACAAGTCCAAAATTGGTTCACTGCTAATAATTTAGTATTAAATGGAAAAAAAACTAAATGCATAAGATTTGCTTTACCGAATGTTAAGAGTAGTGATTGTGACATAGTATTGAATAGGGAAAAATTAGAATTCGTCGATAAAACTGTTTTCTTGGGGATTATGCTCGACTCAAGGCTGCAATGGGGTCCTCATTTAACATCTCTTGCAGGACGCCTAAGTTCAGCAGCATATGCTGTGAGAAAAATCCGTCAATTTACTGACGCAGATACCGCGACGCTGGTCTATTTCAGTTACTTTCATAATATCATGTCTTACGGTATTCTACTATGGGGACGGGCTGCAGATATCGAGTCTATTTTTATTCTGCAGAAAAGAGCCATCAGAGCAATATATGGTCTCCGCAGACGCGATTCTCTAAGGGAACTGTTTAAAGATATTAACATCATGACGGGACCTTGTCAATATATCTATGAAAACATCATATACGTTAGGAAAAATCTAAGCCTTTTCAGTAAAAGAGGTGATAGATACAATTATAGAACTAGAAATAAGGACCAATTAGTTCAACCGGGTTTCAGACTGGCTAAAGTAGACTCAACCTTCATGGGGTACTGTTTAAAATGTTACAATAAAATACCTCCCCACATACTCCAATTGAATGAAAGGAATTTTAAATCTTGTATAAAACGCACACTATGCTGCCAATCATATTATAAGTTTGGGGATTACATCGTTGACAAAAATGCTTGGCTCTACCCTGGTCCAGCTCCACAAGGGCGTATAAACTAATTGATTGGCATTCGAAAATATTGTTGGAGCTGCTGAAGATTGTAGGACTATCTTTAGATTGTATAAATTCAATTTCATAGTATTATATAATTGCATAGCACATGTGTGAGCACTATGTACCTACTTTAAAGCTACCATTTACTGGGTACGTCTTTCATTGACTTGAATGTGCCCTTGCGGCTGAGAGTATGTCATGCTCACTCAAATGTCTCGCTGGTGGTGGCGTGTGTGTTAGATCATTAAGTTCCCTTCAAAATGGTTGAGCTGAATGGTGCTGATCCACGCGTCATGTTCGTGAACGTCGTATTTTGAATTTATTTGAATTTTTGAATTGTTTTTGCTCTATTACGGACGCTTTTAACGTGCACGTCTCTCTACATACAAATAAATGATCATTCATTCATTCATTCATTCATTCATTTAGATTGTTCTCACATGACTGTATAATTGCAACATGAATGATGTAACCAATATTTTGTAACAATATTCTGATTTAAAAGAGTGTCCGCGGAGTTTCTTGCCCGTTCTTCTCCATAGGAACCTACTACGCGTTGGAATGGGCAACTAGCTTCATATTTCTGACTGACCGACCCCTTCACAATTCAAAAGTGCCTGTAATTGGTTTATTTGAAATAAAAGCTTTGAGTTTGAGTTTGGCTTAATTTATGGGAACCGATCACTTTTCCGAATTGTTTTTGTTCGAATTTCATTTTACCGAAAACTATTGACCGACGTCTTTTTTGCTATACTTACATTATTTGACATATATTTAGATCATCGAAGTATCATGTGTCATAGGTATTATTTTACCGAACTATATTTCGCCGATTTACAAAATAACTTTTTGCTATTGACCGAAGCATCTTTTGGACTTTTTTCATTTGCCCAATGACCTATTTTAATTAACTATTTTTCAATATTAAATTAAAATAGTGTCATAAATAATAATAATAATCTTTTATTTCGGACCCATAACTAGTCCATTTGGTTAGTATACACTCGACTTAAAAACTAGTGTTAGTACTTACATCTACCAGCAAAACAACACAAACTTAATTAATACGCCACAGTGGCATGTAGGCGTATCCAATGTCCCAGTATGGGGCTGTCCCACCTATCGGATATAGTTTTCAGGATGCTGTTGGGGCTGGCGCGTACCCTGCGCATAATGGAAGCGCAACGCTTGCGCATGATGGCGTGAAAGCCATCAATTCTCGCCTCTGCAAACATGCCGGAAGCACTGCAGCAGCGCGGCAACCCCATCAACACCCTGAACGCATTATTGTATTGAACGCGCAGGGCGCTGTATGCCCTCTGCGTGTAGTTGACCCACAGACTGCATGTATAGAACGACTGACAGTACGCTGTAAATAGTGTAGCCTTTACTTCAGTCGTGCAATCCGCAAATCTGCGTGCCAACATATTGCAGCGGACAGCCAACGCCCTGCGCTCACGCTCAATATCCAGACTGTCTTTTAGGTCTTCGGAAACCCAGTGGCCCAGATACTTGAAAGAAGTGACTTGCTTTAAGGAATTTCCGCAAAGTTTCAAGTGAGGTTCAAAAGGGTAAGTTTTAGTGCCCGCCTTGAAAACTAGTACCTCACTCTTCTCAACATTGTATCTGAGCCCATGAGTCTCCGCATACCTCTCACATATTGTAAGCAGGCTCATCATTGCATTAATCGAAGGGCTCAGCAACACCATATCATCAGCATAACTAATGTTGTTGACGCATACTCCGTCTACATAACAACCCTGATAGGTGTTGCTGAGCTCGACGATCAACCGGTTTATGTACAGATTGAAGAGGCGAGGGGAGGTCAGGCCGCCCTGCCTCACCCCGCACTCCAGCCCATACACATCCGATAATGAGCCTGCCCACCTTACACAATTAGTCTGATTGTTATACCAAAACCGTAGAATTGATATAACTTCTCTATCCACTGAAGTATCAGTCAATAGTTTCTGCCACAGTAACTCGTACGACACCAGATCAAACGCTTTGGAAAGGTCTAGGAAACACGCATTAACAGGCGTTTTCCTTGACGTATAATACTGAACAGTATGCTTGAGAGACAGTATGGCACTTTCAGTGGAGAGACCAATAAATTTAAATCATTTATTAAACAGAAACTATGTCAAAAAGGTTTCTATAAAGTTAAAGATTACTTAGACGACAAAAAGGCTTGGGACTAATTAAGCTACTCCAATGTACCCCAAGGAACAAACAATTATTTTAGACTATTTTAGACTACACGATACTATATGAGCATATAATTGTTGGATTATTTTATTTGACTGTAAGTCAATTTATTTTAATTTTGTTTTCATTTATTGTTGACATAATCTACTCTTTAAAATGTTTTTATTTTATGAGTTGTATTGCAATTTGTGGTGATGTAAATTATTTTAGCATAATAATATGCACTATTATATAGAATCAAGTTTTTTCAACTGAACAGACAGCTGTGCTGCTGGGGAGTTTGTTGCGCCACTTCTTCTTCCCAGCTTATGCACTAGGAAGTGGTGAAGGGTGGGCGTTTTTGGGGGACTGTCTTATGTAATTTTGACGTTCGAAAAGTGCTGATTTCTCAGCCTAGTTTGAATAAATGACTTTTGAATTTGAATTTGAATTCAGGTCTGAACCCAAACTGCGCATCATGCAGTTCAATGCGGGTTGCCATATGCCTATCAAGCAAACTGTCCAGCACCTTGGCAATGATAGTAGCAAGGGATATGGGCCTATAGTTCGAGAGGTCTGATGTATCCCCAGTCTTATCCTTCACAATAGGTACAACCACAGTTTTCATTAGGTCACCGGGCAGATGAGCGTGGCTTAGACAGAGTGAGAAGAACATCGCCAGAACCCTAGGCAGGTGAACTCCTGCATGCTGCAGATGCTCGATGCTGAGGTAGTCATACCCTGGTGACTTGCCCCTAACCATTTTTTTAATAACAGTAGCAACATCTCTTGCTGAAAACCTGACATTTAACTCCTTCAGACAATCCTCAGCATCGACCACCTGCGATGCGGAGCCAAGAGGAGATCGAACTTTAAAATGTTTCACAAACAAGTTTGCTATCGCAGTAGGGTCATGTTGCCCCGCCACGCTCACCGGGACGCCCGGCCTCGGATACAATCTATTCGTATTTTTCCAAAACCTTGAAAAATCTTTAGATTTATGATGGTCAGCTATGATGTCCATTTTAATTTTATTTTGATTGTTCTGACACCATCTTAATTTTGATTTAAAGACTTTTCTCGTGTCGTACATACGTTCATACACAGAACCAGAAGTTGGTTTTCGAGACATACTCCACACCTGAAAAGCAAGCTGGGCGTCCGCGTGAGCCTGCTTAACATGCCTATTCCAACCGACAACATATTTGTTCCTTCTACCCCCTCCCGCATCCACATTACTGGGACATTGGGCAGCCTCTGTAAGTATACACACAATGTTTTTATACATATTATCCAATACGACTTTGTGATTGGAATCCTCACAATACCCGTTAGCACATTCTTTAAATTCTAATGGAAAATTAATTTCCCTTAACATTATATGACATCTTTCTTTGTATTGACTTATTTGACTAGTATTCCGTTCTCCCCATATCGCAAAGTTTTTACTCAGGTTGGGTGTCACAATTGTAGGTCTTATCATATTAAAATTACATTGTAATTGTATAGGCATGTGATCCGACCAATACGTATCATACAACACAGTTGCACTAACGAGCAGACGCCTCGCAGCCTCGGTCACTACACAGTGGTCGAGCCAGCGGTGGCAACCGTGCGCGTCACTCACGAAAGTGTACGTACCCTGCGGCAGTAAGTCCAGGTCCGCACAGGTCCAGCACTGCTCCTCACAGAAGCTCAACAGTTCACCACCGAACAGCTCGCCTGGGTGAGCGTTAAAATCGCCGAGTAGGATCACTGATTGCACATTATTACTTTCTATTATCGCACTAATTTCACTAAGACAGTCTGTAAACACAGTTACGTTATCGTTCGAGTCCGTAGGCATATACACCGACAAAATTAGTATGGAACGATCCTGCGACACTATCTTAATAGCTACAAGGCGAGCGTTGTTACAATTAACCACCGTGACGGATGGAAATAGGCTCTTCCTCCACAACAAAGCCACTCCTCCATAAGGCCTTCCACGTAGCACTCCCGCTGAGGTGTCGACTGCCGAATTGCCAGTAAAAGCAAAGTCATCATCTATTTGTCCAAGAATGCCGATATCATGTGGCAAAAGCCAAGTTTCTTGCAACGCGATAACGTCGGCCGCTACACACAGACGCCTAACGCAGTCAACAGATCTTTTAATACATTTACAATTGAAACTTATTAGGGTCGTATTATCCATTTAAATTGTGTGTAATGTTCATTCTCAGAGTATTTTCCCTGTCTGTTTTCTTTTTATTAAAGTCTATAAATTTACGATATGATATACCTTCTGGCCAAAAATCATCACTCATGAATATATCATACTTATATTTTGGAACAGAAATCTTGTATGCATTATAACTTTTGGGCATCTTCATTATCATTTTCTCAATTTCCACACGTGTTTTGGCTTTTTCATGAACATATTCTGTGATGTCACTCTGTCTCACCTGTTTATCTACATTATAGATATACAAAACGAATTTTTCATCTACCGCCTTAAATTTGCCCGTGGGGTCTATAACAGCTTTTCCTATATTTCCCACAAAGCGATTCCTCGTTTTCTTCTTCTGTTTTTGTACCAGGGTCCACTCCCCTTCACTTACAACCTGAGCAACCGTTTTAGGTTGGGATTTCGATTGGACGACCGCTGCGGCAGTGTGTCCCGGGCACCTCGCAATGTTGTTAGTATAAATTTTTTGCGACAATTCGCTGTTGCTTACGGTGCTCAGCTGTGAGCCTAAACGTGTTTCGCAATCTTTCCGATTATGCTCATTAGTCTCTGTGCAATTTATGTTCTTATCAGCTGATATTGATGAGTAGTGGGTAGGCGGTAAAATAGTTTCACTTTTAGAACTTTGATTCGATGTATTTTGGCTAGTAACAGGAACATGTTGCAATCCCATCGGCCCGCTATCATAATCGCAGCTGTCCATCATATGAGTTCCACCTCCTCGCTTTGTGTTTACATACGAATAACATGGGCTATTCATACTCAACTTTTTACTCGTCAACTTTTTTAAATCTGCTATGTCACGCTTGATCGGTTCAAGTTGAGTAGTTGATGCATATTGCGATTTAATTTCTTCAATTTCACTTCTCATCTTTGTTAAATCTTTAAGCAGTTTTGTCACGTCTACGTGATCAAATAGCACGGGTGGTAATTTGTGCAAATCTTTTGCAACAAAAACTGGCCGGTCATTAGGATGGGTTACTTGTAATAAGCTAATGATATCCTCGATCTCACGCACCTTTTTCCCATCTTTCTTCCTTGTAATCTTACGCTTGGAAGTTGTTGTAATCGCATCAAATAGTAAGTTTTTTGCTTCTACAATATCACTATCCGAGAAAGCACTAATACATATCCGACTTAGGCTTTCCTCGTCCATTATGTCCAGTTTATTACACACGAAAGCTAACACTTCGTTAATAACGACATTGCAGCTCGCACATTTCACTACGTTGGAGGAACTCATCCTGCACTTAATTAGACTCGCATGTCACGTCCGATCGGTAATACGCGCGGCAGGACACTGATAAAAAACTGATAAAAAGTCAATATGTTGTGCTACAAAATTTTGTGACAGAAACGTATCGCTGCAAAACTGACTCCACGTAGTCTTGTATGCCCTAACCTTTTTTTTTTTTTTTTGGGTGGGAAATCATCAAATGACTCCTCCCGGCGGAGGGAGGGAATGGCGGAGCGAGAGGGAGTGTCAGACTTTTACTGACTAAAACCCACCCGTGTTCCTTCCGTTGCCTGTGTGCCGGGGCCGCGATATCCCTTTCGGACAAACTCGCAACCCTGGCAGGCATTGGCCCTTACGGACCCCGTCAGTTGGTGCTGACATCTCATTGAGGCGCGCGTGGAACACAACGCGCCGTCGACCCGGGCCTGGTCCTAATCGGACGGCGAGCTACCCATTGCCCACCGTCCGCAAGCCCGCGCCTACAGTGGCCGGAAGTCGGCTCGCGACTCCCGACGCCCGGGGCGTCTCCTGCGGCGACTAGGGGCGCGAGGGCGCGCATCTTGCATTTCCCTCGCGCGCTCCGCCTCCTCCTTCGCGAGCATTACTGCTTCGCAGAAGGAAGTGACGGCTTCCCATGCACTCTCGCTCCGGACCATGGCCTGAACCAGGGCCAGACGCGAGAGATCGCCGCTGCCGATCGCCTCCGTGAGGACACGGCGGTGCCCCGCCCAAGCCGGGCAGACCTCCACCGTATGCTCCACCGTGTCCTCCGGGCGATCCACACAATGGTAAAACCCGGGCGTTTCCTCCCGCTTTATCCTGAACGGTGAGGACCTGCGTCAGGCGGAAGGTGAGGACGCCGTGGCGCCTCTCTAGCCACTCCTCAAAGAGGGGACTTATCGCCGCAATTGTGGCGTGCCCTACCCCTAGAGTGTAATTTAAGCCCGCGTAGGCGCGGAGGGGTGGGGCGGCCCGCGAACTGAGGAGCAGGCCGGCCAGCAAGCCGAAGTTGCGGTGGTGAGCGTTAAAACTACAGAACAGATAAAAGAGTTTAGAAGGGCCTTGTGGGTGGGGCAGGCGCGCCGCACATATGAGTAAACGCTCATAAGTTAACCGAATTTTGGTTCACCGGCCAATAGTCGCGCTCATATTGTAATAACGTGGGAAGCTCCGCGAAAAAAAAGAATTATGTCGTCTTGCGCTATCATAACGTGTCGGAAAAGAAGCCAGGTGTGTAGTGTAGCCCGGGAAGGGATTTCTTCTCATCGGTAAGTCCAAAAACCTTAAAATACAAGTAATATTTGTAATTATTACAATAGTATTATGTAGTTTGTAGACAAAAACGATACAATCGCTAACAGATGCAAAATTATACATTGGTTGCAATGCATGGGTACCATCTTGTAGCTAGATGAGTGATCGCGCAATGTATTGCGTTCACTACGAACGTCGCGTGCACCGACCCAAAGTTGAAATACCGCGAAATCGTTAGCGATAGTGTTGTACTAAGTTGTAAACAATGTCGATATTAAGTATGTCATTGTGTGTTTGATACAAAATTAAATGATTATTACTCGTATTAGTAATTTATAATTAAAATAACTTTGTTTACCAATTATTGTTTATTATGGGTTATTAATTTAGTTTCTGAGTGGGTTTTTCGTCAAAAATTTGGTTTGAGGTGACTAACCTCATTTATAATGACAACATTGTAGGTTTCCAGCAGATTCTGATACAAAAAAACTGTGGATTGAAGCAACTGGTAGAATTGAATGGATACCTACTGAATGTAGCACAATTTGTTCAATTTGCCCTTTCTTTTCCATACGAAACTACCTTTTGGAAGGGGCGACTAGAATCAATTCTATTTTCTTGTTAATTTTTGACGTTCTAAAGTACCTCTTAAGTAGGTAGTCTTAAGTGCCTATTTGAAATAAACATATTCCGGAGCAAATTGAGTAAATTATTGCTCAATATTAAAATCAGCAGAGGTGAGGAGCAATATGCTCGCCCGTAGGTTTGCTCGCTGCACGGCAGACGTCAAAGTCAGTTTTTTTAAAGCGTTCTGTCAGTCCTTCTACACGAGCGGCCTATGGGTGTCATATACGAGCCGAGCCTACAACGTCCTGCTCGTGCAATACAACAATGCCTTCAGGATGCTGTTGCGGTTGCCGCGACGTTGCAATGCGTCGGGAATGTTTGCTGAAGCACGTACGGATGGCTTTCACGCCATCATGCGTAAGAAAGCGGCTTCCCTACTGCAACGTTTGCGTAGCACTCGGAATGGCATCCTGAAAATTATTGTTAGCAGAGTGGACTGCCCCATCCAAAGGCACTGGGTAGAATTAGGTATAGGTTTATGTTAAATAGAATTAAGTACTAACAACAATAACATAGCAGGTAAGCACAGTTTGTTACTAACCACTAACTACGTATGGACTGCTTAGGTCTGAAATAAAGATATTTTATTTATTTATTTTTAAGATATTTTATAAGTTAATTTTTTTGGTTGGTGAAATAAAAAAAAAAATTGTATTTTTAACTCACTTTATCCTCTGCAGAAATCTCGCAATGCACACTTTAAAGTTATTGACAATTTCACAGACACAATAACACTCAAAAACTGAAATGTTTATAGTATAATGCTCACTGTTTACTTATTTACAATGTTTTCGAGTGTTATTCTTATAAACTTTATACATTAAGCGCAACTAAACACGTTATCACTGATTACGCGACAACAAATGATACACAATAACAAACGCGGTGGATCTTGTCATCGGACGAAATCTTCGCTCCTATTGGTCAATGAGAAGTGTGCATTGGCCAATAGGAGCGAAGATTTCGTTCGCCTACGGCACGCGCCAGACCCGGCCCCGCCAATTATCTTTCTTGTCGCGACCTGTGCTACATCCGCATCCGCATAAACATCCGCATTAATTATTGCGGATGCGCATGCGGATGCGGATGTCTAAATCGATGCGGAAGTTCCGCGGTTGCGGATGCGGATGCGGATGTCGATGTCCGCAACATCCCGGGTTAAAACCATCTGCAACGATAAGCTCGCGTTGGGCCGCCCAAACCACGCAGCGCCGGAGCTGTGACAGAAACAATGCTTGCTGCATGTAGCATGCTTGTTTGCACGCTGCTTGCTTGCTTGCATGCTGGATACCTGCTTGCATGCTGCATGCCTGCTTGCACGCTGCATGCCTGCTTGCACGCTGTATGCCTGCTTGCATGCTGCATGCTTGAAGCAAGCATCCTTCCTTCACCCATCCATACGTCGTGGCATAATAAATGTTCGGAAACATAATACTCGACCATGTTATTTCGGCTAAGTGTAACTTCGGTAAAAAGTTTTTCGACCAAATGAAATGTTGGAGCAACGAAAAAGATCGAATTGATAATAGGTGAATTGATACAGTGGCAGACGTGACTTGAAAAAAAACGAAATTATATTAGTTGAAAAGTTTTAGGTGAAATGAAATTCGGTCAAAGAACTTATGATAGGTAACCCTGATTTATAGAGCAGGTGGGTTATTCCTGTTGTTAGAAACTGGGGCAGTGACCCTGATTCTAAGGCTGACCGGAACTGGGATGCCAATCGGGCGTGCGACCTTTGGAGCCACTTTATCCAAAAGTTGTGCTGCCCGTCAGGCCCTGGAGATTTCCAGTTAGGCAACGGACGGACTGCACAAGCTACATATTGGGGGCTGATGGTAAGTGCTTCCATTTCTGGTATTGGCTCGCACGCCCGCTCGATCTTCCTAGTCCAATCTCCTTCGGTGTGATTGACAGGCGCCGACCAGATGCTTCGCCAGAACGAACACATGGCGTCATCATCTGGCAGGCGCGTGTCAATCACACCTTGATCTAGTCGCTCCCAAGCCCTGTAAACCCACCTTTCATCGCTCTGGAATGTGCGATTCTGAGTGTACCGCTCAACTCTCCGCCTGTATCGTCGAATACGGTTTGCCCAAGCACAGATCTTCTGCTTCAGGAAGTCGATACGCTCTGTGACGCGGGTCAGATAATCCCGGGAGCTAATATCAGTACCCGAGAACGCCCGCCTCACAAAGCGCATCACTCTAGGGTGAGTATTGCCCTCCCTGAAGCAGATTAGCTTGCCGATGAGTACTCTAGCCTCACCGATACGACGCTCAATCCTGCTCTGCCAAGCTGGTACAGCTAGTTTTCGTCATGGAGCTCTGTCATTATTGGGAAATTTAACATGAGCTACACGACATGCCGCTACAGCTGTAAGCTGTAAACAGTACAAGATCGAGTGGGTATCGTCGAGGTCTTTGCTGCCTTCAAAATAATAGTAATTATTATTACCTATTCATTTTGTTGGATAGCGTATTAAAATGTTTAATTAGATAATTTAATGCAAAAAAACCGCTGTTACAATTTTAGTTTCAAACAATTAAAAAAAAAACATAATTTTTTTTTTATCGAAAGGACCATGGGCAATTTTGTAAGGGCCCCGTCCCCTGTTGGAGTATAGCAAAAACAAATTTGGCAGCAATTTGGGTCCTCTCGAATTTATTTTAATGATAAATGACTTACCTGACGTAGTCAAACATAGTTTATGTTCATTGTTTGCAGATGACCTCAAATTGCTGCTCGAGGTCAAGGGTGAGTCGGACTGTGAGAGATTGCAGGAAGACATAGATAGAGTGGTAGGGTGGAGCCATAAAAATAAACTCTATTTCAACACAGCGAAATGCTCAGTGATGACATTTACGCGCGCGAAAACTGCCTTAGCCTACGAATACAAAGTAGAGGGAGCGCCGATGCAGCGAGTGTCTCAGGTACGAGATCTAGGAGTACTGTTTACCCCGGATCTAACTTTCCGGGATCATATAGTTAAGATTTGCAAGAAGGCGTACAGGAACTTGGGTTTCGTACTGAGACAGTCGCAGGGATTCACAAACGTTACCACTCTCAGGGTGCTGTATGACGTTTTGGTAAGGAGTCACTTGGAACACAGTGCGGTGATTTGGGCTCCTCATGAAGCGAAATACAATGTCATGCTGGAGCGAGTACAGAACAAATTTACTAGACACTTGTATTTTAAACTTTATGGGGTTTACCCATTTTACCCGCTGATGTATCCTACATTGTTTGTACTGGGTATGGTGGGGTACAACGAACTCAGGGTGCGCCGGGAATTTACTCTTGCGGCGTATGCGCTAAAGCTCCTGCGTGGAGTAGCTCATAACCCGGGTGTGCTGCGTCACCTGAAGCTTTGCGTGCCAGACCGTTACGTGTGGAGGCGGCGACGACCGCCACTTCTGGCCGTGCCTGCTGCCAAAACCAACCTGCTGTCAAAAGCATCCCTCACCCGCACAATATGTATACTAAATGAGGTGCATGGGAGAATTGACATATTTTCGTGCAATCTGAGTGAATTCGCAAGAGTTTTGTTGAATTTTGTTAGTTATATGTAAATATTAATATTCTGTGTTAAGTCTGATTTTGTATTTTAGGTTAAGATTTTATAGTATGTTGATAATTATTATATAGGTAGGTACATAATTATAATTCTGTAGTCTGCTGTCTGACTTCAGATTGTGTTTTTAACTCGTAGTTTAGTAATGCTTTGTATTTTTTTAAGTTTAGATTTTTAAGTATTAGCCGTAAGTCGAATTTTAATTTATTTTTTTTGGGTGTGTTTGCAAACCACTATTGTATTGGGGTCATCCTGTAAGGATAGTGTGTGAAGTGTAATAATAATAAATAAATAAATCGATCCTACTTCAACACAGTCTGTCTCTTTCTAAGTCATAAATATTATTTTTTTCTATCTGAGCGCGCCCTTAACCACTTGATGAAATCCTTACTTTCTCATAGAGACTGTACTATACTTTTGGCCCTGTGTGGGATCACACGTCTCACATATTACTAGTAGAACACACCTTCCAATATACGTATAAAGAAAAGGATAATAAACGTATTATTGAAATCCTTAGAACGGTCTTTCCTTTAGTGTCCAACCTTTAACCCTAACAGGTTATGGGCCCAGAAGCGCTAAGCCAAAGTGAGAACAAATAAAGTAAAGTGAAATTAAAGGACACTAAATAATAATAATAATCTGTGCATTTACCAATTTAAATAAAAAGTTATTTTAGTGAGAGTGCTTGAAAATGGATCTAAGATCTTAAAGGAACTTTAGACAATTTGATGGAGATAAGTATAGTGTGTGGAAATTGCGAATTCGCAATCTATTAAGTAAACTGGAAGTACTGATCGTTATCGTGATCGACGATGAAGCTCCTTGTCACCGAACATATGGCTACATGTGCACCGAACAGCTATACTAAGCTGCTAAGCTAACAGTAGCATTAAATTGTCACCGCAATGGAGACATTGACTGAAGATAATATAACATGAGCTTTTGTGAAAACGGAAAAAGGGACATTTGAAAAGGCATTGTTTTTCTTACAAATGAGCTTTTGAAAACCAAAGAACCAACAATAAAACGGTTCAGTTGGTGAGCTCGAAACCACATAATGGAAATACTTGTGGATTTGAGTTTATACCGGGCAGTGATACAACTGACAGTAATGATGGGCAAAACGATACAACTTTTGTTTTGAATAATGGAGCATCAGATCATTTGATAAATCGAGAAGATTTGGCTCAAAATTTCACACACGACGAAGAAAGGTAATCTCCCGGTTACTAGTGAGATGGGCGTACCAGGCATACTACAGGATGTACTTTTCTGTTCCAGTATATCCTAGGGGATATAGGAGTAGGCTGTAGGACCTACTATCGGTAAGGAAAGTGCAGCAAGCAGGTATGACGGTCGTTTTTGATAGAAACGGCAATGTTGTTGTGTACAATGATGGTAAGCCGGTAATAAAGGGTGAGTCTTTGAACAATCATATTGGCGTTTACTTTCTGCTTTTTAAACATGATTTCAATAGCGAATGCTCATTAAATAGAGTCGTAAATAATACTTATGAAATGTGGCATCAAAGGTTGGGCCACATTGGCAAATCATAATGTATGGAAATAGAAACAAACTATTTTGTGACATAGATAAAATTGATAAAATTATCCCAAGCGATAATTATGTGAAGCTTGTATTTTTGGAAAACAAGCATGTTTGCCATTTAACTAATCAAAACAAAAGATTTGAAATGATCTCTATTTAAAGTGCACGTACAGATGTTTCCGGACCGGTCACTCCTTCGTCTAATGATGGCAAAATTTATTTTGTGATTTATGTGGATGAATACAGATGTTATAGTAACGTTTCGGGATTATGTCGCAAAAAGCGAAGCTCGTTTTTGTCTGAGAATTGTTAACTTATATTGTGATAATGAAGGGGAATGTGTATCCAATGAAATTAAAGAGTTCTGTGCGCGGATAGGTATTAGCTACCACTTAACAGTGCAACATACTCCGGGTTTGAATGGTATTGCCGAACGTATGATAAGAACAATAACAAAACGGAGTCGTACAATGGTACAAGGGTCTAAATTAGATCAAACGTTTTGGGGTGAGGCTGTGTGTTATTTAATAAATATCAGTCTCACGGCAGCACTGAGGTTGGATAACACACCTTATGAGTTATGGCGTAATACTAAGTCACAACTGAAGTATTTAATAGTTTTTGGTTCTACTGTTTATTTCGTTAAATAAAAGTAATAAAACGAAATTTGACAATAAATCGTCAAAGATAATTTTCGTTGGATATGAACCAAATGGTAATAAGGTGTGGGTTGTGGTAGAGGAAACAGTTTTTTGGAGTCAGATATGTGGTAATGGATTAGATTAATTTCCATTAAATTGGCCAGTGAAACCTGAGCCTGAACGGATTATGGCTAGAAGTAGCAATAACTCTGTTGACAACTCTGACTTTGGTCACCCTTTTGAAAAGAGGTGTGAATTTGATATATCATTCAGATTGTATAAGTAAACAAACGGAAACAGTTTGTTGGATTGGAGTCAGAGATTTGGTAATGGATGAGATTAATTTCCATGAAATAGGCCAGTGAAACCTGAGCCCGAACGGATTATGGCTAGAAATAGTAATAACTCTGTTGACAACTCTGACTTTGGACACCCGTTTGAAAAGAGGTGTGAATCTGATAAATCATTCAGATTGCATAAGTGTACAAACGGAAATAATACCTGCTAACTAATCTGTATATGATACAGGGGAGCGCTTGAATTGGTCTTCATATAACAATGGCAATGAGTTAACTTTATCTCAAGACAATGAAACATCCCATAATTTAAGACGAAGTAGTAGGATCCAAAACATGGTTACAGTTTCTTATAATGAGAATTATGATGAGGACAGTATTTATAATACTGCTCGTTGTGTGTTGAATCTTTAATATTTCAAATTCTTCAATCATATAAATTCAGGGATGATAAGCATCTAAAGGAAAATGCTACCTACCAAAGAGGAAATTAATTCCCTTATTGGAAATGATACCTGGTGTCTAGTACCAATAGAAATATTATCGATTGTAAGTGGTTATTTACAGTTAAGGTTTGAAAAACCTTTGAAGTACAAGGCGAGATTAGTGACTCGTGGTTTTAGTCAGAAATGTCTGATTGATTATATAAAATGAAACGTTATTTACAGTTAAAAATTATGAGTTTGGAAAACCCTTGAAGTATAAAGCGAAATTAGTGGCTTGTGGTTTTATTGATAATAATGAAACGTTTGCACCTATCACAAGGATTGCAAGTTTTAGACTAATATTAGATTTAGCAAATCAATTTAATTTGTTTGTTCACCATAAAAATGTAAAAATTGCATTTTTGAATGGGAAACTAAACGAGGAAATCTTTATGACTATTCCCGAGGGTATCCCGGCTGCAAGTAATATGGTATGCAAATTAAATAAGTCATTATATGGATTAAAACAGTCTGCACGCTGTTGGTTCCAAATGTTCGAGCAAGCTTTGATATAAAGGGGGTTTTCAATACTCATCATTGGACCGGTGCATTTACATTTTAATGCTGGTCATGTTTTAAAAATGATTTATGTTTTACTTTATGTGAACGATCTTGTGATTATAAATACTATGAATAGTTTTAAAACATACATAGTGAACACTTTTAAGATGATAGACTTAAAAGAGATCAAATGTTTTCTGGGAATCAAAATAACCAAGTCTGAAAACAAAGTTACTTTGGACCAAGAAATTAATGTACATAAAAACAATTCTTGAGAAGTTTAACATGAGTGACTGTAATTCTGTCACTACACCACTTGAAAGTAAACTAGATTACGAAGCATTAAATTCGTGTGAAATAACAAGCGCCCCTTGTAGAAATCTTATTGGGTCACTCGACCTAAAAGCTTTCTGTTTTTCTGTTAACATCTTAAGTCGATATGCAAGCAAAAACAACCATTAATTATGGTCACACTTAAAAAGGGTCTTGCGTTATTTAAAGGGAACCATAAATCTCAATTTAAGTTTTACACGAAATTATTTAAGTGGCTTTGTTGATTCTGACTGGGGTAGTAATATAATAGATATGAAAAGTACTACGGGTTATTTATTTAAATTATTTGATCAATGCACAATATGCTGGCAAACAAAGAGGCAGCAAACAGTGGCAACTTCATTCACTAAAGCAGAGAACATGGCTCTATATGAAGCAGTAAAAGAAAATCTGTGGTTAAAGTCATTAGTAACAAGTATTGGCATTGCGATTCCAGATTCTATATGTTGTATTTATGAGGATAATAATGGATGCATAAGCATCGTGAATAATCCTACTAGCCACGAAAGATCTAAACACATTGATATTAAATATATTTTTCTAGAGAACAGGTTGAGAAAATGTGATTAAAATGGTTTATGTTTCTACAGATAACCAGTTGGCTGATATCCTGACAAAATCATTACCCGCAGTGCGTTTCACGGAGATGAGAATGAAACTAGGGGTGACGTTGTCATTATAGACAACGAGGTCAAATTAATGATAAGGATATGATAATTAGAAGAGCTTGGTTATAATAAGTAGATGAATAACATTAATAGTATCCAGTTATAATGGATGAATTGATTGATGATGGTCTGATTAGGTTTTTCTGGGTTTCCCTAATCCTGCGCAACGAATGTTGGACCATGATGATTGTATTCCCAGAGAGAGAGAGGAAGGTGTGTGATTTTGTAATTGTATACAAATGTTTGATATACTATATCGTAATTAAAAAGAAAGGGATTTATTTTTGAGGGAGCGTGTTGGAGTATAGCAAAAACAAATCGATCCTACTTCAACACAGTCTGTCTCTTTCTAAGTCATAAATATTATTTTTTCTATCTGAGCGCGCCCTTAACCACTTGATGAAAACCTTACTTTCTCATAGAGACTGTACTATACTTTTGGCCCTGTGTGGGATCACACGTCTCACATATTACTAGTAGAACACACCTTCCAATATACGTATAAAGAAAAGGATAATAAACGTATTATTGAAATCCTTAGAACGGTCTTTCCTTTAGTGTCCAACCTTTAACCTTAACATCCCCCCCCTCCAACAGTCATAAGACACGTCATGTCAATATGTTTAGAAGGATCCTGAAAAAGACCTACTGTCTTGTTCAATTGCAAAACCGATGGGATTTTTTTGTAATAACAAAAAACTTTTCGGTTCGGCTAACCTAAACCTTTTTTTTTTTTTTGTCGCTGAGAAATGCGTTACGCATCCCCGGCTCGTGGGGGCCGAGTCGGGGTATGTGGGACTCCTGTCGTAGTGACAATATACCCACTACAACTCAGTGTTGTTCCCACATCGCCGTGATGGGAGGGCCATGGGAAACCAGCACAGCCTTTACATCCACAACCCTCCCGGCGCATGCCCGCCTAGCTGGCGGGCCCCGCATGCCCCCCTGATTGGGGAGCTATTCCCGTCCAACACTGGTGGAGGCCTGTGCAATACAGGCAAAGATACCTGGCGGAGGCCTGTGCAATACAGGCAAAGATACCCCCGAACCCGATGCCTGCTGGCCTCTACCTAGAAGGAGTCGGAGATCCGCTAAACTAACCTTTTCTTTTTTTTTTTTGCTGAGAAATGCGTTACGCATCCCCGGCTCGTGGGGGACGAGTCGGGGTATGTGGGACTCCTGTCGGTATAGTATACAGTCTCACAGTGTCTCTGCTGGGAGGAGCCTCGACTCCAGGCCCTACAGACGGGCATTCATCATACCCCCACACTGCAGCATCTCTGCATCTGCAGGTGCGGGGGTACGGACCGATGACGGGGTCGACGACGGGGCCGGCGCTGTCAGGGCAACGATGGGAGCGGAACCGGTGGCCGCAGGACACCTCTGCTGCCATTCCGCTCTCTGCGCGGCAAGCTCCCGCTTGAGGTCCTCGAGCTCAGATCTGAGACGGCTGTTCTCCTCCCACAGCTTCGCCGTCTCGTCTGAGCTTGTGCGACTAAGGAGAACCCCAAGTGCAGCCTCCTCGATTTCGCCAGCCGCCTCCTTCAGAGCGGGCGTGAACGTGCCCTTCAGGCTGCCAGACTTTGTGGCAACCTTCAAGACGACGTCCACGCCGTACAAAACTTGGTGACTCAGCGCCACCGCCGACAGGCTTCCTCCGGCAGCCGCCTGAGCAGAGCGTCGCTCTCGGGCTAGTCGGGCCATTTCGCCGACCTCGTCAGCCGCCACCGTCTTCCGCTGCATCCACTTTGCGGTGTTCGCCTCCGCTTTGTTGCTGCAAAGCAACAGCGGGGACACAGCGGAGTCTTCGCTTGGGTCACCCGGGGTCCTGTCACTTTCCGCGCTCTCCAGCAGCATCGGTACCGGCGTAGCGGGCCGCAAGGAGCGACCCCGTAAGTTACGGTCCGGTAACCGACCCCACCCCCTCTGCGCGGTACCAAATTTTGGTGCCGCCAGGTCCTCCTCGCCGGAAGAGAGCTCGCTGCGCGAGCGCTTCCCCCCCAGCTGCGTGTCCTGGTCGGACAGTCGGTCCTTCTCCAGACATGAGCCTGCTCGGCTGTTGTTGCCCTCAACGACGGCAAGCGGCTTTGTTACGTCGCACAGGCGCTCCAGGCTAACCCGGAGCTCCTTTTCTTGCGACGCAAGGATTGGTTTACGAAGGTCGGCGGTGGTCTGCTGGCCTACGGGACTAGTGGTGCCCCCCCCCAGATACGGTGGGGCTGCCTTCCGTAGAAGGGCGGGATTGTACCTCCTTGAGGAGGTTGCCCGCCAAGGGAATATTATCATTAGCCTGCATTTTGTTCATGATTTTCCTTTTTAAGGGTGAGGTCCCTTTTTGCGACCGGATAACCCTCCGGCCATTCATCCCCTCGGTACGCTAGACCTTGGGATCGGGACTCTCTAGTGTACGCCAACTCGCCTCCCTCTGTAAGCAGAGGGGGAGTAGACGTACGACCTACTATAGCCCGGTTCCCTTCACCGACCATCATGGATGATCGGTGATTGGAACCATGACCCTTCCCCGTTTGTTGAAAATTTGCCGCCAGCCCCAACTGTCCACCAAAAACCTGGTGGGCACTTGGAGCCGACGTTGCCCAGGGTGCGCCACGGGGAGGCTTCTCAACATGCACCCCTACCTATCCTTACCTAAACTATCCTTTTTTTTTTCCGGTTTGGAAATCTAAAAAAATTTTTGTCAGTAAGAGTCTGACAGACCCGCCCTGGGGCGGGCGGAGGACATCCATGAGTCCGTCGCCCCTAGACCCATTTAAGGGGGCTGGAAGAGAGCATTGTCCGCCCTCCACCGACGCCCGGTGCGCCTGCTGCGGGCCGGGTTAGTGGACGAGATCTCCCCCTCCCTTTCTGCAGCCTCCTTCTGCGAGACGACTGCCTCGCAGTAGGAAACCACCGCGTCCCAGGACTCGCCGCTGCCGGCCATCGCATTCACTACGGCCGGCAGCGACCAGTCACTGCCTACTTCTGAGATGAGGGCACGGCGTGGCTCCTCCCAAGCGGCACACTCTGCCAGCGTATGCCGCGCCGTGTCCTCCCGGCAGTTGACGCAGTGGTGACACCGGGCGTCCGGCTCCCTGTTTATGCGACATAGGTACTTCTCGAAGCAACCATGCCCTGAGAGCACCTGCGTCACCCGAAACGACAGGGAGCACAATCCATTCCCTCCGCACCATTCAGGAGTCGGCCGAAGGGCACCCAGGCTGCGGGGGGGTAAAGAGCCCCCGGTAGCCTTGGCAGCCCCTCTTTTTTTTTCTGGTGGCGGGTGAACCACAGGCCTTTCCGCCCGCTCTGTGTACGCCGGGCACCGCGGAACACTGGGCCGCCTTGTGGCCGGCCTGACCGCAGCGATAGCACTGCTCGCTGCGGTCTATTTCGGCGGCGCACCGTGCCCTGACATGCCCAATGCCCATGCAAGGCCTTGGGTTACAGCTGCTTCACCCTCGCTGCCACCCACACCACCAAAAGGCGCCCAGCGTCGGCGACTTTGTTTGCCACCGCCACCGGGCACCGCACCCAGATCGCGCCGAGCCCGGAAGCATCGACGCGAACTTCGCCCGTACGGAAGTCTTCGGGCGGACATCCACCGGAACGGGCGATGGCCGCCACGACCTCAGCCGGAGTCTTCGAGTCGTCTAGCCTGTCGACGCGCAGTTCAGCGGTCTTCATCAGCCTGGACACCCGAACGTCCTCCGGATTGAGGACCTCCCTCAACTTAGCGGCCAGGACGTCAGCCCTTTCGCCGCTAGAGGCACCCGACACCTCAAGCAGTCGCGCCCCCGTAATCGCCTGCCTCACTCTGAGGCCAGACGGTATACCAAGGTTAGGGAACGTGACTTTGGCTTTTGCTTCTGTAAGGACCGCCTTATAGGAGACGCCCCTTGCGATGGCTCCGGGCTGCAGCGTAATAACTACAGCCGCAGAGCGTGGGGCTCTGACCCTAGGCGGCCCTTGAGCCTTCTTGGGTACCGGTGCCGGTGCCGGTGGTGGTGGCGCTGTCTTCTTTTTACGGCGGCCCCTCTTGACGACCGTCGTGCAGGAATCCATGGTAGACCCGGGTGCGATCGCCGAGAGTGCGGTCGCCGGGGGCGACGGCAAACGTGCTCCCTGCGGGCTTTTTGACCTGCACGGGACCTGGCTTAGCGGGCTCCTTCCTCCTCCTCCTATCCGCAGTGTGCGTTGGCTGGAGAGTCTCTGTTGGGAGGAGCCCCGACTCCAGGCCCTGCAGACGGCCATTCATCATATCCCCACACTGCAGCATGCAGATGCGAACCATCTTCTCGATCTCTGCATCTGCAGGTGTGGGGGTACGAACCGATGACGGGGCCGACGACGGGGCCGGCGGTGTCAGGGCAACGACGGGAGCGGAACCGGTGGCCGCAGGACGCCTCTGCTGCCATTCCGCCCTCTGCACGGCAAGCTCCCGCTTGAGGTCCTCAAGCTCAGACCTGAGATAGCTGTTCTCCTCCCACAGCTTTGCCGTCTCGTCTGAGCATGTGCGACTAAGGAGGACCCCAACTGCCTCCTTGATGTCGCCAGCCGCCTCCTTCAGAGCGCGTGACCGTGCCCTTCAGGCTGCCAGATTTTGTGGCAACCTTCAGGATGACGTCCACGGCGTCCAAAACTTGGTGACTTAGCGCCATTGCCAACAGGCTCCCTCCGGCAGCCGCCTGAACAGCGGCTCAGCGGCACAGCTTTGCGGTGTTCGCCTCCACTTTGTTGCTGCAAAGCAACAGCGGGGACGCAGCGAAAGAATATAAACATTGTTAGAGTTAATCACAGCGACCAACTCATTTAAGTAGTCGTTGATAGAATAGTATGCCTTTGAACAAAGCTTGGATTTTACTTTCGTTTTAAACGCATTAAAAGGCAAATCTAGCAAAGAAGAGGGTAGTTTGTTATAAAAGGTTATACCAAGTCCAACAAATGAGATAAGAACCTTATGAAGCCGGTGAAAGGGAGCTCGTAGTTTGTCCTTATTTCTAATGTTAACATTGTGAAAATCACTGTTTTTAGTGTATAAGTGTAGATTTTGCCTAATATATAAGATATTGGCAAAGATGAATTGAGATGCCACCGTGAGGATACCAATATCTTTGAAAAAATTGATACGGACGAAATCGATACCAATATCGGATGAGTGCTCTTTTTCAAATTAAACAAAGCACTAATACACAAACAGCTATGGCTGCTTACTACGCATGCGCATACTCATGGCTGCGATATGGCGTCATGCTATGGGGAAATAGTGTACGTAGATTAACTATTCATAATGCAAAAGAAGTGTATAAGAATTCTAGCCCAAATTGATAATACGGAGAGCTGCAAACCATATTTTTTATCATATCATATTCTAACTCTGCCATCAATATACATACTTGACATTTGCGTATTTGATTTTCAAAATATCGAAAAGTTCACTAAAGTAGAAGATACGCACAACGTCAACACTCGCCATAAAAAGAGGTTATGCGCTCCAGCCTCAAGAATTAAATTTGGCAATAAAAATTATATAATCAGAAACAATATTCCAAAAAAGGCTAAAACTATACCTAATCCAAAAATATTTCTATTCAGTAAAAGAATATTTAGAATCTAGCTTAAAATAAAGATTTTCTCTCATGTACAAAAATGCCGATCTGGCCTATACAAACAATACGATTTAGTCTGTCCTATTTAACTTCTTATAAAACTATAATTATAATTTGTACTACCTGAAAAAGATGATAACATTCATATTGCTGATTAAATCCATTATTATTGACATTTTGACATAACTATAATTTCTCAATTTAATTGTACCTACTCTTAGAGTATATAACACTGGAGAAGCCATAAGCACAATATTCTGAACAAAACTGTCTGTCACTTTTTGCGGGAGACGCGGTAGCGGAAAGAGAAGTCCGTACCATTAATTTTATTTTATCGATATATTAATTTTTTTTCGGAAGTCGGTTGTATTTTTTTTGTAAAAAGTTTTTTTAAGTGAACAGTTTGATAAGGGAAGTTCGTACGGAACTCTAAATAGTCACAGATCAGCGTTATCCCTCTTATTATCGTGTGCGCTACTGAGTTACCTACACAAAACCTTTTATTAATTACTATGTACTGGAATAGAAGAGAGGAAGATATATTTATTGATACATTAAAACAAATTCTAAACTATTTAAATACAAAGTATAATAAATTTAAAATTATTATAGGTGGAAATTTTAACATTAATATTTTAGGCAAAAACTTAAAAACTCACCAGTTTCTGGATCTCATGCTAGAATACAAATTCACTCAACATATAAAAAGACCTACGCGTATTACAGAAATTTCCTCGACATGTCTTGATCTAATATTTACTCATTTCAGCGACAAAAATATGTTTACAACCGTCGAAAATTTCGGACTTTCGGACCACAGTGGAACAATTATAAATCTAAGCATACCTCAACCAGCGAAAAAAAATACCTGGTACACAAATAAAAGATTATTTAACATAGTGAACGTAAAAAAGTTTAAATCTGTATTAAGTACACAAAACTGGCACGAAATTATACAAACAAACAATAATATAAATGAAAATTATAATTCTTTCAACACCCTCTTAATAAAAACTTTAAATCAATGTAATTTATGAATAGATTTAGATCGATTGTGGTGAACAGACGTGTCGAACAATTAATTAAAATAAACAAATAATCACTTGCGAAGTCGTGACCTAGTTTTTAGTGCAATAGTCGGTAATTACGCAAACTGTGTCGGAAATTAAGTTTGTGAAAATTGTGTGTTTGTTTTATGATGATTCATGATTAGCAAGTAAATAACACGTTTCACAATGGACGAGAGTCCCTTCAGCCCAAGAAGTAGGTGTGCCCGCTCCCCGCCAGCTACACCCCTGCCAACAGCCGTACCCGCTGCTCCCTCTCAAGCCCCGAGTCAAAGGAACAACGACCTCGATGCTATACCGACGGCAGAAGTCCAAAACTGGATGACTAATATTGAACAGAGCCTGAAGGAGGTGTGCGCAGCAGAAGGCAAGCTGAACTCGGACCAGAAATTGCGCATCAATGCCCTATGCCGGAAGGTTGGCCATGGGACATCGCAAATGGCCGTCCAGTACCAGTCCATCAAAGCAAAAGCCGTCCAATTCCACCATGCCATTATAAATCTAGAGAACCAACTTGACCTTTCGCAGCAGTTACAGGAGCTTAAGTCGAGAATCGGAGATTCGTTGAAACCTGCCCTAGGACCTTCCTTTTCTGATATGGTAAAGAAAGGTGCCAACAACTACATTCAGCCAATTAACTTAAGTTCAGTGGCTATCTATCCGAACGACAAATTGAAGACCAGTGATGAGACAAAATCTCTGGTCCAAAAAATTATTTGCCCAGAAAAAATGCAACTTCATGTGAGGGGCCTGCGCAAGACTAGAAACGGTGGAGTGATTATCAGTACCGAGACGAAGGAAGACATTGAAAAGCTGAGACAGTCGGTGCAGCTCACAAGGTCGGGTCTAACCGTCGACGAGCCTCATAAAAGAAAGCCCAGAGTAGTCATCATAGGAGTGCCGACATCCATGACAGAAAATGAAGTCTTCGCATGTATATACCATCAAAACTTATCCGAAAAACTACAGGACTGCAGTCTTGAGTCATTTTTGACCTCTATAAAGCTAAGCCATAAGTCAGGTAAGAAGGACGCCGAGACCTGCAATTATATCGTAGAAGTATCTCCGCTCATTCGAAAAGCCCTGATGTCACAAGAACGTGTATTTGTGAATTGGTCATCGTGCCCTGTCAGAGACTTCACTTTAGTCACACGCTGCTATAAGTGTCAGCAGTATGGACATGCTGCCAAGTCATGTCGACAGACATCTTACACCTGCGGCCACTGTGGTGATCAGGGTCACTCGATCAAAGATTGCCCCAAGAAAGCAATTGAACCAAAATGCGCTACTTGCACGTATTTCAAAAAGCCAGACAAACACATAACAGGCGCTACTGACTGCCCGGCGAAAATAATGGCTGAGAAAAGATATATTAATTCTATTGATTATGTAGGCGCCTAAGAGCGCCGTTTACAAGTAATTTTTAGACCTTTTACTTATTTCTATTATTTTATTTAATATGATTAACACGCTAATTAATGACTTAGATATTTTCTCTGTATCCGAGTCTAAAGTTTGTGAAGCGGAACACTGCAAACAATATCTTTCCGGCTATAAAACTCCGTTAACCATACTAACACAAAATATTCGTAGCATATTTAAGAATTTTGATAGTTTTTGCACTTTTCAACAACGGATAAACATGAATTGTGACATAATTGTTTTGACCGAATGTTGGCTTGCCAAGCAATATAACATACCACTAATCACGGGATATAATATGTACAAAAGTAGCATAAATTACAATCAAAATGATGGGGTGATAGTTTATGTCAGAAATTACCTCAATGTATCCGTTGAGGAACCTAATATGGTCGACTGTAACAATGTGTTAGTTAAAATTGGATCTGAATTTGCAATATTAGCAATATATCGGCCTCCCTCCTTTAAAAATATCAGCAATTTTACTAACTCTCTTAATGACACCTTGCAAAACCTGTCATCCTTCAAAAACACGATTTTAATTGGTGATATTAATATTAATATTCTTCCAGGAAGTGCTGATGCATCTGCTCAGGACTACCTCAACCTATGCGCCTTTCATGGATTGCTCCCCGCACACAATTTTCCTACACATCAAAGTGGCTCTTGCTTGGACCATATTATGCTTAAATCGAATTTCCCTTCACTTGCACTTGTTGTTAACTCAACAATAACCGATCACAATGCTGCCCTATTAATCATAAACTGTAAATTACCGAAACAAAACACTCGCACAATTTCTAAATTAAACATAAATAAACTTGAAGAAGATTTACGCGTCATCAACTTTGATCCAGTCTACAATTCTGCTGATCCGCAGTTTTGTATGTTGTATGTAATAGAAAATATACGACATGCAATTCAGAAAAATACAGACATATTAAGACTGAGCCGTAAAAATTGTAATATAAAACCCTGGATCACGACAGGTCTTATTCGTTGTATGAAACATAGAGATAAACTGCACATGAAGGCCAAATCTCATCCAGATAATGCAATACTGCAACTATCGTACAAAAGGTATCGTAATTTCTGTAATGATCTCCTTAAAAAGGTTAAAAGCAACTACGATAAAACTGCACTGGAAAAGGCTGGAACAAATAGTAAACAGATCTGGAAATATATTAAAAATGTAACTTATACCTCGAAACAAAATGAGTCATCTTCAGGTTTATTAAAAGCGCACTCGACACCGCTGACATCTGCTAACTTAGTAAATAATTTCTTCGTTAACGTCGGAAAGAATCTGGCAGAAAGAAATATGGTTCAATCACACTATAAAACAAGCCCGCCTTTTGCATGTAACCCCACCTTAACATCCTTCGCCCTGCTAGATACTGACGAAACTGAAGTAGAAAGAATAATCATGAATTTGAAAGACGACTGTGCAGTTGGTTGGGATAATCACTCTTCTGTGGACACTCAGTCATACTGTACACGCCGGTCAATTAAATAGATCGTCAACCTTTTTCAAATTCCTTATAAGTTATTATTTGCATTCAGTGTTTTAACAATGAAAACCTGCGGATTGTGTAGCGTGCAATTCAACGATGGCGTTCAGTGTGCGAGCTGCAAGAAGTTTTTAGATTTTGGATGTGCAAACATATCTGAAGCTGGATGGCGAAAACTGGGTGCTGCAAGGATGGCACAGTGGAGGTGCTCAGCCTGTAGAATCTCATCTCCAGTTGTACCCACCTCTGATCAAGCGTCCCTTGAAACCATCCTGAGTGAAATTCGGGACATGAAGCGTCAGTTGCTTAATCTACCGACGCTAAGTGATGACATTAAGGTGATTAAGGAAGAGCTGTCTGAGCTGAGGTCGACATGTCAAGGTACTAGTGGCAAACTCGTTGAATTCGATGTGAGGATTGCTGGAGTTGAAACCAAAGTGTCTGAACTTGAGAAGATGCAGTTGATTATGAATGACTTGCAGACAGATTTATCAAAGGTGAAGCTCGAACTCTCATCAAATGATCAGCGGTCTCGATTAAATAATGTGGAAATCAAGGGAGTTCCTATAACAAAGAATGAGAATTTATTCACGATCATTGAAGCTATTGGTCGCAAAGTAAACTATAGCTGCCCCAAAACACTGATTAACTACGTTTCGAGGGTGCCCATTTTCAACTCCAATGAAAAACTTATTATAGTGAGTTTCATGAACAGGTACGTCAAAGAAGATTTTATAGCGGCAGCGCGAGCAAAAAAGAATTTATCCACCTCTGATATCGGGTTTCAAGGCACTTCTCAGCGTGTGTTTGTTAATGACCACCTTAGTGTAGAATATAAGAAGCTGCTTAGTAAAGCTAAAACCATCGCCAAGGATAAGAACTACGAGTTCATTTGGGTGAAACACGGAAAAATTCATGTACTCAAAAACACCAACTGCAAAGTTCTCATAGTGAGAAAGGAATCGGATTTAAACAAAATCGCCTAATATGCAACCTATACCGTATACAGTCATATCTGCTTTATCGCTTTATTATATTTCATGTTGTTTTACTAAGATGTTACAAATTGTTTAGCACCTCTGCCGCACTAATAAGCTCGTCACCTATCTTATGTTCGGTAAAAAAAATCCTTTGTGTTTCTTATCGCGCTGTTCATTTTAAAGTGTTAGTACAAAATAATATGCCTGGCTCGCTCGCGCTTGCACGTACTACACATTACTGCTTGCCTGCTCGCACAGTTGTTTACCGCTCAATGTCGAATAATTCTTGTATGCCATTATTAATAGTCGCCGTTTGCTTACTTCAAGTATATTTATTTTCCAACCACCCTAACTTAGTTAATATTTTTATGATATGTGTTATTGTGGTCTATTTCACTGATTCATATTCTGTTGTTGACTTTTTGTGTGATGGCTACTAACGTTAATATTAATTTACCTGCTTTAAACATATTTTACCAGAACGTTCGTGGTCTACGAACCAAAACCGATACTTTCTATCGTCAAATGGTAGCCAGCTCATTTGATGTCATCGTTCTCACTGAAACTTGGTTATTGGATGGTATTTTGAACTCGGAATTTTTTGATGAAAGGTATATTGTATGGCGTCGGGATAGGGATTACGCTCTGACTGGACAATCACGTGGTGGAGGAGTTCTAATAGCTGCTCGTCGAGAATTATCAGCAACATGTCAACAAAATTTTCATTCTACAGCTGAAGATCTTTGGATAAGCATACACTTGAAAAATTCTAATACGCGTAACTATTTTAACTTACATCTCTGTGGGATTTATTTATGTAAACAAAATCTGGGTCTTTCCTTTTCTACACAGTTGATGAACTTTCTTTCGACTTTAAATCGGTCTGTGATTGGAAATGGTTCTGATAGATTTCTTATTATAGGTGACTTCAATATGAGCGGAATAAGTTGGGTCCCGTCTGACAATGTATCGTTCGTCCCATCGAATCTTAACAGTAGCGATGAATTGCTACTTGGAGATGAGTTATGTACTCTTGACTTTGGTCAATATAATGACGTGACTAACAGATACGGTAAAATACTTGACTTAGTCCTCTCGAACCAGGCAGTAAGCGTAACTGAAAGTTTAAGCCCGCTAGTGCCAATCGATGATTATCACCCAGCATTGTTAATTACAATGGATCTGGTTGAAACCCCTCCCCTTGAGTGCGCGTCACGTATACAATTTTTATATGATAAGGGTGATTACGAATCCATTAACCGTGACATTTTTAAGACTGACTGGGAACGTGAGTTCTCAGTAAGGTCAGCTGACGATTCCGTAGGTATTTTCAATAACGTTATTTATAATCTTCAATCGAAATATATTCCTCAGAAACTTTGGCGTAATAAATCATATCCGACCTGGTACAGTTCCTCATTGATAAAGGCAATAAAAGAGAAATATAAATACTTAAAAAAATTTAAAACCTACGGCAATATATCTGACGAACAAACATTTAAACTTCTTCGGGATAGGGTAAGAATATTAGAAAGTCAGTGTTACGCAAATTATTTGAAACTTACCGAAGCGTCTATTAAAAATAACCCGAAACAATTTTGGACTTTTGTTAAAAAACGTCATAATATAAATGCATTCCCGAGCACGTTCAATTTTAACAACGACACACTGCGTACCGGGGAATCAATATGTCAGGCATTTTCAACTTATTTTCACTCCACATTTTTAGATCCCAACCTAACTCATGGAGGTAGCTCAAATTCTTCTTCATCTTCTTTTACTGAATCCTCAAATCTGTCGTCCGATATCAGTCGTATCACGGTGAACATTGAAGACATAGCCAACTTACTTCGTAAATTAGATACATCGAAAGCGCCAGGCCCGGATAATATCTCATCCAAGCTTCTCGTACGTTGCGCTGCTTCTATTGCATTTCCTATTTCAATTCTATTTAAAAAATCTTTAGATACTTGTGTTGTCCCCAAACTTTGGAAATCGGCATTCATAACGCCTGTACATAAGAAGGGAGTCAAAACAGACATTGCTAATTACAGACCGATATCCAAATTGTGTATCATTGCCAAGGTTTTCGAAAGGATTATTTATAACCAGGTCTATTCTGCTCTGGAACAATCGTTTAGTCCCTTCCAACATGGCTTCCTTAAAGGTAGATCCACTGTCACCAATCTTATTTTGCTTAATAACTACATCACCGACGCAATGGACCACGGTAAACAGGTCGACGTTGTCTACACAGACTATAGTAAGTGTTTCGACCGAATCGACCACGTCATCCTATTACGGAAATTGGAGGGCATCGGTATGCGCGGGGACTTACTCAGATGGTTTTCCTCTTACATAGAAAACAGGTCGCAAGCTGTGGTCCTTAATAATTATATATCCAGCTGGGTTTTGGTCCCCAGCGGAGTCCCCCAAGGTTCGTTGCTCGGTCCGTTATTATTTATCATCTATGTAAACGACATCGATTCCTGTCTGACCTCATCCAAATTATTGTGCTTCGCTGACGATATGAAAATTTATGCTACCATATCATCGACTGCGGACATGACGGCATTTCAAACTGACTTACAGTGTCTTGAAGTATACTGCCAAAAAAGTAAGCTTGATCTTAATCCCAAAAAATGCTCAGTTGTAACGTATTCCCGTGGACGGTCAGTCCTAGCCACAACATATACTCTTGGTGGTCATATATTACCTAGATGTAGTACTATTCGTGATCTGGGGGTTCATCACGATTCCAAACTTATATTTGATAAGCATGTTGATGCCATCGTCGCTAAAGCCTCAAAATCCCTTGGTTTCATAATGCGGTTATCCAAGTGCTTCACGCAAGCTAAAACGTTAAAAATTCTGTACTGCACTTTTGTTAGAAGCCACTTGGAATACGCATCTGAAATATGGAGTCCACGCTATCACAAGTATATTGACCGTATTGAGCGCGTACAAAAAAGATTTTTAAAATTTTTATGCTTTCATCAGAGGGTACCGTATCAGTCCGAAAACTACCTCAGTCTCTGTAAAAAATATCATCTCTTACCATTGATTGATCGTCGTGAGATCTCTGACTGTATATTTTTGTTGAAAACGGTTCGAAGTGACATAAAATGTTCTGATATTTTATCAACTTTCTATTTTAACGTTCCAAGCAAATCCAAACGGTTCAATCCACCATTACGGGTGCCATTTACAACTACTAACTACAGACAAAATTCATACGTTGTGCGTGTAAGTAGGTATTTTAATGAGGTGTGCAAGCAGTTCGACTTTGATCTTTTTAAAACAAGTGTGACCTCGGCAAAAAAGTGTTTAGCAATGAATTTCTTTAAAACTTAAATTCTTTAGACTTTGTTTTCTTTTTATTTTTAAATTTAATTTTTATCATCTTGGTTCTCATGGGAAATAACCTGTCGCAATTATATTAGTTTTTACATATTTTAGGTGATGATCTACCTGCAAATTTGTTTTTTTAATTTTAAATGTTATTTTTGATATGTTATCATTTTTTTTTTCTTTTGTGTTGGCAAAATTTGGCAGTGTGTGTGTGTGTATATTTTGTTCCACAGTACTTTTATACTAGACAAGTTCTAGACGCGAAGACCTGTAATTGGCTGTCAGATTATCATACTGTTAATTATCAACATTGTATTTAGCTGTAAGTCTTCCAAAGTCCTTAAATAAATAAATAAATAAATAAATAAATAATATATCAAATAAAATCATCAAGCAATTCAAGAATATTTTGGTACCGCCACTGACTTATATTTTCCGAATGTGCCTGTCTTCGGGTCTTTTTCCCGAGTGCCTCAAAAAAGCAGTTATTGTCCCTGTATACAAAACAGGCAGTAAACAGCAAGTAACAAATTATAGACCAATTTCTTTGCTGCCATCTATGTCAAAAATTTTGGAAAAAATCATAAATAATAGATTGTTTAAATATCTGGAAGATAAATCAATTTTGTCGGGGCGTCAATATGGATTTAGACCTAAAGTTTCAACTGCCGATGCCGTACATCATCTGACTGACTATCTAGCCCAAGAACTTGACAAGGGTAACCACACAGTAGGTGTTTTTCTGGACCTCGCCAAGGCTTTTGACACAGTCTCCATTCCTATTCTGTTGCGCAAGCTTGAGACAGTGGGCATAAGAGGAATTCAACTGAAACTTCTCAAAAGTTACCTAGAAGACCGATCTCAGTGTGTTAAGATTGGCAATGTTCTTAGCGCAGACGAAAAAAACACGTCCTTCGGTGTGCCCCAAGGAAGTATTTTAGGGCCTACTCTGTTTTTGATATACATAAATGACCTTTGTAATCTAAACCTAGAGCATGGCACTATAATATCTTACGCTGACGACACTGCCCTCCTTTTTTCTGCTGAATCGGAACATGAAGTCTACAGGTTTGCGCAACACGGTTTTAATATTGTAAATAAGTGGCTTCAACATAACTCACTAACACTAAATACGGCTAAGACAAATTATATTAAGTTTTCAATGCGCAAGCAAACATCGGTTTTGCCCTCAACGATGTATGCTCACTGTTGTATGGTCCCTACAGATTGCCTGCTTACGTGTCCTAATATTAATATAACGCATGAAATAAAATATCTGGGAATTATAATAGATGAAACCTTATCTTTTAAACCACACATAGAAGCTTTAAATAATAGAATGCGTAAACTAATATTTATCTTCAAAAAACTACGTTATATTGCAGACCCAAAATTAATTAGGCGAGTTTACTTTGCTCTCTGCCAGTCAATTTTGACTTACTGCATTACCTCTTGGGGTGGAGCAGGTAAAAGTTTGCTACTACCTATCGAGAGAGCTCAAAGAGCGATTCTCAAGGTTTCTACGTGCCGCCCTTTCCTTTTTCCCACTAACCTACTCTATAAATCCTGTGAAGTACTAACAGCTCGACAGTTATTCATAATGAGCATCGTATTAAAACAACACGCAGCCCTCCCATATAGCACTGAATTTACTAAAAAGAGACGGAAAGACATAGTTTGCCCTACAAAAAGTACAAAACATGCTTTCGCAGCCAAATTTTTTGTCTTCCTAGGACCATTACTTTATAACAGACTAAATGCGAGAGCCAAAATGTATTCTCTTAATTATAATAATTGCAAAAGAACTCTCAAGGAAGCTCTTCAAAGTATGTCATACGAAGATACAGAGAAATTATTAGTTGTACTTAAATGAAAATTGTATTTGTATTAATTAAGTTTAGCTAAATAAGGTTAGGTTTAGGTTAGGTAATAAGATTTTAGCAAGTAGGATTTATTGTACTATTTACACCTTTTTACATACCAATTTGATGACTAGATTTGTATAATTAATGTGATTATTTAGAAATATTATACCTTGCCTCGCCTGAAATACAGGATTACCTAGTTCAGGCACATAACTCAATAGAATTTTTCGTAGATTTAAGTAAATTTGTATTTAGTATTTTACCTTTTTACATGAATAAACTTTTTTTTATTATTATTATTATTCCTAAACGTAAAATGAAACTTAAAACAAATTATAAAAAATACTGGCTAACTACAGGCATTAGAATTTCCTGCAAAAACAAAAGATTGTTAAAATTATTTTCCATTAAAACCAAAAACCAAATAATTACACAACATTATAAAAAATATGAAAAAATATTAAAAAGTTTAGTTGGCTGCAAAAAAATTACAATTTATAAACAAAATAAAGAAATCAGACAACAAAGTAAAAACGATGTGGAGCATTATAATTGAGAGAACAAATAAAAAACCAAAAAAGGAAAAATGCAGCATACAATTACAACACAATAATACTTTTATATCCGAACCCAAACTAATTGCAAATATTTTTAATGACTTCTTTGCATCTATTGGAGAAAACAGCAACAATCCATCTGGCAGTGCACTGGGCGGCATACCAACACAAAATACCACGGAGAACACCATGTTCCTTAGCCCAGTAGAAGCTTGGGAAGTAAACAAATTAATCAAAAACCAAAAAAATAAACAAAGTTACGGTTTAGACGAAATTCCACCTACGTTATTGAAAGAATGCGCGAATGAACTCGCCTTACCATTTTATCTTTTAGAGAAGTCTATCAAGTCTATTAAGAACTAAATCAGTCTTTTACAGAAGGCACTTTCCCCGAATTGTTAAAGAAATCATTAATTAAACCAATCCATAAAAAGAACAATAAAAATGATCCTAATAATTACCGCCCGATAGCTCTCTTGCCCTCAGCCTCCAAGATTTTCGAAAAAGCTATGTGTGATCGAATTTATACCTTTTGCGAAAAATTTAACATATTGAGCGATTGTCAAAACGGTTTCCCTAAAAATCGTTCCACCACATTAGCTGTCTATAAATATATTCAGGAAGCTCTTAATATTATAAATAACAAGGAATACGCCGTAGGGATATTACTGGACATGACCAAAGCATACGATACGGCACAATTTAAAATACTGCTTAATAAACTGTATGGAATAGGAATCCGCGGGAAAGCCCATGAATGGCTTACGTCATATTTAAAAAATAGAGAACAAGTAGTTGAAATTGAATACTTTAACCACAATAGTAGAGAAATAGAAAAAATCCGATCAAAAAGCAAGATAACTAACGCTTCCATTCCCCAAGGAAGTGTTATAGGTTGCCTATTATTCCTCGTTTACATTAACGACTTACCGAAAACTATAGACGGACCATGTGTTTTATTCGCGGATGACATATCTTTATTAGTCTCATGTAAAAACAACACAAACATAGAAGAAAAACTCAGTTCCACACTCACAAAAACATGTAACTGGATGACCTCACATAATTTAGAAATTAATTATACTAAAACTAAATTAATGACTTTCCACCCATATCAAAAAGCTCCTCTCCTCTTCACTTAAATTTTAACTTCAACGGCTCAAAATTGGAAACTGTTGATGAATTTACACTACTTGGACTTACATTAGATAAACATATTAACTGGAAAACACAAATACAAAAAACCCGTTAAAAAATTTCAAAATTTTCGTACGCGCTCCGCGAAATTAAAAAGACAACCAATCTACAAACGGCCCTCACCACCTATTATGCGTATGCCAATGCATGGCTTAGCTACGGCATAACTCTCTGGAGAAATAGTACAGATGCACTGACACTATATTTTACCCTACAAAAGAAATTACTTAGAATCTTGGTAAACATTGATCAAACTGACAGCTGCAAACCCTATTTTCTAAAATATAATATTCTAACCCTCCCCTGTATCTACATTCTAGAAATATGTAAATTTGTCCGTAAGCATCAAGATTTCTACACAAAACGCGAAGACATCCAATCACAGTATACACTTAGGCACCGATCTAGACTAAACATACCAACATCCAAATTAAAAATGCATTCTACAAGTCCCTACATAATGTCTATAAAAATATATTGTGTTGGCTGTTGGCTTTAACCAATGGGCCACTCCAGGAATTTATAAAAGTAGAGCGAGACTATACGAGTTATATGGTTTGAAAAAATACAGGTTTGATACTCCTTTCCTAGAGTATGTCAAAAATTATTCAAAATTATTTAAAAAGTGTGTGTTTTTGCTAAATCTAAATTTTTAAGCGATTCAATTAAAAAATCCAATAATAAAGTAAAAACCACTTGGAAAATTATTAACTATGAAACGGGTAAGTCGGTTAAACAAGATAAACAACTTGAGATTATGGTCGACAATAAATTAGTTAATAAAGCAGCTGACGTAGCTGAGGCGTTTAATGAGTTTTTTGCCAACATACCTGTAACTACCACTCGCTCCTTAAATTAATCCCCGTCAAAAGCGGAAAACCTTATGCTTAATAGTGTGTCTAAAAATAGTCCCTTATTTAGCTTCGAACATGTAACGCCTCGTGATGTAGTTAGTGTTTTTAACACACTCAAGTCTAAAAACACTGGTGATTACTGGGGCATCTCCATTAAACTTTTAAGTAATATAATAGACATCGTAGCCCCCTATCTAGCTGTTACTTTTAATAAATGTGTTGATTTAGGAACTTTTCCTGACCTCATGAAGAATAGTAAAGTCATACCATTATTTAAATCAGGTAATAAAAGTGACGTTGGCAATTTCAGGCCTATTTCTATCTTACCAGCATTTAGCAAAATATTTGAAAAGTTAATACTCAAGCAGTTGCTTAGACATTTTAATTTAAATAGCCTCCTTCATAATGAACAATATGGCTTTACAAAAGGTCGTTCGACTACAGATGCGGGTGTTGCTTTGCTGAAACACATATTTAACGCATGGGAGAACTCGCAAAATGCTATTGGGGTTTTCTGTGATCTCTCCAAAGCCTTTGATTGCGTGCACCATGACACGCTTTTGCGTAAACTACGTCATTACGGTGTGCAAAACGAAGCTCTCAACGTTTTAAATTCGTATTTACATAATAGGTCCCAATGTGTAGATGTTGATGGTGTGAAATCTTCTGGGCTACCAGTTCAGTTAGGTGTACCTCAAGGCTCAATACTGGGTCCATTCTTGTTCTTAGTGTATATCAATGACTTACCATTCTATTTAAAGGGTATCTGTGAAGTTGTACTGTTCGCAGATGATACCTCTCTTATTTTTAAAGTAGACAGGAATAGACAAGATTTTGACAATGTAAACAGTGCACTCTCAATGGTTACGGATTGGTTTACGACAAATAACCTAGTTCTAAATACTAAGAAAACGAAATGTGTAAAGTTTGCCCTACCAAATGTTAGAAATCTAGGTCCCAACATCGTCTTAGATAAAGAGGTGCTTGAATCTGAAAACTCGGCGGTTTTTCTGGGCATAACAGTAGATGCCAAACTTCAGTGGGGCCCACATATATCGAGCCTAGCGGGAAGGCTCAGTTCAGCCGCCTACGCCGTCAGGAAAGTAAGACAATACACTGACGTCAAAGCTGCTGATATTCAAAATATATTTGTTCTTCAAAAACGAGCTGTTCGCGCTATTTACCAGCTTGGTGCCAGAGTTTCTCTGAGAGATTTTTTCAAAGATATTGGTATCCTCACGGTGGCATCTCAATTCATCTTCGCCAATATCTTATATATTAGGCAAAATATACACTTATACACTAAAAACAGTGATTTTCACAATGTTAACACTAGAAATAAGGACAAACTACGAGCTCCCTTTCACCGGCTTCATAAGGTTCATAACTCATTTGTTGGGCTTGGTATAACCTTTTATAACAAGCTACCCTCTTCTTTGCTAGATTTGCCTTTTAATGCGTTTAAAACGAAAGTAAAATCCAATCTTTGTTCAAAGGCATACTATCCTATCAACGACTACTTAAATGATAAGAATAGTTGGTCGCTGTGATTAACTCAAGACAATGTTTATGTTCTTTCTCCAGCTTACGTACTGACAAGTTATATGAGTTTATATAATTGTTTATTTTATTTGACTTTTTAAGTCAAGTTATTTTAATTTAACTTCAATTTATTTTTGACAATATCTACTCATCACACTGTTTTTTTATGAGTTGTATTGCAATATGTGGTTAGCTAGTGACCTCGACAATTGATCATATTATTTACTGTTATTAGTAATTAACTCTTTGTTTATTTATTTTACATCGATGGTCCTAGTTTATCATTTATAACTTCCAGTTACAACTATATGTAAGCGGGCACGCCCTTTATGCCTGGAGGCTTTTTTATTTAGATATTAATTCTGTTTACGTTTAGTTTTTTTTATTTCGGCCTGAGTATCGATGATTGATTGGTTGAGTTCTCGATGATTTTGTTTGGTATATTGGCGTGTGCTAGCTAACATATGGCTAATAATTTGAATTATGTTTTGTGTTGCGTAATGTAAATTATTTTGAATACTATTATATAGAATCTTTTTTTTTGTTCTTCTAACTGAACAGACAACTGTGCTGCTGGGGAGTTTGTTGCGCCACTTCTTCTTCCCAGCTAATGCACTAGGAAGTGGTGAAGGGTGGGCGTTTTGGGGGACTGTCTTATGTAATTTTGACGTTCGAAAAGTGCTGATTCTCAGCCTAGTTTGAATAAATGACTTTTGAATTTTGAATTTTGAATTTTTATATAACAAACTACCTGACATATTAAAGAAAGAAGAAAAGTTGAATATATTCAAAACTTAAACTTAAAAAAATACTGATAAACAAATGCTATTACTCCTTAGATGAATATTTAAATGATACACAAAATAGGAAAAAAATATAATAATTATATATGAATGATACGGATTTTCTTAATAAATAATTATATAACAAAAATAATAATTAAATAAATGAGCAATTATAATAAATTAGACAATATAGTAATAATAATTATTCGAAGATAAACAATTTATATAAATTAATAAACAGAATTACGAGTATAATAGATATGTACTTGTACATACATAGGTATATAGAAATAATCTAAAATATTTAAGTACACTTTTACAGATAAAACAATACATAAACAATAGATAAACGAAATGATAGATCCTATTTGCGATCTCCTGACTTTGAATAAATGTAAGTTAAAACTTGCTTAACAACTTAATGATCTCCTTAAACAGGGCTTTCTCTCTCCTACCCTTTTGCTGTGCCCTACAGGGTCCATAATGATCTAAATATATAGTTACCACCTAAGTACACATTATGGTAAAGCAATAAAGATATTGAGTATTGAGTATTAGGCGATAATATAAGGAGCGTTTAAATTAAAACCTAGCTTCCACGAGTACTGTACTACATGGGACCCACAGATTGTTCTAAATTATGTTTATAATTTGTACCCTAATAGAAATCTTAGTAGGGAAAAAATTACTAAAAAAGTGCTAATTTTATTAGCTTTAAGTACTGCCCAACGCGTTTAAACATTATCTTTGATAAAGCTTGAAAACATAACAGTAGGATCTAACGGTATAAACATAGCCATCAAAGATATTATAAAAACATCCGCGGCAGGTCGTGATCAACCGACCTTATTCCTGCCGTACTTTAGAGAAAACCTTCGCATTTGCCCCGCGACTGCTCTCGAAGATTATCTTCACGTCACAGACACAGACCGACCTGCTAACGTATCCAATCTCTTAATCACTGTGAAGCGCCCCTACAAGAGCGCGACAGCCCAGTCAATAAGCAGATGGATAAAGCAGATATTGGCCGAGAGCGGCGTGGACGTGGCGGCGCGCGGCGCGCGGCGTTCAGCGCGCACAGCACGCGGCACGCCGCCACGTCTGCGGCCGCCGCGGCCGGGGTCTCTGTCGACACTATAAGGAAAGCCGCGGGATGGACGAAAGCGTCTAAGGTTTTTGCCCAATATTATTATCGTCCAATTATAGACGACGATAACTTTGCTCAAGCGATCTTTCATGATCAAGTTATTGAGTAACTAATGATTGTTTAGGTTTGATACTAATCTTAAAGATATTATGTTCCCACAAATTATTATTAAGTATTCGAAATAAATACATGTTTAGTTAGATACTTATTCTTAACTACTATTATGTTTATGTTGATTAAAACCATTGTATTCTTACAAAATAATAGTTTTTAATTATCAAACACAAAACTTTTCTCTGAACATCTACCTGGTTATCATATCTGAAGAATGAAGCGAAGAAATATAATAAGTGATCAAACGAACTTACCTGTTGTGAAGTTCGATCATTATTATACGAAGCACTTCGTTCGAAGATATAACATTTACCATGCAGCGTCGTTACGCCAGTCGACAACCAATCGCATATTTAGAGCTGAAAGCAAAAAGTAAACGCACAAGTGTAGCTATTCCGCTCTATACGTCATCTGTCATTCTTTACCTTTTACTGATACACCTGATCAGTCACAATCTGAAAAGTCATTATAAAATGATATTTTAAATGATCCTGATATGCATACAGCCATTATTAAATTGCTGGCATTAGGTGCGATTTCTCCTTGCACACCATATGATTTCATTCACACAATTCACACAATTCACACAATTTCAAAATTTTGACACAATTCATATATAAAGTGTTTTGATTCCAAAACTGAATGGTAGCAAAATATTTATTCTAAACCTCATAACTTTGTTGTTACATGCCATTTTAAAATGGAAGATCACAGAACTGCAGTAGCTCTAATTCTTTTAGAATTTATTGATTTAAAAGAGTTCTCTTTATTGGTAAATATGAATCCAGCTCAGAGGAAGTATTGATGGCTTCAGTATGATAAATCATACGAATTTAATACATTCCCATAATGTCTTGTGTTCTGCACCTTATCTCTAAGATTATGAGAGCAGTGGTTACATAATTTAAAAATCTATAGGTCACAAATCAGTACAATACTTTGATTACCTCTTGAGCATTGGTTCTGATTATAAACACGTTTGAAAGATGTTATTGAAACAATTGCTATTTTCTAAAATTCCACATTTTTTATAAATGATGAAAATAGTATATTTAGGCCAGCACAGTGCTGTCAGTTTTCAGGTTTTCGATCAATATTATATGAGTCGCTTCATTCGAAGATATAGGTTCCCTCCCAACCCAATCCCGGTGATAAAGTTTTGCATTTGTCTTAATTATTATCTCTAAAATAATGACAGCTTGACTAGTGGTGTGGTTATGGTTAGTAAAGAATCGATTTAATTGTAAAAAGTCGATACTTATATCGATTTTCATAAATCTCTGAAAGTGTGCATGTTATCTTGTAGATTAAAGGACTACCTGGTTATCATATATCTTCGAATGAAGCGACTCATATAATATTGATCGAACTTCGCTTATTAAGTTTGTTTGATCATATAATTAATTATAAAACATTGAAAAATAAAAAATAAATAAACAGAAATAATTACTAAGTAATTTTTACTAGGAAATTATCGACATGTCAATTTTGATTTCCAACATGACCTCAACACTACGGTAGTCTCGTTAACATTTTTACTAGAGGACATAATCGCATGTCAAGTGCGTGTAAGTTTTGCTGATTTGACGTATATTTTCGTAATGCAAAAGAAAAGTATTTTGATCTTTACGAACATAAAAACGAGATGTAGCGAGACTCGGTGACGTCACAGTAGCAACGTGAGGAAAATACTCGATTCATGCTACGTTTTATATTGAATCATGGTTGAATCGAATGAAAAATCGAATTGTATTATGAGGTTAGGATTTTAAATTTCAATAAAAACATGACTAAATCTTGGAAAAAAAAATTGCATATGGAAAGTTATTCAGTTCTTTATGTAAATTTGACGTATTTGAACGCTTTTTACACCATTTAACAGCACAAATAGGCATTTTCACGAAGCTCCGCGCGCCTTTAAAACGATTTACGAAGTGCGTTAGAATCGATTTGAAAGTACCTAGTTTTTATGAACGTACTAGAACATTGAAATGAAATGAAATGAAATGAAATGAAATGAAATGAAATTTATTCGCAAGAATTGTAGTACATTACAGTTGGTGGGGTCGTTTAACAGTTTCTAAAACAATTCGCTAAAACTAGCATGCAAATTAGATGAATTAAATAATTGTAATAATGTTAATTAAATTGGAACATACATTAAAGTTATTATATTTAAGGTTATTATATTTAAGATTATTAATGTCAATCATTTGTCAAATTATCATAGTTGAATCTCAGTGCGAGTCCTTAAAATTTAGGTACTCATTCACAGAATAGAATGATTTTTCTATAAGCCATTTGAATAATATTGTTTTGAAACGATTGATTGGCAGTTCTCTATATAATTTTGCTAATTTATTATATATCCTTATAACCATTGGAAAGCAACTTCTGTGATATAAGTGGCTTTTCATTGGAGGAATAATCAGTCTATCAGGATATCTTGTGTTAAACTTAACAGTGTCTCCAAGACGTTGAAATAATTCGGAGTGCATTTTTACAAATTTACAGCATTCAAATATGTACATACCGGGAACAGTTAATATTTTTAAATCTTTAAAAAGAGGTTTACATGAAGTCAATGGTGGCACATCACAAAGAGCACGGATACATTGTTTTTGGGCTATAAATACCCTATTTATAAGAACAGAGTTCCCCCATAGAACAATACCGTATCTTATAGTAGAAGCTACATAACCATGATACGCTAAGAGGGCTGTTTTTTGGTCAGCTATTTTACAAAGTCTCCACAAGGCAAAAGCGAAACGATTAATCTTTTTTGTAACATTTAAGCAGTGAGGTTTCCATGTGCAGCCACTGTCCACTGTTATACCAAGAAAAACAGCTTCTTGTGCTTCGTTAATTCTCTGATCAGAATAAGTAATTGTAAGGTCAGATTTAAATTTTCTATTGTAGAACTGAACGAAGGAGGTTTTATCGATGTTCACTTTTAAATTATTATTATTAAGCCATGTTATGATAGCATTAACCGCTTCATTAATTTCTGTATTATAATTAAGCATTTTATTCTCTGTGATAACCACCGCAATATCATCAGCAAAAAGTGAGTAGAAATGCTTCGTCACATTTGGTAGATCGTTAATATATAACAGAAAGAATAACGACCCTGTAACACTACCTTGGGGCACTCCTGTATTGTTGCTTCTAATGTTAGACTTGCATAATATCTCTTCCTTATTTGAGTTTATTTCGGAAATCGCTGTATATTGAGTCCTATTTGAGAGATAGCTTTCCAGCCACTTCAACGCTAGGCCGCGAAAACCGTACAGTTCACATTTAGCTAGTAGAATATTGTGGTCAACAAAATCGAAAGCCTTGCTCATGTCGAAAAACACAGTGCAGGTATGTGTATGTTTATCTACATTTTCAGTGATTTTTGACAGTAATTTAAAAGCTGCCAAAGTTGTCGATTTGTGTGTGCATGTATTTTATGTTTAGTCAAGAATTGGGTCATACGAGAATGCATTATCTTCTCAAATACCTTAGATAAAACTGGTATCAAGGCGATTGGCCTATAATTGGCCCGTTTTTTTTTTTTTTTTTTTTTTTGGGTGGGAAATCATCAAATGACTCCTCCCGCTCTGGGCGGAGCGAGAGGGAGTGTCAGACTTTTACTGACTAAAACCCACCCGTGTTCCTTCCGTTGCCTGTGTGCCGGGGCCGCGATATCCCTTTCGGACCAACTCGCAACCCTGGCAGGCATTGGCCCTTACGGACCCCGTCAGTTGGTGCTGACATCTCTTTGAGGCGCGCGTGGAACACAACGCGCCGTCGACCCGGGCCTGGTCCTAATCGGACGGCGAGCTACCCATTGCCCACCGTCCGCAAGCCCGCGCCTACGGTGGCCGGAAGTCGGCTCGCGACTCCCGACGCCCGGGGCGTCTCCTGCGGCGACTAGGGGCGCGAGGGCGCGCATCTTGCATTTCCCTCGCGCGCTCCGCCTCCTCCTTCGCGAGCATTACTGCTTCGCAGAAGGAAGTGACGGCTTCCCATGCACTCTCGCTCCGGACCATGGCCTGAACCAGGGCCGGACGCGAGAGATCGCCGCTGCCGATCGCCTCCGTGAGGACACGGCGGTGCCCCGCCCAATTGTTTATACCCGTTACGTCACCTTTAAACCTATTTCGTCATTAAACCTATTTTTTTTTAAAAAAGGTGACGTAATTGTTTATACCCGTTACGTCACCTTTTTTAAAAATAGGTTTAATTACGGAGGTTTTCAGTTTATCCGGGAAGGTGCCCTGGGAGAATGACATATTAATAAGGTACGTTAATATTGGTGTAATCAAACCTGCAGTGTGCTTTAAGACATGTGTCGGGATCTCATCATATCCCACAGAAGAAGTATTGTTTAATGATTGTATCGTTTTAAAAGTTTCATCATCACTAGCTGGATAAATGAAAAAACTGGCGTTGAGTGGTGAAATTAAATGGCGACCTCCCATCGTAGATACTGTTCCATTTTTACCGGCGGTCATATCGATGAAATAATTATTAAACGCGTTGGAAATGTCACTAGGCTTCGTCAAAATCGTATTATTACATTTTATTTTTGTGATCAATTTTTTATCATTATTTGTATATGTCATTGTATTAGTTTTTATTAATGTCCAAGATGCTTTACAAATGTTCTTTGATTTTTTAATATATTTTACATTGAACAGTTTTTGTGCTGCAAATATAATTTTTTTAAATTGTTTATTGTATTTTCTGTAATTAATTTTATAACCTGATGTTTTGAATTTATAATACATAAACCGCAATGTTCGCTTTGTTGCGCATGATTTCCTTATACCTTTAGTAATCCAACCAGAGTTTTTATTTTGTTTGTTTGTAATTTTCCTTTTACATACCGGAAAACATAAATTGAAGAAGAGTATAAATGCATCATAAAAGGTGTTAAATGCCGTGTTAAAGTCCTCTTCCGAATATACATCCGACCATGACATATTAGAGAGACAATCACAAAACTTTTTTAAATTTATGGAACAGTAGTCGCGTTTAAATACAAACCATTCCATGAGAGGTTTTGTATTTTTGGAAGAAGGGATTCATTTGTTCTTGTACTTTTACAGAGGGGAAGTGTTCGTAAGGCTTCTCCAGTGTTATATACTCTAAGTACCTACTACTTAATATAAAAGAAAATACTTAAGTACTAATAATGTTTAATGAATTCTAATTAAGGATGATAAGGGCAGGCGAATGATAATTGCAATGCTTGTAAAAAGCTGCTAAGTCGTAAGTACTAACATAAGATAACACTACATTGTACACTTAGTTCGCACTATACGTTTTTGACTTTCACTTGGAGTCTGTTACGTCACCACGACCGGCTCCGAACGCCGCCGGTATAACAGCTGATCCGCATGCCTCCCAGTCAGAGGTATCACTGTGTACGACGTCCATTACGCATGCGCACGGTCAGCGTTCGGGCACTTGTCATGTTCAGCGCGATTTCAAGCAGCAATTTGTGGCGTCCACTACGGTTTTGTTGGCAACAGCACAAGTTATTGTTTACAATGCCAATAACAGACCACATACAATTCGTTGTTTACTCGATAGTGCGTCACAAAGTAATTTTATTACTTCGGATTGCTTCAAGCGCCTCGGACTGTGTAATAACTTTAAGAAGAAGATAAATTAATAATTAAAGGGATCGGTGGGTCGGAAAAATCTTGCATGGGTTCCGTACACGTTAAAATACGAGTATATTCCCGTTTTAATAAGGATATTAATTTTGACATTTCCTCACTTATCGTAGAACGTGTTACGGACACGTTGCCAAACGCGCAAGTGGACGTATCTCAGCTCACACATCTCGAGATGTTACCGCTAGCAGATTCTGACTTTGCGCAGCCGGGAAACATCGATGCCCTGTTAGGGGCCTCCATATTACCACATATATTATATTTACATAATGTGGTACGCAGTAAAAACATAATATACTCGTACCTCCCGCTATTGAGACGGTATTGGGGTATGTGATTATGGGTACCGTACTACGTCACATGCTTCTAATTATACTGTGTCTTGTTGTGCTGTTCTTCAAGAAAATAATATTGATTCTATTCTCAAGCGATTTTGAGAGCTTGAAGAGATTTCCGCAACGCCCTCGCAGAGCCGTAAGGAACTCGAGTATGAAGAACACTTCCGCGCTACCACTGTTCGCGATGACAGTGGCAGATATGTTGCAGCGTTACCCTTTTGTGGTGACCCGTATTCGCTAGGTGACTCGTATGCTGCCGCACTTAGACGCTTCTATTGTTTGGAACGCAAACTTAATTCATCGCTCAAGTTACGCGGCGCCTATAATGACGTCATGCGTGAATATGTAAATAAAATCAAAATATTTTATTTCACATAAACCTACAAGGGTAGGGAAGGCAATGTATGAAACGTCAGAAGCTAGGTGCACGGTTCCAATTGGTCGTTTCCTATGGAGAAGAGCCGGCAAGAAACTCCACGGTTACTCTTTTAAAAGTAAATGGTTTTACAGTGATAAAAGGTATCAGAGGACAGTGTAGGCCTATCAACAAGTACCAGGTACTTACCAAAATATAAAATGGTCCACAGATCTACAGTCTGTTAAGCCTACAACGTTCTCACATTCACAAAATTTTGAAGAAAAGAAACTAGATAAATAAAAATAAAGACCTATTTAAACCAAATGACATGATTGCCACTACAGCTGTAACAAACCAAATTAAATAAAAATAAAAAAATACATATACTTAGAATATTGTAAGTATATAATGTCAAATAATAAAAAGATTCATATCAAGGATGTAAAAAATTAAAATTAAAATAAAGGTAAAATAAAATAATTATCGTAATTTGGGAGCAGAGACATTTACATAGTTATGCCGTTAATGAGGTACCAGGGAAGCCATATGTGCACAAGGAATGATTGCCAAACTTCCTTGTCTTCAACGTAGTCTTTAATCTTATAATATGCTTTTTAAAGGTTTTTTGAGTCCAGTTGTCAACAACGAGGATAATTCCCTTCCCTCATATTATATTCCGCATCACGGCGTAGTTCGCGAAGATAAGACCTCCACTAAACTTCGCGTGGTTTTACATAGATGCTAGTTGCAAGACTACATCGGTCATGCCAAAATGTCGTTAATCAGTCGATTAACGACATTTTGGCATGCCGGCCCTAATCTACAGGGTGACTTATTTAACATCCTAATAAAGTTTCGTCTTTTCTAAGTCGCCTTATCAGCTGATTGCCGCCAAATGTTTCTAAATATCGGCATTTGTGAATCTGACCGTAGATTTCAAAAGATTTTCTATCGTTTTGACAACAGTGAACCTTTATCCGTATATCAATTTAACCGTGTTTGTTTTGGACTCAAGTCCAGTCCATATCACGCGTTGCGTGTTGTCCGCAAGTTGATCGCTAATGAAGGTGACAACTTTCCCGCTGCAGCAGCTGTCGCCACCTCCGCTTTATATATGGATGATATCGCTTGTAGTGTCACATCCGCTCCGCAAGCAATTTCGCTTTGTGAAGAGCTTATTCAGCTCTTCAAGCGAGGCCAGTTTGATCTTGTCAAATGGACAAGCAACTGTAAAGAGGTTCCCGCACACCTACCTGATTCTCATAAGGCCTCTCCAGACATTGAGTTTGAGAGGTCTATACCGCATAAGGTTCTTGGTTTACGCTGGGTCAAATCCTGTGATCGTTTTCGATTTGACGTCGCACTACCTGATGATAAGTGCACCAAGCGCACCATGCTGTCCACAGTGACTCGACTTTGGGACATACTGGGATTTGTGGCTCCCACAATTTTGTACGCCAAGCTCTTGATCAAAGAGCTTCGGCTATCAAAGTGTGAGTGGGATGACGCACCTCTCGACCATATTGTCGCCGCTTGGAAACAATTTTGTATTAAGCTTTCCGCGCTCAATCAAATTGTAGTACCACGTCATCTTGGGTTGGTCGACGGATGTACTGTCAATCTAACAGCGAACGCGCTTACGGCGGAGTCGTATATTTGTAAGTCCGCATTCGTCCTAACTACTCGGTGCAGTTAGTTTGTGCCAAGTTCAAGGTCTCGCCTGTCAAAACCATTTCGGTTGCGAGACTGGAGTTGTGCGCGGCCCTTCTGCTGTCTCAGTCGCTCTGCAAGGTTCAAGACACAGTTTTGCCCCACTACCCCATCAATAAAATATACGCATTTTCTGACTCCAAGGTAGCGCTCGCTTGGATCTATTCCTCTCCGCACCGCTGGCTGACTTTTGTCGCGTTACTAAAATAATAGAGCTGGTTCCCGCTACTTGTTTCCATCATGTCGCGGGTATTGAGAATCCTGCTGATTGCCTTTCTCGTGGGGTTACTCCATTTAAACTTCTGCAACATCCTTTGTGGTATCGTGGGCCTTCTTGGATTTCCCATGATCCGTCAGAGTGGCCCATACAATCTTGTGACCACAGTGCAGAAGCCGAGGATGTACCCGAACGGAAGTCAGTTTCTCATCCTGCACGCGTAGCATGAGCACAGTTTTCTCGACGGAAGAGTAGACAAAAATGACGTTCCTTGTAGACAGTACGACGGCAGCAAAGTAGAAAGAGTCAACTGCACTTTTTACGAAATTCACTGTTTGACATAATTTGACTCAAAAATCTTTGTTTTGTCATAGGACTTTTTTCTGTTTGATTCTCTATTTTTACTGATAAGTCACGTATATAAAGACAACTACAACAAAATTATTCTTAAAATGACGAAGTATCGTGTTTTGGAACAAAAAATATTACAGTAATATTGGCCCCTTTCCTTGGTAATGCCCTATTAACTAAATTATGTAAAATAGGAGAATATACCTTGATAGATTAGACTAGATAGATTGTTCTTCTATTAATTATTATCACAATTTTGCATTCAAAACGTTCTTCTGTATAATCATGATTTTGTAGTTATCCGTTTATACTTTGTGGCCGTCAAGTAGAAAGTTTTCTGCTGTCTTTAGCATGGCGATTACAAAATCAAAATGTCTTCACTACTGTCAGTTGTCAGTGTGATTTTGACAGTTTGGGATAGAAAACTTTCTTCTATTTATTTATTTATTTATTTAAAAAACCAACTTATACTAACAGTTTGCACCACACATACAAGTCCAATACAGTGCAGTACTTCTGCAATAGTCTACATACAAAAGGACCTAGACAAAGATTGTTAGAAACGTAAGACAAAATGACAGATTGTAGAAAGATTTCTACGGTGCGATGTCAAAAATGGAGAAACGAAATGTCACTTTGTATTGAAAGAGCTGTGTCTATTCTTCGTAGAAATAGATAGCGTCATGCTACGCGTGCTGTGGTCGTTGCGGTCGCGGAATCTCCGATCTATGCACTCGCGCTTCGCATGTCGTCGTGGTCTAAGTTACTACGCGCCATCGTTTATGTCTGTAGGTTTCTTAGGCAACTTCCTATTGGGGCTTCTGTTTTAAGCTCTGACCAGATACAGTAGACTACAACAACAAGTGTCATCATTTCAAGAGTGCAGTGACACCCACGACCTGGCTTTGAACAATATTTCAGAACTTAAACAGAAACTATGTGAAGCCCATAAGGCCCTATCTCTCTCAGAGTCTGTCAAGGTCAGTGAACAGGTTGCTAACACCAATAACCTATTTTATGATATGGTAGGCAGTAAGTCAAAATCAGTGTGTGAGCCAGCTATAACAATAGATTTGACTGGTGACGATACCATACCATTGTGTCCTATTGTTACAAGTCATAATAAATTAAAGAAATATATAAAATTTAAGAAAATAATTAAACGGTCACAGAGAGCTATTAAAAACAAAATCTTTTAAAATTAAATCTTTCCCTTAGAAAGGAACGTGTAATACTTTCAAAAAGTTTAAATAGTTGTACTGTTCAGTTAGATGAATGTAGGGAAAACTATGACATTGATACTAAGCTCCTTTATAATGATATACTACTCAAGGAGCAGTTGCTGAAGGATATTTTTGAGAAATATGAGATTTCACAACATCAACTAAGTGAGCGCTTGTTTGAGGCTGGGGAACTGCTGGATTTGGTGAAGTGCAATGCTGAGAGGTATGAGTCTCTGACTAATAATCTCTCATGCAGCTGTGCCAACCAACCACCACCTCCTCAGCCTCAGCCTGACTTGCCTATGCCGGTGTTGGCTCTTCCAGCAGAGACCTGTGTTAATACACAGAATAATAATAACAAATCTGTATTTTTCTGTGACGAATTGGGTTCAGGCTTTGGAAAAATATTACTCAATTACCTTAGCCATAGTTTTACCAACCATAGTTATCATAACATAAGTTTCAAACAAATGATTAAAAGAATTGCTAACACAAACCTAGATAATTATTCTACAATGGTTTTGCTATTAGGTAATAGTACTGGTATTACCAGAAAGGACATAGTGGATGGTGTGGACACCTTATTAAAGTTAAATATAGGTAAGCTAATGTTGTGTGCTTTACCTTACTCTGATACTTTATCAGTTTATGAAAATAATTATATTTATAAGTTGAATAGTACTATTCACAGGCTGACATGTTGTCATAGTGACAAATTATTGTATTTTGACACTAACAAGTTTATTAGTGGTTTTAAGTTAACTCAGAGAACTTTATCTCTGTCTTGGGAATCTAGACATATGATTGCTATGTTGATAGCATATAATATTAATGAGGTTATAGCTAATATAACAGATTGTAGTATTAGTGACGAGTCTGTGTTGTCTAGTTATACTAACAACATAGTGATTAATTATGGATCATCATGTTGTACGAAGGAGGATCCACCTATAATACCAACATCTTTGGAGGCCACTACCAGTCAGATAGGGTATTCTCTTCCTGCTGGAATTCATTCAGACATTCTAGACTCTTCAGTTGTAGTTGTGGAGGTCACTCCGGATAACTTTTTAAACTAGTAAGTAAGACAACAGAAGTTACCCCTTCAAATAACCAATTATTATTAGAGAATAATAAAAAGGTATCTTCTGGCAATATTACACATATTAATAATAATAAAAAACCGAAGGGGGGGCAACATACTTTAAAATTATTCAATCAAAATATCCAAGGTTGCTCTTCCAAATTGCTGGAAATAGAATTGTTTTTAGAAAATACCAAGTTTGATGTAATTTGTTTAACAGAACATTGGTTAAAAGATCATCAAGTAATGTCAATTAACTATGAAAATTATTGTGTAGTTAGCCATTTCAGCCGAAAACGTATGATACATGGTGGGTCATTAATATTAGTCAAAAATTCAATTAAATCGAAAGAACGAAAAGACATAATCGGACTGTCTGTTGAACACACCATAGAATTGTCCTGTGTTGAGCTTGATAAGCATGTTATAGTATGCGTATACAGACCTCCAAGTTACCAGAATCTATCTATGTTTGATTCTGTAATGGAAGATGTGCTAAAGAAACTTAGTGTTACGAGTAGTAGTAAGTCAATAATCATATGTGGTGATTTTAATATTAATTTATTAGAAAATAGCTCTAATACTGTCAGACTATTAAGTCTTTTTAGGTCATTTGACTTGTCAAATGTTTTTATTGAACCAACTCGAGTGTCAGCTTCTTCTGCGACTTGTATAGATAATGTTTTTTGTAATTGTGATTACTTACATAAACAAATTGTAAATAAGTTGCCATCTGATCACAGTGGACAAACAATAACATTTTGCTCCTACATGCCTTTACAAAAAATTCAAATAAGGTTTAGGCCAATTACATGTAAAAATTTAGACAAATTAAATAATTCTTTGGCAAGTAAATTATGTGTTCAGAATTTTAATAATATATGTGACCCAAATGAGTTCTACGCCGAGTTCTTTTCACTATTAAATGAGCAATTTATTGACACTTTTCCCCTAAAGACTAAAACTATTTACACAAAGTTCTTATTTAGTGATTGGGCGACTCCAGGTATTCGTAAAAGCAGGGAAAAACTTTTTGAACTGTATGGCCTAAAGCAACATATGAATAATACAAGCTTTCATCAGCATGTTGCAAAATATTCAAAAACTTTTAAAAGTGTGTGCAAAATGGCTAAAGCTCTTTACATTAGCAATAAAATAAAATCAGCTGATGATAAAATAAAAACTACCTGGCAAATAATAAATAATGAAACCGGTAGGAAAAAGCAGCGTAATACTGAATTTAACTTAGAGACTGCACATGGCCCTATCAACTCAGATGTAGAAATAGCTCAGGAATTTGAAAACTTTTTTGCTAATATTCCCCTTAAAACTACGGAAACTTTAAATTCCTCACCCGCGCTTTCTGCTGCCTTACTTAGAAAAAATGTAAAGTCATGCCCTTTGGAGTTGAGGTTTCAGCATACAAACCCCCAGGCTGTTGTAAAAGCTTTTAAAGATCTTAAAATTAAATCAACAGAAGATCTATGGGGAATGTCTGTAAAAGTCTGTAGATGTATCATCGAAACCATTGCGCCTTATTTAGCTTTCATATTTAACACCAGTGTAGACCAAGGAGTCTTTCCGGATCTCATGAAACACAGTAAAGTAGTTCCTTTGTTCAAATCCGGTGATAGTAAGGAACCCAACAATTATAGGCCTGTGTCAATTCTGCCAGTTCTCAGCAAGGTGTTTGAAAAGTTAATGCTGAATCAAATGTTACGTCACTTTAATAAAAATTCCATCTTTCATGAACAACAGTACGGTTTCACCAAAGGGCGTTGTACCACTGACGCCGGTTTCACCCTCATAAAGAACATTTTTAACGCCTGGGAAGAAGCACAAGATGCCATTGGAATCTTTTGCGACCTCTCGAAGGCGTTCGATTGCGTAGACCATGAAACACTTCTGCTGAAACTGGAGCACTATGGGATTAGGAATACAGCTCTTGATTTACTAAGATCGTACCTGAAAGATAGAAAAGTTAAAGTTCAAGTAAACGGCGTAAACTCATTGGGGTCTGAAATGGCAATGGGCGTTCCACAGGGTTCGATATTGGGTCCATTCCTCTTTTTAGTTTATATTAATGATTTACCCCAATTACTTCAAAATCAACCGAAGATGGTGTTATTTGCAGATGACACATCGTTGATCTTTAAAATAAACCGACGGTCACAAAATCTTGATGACGTTAACAGCTCTATTTTTCAAGTCCAAGATTGGTTTACGGTAAATAATTTGGTACTAAATAAAAAAAAAACCAAATGCATTAGATTTAAATTACCTAATGTTAGAAGTAGCGAATGTGACATCATATTGAATGGAGAAAAACTAGAATTTATTAATCAAACGGTTTTCCTAGGAATCACGCTAGACGAGAAATTACAATGGGGACCTCATATAACATCTCTTGCGGGGCGCCTAAGCTCGGCTGCTTATGCTGTTAGAAAGATAAGACAGTTAACAGATGTAGAAACCGCGCGTTTGGTTTATTTTAGTTACTTCCACAGTATTATGTCGTATGGCATTTTACTGTGGGGTCGGGCTGCTGACATTGAATCCATATTTATTTTACAAAAGAGAGCTGTCAGAGCCATTTATAATCTACATCGTCGCGAATCTCTCAGGGAACTATTTAAAAGGATTAATATTATGACGGTACCTTGCCAATTCATATATGAAAATATTATGTATGTAAGAAAAAATCTTCATATTTTTAATAAAATAAGTGATAGACGTAATTTTAATACTAGAAATAAAGATAAAATAGATCAACCATTTTTCAGATTATCTAAAGTACATACATCTTTTATGGGGTACTGTGTTAAATGTTACAATAAAATACCTTGTGATATATTACAATTAAATGAAAGAAAATTTAAAACTCATATTAAAAGTACACTCTGTAAACAAGCATATTACAAATTAGAGGATTATATCCAAGATAAGAATGCTTGGAAACATGCTGGTCCTGCTCCATAGGACAATTTAGAGTCTAGACAAAATCAAACTGGTTGCTTATTTAATTATATAGTTTGTTATTTTTGATAACTCTGATTTTACATTCTGTGATTTCTTGAACTCACACACTGACTTATTAGTATTACTTGTTAAAATGTTAGGAATATCGTATAATTTTGCAATGTTTGTAAATATGTGAGCACCATGTATCTATCTATCATAATTAATTTATCTGCAATTGCTTTATTTTTTTTCTTTATTTTTTTTCCTTTTTTTTTACCTATCGTGGTATAGTAATCTTATTCTAGATGCATCGTCTTCACATATAATTATATAATTAATGTATACAAAATATTGTAAAAACATTTTAAAAGAGTAACGTTTAAAGTTTCTTGCCCATTCTTCTCCATACGAAAACTACCTTTTGGAAGGGGCGACTAGAATCAATTCTATTTTTTTGTAAATTTGACGTTCATAAGTGCCTTTTATGTGCCTAATTGAAATAAATTGTTTGACTTTCACTTCGACCTTGAATTTGCAGGTATAAATTGTTGTGAGTTGTCCAGGCTGTTTATTTTAGTAACGACATTAAAAATTGAATAAATGTACCTTGTTCTCCCGCGCTTCTTAAGCTCAAGCCGTTTCTCGATAAGCACGGCATCATATAATATAAGTATTTAATTATCCTGAAATTTAAAAAATATTCAACTTAGCAGAAAATAAACTAGTACCTATTTAATTGAGTAACTTATACTCAATTAAATAGGTACTAGTTTATTTACACAAGTATATCGCGCGACAAGCTTTTATGATCATATAAATTGTGTATAATGAGGTTATAATTGATAGATAAAATTTTAAAAGAAAATTGAATTTTCTTCTTTTTAGAGCATTTAAATAAAAGCTTTTTTTTTAAGGTTTTTTGCTTTTAATTTGTATTTTTATAATACTCTGAAGCGACATGGCCGCTTTTTTTAAAAGCTTTTATTTAACTTGCAATGTACGAGTATGTACGTATGTTTGTTCGCGTGGAATCTTGCTATTCAATTTTGAAGCAGATATCTTCAACCGATTGAGCTGAAATTTTGTATACACGTTTAGTTTGGATGACAATACACCATAAGCTGTGTGACGTCATTCTAAATCCAATATGGCGGACCATCCAAGATAGCGGAATAGTTATTTTTAATGCATTTCTGCAATATGGGTATCAAATGAAAAGGCTTGTTGAGAATATCTCGAAAAATAATGTGACTTCATTCTAAATCTAATATGGCGGAACATCCAAGATGGCGGAATAGTTATTTTTTATGCACTCCTGCAATATGGGTATCAAATGAAAAGGCTTGCGCAGAATAATTAGAAATAACTAAAAAGTAAAAAATAAATTAAAAGCAAAAAAACCTTTTAAAAAAAAGCTTTTATTTAAATGCTCTAAAAAAGAAGCACATAAAATTTTCTTTTAAAATTTTAACTATTGTAGCAGCGCGTATGCGCATAGCAGCGCGCTCGCAGCTACACTGAACTGTAGGAGCGAGTGCCGGTACCTATATTTATAACTTCGAGCGTTTAGTGGTTAGTTCGACTGTTGGCAGAGGGCGCGCACCGCGCGCTGATTATTGTAGTAATATTTTAACTGTGTTCTGATTGGCTGTTAATAAATAATGTTTTTTAACTAATGTCCACTACTTGTACCTAAGTAATTTTGTATATAGTTAGGCTATCAATAAACGAGGATATTCATTTTCCTTTCTTCCTTCTCAATACATTGTTTTATTACTATCCAACCTTGTCGCTAAAGTGGTGACCCCGAAGCCCGAATACAACCTGTCGGTATTTCAAGTACGCCCATTACCAGCGAAGCTCAGCAATGCCAGAAACAGCGGGATACCAACAAGAAATCGCCGGAATTTCACTTTCCCTGCGTGTTCCACCGTTTTGGCGTGACAAACCGCGACTATGGTTTATCACATTTGAAGCCGCTGTCAGCGATCTTAAGAAAAGCGACGCTCAAAAAGCACAGATGGTTATAGCGCAATTAACGAAGGAAGACATTGAGCAAATATGTGACCTGCTTGAAAACCCGCAATCGGAACGACCCTACAGCGCAATCAAGGAACGGCTTATTTCCGTGTATGAAGAATCAGATGGAAAACAACTACAAAAGCTTTTGTCCGATATGGAGCTGGGCGATCAAAAACCAAGCCAATTATTACGTCGCATGCGTAGCCTAGCGCATAATAAAGTACCAGACAGTACACTCAGATTGATGTGGATGAACTTACTACCCCAACAAGTGAGATCAGTACTTGTTGTCAGTGACACCATCAGCAAAGACACTGCATTGGACGAGTTAGCTAAGATGGCAGACAAGATGATGGAGCAGACATCCGAAGTGCCCGCCGTAGTATCAGTTGACAACTCTCAAGCTCAGGGTAGTATGCAGTGCATAGTGGAAGAAATTCGCAAGTTACACCTAGAAATCGCCGAGCTCAAGAAAGATAACCGTTGGTGCACACACACATCGCCGCCGTCGCATCATCAATATAGACGCAGTTATCGCCGCGATCGTTCAAGAACGCCGTCTCGCTCGCACTCAAGAAACTTCAGATCTCGTTCATCAACTCCATCACCCTATTGTTATTATCACAGAAAATTCGGCGCAAAAGCAAAACATTGCACAACACCATGCAGTTTTAACAAGGACAATAATACGGAAAACTAAAACAGGCATTAGCAGTGGCGGAACCTAATGTCGACAGCAAATCATATCGCCTTTTTATCGCTGATAAGGAAACCAACACAACTTTCTTAGTCGACACTGGCGCGAACATATCTGTGATACCGAAGCGTAGAGGAACTCGAACTACCCCACTGCCGTACAAGTTATACGCCGCCAATAATTCAGAGATACCCACATATGGAGAAAAAACCATAGACCTCAATCTGGGTCTACGACGTCCCTACAAGTGGAAGTTTATTGTTGCTGCCGTAAGCAAGCCAATACTTGGAGCAGATTTCCTAGGCTACCATAATCTACTGGTCGACCTAAGGAATGAGCGTCTCATCGACAACACTACCAAACTTTCTTCAAAGGCACCAGGGCGATATACAAGCATACCTACAATACGCAGTATTGATCTTCAACAAACGTTCCATGACATACTGGCAGAATTTCCCAACGTCACTCGTTTGTCATCAATGAAACTCAATCCGGAGCATAAAGTCGAGCACTACATTGAAACAACAGGTCCACCTATCCATGCCCGAGCTCGACCTATACCCCCGCATCGCTATGAAAAGGTGAAGAAGGAGTTCGAGAATATGATGAGCCAGGGACTCTGCCGGCCTAGCAAGAGCCCTTGGTCCAGTCCACTCCACGTAGTACCGAAAAAAAATGGAGATATACGAGTATGTGGTGATTACAGGCGACTCAATGCCATTACCAAGCCTGACCGTTATCCCATTCCACGAATAAAGGACTTCACATATCAGCTCGCTGGCAAGCAAGTTTTCTCAACCCTGGACCTGAACAGAGCATACTCACAACTACCAGTCCGTGAAGAAGACATAGAGAAGACAGCACTTATAACCCCATTTGGTTTATACGAGTTTCCACGCATGTGCCCAGGACTAAAGAACGCTGGTCAAACATTCCAGCGATTTATACATGAAGTTCTACGAGGCCTTGATTTTGTGTACCCATTTGTCGACGACTTGCTTGTGGCTGCAGAAGACGAAACAACAGCTCGAGATAACCTCAGAATCGTACTACAGCGCCTGGAAGAATACGGCATCACAATCAACCCCGCCAAATGTGTATTTGCCAAGAGAGAACTCACATTTTTGGGATATTTCGTCTCCCCCGAAGGCATAAAACCACCACAAGAAAAGGTAAAGGTAATCAGCGACTACCCTAAACCAAAGAATGTCGAAGAATTACGACGTTTTCTCGGTATGATAAATTATTACCGAGAAAACATACCGAACGCCGCAGCAACTCAAGCACCTCTGCACATGTATTTAGAAAATACACATTCAAAAAAACGGGACAAAACCGAAATAATGTGGAACGAAGAAACATCTAAAGCTTTTGAAGAATGCAAGGAATGCATTCAAAAAGCAACCTACTTGGCGCATCCACAGCACGCAGCCCCTCTTGGTTTAATGTGTGACGCATCGGACAAGTGTGCAGGTGCTGTACTACAACAACAAGTCGACGGAAAGTGGCAGCCACTTGGTTATTTCTCTAAGAAATTCACGCCGGCGCAGCAAAAGTATTCAACATTCGACCGAGAACTACAAGCCATATACTTAGCATTGAAACACTTTAGAAAATTATTTGAAGGCCGTGAACTGATTGTGTATACAGACCACAAGCCAATAACATACGCGCTCCAGAAAATATCATCTGACTCAGAAACTCCCCGCCGCACCAGGCAGCTATTATTCATTAGTGAATTTACTAATGACATACGTCACATTAGCGGACGAGATAATGTTGTCGCCGACGCCTTATCGCGCATTGAAGTTATTAATTGCCCCACTCCTATCGACTACGCGGTACTCGCAAGCGCACAAGAAAAGGACGCAACTATACAAGATTTACTTCGTCAATCAAATATCCAGATGCGCAAGATAACATTGCCTGGGATGACTTACGCTATCTATTGTGAGACATCAACACAAAACATTCGTCCGTATTTACCTGAGGAATTCCGCATAAAGGCATTTAACGCAATTCACAACCTCAGCCATCCCGGTATGCGAACGTCAAGGAAGCTAATACAAACAAGATACTTCTGGCCATCTATGAACACTGACGTGAAGAAATGGGTGACAACATGCATCCAATGTCAGCGTGCGAAGATACACCGGCACACTGCAACACCGGTAGCAAACTTCGAACCATCACACCGTTTCGAACATTTGCATGTTGACATCGTTGGCCCGCTGCGTACGTCGCCTCAAGGACACCGTTACGTCATCACTATGATCGACCGAGCGACGCGCTGGCCCGAGGCACACGCCGCGCAAGACATAACAGCTGACACTGTCGCTAAGATTGTGTTTGAAGGATGGATCGCACGATTCGGATGTCCAGTTCGAATGACGACTGACCAAGGTCGTCAGTTTGAAGGCAATTTGTTCAACGCATTAACAAGACTACTTGGGATCAAGCGCATTCACACAACACCTTACCATCCACAAAGCAACGGAATGATTGAAAGGTGGCACCGCTGCATGAAGTCTGCATTAATAGCACGTCTGAGCACGAGCAGTTGGATTGAGGAGCTGCCTACAGTGTTGCTAGGACTACGAGCCGCAACGCGAAGTGACAGTGGAGTCAGTGCTGCACAGCTTACCTACGGTCACGCTCTCACACTGCCAGGAGATTTTTTCGTGCCGTCGAAGCCAGATTCTATGGACTACAGTTACGTTGAAAAGCTACGATCAGCAATTAGCACTTTTCGCCAAGCAGCAACACAGTCACGCTCACGCACCAGTAGCAGAAGAGGGATATTCGTACCTCAAAGCTTACAGACCTGCAAGGAAGTATTCGTACGAACTGATGCAGTCAAGAAACCACTGCAACCACCATACAACGGACCCTATCCAGTGCTCAGCCGAAGCAACAAAACGTTCACTGTTCAACTACCGGGAAGGCAAGCAGTTATATCAGTTGACCGCCTCAAGCCTGCGTTCTCCATGCCATGCACTGACGACGCATGTGACGCAACACCTCTAAGCTCCAGTCCTGCTGCGAAGAACACTGTTCCTGTAAACATCACAACAGAACGTACATCGCACTCGGGTCGTGTCATAAGGCGACCGGTACGTTTCACTTGAAGGGGAGCACTGTAGCAGCGCGTATGCGCATAGCAGCGCGCTCGCAGCTACACTGAACTGTAGGAGCGAGTGCCGGTACCTATATTTATAACTTCGAGCGTTTAGTGGTTAGTTCGACTGTTGGCAGAGGGCGCGCACCGCGCGCTGATTATTGTAGTAATATTTTAACTGTGTTCTGATTGGCTGTTAATAAATAATGTTTTTTAACTAATGTCCACTACTTGTACCTAAGTAATTTTGTATATAGTTAGGCTATCAATAAACGAGGATATTCATTTTCCTTTCTTCCTTCTCAATACATTGTTTTATTACTATCCAACCTTGTCGCTAAACTATCAACTTATAACCTCATTATACACAATTTATATGATAATAAAAGCTTGTCGCGAGGTTTGAAAAAAAAAATAACTGCAGATTAAGGTACTCAATTAAATAGGTACTAGTTTATTTACACAAGTAAATCGCGCGACAAGCTTTTATGATCATATAAATTGTGTATAATGAGGTTATAAGTTGATAGTTAAAATTAAATTTTATTTGCTTATTTTCAGAGCATTTAAATAAAACCTTTTTTTTTAAAAGGTTTTTTTTGCTTTTAATTTATTACATGTTGTGCATTGTTTATTAGATTTAAAACGAATTGAAAGTTTTGACAAATTAAATATTTTTTCTTCGTCAATAGCATTTGTAATCGCTTCTTATAACGTCTGAACGTATTAAGAGCCAAATCTTCCATTGCGGCTAAACGACCTACAAGTTCTTTATCATTTTCGCAGATATAATGGATGTCAGCTTGTAGTCGTGTTAAACATGATTCAATGCCAATATAAAATTGCATCACGTCGTCGGAAGGCAACTATTTGCATTGTATGAGATCGACTAATAAGTGAGTGGAGTGCTTTTTCTCTCCAAAAGTGATTCTAAGGAATTATTTAATCTCTGACCAACCCAACAAGCTAATTGAACTTAGCCTTCCTTTTGCGTGATGACTGATGATACTCGTATATTTTTTTCAATACTCAATAGTTTATTGCATTCCATAATGTGAGATAAAACAGTTGGTATGTTAGACATTGTATCAATCATGGACCGTGTCGGGCACAGCAAAGTGAATTAAATGATAATAGGAGAGAGGATGAAGGCGCTTTTTGTTTAGAAGAATTAAATGAAAACATATTACATTAAAATGATAGGTAGCTTCTTTGGTATTTATATTTTGTATCATAATTATATTTAATTGCGTAATTATATTCCTATTTGTATGAGTCTTAATATTTGGGTTTAATTTATTGCATGGTTATACTAAAATTATAAAAATATTCAAATTATTAGTGTGAGTCTTTATAATTGAAATGAGATTTAATTAGCCATTTAATATAATTAATTTAAGTTTATAGTATTTACGCGTTTTTAAAATAAGTAAATTTATTAGTTCTAATTGAAAATTAAAAGGAAATGTCGGTATTATGTCAAAATGTTTTTATTGTTGTTGAAATTTATCGTCAAAGTATTCGTCAATAGTGTAGTAGCTTTTAAGTATTAGGAATTGTTTCATTTTATTGATAAATATATTATTGTTATTAGTATTTTTAATGTATTCCGGTAACTTATTGTATATTTTAATAGACATAACAAATGCACTGGAAGAGTGCATTTTTAATCGTGAAGTGGGTATGTTAAGTCTATTTTCATGTCTGAGTGATATTTTAGTTTGAATATCACCTCTTTTAGAATAGAATTGAGGATATTTTCGAACAAATTTACAAATTTCAAGTATGTAGAGGGAAGGTAGAGTTAATATTTTAAGGTCTTTAAAGTGGGGTTTACAGGAGTCAGTTACTTTGATATTCATTAAAATTCTGATCATTTTTTTCTGCAGAGTGAATAGTGTCGGTGCGTCTGTGCTATTTCCCCATAATATAACTCCATACTTTAGCCACGCGAATGCGTACGCATAATACGTAACCAGTGCTGTTTTAAGGTCGGTTGTTTTCTTGACTTCTCGGAGGGCATATGAGAACTTGGATAATTTCGTTCTAATTTTTAGAATATGTGATTTCCAATCTATGTGTGTATCTATGTCAAGGCCTAAAAGTGTGAATTTATTTACAGTTTCTAATTTTAAATCGTTATATTTGAAGCTAATAGTTAAAGGGTTTTTTTGTCGTGGGTGGAAAGTTATTATTTTTGTCTTGTTAAAGTTAATTTCAAGGTTGTGTTCGTTCATCCAGTGTGTTGTAGTGTCAAGTATAGAAGTAAGTTTTTGGTTTAAATTTATGTTATTATCACATGAAGTTAAGATCGATATATCATCGGCGAATAATACGCATGACTCATTGATGTGGTTGGGAAGATCGTTTATGTAAACTAGGAATAGCAGGCACCCTGTTACGCTTCCTTGTGGTATAGAAGCGTTTATGGGTATACTTTGGGAACGTATTAATTCTATTTCTTTTGATTTATGATTGTAATGTTCTACTTCTATAACTTGTTCTCTGTTTTTTAAATATGATGTAAACCAATCGTAACTTTTTCCGCGGATACCTATGTTATATAGTTTATTTAATAATATATCAAATTGTACTTTATCATAAGCTTTTGTCATGTCTAATAACAATCCGACAGAATCTTTTTTATCATTAATTATGTTGAGTGCTTCTTGTATATATTTGTAAACTGCCAAAACGGTAGATCTGTTTTTGCGAAAGCCGTTCTGACTGTCATTGAATATGTTATATTTCTCACAAAATGCATATACACGATCACACATTGCTTTCTCAAATACTTTTGAGGCTGTTGGTAACAGAGCAATGTGACGGTAGTTTTTTGCGTCGGTTTTTATATTTTTCTTGTGGATCGGTTTTATAAGAGCTTTTTTTAATAATTCAGGAAAAACGCCTTCTTCAAAAGATTGGTTAATTAAAATGTAAAATGGTAAAGTTAGTTCGTCAGCGCATTGTTTAAATAAGGTGGGTGGAAGTTCATCAGTACCACTCTGCGCTCGGCATCGAACGCGGACGGACGTGCTGCTGCTGCTGCTAGTGTGTGCGCGTGTGTTCCAGATCTCCTGAGTTCCGGCTCAGTGGCTCCTCCTGCTGTGGTTCCTGCTACGTGTATAGTCTGGGACTATCTTCAGTTATTAATTGTTGTCTTTTTCAAGACACAATTAATAAGTTTCTTATCAGAGTTGTCATCTGAACGTAATCGTCGCGATTAAATCCCCTTCAGGGTAAATCCACAGTTTCGTGGTCCTCGGTGGAAACCTATACGGTGCCAACGAAACCGAGTGGGGTGTTGACCCAACACACCCGCCGAGCCCCTTCAGGGTGAGGCAGTCAATTGGACGGGTCCCAGTGCTCGGCCTTGGGGGATCTCCTAGTCGGCATTGGTGACAGTCTTCCTTCAACAGCCACACACCTAGTGTCGGTCGGGTGTGTCTACACCCGGCGCACTAGACTGGATAGGACCCCGTTGCACAATAAGATAGGCAACGGGCAAAAAGCAAGCTTAGGGCTCAACCTCCCTGTCTAACCCGACAGGGAGGGTTTTACACATCCCCGGTATTTTCCCCCGGGGAGATAGGTGTAGGAAAAGTTAGGAAAATAGGTTCCCAAAATTAGTAGTTAGTAGTCAGTTTTTAAACTCCATTATGGAGTCGGACCTCGTAATTTCCGAGGCGAAATTAGATGCGACTAGACGCATAAACACATCGCTTATCGATGTGATTAGGCAGATGGTCGCCCTAGAACCAGCTCTATGGCGGCAGTTCGCCGTAGAGCTCCAAGTCCTAGCTCAAAATCAGGAGTGCTTCGAGTGCCCTCCTGGTAGCTTAGAACCCCCCCCCAGTCCCCTATCAAATCCTCTGAGGAACTCACGACGTTCAGTGATGCCTTAGAGCAAACCCCGATAACAGCCAGCCCAGTCGTGTCAATGGACACCGACAGCCAGGCTATCCCCCCAAACCACCCCCCCACTCCCTTCCCCTACATCACTATCTCCGACTCTGAGGACCAAGTCGCCTCTACTTCCCAGTCCGACGACAACGACAATTTTGTCCGAGTCGAAGGTAAAGGGAACAAGAGGAAGATGCGGAAGCAACTCTCTTCGCAGGCCACTAAGGTCGTAGCGTTCGAGGAGCCCTGCCTCACCCCAGTAATTACCTCCGACACCCCAGCTACTTGCCCCCCCGTAGCTTCCCCCTCCACCACCCCCCGCCCGATTACGTCATCCTCTTCACAGGATGCTCCCACCCCCCTACTTCTGGCCAGAGAAAGGTCGCGCCTCCACCTCCTGTGTTCATTCAGGACAAGGAGAAGTGGACGGCCATTTCAAAGTGGTGTGTCGATCTCAAGATCGGCTATACCAATGCCCGTTCTACCCAACAGGGTATTAAAGTCATAGTCCCGACCTCGACCGACTACAGGTCCCTAACCCGACTTCTGAGAGACAGGAACGTGTCATTCCACACGTACTCTCTCCCAGAAGAGAAACAGACTAGGGTAGTTATTAAAAAGATCCCAAAGGAGATCACTCCCGCCGAAATTCTAGCCGACCTTAAGTCGCAAAATATCCCAGCAGACGAAGTGCACCGTATGCACCGTTCGCGCGGTAGGGAAGCATACGACATGGTACTCGTCGTGTGCTCCCCTATCGAAGGGCATAACCCGATATTTAATGTAAAATCAATTTGCAACCTCATGGGCTTCACAATAGAGAAGCCCTGGAAAAATCACGCGATAGGGCAATGTCATCGTTGCCAGTTATATGGGCATTCGCAGAAGTTCTGTCATGCGAAACCCAGGTGCGTCAAGTGCCTGGGTGACCACGGCACTGCTGAATGCTCCCGTCCAAAAGACCGTAGTCAGTGTGACATCCCACCTAGCTGTGTGCTATGCGGGCAAGAGGGTCACACAGCCAACTACCGTGGCTGCTCCAAAGCCCCCAAATCTACTTCGCCCAAACTGACGAAACGTTTAGACGATCGTCAGCAAAAGCAAAGGGAATACTTCCCTATCCCGTCATCTCAAATCCCTGAGCGGCTAAGCCCTCAGAGACCTAGCCCCTGGAATCAACTCCAGCACCGTCAGGCCTTCCCAGCCTTATCGAACGCGACCCCCTTAACTCAATCTCAATCTCCTCCGAATAAAATTCCCTCTCTCATGGATCAACGCATCCACCTCCCCCCTCCCCCCGCGCTCGCAGGCCCTCCCGCGGCCCACTACAAACGATAAGACGATAAGACGATAAGACCGCCCATTGTGTCACCCTATGTAACATTTCTAAATTTATTTCTGTAATTTGTATGGTGTGCATAATAAAGAATATTCTATCTATCTATCTATCTATCTACAAACCCGCTCCCGCTACCGCTCATAAAGCACCGCGCCCCAGTACCGTCGCTCCCGCGGCCGCTCAGTTGTCCACTTCGGACGTCTATAACATAATCTCAGATACCTACATGGCCTACTGTTCCCCTCGCGCTATACAGATGGCTCAAGAAATCCTCGTAGCTAGACAAACCGAAAACATCCCTATGTTGCAAAGAGTATTATTCGAATACTCTGACGTCATGCAAAAAATCCACTCTTATAAACCTCATAATGTCTAACACCAGTACAGTGAGGCATAAACCCCGATCCCTTAAAATAGGCATCTTCAATGCAAACGGCATCCGCGGTCAACGCGATGAGATTTCGGAATTCCTCCGCGACCATCAAATTGACCTACTCCTCGTTCAGGAAACGTTCCTTAAACCCAGTCACCGAAACCCCTCTATAGCTAACTACCGTCTCATCCGTAATGATAGGACGCGTTGTCACAAGGGCGGCACCCTTATTTATTACAAACGGGATCTGTATTGCATACCTATGGACCCTCCTCCCCTAAGTAAATTAGAAGTCACTATCTGCCGACTATCCATGACTGGCCATCAGCCGATCATGCTAGTATCGGTCTACCTCCCTCCCGCTACGCCGGCTGAGAATTTCCAACATATCTCAGACGATTTCACTATCCTATTAGGCATGAGCGACTCCGTTATCATAGCGGGCGACCTCAATGCAAAGCATCCCTCCTGGAATAGTACCAGAACCAACCCCAGAGGTCGACACTTGTTCGACCTCTCCACCTTCCTGAACTTTGACGTCATCGCTCCGATGACTCCCACTCATTTTCCTCACGACCCCAGGTTTACTCAGGATGTCCTCGACGTGGCACTCCTTAAGAGTGTCAACTTGAGACTAGACTCGATAGAAACGGTGCACGAGCTTAACTCTGACCACCGTCCAATACTACTAGGACTCGACTCCCGCATAGGTCATCATGACCCCGACCAGCCCTCTGCTACCAAAAAGATAACAGACTGGAGGCGAGTAAGCGAACAGCTGAAACCCACCACATCCCCTCAGTTACATAGACTCAATCCCTAATAATTTCGACTCTATCGCTGACACGACGGCCGCGATCGACTCCCTCACGGAGCACGTACAATCTGTCCTGAACGACTGTTCAAGGGAGGTCCCAGCGACGGATAACCGTCGCTGGAAGCTCCCTGACGATGTACGTGCTCTAATGACGGAGAAGAATGCGGCCACCCGTGCCTACAGCAGCTTCCCCTGTGCCGCAAACAAAGCCCATATGCGCTACTTACAGCGAACTGTAAGTACACGCGTAGCGGAGCGGCGTGAAGCGGGCTGGGACAAGATGCTTAGCGAGCTAGAGCCCACTCACAAGGCCTTCTGGGAACTTCAGAGGAAACTCAAATCCCAGGAGATCGCCACCATGCCCCCCCTGATATGCCCCGATAAGTCAATAGCATTCGACGACATCGAAAAGGCCGAGTGCCTAGCAGATAGTTTCGAGCTCCAATGCTCTCCCAGCTCTCAGCCAGTAGACCAAGCTCACCTCGCAGAGGTCGACGCCAAAGTCGAAAGCAGAGCCTCTCTCCCTCCCGTCGAAGACCCTGATAGTCCTCTGCCTCCAGTCGCTCCGGACGAAGTGCACGACTTAATCAAAGGTCTAAAAATTAGAAAAGCCCCCGGTTCAGACGGACTCACCAATAGGGTGATCCAACTCTTCCCCGCTCATCTCATTATGCTACTGACCACCATCTTCAATGGTGCTCTAAGCAATAATATCTTTCCCCAAACATGGAAAGAGGCCACTGTCATAGGTATTCCAAAACCTGGCAAGCCCAAATCAGATCCCACCAGTTACCGTCCCATCAGTCTGCTCAAAGTACTCGGCAAACTCTATGAGAAGCTTATTTATAAGCGACTCAGAGACTACGCCGAGACTAAGGGCTTAATCCCCAACGAACAGTTCGGCTTTCGAACCCAGCACTCTAGCGTGCATCAGGCCCACTGTATCATAGAACATATAAGCAGCGGCATCCACCGCGGCTTATTCACAGGCGCTATCTTCTTTGATATAGCGAAAGCGTTCGACAAAGTCTGGCACAACGGCTTATTGTATAAGCTCTACAAACTCGGTGTGCCCGATCGTCTCGTGCTCATCTTATGAGACTACTTGTCGAATCGCACCTTTCGCTATCGCATAGACGGAGCCCTATCCACCCCTCGTCAGATCCGAGCAGGAGTCCCTCAGGGCTCTGTACTCGCTCCCCTATTGTTCACGCTATTCACCAGCGATATCCCTAGAAATAAAAAGACTCAGTTGGCTCTGTTCGCAGACGACACTGCCATCTACTGTAAAGGCATAGGTTCCGCTTCGATGCTTCGAAACCTCCAACAGGCGGTCAATAACCTTGGCGCCTGGTGTAGGAAGTGGAGAATCGAGGTCAATCCCGACAAAAGCCAAGCGGTCCTCTTCTCGAAACCGCGGCTAAATCCCTCTTTCCCCCGATCAGTCACCATGTTTGGCAAGCCGATCCCTTGGGCTAAGCGAGCCAAATATCTAGGTGTGATCCTAGACAGGCATCTCACGTTTTCAGAGCACATAAAGGCGGTTCACTCGCGAGCCTCTTTCGCTCTCAGTAGACTCCATTTCATATTAAATGCACGTACCAAAATGTCACTCAGGTGCAAATTGCGAACTTACACCACGTGCATTCGCCCAATCATGACCTATGCGGGTATCGTCTTTGCACATACCAAACCCCGATTCATCCATAGGTTGCAAACCCTACAGAACCGATTCCTCCGTAGAGCCACGGGATCCCCCATGTATGTTAGAAATGAGATCCTCCATCTCGATCTTAAAATACCTACCATCCACCAGTTTCTCAAACGCATGTCCAAGCGTTACTTCGATTCAGCCGTCAAACATCGCAACCCTCTGGTTGTCGAGGCAGCTAGTTACATTCCCTCTAGAATCAGTCACTTTCGCCGCCCAAGGCATATCCTCTCCGACCCAGATGACCCCATCACCCTCCTCCAGGAAAGTAATAGGGCCACGAGTACAGTGCACAAACACAACCGACACCCGTGTTACCGACCTCGCCGTAGAGGTCCCCCGCGATCGCGACCCTCCCGAGTAAACGATACTCCCCCCCGACCCTTGCTCGTCGACGAAGCGCCAGCACGCGTTGCCGCTGAGCCTGTAGCTTTAAATTCCCCGATCAATAATCATGAAACCACCATTTTGATCCAGCCTGTCCCTCTTGCTGTCCTCCCCTCAGCGAATGCCCTAAGCCGAGGTTCGCACCCCACAGGGGGTGGCCCTTAGCGAGCATTCGCCTAGTTTTAATTAGAATAGTATAATGCCCTGGCTGGAGGCTTTGAGTGTAGAAGCTTAAGGCAGCCACAGGAAAGCCCGGTTAAGCAGTCACTACCTTAGTGGTAATCTGCGACATGCCCTAGATAGGAAAAAAAAAAAAAAAAACATCAGTACCGTGGCTTCTTTTATTTTTTAGATTTTTAATTATTGTATTTACCTCGTAAGGATCCACTGGGATAAGATATAATGTATTTTGGGTGGTTGGAATCGCCGGGGGGCCCTTTGGTTTGCTGGTAGTTAGTTGAGTTCTATCCCCACCAATAGAGGCAAAGAAATTATTAAATATGTTGGCTACCTCTGTGGGTTTTGAAGTTAGGCTATTATTTGTTTGTAGGATTATGTTATTTTTTTCACTTTTTAATTTCATGTTTGTGCGCTCGTTGACTATTCCCCACATAGTTTTAACTTTATTGTTAGATTGCATTATTTTATTTTTAAAGTTTTTTTACAATTATTACAGCTTTTTTAAATGTTTTTTCATACTTTTTATAGTATTTAGTTAAGACTGGATTTTTTGTTTTTGTAGTTAATGTTTTTGATAGTCTTTTATTTATACAAGATTTTTTTATACCTACAGTGAGCCAATATTTTTTATATTCTGTTTTTAGTTTAATTTTACGCAGCGGTATACATTGATTTAGAATAGAGATTAGTATGTCATGAAATATTTTATAATTTATGTCAATGTTATTATTTGTAAAAATGTCATTCCAATTGAGTTTTTGTAATTCCTTTTTGAATTTAGATATATTTGTGTTATTAAATAGCCTTTTCTGTGTGTACCAGTAACATTTTTCTGCTTGTCCAGTTATTTTTAGATGTAGAATTGCACTATGGTGGTCGGAGAAGCCTAGTTCTTCAGTGGTTGTGTACATGTCTTTGCTATTAAAATTTGTGAATATTAGATCTATACACGTTGTACTGTTTGGTGTAATACGTGTAGGGGTTTTACATGTTGAGTAAAATTATGTTCTTGCATGAGAGTTAAAAATTGGTTTGCTTTTACATTATTTGGCATTATGTTAACATTAAAATCACCCCCTATTATTACATTTAGTTTGTAGTATTTATTGTTTATATATTTTAGAATTTGTTTTAATTGTTGATAAAATACTTCCTCCTCTCTTCTATTCCAGTACATAGTTATAGTGTACATACTATCAATAAATTTTCTTTTGGTAATTCCGTGGCACACAGTTCAATTATATATTCAATCGACATGTCTGAGATATCGTTTCTATTTATGCTGTCGATATGTTCTTGTAGAAGTGTACAAACACCGCCACCTGTTCTAGTGCTGCGACAGAAGGAAGACGCAAATTTATAACCACTAAATTGCATGAGATCAAGTTTTTCTTGCGTTAGCCATGTTTCTGAAATACATATTACTTTAAACATTGGATTTTTATCAAGAAATGCTTCGAGTGTATCTTGTTTATTATAGAGGCTTTGAAAATTCTGGAACATTATTTTAAATGGTTGGACGTTGTTTACGAAATGTCTGGTTCTTAGTTGCATTGGTCATACGAGTATTTGAAGGACAAGTTTGGTTGATGTTGTTTGGTGTTATATCGACTTCTTGGGTGTTATATTCGCATCGGTGTTCAGTATTTTCTGTATTAATCAGTTTTCCGTCTACATATAGTTGGTTGTTTCTTATAATTGCATGAGATCCATTTTTTCTGGCCTTAAACAATTCTTCTCGCATTTTTGCTCTGGACTTTCGTGCGTTGGCATCTAAGAATTCAGATATGAATAGTCCGGTTCCTTGAAAATAGGTGCTATTATTAATAATGTACGTTGTCATTCTCTTGCTGATAAACTCAATAACAAGCGGTCGGTTCTTTGGTCCACCGGGTCTACCAAGTCTATAAAGGTCTTCTATATATCCTGAGACGTCTATTTTGACTATATCACGGAACACTTCCACCAATCTATCGTGAGGTGCATTTTCAGGCTCTTTGTAGTAGTCTGCCAGGCCGTAGAGTACAATTTTCCTGTGATTATTTTCTTGCATATTTGGGACTCTTGATGCTTCTGTAGCTAGTTTTCTTATTTCTTTCTTTAAGTTTTCATTTTCTATTTGAAGTTTTTCTATTTTTTTATTAATGTTTTCTATTTCTTGTCTTCTTTGGTCATTTTGTGCTGTTAAAGTATTTGTTTTATAGTCCATGTCTTGTCTTAGTTCTGTAATAGCACTTAATATTTCTGTATGTATCGTGTTTTTTAATTGTTGTATTATAGATTTGTTGTTTTCTTTAAGATGTGTGATTATTAGTTTACTCAAACTTTCTATTGTTATTTGGGTAACAGTATCATTTATCTTTAAATTTTCTTCTGTCTGGGTAATGTCCAAAGGTATGGTGTCGCCTAAAATACTCTGATCGCTGGAACTAATTGTATCGTTATTTGGATTTATAGTTTTCTTTCTCAAAGTTACATTTGCTTCCTCAGGTGGTGTAGATGATGGCTGATATATATCATTGCCTCTAGGGATACGCAAAGGGGTGTTTGTGTTTCCAGTCTTGGGTATTTTACAGATGCATGACTGGCATTTCCATGTATTTTTTATTTCCAGTGTCATCTTTTTAGTGTAGTAGTCTTTAGAAACACCGCCGCACTCTAGATCATATCTGCATTTACAAAGTACACAAATAAGGTTTTCTCTAATGGGTAGCTTATTTTTACATCCAGCGCATACTGGGGTAGATGCCATTATTGGTACTCTTGAAAAGCTTTATGATGAATAAGCTCGTTCACTGTAGCAAAACTCGAATACGCGACATCCAGTGTGTAATTGCAAAAGCTCTTCTCTGAATGATTTTTGTGATACCTAGTTTCGGCCCTCAGTGGTAGGTAGCGCTGATTTATAGTATTGCAGATGATGACTGTCAGTTTTTATTTGATGGGGTATTTATTTTCATAGGTGTTATTTGAATAATGATGTACCTTTTTATCGTTGTTTTCTTTCTTCTTACAAGTAGATCTTCGTGTATAACACTTCTCCAAATCGTTTCGCGCACTCTTGTTCGTAGTTTTTCAAATTGATGAGCCGTTAAAGTGTCTTATTTGTAATGTTTATTTTTATCTCACTGGCTAGGTCTCTTACGCGTACTCCAATGTCACACACTATATACAACTTGAATATTCAAATAAATACTTTTCCTTTTGTTTCCAATCACTTATACAATTTTTAATGATTTAAAAACACAGAGCTTATTTACGCACGGTGGCGCCCTCCTCCTATTATATTTACATAAGACGTTCTGCTGTTTTGTAGTTGCTAGGGCAATCGCATTTTCGCAGTTTGTTAAAAACGCGGGCAATGACTCATGGTCCCCAATAGAGGGTTTGATGAATTCTGTGAGGACAGAAAGGGTAATTTTGTCAGCCATTTTTGCTTTTAGTTTTAGTGCTGGACTATCCTCTGAAGAATCAGAATTAGATGAAGATATGATGTCTTCGGAATTCTCTTTAGAGACATTAAATTAAAATGAAGACTTTATTATCATAGTTATTTGACTCAGGCGTGACTTTGCGGAAATCCATTAAAAAATACAATAGAAATATATTGATTTCTTACAGGGTTATTTATGTCTCTTTAAGAACAGCTAAATATACGTCGTCTGTTGTATATAATTATCGTAATAAAGCACTACAGAACATCAGACACACAAAATACAGAAAAATGTGTACAAAAACTTGAACTTAAAAGGTGTAAAATAGGATAAATCTAATTTTAAGGAGTTCTAGGAAAATTACGTTATCTTGAAAATTTGGGAAAAAATCACTTCACTATAATAGACTTGAGATCACTTTCACTAGATAAATAGATAGGAAAACTCACAGTAATAGTGATTGTGGCAACCTGGCAACTCAGCAAGTCGTATTACAGGTCGTCGACACGACACGTTACGTTCTGCTTGCACGCGGTGCGACCACGTAGCTGATGACGCACTCGGAAGTGGAGACTGCCCGCCGACCACGGGCAGCAGGAGGTGTTCTGGGGTGACGCGGACTCACGCTCAACAGCGGAGGCTGATCGTCGATCACGTGGAATACAGTAGCGAGGGCTTAGGCTTTTGAGAAACCCAAGGCTTATCGTCGACCACTTACCGAAAGGACTACTAGGCCACAGAGCCAACAAATACTATGGTGCAGTCGAGTGGAAACGAATTCGCGACGCCTACACCTATAGATCATGCATTGCGAGCAGTTTTTTAATACATCAATTCTCAAATCAGCCATTTTTAAGTAGTGTTTTGGAACTTATTTATAACAAAGTTCTTGAAAAGATGCTCCTATAGGTAGGTACTGAATAAATGAACAGACTTGGTTTTACATTAGATCTTACATCTTTTTGCGGTAGAAGAACTGTGTTGCGAGACTTGCGTTTTTTTACATGTTATCTTTTTGTTGGGATCTCATTTCTTTATGTAGTTAGATACGCCGATACTGACACTTTTAGTTTAATAAAACGTGTGGATTAGTGTGTCTATCGGCGGCATCGTAGGTAGATCCCAAAGGTTGTTATACCTAATTATTATTACTTCATAATTCAATTTCAATGTAGTTTAATTGACAATACTGACGTTGCCAAATGATTTCATTTATTAACCATTTTACAAGTAACCTTAAAAGAGACTGATTGTACCTTTATATTGCATTAGTTAGGTGTGCCAGGCCCCTGGTGATCTGTGCCCCTGGTCCCTGTCTATGTAAATAGGTATAGGTAGCGCAGGTTACGACTAATTGTACCTACCTTTATATTGCATTAGTTAGGTGCGCCAGGCCCCTGGTGATCTGTGCCCCTGGTCCCTGTCTATGTAAATAGGTATAGGTAGCGCAGGTTACGACTGATTGTACCTACCTTTATATTGCATTAGTTAGGTGCGCCGGGCCCCTGGTGATCTGTGCCCCTGGTCCCTGTCTATGTAAATAGGTAGGTATAGGTAGCGCAGGTTACGACTGATTGTACCTACCTTTATATTGCATTAGTTAGGTGCGCCAGGCCCCTGGTGATCTGTGCCCCTGGTCCCTGTCTATGTAAATAGGTAGGTATAGGTAGCGCAGGTTACGACTGATTGTACCTACCTTTATATTGCATTAGTTAGGTGCGCCAGGCCCCTGGTTATCTATGCCCCAGAGGGCCAATTCTCGTACTTAAAAAACGTTCAAATTCAAGTCGCAGAGCCGCAAAAGTTCCAAAATGTCACAAAAGGTATTCTGCTAAACCAAAAAACTAAGTCAAACGTGACGTTTTGTGCCATGAGATTGCGAATGGAATGAAAATAACAAATGTACTAAAACGGTAATCTGCTAAAGTTTTGACTTGACAAAGAAAATCAAATTGGTTTTCACGTAAATATAAGAACGTCAAAATTGACGTAAGCATGAGATTATTTGTTGACTGAACTGTGACAGAAAATTTTATCTTTTGCAGTTTCACATTTCTCATTTTATTTCGATTTTATCCTTGAAATCATCTTGAAATCCAAGATTCATGAAGAAAAAACTTACCCAGTGACAGTGTTGTATATAATTTTGTGTTTGTGTAGAGAAATAATACAAAACCAGTGGGTTAGACCTGTGGGAGCAACTTTCATTCCTCGTACAACGTGCAGACGACGAATCGGCCGCAGAACAACGTAGAGAACACAACAGCAGCTGTTTTCAGAATCGCCGGCCGCGGGGTCTCAAATCAGACGCATTTTCGTAAAAGCGACCGTGCGTTTATAAAAACATACAGACTAACCAAGTCTTACGAACTGAAGCCGCATATCCCGCAGGATAAGCGAAGAAATGGACCGGGTATTGCAGCCAAGGTTGGTCTACTAAGTACACATTATAATACTTATATCAAAATATTATTGATTGATATGCAAGAAGGCAGCTATACTCGCATCTTTGTCATCACCGTACCTACTTTTTCACGGTTTTAGCTGGTAGCTCCTGCCACACTTTCGTAGTGGGTCAAAACTATATTCCTTCAGATTCACAACCTTGTAGAAAGTCACACTGGCCCTGAACCACCCACGTGTGTTCAAAACACATGTGCACTTCCCTATGCCAAGAAAGGCCCGAGAATAGGCTGCAACTGTGCCCGTTGTTTTAAAAATTATGCAAAGTGAATGTGTTTGTTGATTCACTATTATGATACCTAAAATTATATCTCCTTTTTAGATTCCATACATTTAGATGAGATACGGTCGAAGTCCCGACCTATTTGCGGTCATGGCGGCCAATTTCAACTAAGACAGCCAAGTAAACAGGAGGTACTATAGACAACAAGGCAAGTGTGTGCGCATACACAGTACTCCCTCTTCCCTCACTCTCATAGTCCGATGGGACGGCAATGCGACATAACCGGGAAGAAGTTAGTTGGTACCAACGGCTGTACGTGCTTTCCTAGGCACTATTTGGAGGAATCACGCGGACAACACACGGGGCGGGAAGAATGAGCAGGGCGGACGTTCTGATTGCCGAATGTGATAAACGATAAGTTTAAGAGCGATAAACACTTAGTATAATATTTAATATGTTTTTATCGACAATTTAATCAATAATATTCGTTTTAGTACCTAGTAACTTTATTTTTCTGTAGTCCCTACAGTTCTGTGAAGCACAGGGCCCGTCAAAGTGGCGACGCTTGAATTTAGCAAAAATATTCTTTAAAGGTTAAGTCAACACACAGGTTAATATAATTATCATCATCATCATCATTACTGGCAGCCTTGTTCCGCCCACTGCTGAGTATAAGCTATACCTACATTATCACGCTTTTTGCTAGGGGGGACAGATCAATATTGCATTTTGTTCCTGTTCTTCGATAGTTTACTGCGGGATTGTAATAAGACGAGACAAAATTGTAAATTAGGTACGGATTTAAGCTCTGAAATGAAAATCATTACGCTGTACCTACAAGGAGCTATGTTAGAAAATAGTAAAACAGTCTTATGGAATCTTCTTAGCTAGTGTTTGCCTCTTAAAAAAAGGATTTGCTATGGAAATTCAGATTAAACTCAACAAAAGACAACAAATTAAAGTATTTAAATTATTGCCAGTTATTTAAAAAAATTATAAAACTGACGAAACGTGCGCAAAATAACCATAAAATAATAACGTCTCATAATAAGACTAAAACAGCGTGGCGGATTATAAACAAAACGAGACTTAACACCCCAAAAGAATCCATTGATAACATTAAAATTGATGAAAACAATGTCCTTAATAATCCAATAGAAATAGCGAACGCATTTAATAATTATTTTATTGAAAAAGTCAACCCCCTGCCGGGTGCCGGAAAAAATGTAACGTCTTTAATTAATCACCAATCAAATTCAATGTTTCTTGCAGCAAGTTCACCCTATCAGATTAATAAAATTATAAATAACCTTAAAAATACCAACAGTGTAGGATACGATGGTTTCTCTACTAAAATAATTAAAGCAGTAAATGAGGATATATGCCATCACCTGAGTCACATTATGAACTTGTCGATAACAACTATATATATATAGAATCTTTTTTTTTGTTCTTCTAACTGAACAGACAGCTGTGCTGCTGGGGAGTTTGTTGCGCCACTTCTTCTTCCCAGCTAATGCACTAGGAAGTGGTGAAGGGTGGGCGTTTTGGGGGACTGTCTTATGTAATTTTGACGTTCGAAAAGTGCTGATTCTCAGCCTAGTTTGAATAAATGACTTTTGAATTTTGAATTTTGAACTGGAAGATTTCCACAAGATCTAAACTATCGGTTATAAAATCTTTATTCAAAAAAGAAAGTAAACAGTTAATGGTAAACTATAGGCCTATTGCACTATTATCAATATTTTCAAAAACTTTCGAGAAATATCTTTATAGTGAACTTAATTCATATCTAGAAAAAAAAAAAAATGATGTGCAATGAACAAAAGGGCTTTCGACAAAATAAAACCACAAATATGGCCATATATGAATTCATCCAAAATGTTATCTACCACGTTGACAAAACAGTTCCAGTTTGTGCTATTTATTGCGATATGTCACAGGCATTTGATTATGTGGATCATAATATACTAATCAGTAAACTTGACGCATACGGCATAAGAGGCAATGTTTTAGATTTAATTCGATCCTATTTAATGAATCGACAACAGATAACAGTAATAACTAGAGTGAATCATAAAACAAAAAAAGAGGAAACATTCAGCTCCGTGAGGAAATATGTCACATACGGTGTTCCTCAAGGTAGTGTGCTAGGGCCGCTGTTGTTTACTATTTATATCAACGACTTGCCAAAGGCAACGATTCAACCTATGACATTATTTGCTGATGACAGTACAGTTTCAATTGCATGTAAGGACATTAATCATTATAAATTTGACATAAATAATTCACTGACATCTATAATTTCTTGGCTTGATAATAATAATTTAAAAATGAATTTATCAAAAACAAATATAATGCACTTTGGACAAAGATTGCATAATCCATTAAATGTAAATTTGATTCTTAATAATTACACTATAAATGAAGTAACTAATGCCCGTTTTCTCGGTTTAATTATAGACAATAAACTAAATTGGAAAGAACACATTGACAACCTATGTAAGAGAATCAGTAGTCAATCATATGCCTTGTACCAACTTGCTCCATCGATCAACACTGATGTGTTACTCTTGGCTTATTATGGACTTGTTGAATCTGTCCTCAGATATGGCATTATCTTTTGGGGCAACTCATCAAACAAAGATATGGCATTTATAATGCAAAAGCGATGCCTACGTGCCATGTTCGGTATCCAAAGTACGGAGAGTTGTAAGCCACTTTTTACAAAGCATAAAATACTCACACTTCCGTCACTTAATATTTTGGAAATAGCCCTATTTGTCAGAAATAATCCCCATTTGTTTCCTCGAATATCGGACATTATAATACGTAATCGCCGGGATAATAGTAAAATTCGTGTTCAGCCAGCTAAGACAGCGCTACTGTATAAAAGCGTTGTATGCAGAGCGCCAATAATTTATAATAATATTCCTAACTGTGTTAAAAAATTAAGTACAGACCAATTTAAGAAAACATTTAAAAAAATATTGACAGAAAAAGCTTATTATAATATTAATGATTTTTTAAACGATAAATCGCTCTGAAGATACTGACTGAATCAATTCTATTTATTTTGAATCGCATGACTTTTGACCAAGTTTTTTTAATTTAATAGTACATAATGTTAATTGTTGATTTGTTTATATTATTATTCTTTGATTTGTTTATGTTATTATTCTTTGATTTGTTCATATTGTTTTTAAATCTTATTGTCTTTCGACCTAATTTGTACACCAGCCATGGTCAAACATGTTGAGCCAAACAAAACTGTAACACCTATAATAAGCATCATACCATGTATATTATCTACACATGTTTTTGCAAATAAATGAATCTGAATCTGAATCTTACATATTGCAGGCGTCAATAGTTGTTTGACATATTAGTACGAGAGCCCACGACCAAAACCATGTAGCATCGTTTTACGGTCAAAACCGTATAAAAGCGTTATTTTAAATTATTCTGAACCCGACTCGGTGGACAGTATTGGTCAGACGGTTTTATCACAAAGTCTGATATTAAATAAAATGTTCACAGGTTTCAAATTGGTTTCAAATGTTTTTTTTTTCAATATCTGGGCACCACCCCCTGAAAATTTTATCGTTCAACTACATTCTGAAAATCAGACAGATTACTATGAAACAGTTCGGTAATTTTTTGGACATATTTGAAAATACGATCAAGTCAGACGCGTCGCGGAAAATTCCTGAAATAAGAATTTTTGGATTCAGAATAACCAAATCTCAGTAAAACACTAAGGCAAACATTTTGGTCACAGGCTCTCGTACTTATAGGAAGTGTCGTGTGTCTTTTCAAAGATAGCTTTTATATTATGACTTGTAGGTATAAGAAAGGCTATTTTATAATATCATAAAACGTACCGTATAGCCGGGTTGGTTCGACGTCTGCCTTACATGACGTTGACTGTAGGTTCGATCCCCACCAACTACTACCAACCTACTACCAACTGTTATAATTTTTTATGTTTTAAATTTATTTTTGTATTATTATAATACAATAAGATTTTTAAATTACTTATAATAAAATAACTGTATGCTATTTCGGGTTCCGTACCCAAAGGGTGCCAACGGGACAATATTCATGCAAAATTAACAATGAATAGAAGTCGACTATTGGTCTACACATTCGAGCTACGCTAAGATTCTTTGTCAAGTGAAACAATAAATAAAAATAGCATAATAAAGAAATGATAAAAGCGAATGAAAAATATACTTTTATTTAAATCGTTACAGCCATAAGCAATACTTAACTAGTACCCAGTAGAAATTATTTTTACAATACAGTCTTCAGTTTGTGCCGAATAGTTGGTATAGGTAGGCACCTTCATCTGCAAAGGATTATAATATCCGCTGTAAAGCTTCATCTACCTTCAAGGTATCGAAGAATCATTGATATTAACAACAATCGTTTGTGTTTGTTGTAGGCGCGGTACGGAAGTTTTACAATCGTTTGTGTTTGTTGTAGGCGCGGTACGGAAGTTTTACAATCGTTTGTGTTTGTTGTAGGCGCGGAAGCTTTACATCATAGCGGCACTTCTGAACAAAATTCTAATGGCTGGTGGTAGGTACCATATTCGGGAAAATCTCTTTCTTCCTGTGATAGTTCAATAAATCGTTACAATAATTTCAGCTATAAATCAATAATAATAAAATTTATATAAAAATTATAGTTTGACATTCAATTTAATGATGTCTCTTCTTGACATTTTAAATGATCTGCGTCGCGCTTACGCGTCGCGGTTACCAATACGTTCCAAGTTGGCTTTCTACACAATTATTTATTTTAATGGTTTTGTATTTTTAAAGCATTAAAATAAAAAACGGAAAATGAAAATACTATAAGTATGTACTTAACCAAGCGAACTAATCAAGACATTAAAAAGATCATAAAATAAGGTTGCTAAAAATTTAAGTATCACTAATTATCACAATATCGTCTGCATTGAACCACCATGAAAATATGTTTATTTTCGTAATCGAAAACAAAGTTGATTGCCATGAGACTAGCATTTTTTTTTTTTTTTGGGTGGGAAATCATCAAATGACTCCTCCCGCTCTGGGCGGAGCGAGAGGGAGTGTCAGACTTTTACTGACTAAAACCCACCCGTGTTCCTTCCGTTGCCTGTGTGCCGGGGCCGCGATATCCCTTTCAGACAAACCCGCAACCCCAGCAGGCGTTGGTCCTTCCGGACCCCGTCAGTTGGTGCTGACATCCCTTTGAGGCGCGCGTGGAACACAACGCGCCGTCAACCCGGGCCTGGTCCTTATCGGACGGCGAGCTGCCCATCGCTCACCGTCCGTAGGCCCGCGCCTATCCGGAAGTCAGCTCTTGACTCCCGATGCCCGGGGCGTCTCCTACGGCGACTAGGGGCGCGAGGGCGTGCAGCTTGAATCTCCCTCGCGCGCTCCGCCTCCTCCTTCGCGAGCATAACTGCTTCGTAGAAGGAGGTGACGGCCTCCCATGCACTCTCGCTCCATGGCCTGAACCAGAGCCGGACGCGAGAGATCGCCGCCGCCGATCATGCCATGAGACTAGCCTGCGATGATGTTGCGACTTGAATGTGAACAAACCCAAGTTTAAGATTAGCAGAATACTATTTTTTTGTCTATTCCTAGTGTCATCGCATTCCGGTCTCATGTTTTTCACTTTGCACGTTAATTAGTAAAATTTACCTTCAGGTCTCTGTCTATGTAAATAGGTATATGTAGCGCAGGTTACAACTGATTGTACCTACCTTTATATTGCATTAGTTAGGTGCGCCAGGCCCATGGTTATCTATGCCCCAGGTCTCTGTCTATGTAAATAGGTATAGGTAGCGCAGGTGGCGATTATTTTACAAACTGTTTGCTTAAAAAATTCGAATACCTACTTACCTAACTCTTAATACTTACTTACCTAACTCAACCTGGCAGTCGAAACTGTCTCTCTTTAATACAGATTACTCATGCCCGGTTTCTGAGTCACTTTTAACGGTGGTTTATCTATTCGTTAGCGCTATTGGTTCGATAACTCGTGAAAGTGCGTTTCCGAACACCGCAATGTAACATAAACTCCGTTTAAACTTAGGTTTAAATCCTTGATGTACGCTGATGACTTGAAGGCGTTTCAAGTGATACGTACTATAGACGACTGCCAGTCATTTCAAGAGGACCTGGACAGACTAACTGCCTACTGTATTGACAATAGGCTGCATCTTAGTATCCCCAAGTGTAACTATATACACTTTACTAAAAATAACTTTATAATCTTAACTGTATCCCCATAAATAATATTTCTATAGTGAAGGATCTAGGTGTTCTCTTTGATGGCAAACTGTCCTTGAACCAGCATATCGAAGCCATAGTTAATAGTGCTTTTAAAATGTATGGATTTGTGATTGTATTTATTGTATTTATCCTCAACAGAATTTAAGCGAACCTGAACCTATCTCTGTCTGTATAAGACGCTCATTCGCTCTCAATTAGAATATGCGGTCCCCATTTGGAACCCCTTGTAACAAAAGTACGTAGTTGGAATAGAAAGGGTCCAGCGCAAGTACCTCCGTGCTATGTACTACAGATGTAATGGGACTAAGGCTTATCTATCATACTCCCCCCAACTTCTTGATAAGTACAAGCTTATCAGCTTGGAGAACCGGCGCAAATACCTGGAGGCCAACGTGCTTCATGATATTGTCCACAATCATTTTGATGCCATTGATCTAACGAGTAAGCTGTGTTATTCTGTCCCCCGAACAGTTCATGCACGTCAAGTTCGTGGCCGCACTCTGTTCGCACTAAATTCTTGTCGTACCAACTCTGGCTTACGCTGCCCTATTCATAGAATGTTGGAATCCTATAATTCAAATTTCATTGATTTTGATATATTTGCATGCTCGAAACATAAATTTAAATCTAATGTTATAAAAAAAATATCTTAATTGTAATGTTATTATTTCGTTTATTACAATTTCGAACATATCAAATACATTTTTAAATATTTCTTAAAAAGGATATTAAAAAAAAAACATTTAAAAATATAAAAAATAGTCTTCCGCCGGTATCGGGAGCAGGGTTCAAGCTACCGGTGGTTAGGCCTGCAGAGATAGGAACCTCCTCACAATGCGAGCCGTATCGAGGAGTACTGCCTTCTGGATCAGGCCCTTGATCCAACCGTCTAACGAGAGCCTCGAGAGATGTTGGTCGAGGCTTTCGACCATCAGACCATTGGCCGTTACGACAATCGGCACAATGATAGACAAGCTCACATTCCACACATCGACAACCTCGTGTGCTAAGTCGAGATATTTTATTTGTTTCTCTTTCTCAGCTTTCACGAGGTTCCCGTCATGTGGGATGGTAACGTCGACTATCATTGCGCGGCGCGCTAATCGGTCTATCACCACTCTATCAGGCTTATTGGCAACAATAGTCCTGTCAGTAATGATAGACCGTAGGTAGTTCAACGTGACATGGTCATTTTCAAGAACTGGGTCGGGCACATACTTGTAGTACGGTACCTCAGAATCCACAAGTTTGTATTTCAAAGCAAGTTGCTGGTGAATAATCCTGGCCAGTTGGTTACGCCTGTGCAAGTACTCACCGTTAGCCAGACGAGAACAGCCAGAGATAATATGTCTGATGGACTCACCCGGACGGTGGCATGCCCGTCACACGTCAACCGTCCCGTCCTTCATAATATGTCTCCAGTAGTTATTTGTCAGGATAACTTCGTCCATAATTGCACAGACGAAACCTTCGGTTTCCCCGAAAAGCGCACCAAAACGTAGCCAGGATACGGACGCTAGGAAATCACCGGAATACACCGGGCTCATTAAGAGCCCGGTAGAAGCGCCCGTGAAGCTCCTTGCTTTGCCATACCTCTTTGCGGTCATCTGTAGTAAGTACCACAGGCTTGTGCCAGTTCTCTTTAGCCATGGTGAGTGGGGTGAGCCCCTTGTTCACTGCCACCACATCACGGTGCATACCCACTTCGGTTTAAAAAAAATATTCTCTGAGATTGCACACCTCGCGGTTGTGGAGGGTCTTCGCATTTAAGAAGCCTCGACCCCCGCTCTTCCGCGGGATGTACAATCTCATCACCGATGATCGTGGGTGATGCATCCGGTTTGCGGTCAGCAGTGTACGGACCCTCCTATCCAGGGCATCGAGTTCGGTCTGAGTCCATTTGACTATGCCGAATGAGTACATCAAAACCGGCATGACCCAACCGTTGAAGGCGCGCACCTTGTTTCCGCCTGAAAGAAGACTAATTAATACCTTCTTCAGGCGACCAAAGAAGCGCTCCTTCAACGATTGCTTCATGTCAGTAACGTTGATACCTAACGCTTCCGACATACCCAAATACTTGTAGCTTTCGGATTAGGACAGGGATCTAAGGGTGTATGGATTCCGAGAGTTGAGTTCCCTCGGATTCCATAATCTCCCCTCGCTTTACATGCATGACTGCACATTTGTTCACACCAAATTCCATCCTGATAGCGCTACTGAATGTTTCAGTTACCTTCAGTAGCTCCATAAGTCGCCCGTCCTCCATTGCCCCATACACGACTTCAGGAAGGTGCGCAGAGTTGCATCTATCTTGTGTACAACTCCAGCACCCTCATGAGCCATGTATGTGGCACCGAGTCGTAGGCCTTCTTATAGTCTATCCAGCATGTCGACAGATCCTTGCGGGATCGACGAACCTGTTGGCTTATGGCCATGTCAATGAGGAGTAGCTCCTTAGTACCGCGGGACCCATTCCTACATCCATTTTGACAGGCAGACAGAGTTATTGTCAATGTGTGTGTTAATTATCGCTCTAAAAATGGATGTAAGAAGTTTATAAACCGTCGACAAACATGTGATCGGTCTATAATTCTTGGGTTCCGCAGGGCTACCTGACTTATGGAGCAGGTGGGTGATGCCTGTTGTTAGAAACTGTGGTAGCGACCCAGACTCTAAGGATGACTGGAACTGAGATGCCAGGCAAGTGTGTGAATTAATTAGACATTTAAGCCAAAAGTTCTGCAGTCCGTCCGGTCCCGGTCATTTCGAATTCGGTAACGGACGGACTGCTCTGGCTATATCTAGTGGTGTGATATTGATTTTTTCCATTTCTGGTATAGTTTCACACACTCGCTCAACATCCTGCATCCAGTCAACCTCAGCATGACAGACGGGTACCGACCATACGAGTATGCTGCGCCAGAATACATTTGTGGCGGCATCATCCGGGCGACACACATCTGTCACGTGTTGTTCAGATCGCTCCCAAGCTCTATATACCCACCTCTCATCGCTCTGGAACATGCGATTCTGCGTGTATCGATCAACCCGCCGCTTATACCGCCGAATACGGCTCGCCCATGCGCAAACTTTCTGCTTCAGGAAGTCGATGCGCTCTGTGACACGGGGCATGTATTCTCGAGGGCTGATTCCAGTCCCCGAGAATGCCCGCCTCACAAAGCGCATCACTCGTGGTCGTGTATTTCCCTCCCTGAAGCAGTATAGTTTGCCGATGAGTGCCCTGGCCCCATCGATACGTCGCTCGATCCTGCTCTGCCAGGCTGGTACGGCTGGTTTTATCTTATTATTATTATTAAAATTGTCTCTTACCTGATTTGGTTTTGTAGCTACAGCTAGTTTTATAGTAATTTATTTATTTATTTTAAATTATTTGTTAATTTTGGTAATGCCCGTCTAGTGGCAACCACTGATCTCTAATATGTCCTTTCTGCGGATAATGCAGTGGACTGCAACATTACTACTTTAAGTATTGTTAATTTTATGTATAATATATGTTGTAGTTGTTTATTATCCCTCAATAAATAAAATAAAATAACTTAACTGACCAATGTGTGCCGTTTATCAGTTCCATATACCAACGAGTATATTTGAAGTTTCATTTCATAGATAACATCAACTTTTAGGTTATACTAGCGTATATTATTGAATTAAATTGCCAGTGAAAGCTAAATACATATTAAAAATAATGAAAAATAATGCTCCATTATTCCTGAGTGCTACGAGTATAGGCTATAAATTATTTTTATAACATGTATATTAACCGAGCTATCACAACTTTTGTCTAGCAAATCGGAAATAAATTCCTCATAAAACAGAATTATTTGCATGCGCTGTCTAAACAGTTGCTTAAAATTGAAAATAATGTATGGCAATCTGGTTTGTCTTAATTATTTCTAAAAAAAAATCCGCGACACCATATTTCTATCTTTTATACTTCTTTTATTGTTTTAAAAAGGATTTTTTCTTATTTTAAGTTTGGATGATTATTTAAACATCAAAATAAGTTATTTCATGATCACAAGGACATCATAGAGATAAGATTTGCCATTTACAGTATGTCAATTGGTAATATAGTTTCGGAGATATGTAATACAAAATTACTAAAACGCAAAATGTGGGCGTTATACGTTTTATCCATTTACCCATAGATGGCGTTCTACAAATACGTAATTTTTCTGAATCGCAGTAAATTATTTTTCACACCCCTAAGTAGTGTATAGGTAGGTAGGTAGTAAGGTAGGTAGGTAGGTATGTGGGTAGAGTAGGTAGGTAGGTAGGTAGGTATGTAGGTAGGTAGGTATGTAGGCACGATAGGTAGGTAGGTAGGTAGTAGGTAGGTAGGTAGGTAGATAGGTAGGATAGGTAGGTATGTAGGTAGGTAGTAGGTACTTAGATAGGTAGGTAGGTAGTAGGTACTTAGATAGGTAGGTAGGTGCGCCGCGCGTAGATAAGTACTTAGTGCTACCCGTGCGAAGCCGGGGCGGGCAGCTAGTAATATTATAGACGCGAAAGTTTGTGAGTATGTATGGATGTTTGTTACTCTTTCACGCAAAAAGTACTGAACGGATTTGGATGAAATTTGGCACACAGATAGTTTATAACCTGGATTAACACATAAGATACTTTTTATCTCGATATTCCCACGGGATTGAGACTTATGCGGGTGAATCCGCGGGGCGCAGCTAGTTTTCTTCCCAAAAGTGACCCCTTATTCAAAAATCATATAAATAATAATTTAAGTTAAACGTCCGTGTTTGGGTTACGAAAATTAATAATTATGTGTTTCAATTGATGGGGATTGTCAATGGGGATTAGTGGAATAACCTCAAATTTCTTAATCGGTCCATTATATTCGGAGCAAATTGGCTGTGACAGACGGACAGACAGACACACGAGTGATTGTTTATGGGTTTCGTTTTCTCATTCAGACGTACGGAACCCTAAAAAACCTGCAAAATACATGCTTCTAATGCAAAACACCAGTTTTTGTGTATTAGAACTATATATTTTGCAAGTTTTTTTTCTGGAATCCTAAATCATGAGTCATACTAGTATTGTCAGGTTGCAACTTAATGTAAATATGATTATTCGCAACCGTAACAAATATTGTATCAGAATTATAATCATTAGAATCATCAATACAACTTTCTAAGTTAGATTGCTCTCAAAATAGTCATTCATTAAGGTAATTTGAACTCAGATTTGAGTGATTATAATATTCTGTAAATAGGTACCTAGAATATTAATAATGAATTGCAATTATAATAGGTACTGAATTTGATGTTGTAACCGTTTTAGGTGTAGAAAAGGCATTTGGAATGTTTCCAAATTCTTTTTTTACATCTAAAACGAAATATTCAATGTTACGGTATTCATTATTGTCTTTCATAATCAATATTTTAGTTCATTAGTTAGCGATATTTCTTATTTGCATACAGTAATATCGCCAAATTAATCAAAACGGAGAAATATTTGACAGCAGCTATTTCGACGTTGCCCAGTTTCTATATAAACGCTCTTAAGTTCTCTTCCCATTCCCAGCCCGGAGTCTGGCTCTGGGCCCGTGACAGGGCAATAGGCTCGCCCCCTATTACTGTATGTGACTTGAACATGTCCACTTATCATGCACCCACTGTCAATAAAATATCATACCTTCAGGAACAGTACCAGAGGCGCTACCAACGACCTCGATGACATTGCACCCGTCGTCGCCGTCGTCCAGGCAGCACTCGTCGGGGTGCACCTCAACCAAGACCTCCTCCCCACTGGTGTTGTTGATCTCTGCAAAGAACTGCAGCCCAACTGAGCACGGCAGTACCTGCACCAGACCCGACTTCGTCACAATATTCTTACTAAACACACACATAACTATGTTAAATAATATAAAACATATGTAAAAATTCATCGGAATAGTTCATTAGTGTCATCGTATTAGACTGTTTGAACTGTGGGTGACAGAGTGTCATGTCTGCTGGATGACAAGTGTGGTAGACCATTGACAGAAGAGGAATTATTTTTATATGATTAGACACTTTTGTCTTGTGTTGAGGAAAAGGAGTACTTATATTAAAGGTACTAGCGATTGTATTACTTTATGTAGCTATTATTGTTATGCGTTCAAGTTATTACTCTGAGGTTCAAATAAATACGAAACCCTAATGATCTTACATGTTTCGCCATGGACTGATATACAAAATAATATTTAAACATGTTGAAAGCCAAGTGTCAGATATAATATCTACATCAAGAAGAACCAATTTAAAAACTAACGGACTTAAAATAATAATAATAATAATTATGTACAAGTATATAAGAAAGGGGTGGGGGTGGGAACAATCATAGGGCATCAAAAATTCGTCCGCATCGCTGGCAACAGGAAAAGTCCCCAAAAGGCTCGTAGCATTGCCACGTTGTATGGCAATGCTGATTCTCTGGCCGAAGAATAGGCCAGCCTTCTGGTCACATGAAGAGTCGACCAACCGCTTTGCGATGTCTTGAAAAACTAAGTGGGTTCTCGGACCCCATGGCCCTAGTGTTTGAACCCCAAACGGCTCAAACATATAAGTCCCAATAAGATTGGAGTATTTGCGCCGTTTGAAATTTTCAGCTGCAGCCCCAGCACAGCCCGCCGTGATAAGAAGATGGGATGGTGCAAGGGTGTCGACACACGTTGCATCCCACACCAAAAGCCTACCTACCTTCCTAGGCATTATGGTCATTTCGTCTGATCTCTTCCCATCGTCGCGTGCCAAGCCTTTGGGTTCTAGAACAGCTGGCACCCCGGCGGTGACAAGAGCACGACGGATGATGTCATTGATGCTGGCGTGCCGTGTCCTCCGGCCTGCGCTCTTACTACAGGATCGACCATGGTGTCCGAGACAGTCGACTGCTTCACCACATTGGCAGCGATGCGGGGCCACACAAGGAGCGCCCAGACGCAGACAGGTAGCGAGCCGGAAAGTGGTGTCACCCAGCATAGTGCCTATGTTGGGTGACGGTAGCACCTGAAGCCAAAGGCCCGACTCCCACTCACCCGCAGCCAGCAGGAAGGCACGCTCAGCAGTATTGGTGGACGTATTAATAAGATTGTTCCGTACCAACCTGCAGAGCAGCTCATCGCACTGCCTCGAGGAGGATAGGTTCACGGGCCGATCTGTATTCGGGCAAGCCGCTTTCCAGGCGTTCTCCGCATCGGTCAAGCACGGCACTTCAGAGCCGACCAGGTGGGGGCTAAAATTTTCCCGGTCAACTTTTCAGTGCTGTGGATAGAGGACAGGAATGCGGGTAAGCTAATACTTCTAATTTTGCGGACGCCGAAGCCACCGAAACGGATTGGTAGTGTGGCTTGCAACCACGCTCGGTCGTCCAAGGCCACATTTAAAATGGATGTTAGGGTGTTGCGAATAATTTGGTCAATTTTTTCCAAAAGGTGTTTCCATAAAGGGGAAGAGCGTAGAAAATATATAAAATTTGGACCAAAACAGCAGTATCTGGGTGAAAGCCGAATGTAAGTTAATTTTAGAGAGTCTGTCCGAAATGTCGTTGAAGTTTTTGATTTTTTCGTCAACGAAGGGAGAAAAGCTGTCTTCTAAAATTGGGGAATCTAGGAGCTGAAGTGAACATTTTTTTTTAATTTTGATTTGTGGAGTTACTGCATTAAATTTCTCAAGGGTCAATTGTCTGTCGGTAGTGTCAGAAAGGTAAACATTTTCGAGATATAAGCAAAAAAAAAAAAAACAGTTTTTGCGTCTGAAGTCGGGGTGTTGGTGTGAAACTTCATGACAACTAATTATTCCACACCTTTTTAATCGCGATTAAAAAGTGTCAGATATAGTTAGACAATCTATCAGATTTAATGAAAAAATCTCATTTCTGCAACTTTTTCACGCAAGTGGGTTCGCAGAATTGTCTTTCGCGGAAATGTCCCAGATCCAATGCCAATGCCAATTCTCTTGTCACAAATGCCTCTAAACTCGACTAAAAATCACCAAAATTTATTTTATTCAAAATTCTGTTTTCGCAGCCGCCATCTTGGATTTAAATTTTGACCTCACTATCGGCTTTAGCATCCTCAGAAACTATGAAAACGACAACCATGACGAAAAAAATTAAAATGTTCGCAACCGCCATCTTTTTTTTTTTTTTTTTTTTGGTGGGAAATCATCAAATGACTCCTCCCGCTCTGGACGGAGCGAGAGGGAGTGTCAGACTTTTACTGACTAAAACCCACCCGTGTTCCTTCCGTTGCCTGTGTGCCGGGGCCGCGATATCCCTTTCGGACAAACTCGCAACCCTGGCAGGCATTGGCCCTTACGGACCCCGTCAGTTGGTGCTGACATCTCTTTGAGGCGCGCGTGGAACACAACGCGCCGTCGACCCGGGCCTGGTCCTAATCGGACAGCGAGCTACCCATTGCCCACCGTCCGCAAGCCCGCGCCTACGGTGGCCGGAAGTCGGCTCGCGACTCCCGACGTCCGGGGCGTCTCCTGCGGCGACTAGGGGCACGAGGGCGCGCATCTTGCATTTCCCTCGCGCGCTCCGCCTCCTCCTTCGCGAGCATTACTGCTTCGCAGAAGGAAGTGACGGCTTCCCATGCACTCTCGCTCCGGACCATGGCCTGAACCAGGGCCGGACGCGAGAGATCGCCGCTGCCGATCGCCTCCGTGAGGACACGGCGGTGCCCCGCCCAAGCCGGGCAGACGTCCACCGTATGCTCCACCGTGTCCTCCGGGCGATCCACACAATGGTAACACCCGGGCGTTTCCTCCCGCTTTATCCTGAACAGGAACCTCCCGAAACAACCGTGTCCGGTGAGGACCTGCGTCAGGCGGAAGGTGAGGACGCCGTGGCGCCTCTCTAGCCACTCCTCAAAGAGGGGACTTACCGCCGCAATTGTGGCGTGCCGAGCGCTGGGTTGCGACAATCGCACTCTCCATGCCGCCATGAGATCCCGCCGGAGCTCTGTACGCTGTGCCGTGGTTTCTCGCGGCAGCGGAGTTACACCCCGGCGTTTCGCCTCCTCGCGCAACTCCCACATGTGCGCGGACTTTTGCCTCCAGATCCCATGGCGGTAGTCCGGCAAGGAGGCTCGCCGCCTCACGGGAGACCGTGCGGTATCCTCTGACCAGCCTAATGGCCATGACCCTTTGGGACGCGTTCGATCGCTGGGCTGGTCGCAGCCTTAATGAACGCGCCCACACCAGTGCCCCGTAAAGGGCCATGGACCGCACGATCCCCACGTACAGCCTCCGGCAGGAGGCGTTTGGACCCCCTAGATTGGGCAGAAGCCGCTTCAAAGCAGCCCCAGCCCTCTGCAGTTTGGGAGCCAAACGTCGGAAGTGCTCCACGAAGTTCCACCGGCTGTCGAGGACGAGTCCCAGGTACTTCATCGTCGACTTGACACCGATGTGAACCCCTCCCGCCGTTATCTGGAAACCCGACAGTGGCGCGTTCCGAGGACCATAGAAACACATGGCCTCGGACTTGTGCAAGGCCACCTCGAGTCCCAGTTGCCGGATCCTATCGACGATTGTCGCAACCCAACGTGTCGCTAGTTCGGCCGCCGCCTCATGCGACCTCCCCTGCACCAGGACCAGCGTGTCGTCAGCGTAGCAGACTACGCTGACGCCGCTAGGGAGGTCGGCGCGCAGCACCCAGTCGTAGCCGATGTCCCACAGATGCGGCCCCAGGACCGATCCCTGCGGGACACCGCACGACATCTCTCGCTGGTTCCACTCTCCGTGGTGACCGGGGTAGCAACCGCCATCTTGGATTTACATTTCATTAATTTATTTATTTATTTAAACTTTTACACACAAAAAAGGTACAAAGGCGGACTTTAATGCCTTAGGCATTCTCTACCAGTCACCCAAGGGTGGTGAAAAGATTAGATGGCAGGTGCTCTGTTTGAGGGGAACGAAGAAAAAAATTAAAATAATTACATATATCATAATGCATTATAACTAAAATAGTTACAACGGTACATAAATAGATTATAAACTACATACACATACATACATATTTACTTTAATATATACCTATATTATATATATATATATACGTAAGGGTAAACACCGTTATCCTTGAAACCACTGGTTTGGTTTCATTTATAGAACGTAAAATCAATGGAAAATTACTACTTTTTTTTTTTTAAGAATATCTACATTTTACCACAAGAGTATTTTACCCTATGCGCTAGGGTTGACGACCTTGCGTCTCACAACACGGGAGGAGAGCGCGGGGAATACACCGCGCCACGTGACCCGACAGGTCGCGAGCGCGACCCCTCCCTCACCCCAGTCAGTCAGCTGTCTCGCTAGCGAGCGCATGTATGTAACGTCGCGTCGTCGTAGCGCCGCTCATTTCTCGCGCGTAAATAATTGTAGTTTGGTCTTACACAAATGAACAGTGAGTGAACTGAAATGGTATGGCTTTACGCTATCGCGGGTGATAACCTGAACGAGGCTCGTAGGACGTACGCAGAATTGTTCCCTGGACAACGTGTGCCAAATCGTGAAACGATGTTGGCGGCTACACAAAGGATCAATCAGTGTAAATCGGTATTTTTTTATTGTACATAAAATCCGCCCCTAAGACGACCCACTGACCAAAATCGTGATTAACTTTTTAAATACGCCAAAAATAGGTAGGTACCTGCCCAATGGTTTGGTTTCTTTTTCTTCAATTTCCTTGTTGTCGAATCAAATTTACATTTGGACTCGTCATATCGTCAAGTCATGCAACACCCAAGGTAGATATTTTTTTTTTTTTTTTTTTTCCGGGGTGGAAAATCCTCATGGATGTCCTCCGCCCTGGGGCGGGCGGAGGGGTCTGTCAGACTCTTACTGACTAAAAACCACCCCGGTGTTCCAACTCACACCTACGCCGGGGGTCGCGGGAACTTGAAATCTTCCGCAACCCCCGGCTGGTGCCGGCCCGCCACTGCGGGCCTCCTCGCGGGTCAGGGGGGGGAGTGAGGTGTTTGACTCCCCCCGCGACGTCTCAGAGGGGCGCGCGTGGAACACTACGCGCCGCCACCTCGGGTCCTGATGTGTGGGGGGCGACGGACGTCCCCAAGTCCGTCACCCCTGGACCCATTTAGGGGGGCTGGAAGAGGGCGTTATCCGCCCTCCGCCGACGCCCGGTGCGCCTGCTGCGGGCCGGGTGAGTGGACGAGATCTCCCTCTCCCTTTCCGCAGCCTCCTTCTGCGAGACGACTGTCTCGCAGTAGGAAACCACCGCGTCCCAGGACTCGCCGCTGCCGACCATCGCATTCACTACGGCCGGCAGCGACAAGTCACTGCCTACTTCTGAGATGAGGGCACGGCGCGGCTCCTAGATATTTTTGCCTGTCCTAAGCCAGGAAAAGTATGAAGGGAAAGTTGCATCACAGGTTTTGTGAATTTACACGTGTTGTGTAGGTAGGTAAGTAGGACGGGCGGCGACCGGCGATCGTTACAATAACTACCTACTTACTCCTACCCACTCGGGCGCATATCCATGAGTTTGCGGACGGTGTCGGATAAAAATCTTTTTAAATATTTACTCATTCATTTATTTTTATATTAAGTAAACTAACTATGGTTTGAGTGACAACGGTGTTTACCCTTACATCCTGTATATATACGTATATGTTTATACGAAATCAAGGGAGAGAGGTGTTGAGATGGCTCTATTTATTTTGAAAATAACTCCGCAATTTCCGCTTAAATGCATACCGACTGGTGGCCGTCCTGATATCAAGAGGAAGCGCATTCCAAAGAAGAATGGATTGAATATGAAAGGAAGAATGTACAAAGTCAGAAGTATGATAAGGACAAAGTAGGAGAAGATTGTTAGAAGAACGCAGATTCTTTGTGTGTTAAGAACATAAATATTGGAAGTGGGACACAAGATAAGAAGGAGGAGTGGGAGAGTTGAGAAAGGAGAAACCCGTGGTCAAAGGAGGAGTGAGAGAGTTGAGAAGGGAGAAACCCGTGGTCAAAGGAGGAGTGGGAGAGTTGAGAAGGGAGAAACCCGTGGTCAAAGGAGGAGTGGGAGAGTTGAGAAGGGAAAAACCCGTGGTCAAAGCGCGGAAACTTCTTCTTTGGCAAATGGACATCCATTTGAGCTCAGACCTGTAGCTCGACACATGGTCATATTTTCTGAGGTTAAATATGAATCAGATACTATTGTTAAGCAGTCTGTCAAGCTTATCCCGTAATACCCAAAAGAGTGGTTCAGCCCTTCTCAACATTATTATTTGGTCTACTTGCACATGCAAGTAGACCAAATAATAATGTTGAGATATTTTTTTATCTCGGAATCTCTGAGCTCGGAATGCTATACCTGGCGAAGTATATTATTATACCATGAGTCGCACCTATATTAAAAAGTACTCTGTGTCAGTCGCCGTCGCTCTGTTGAGACGAGAGGACTGCGCTCAAATTAGCTTCTCTGTGATTTTTGCGTAAATAATATTTTCGTAATTTATCACATTCTAGGAGAGAAACTGACACTACTTCCGAAACGATTATTAAAAGCGTTAAGAATTGAAGTAAATACCGAGGCTAAATAAAAATATAAAATTAATTGTTAATATTTGAAAGCTCAAGATTACATACATTTTATTTGACAGATTTTTGACTGGTATAGTACCTACAACTAGCGCCATTGTTCTGTATTTCGGTAAATTTTTTACGCAGAAAATTTACAACATAGCCACGTTCATCTGAAAGTTCACGCTGGAGATTTTAAATCATATTGCTACTATCTCAGGATCCAAATTCGTTTACTCCCACTTTTGTTGGCCAACTTCTTATAAGGTAATCCTTAGACTAACCATTTCGGGCGACTTTTGACCATCCCCTAAATAAAGGCATCAAAATAAATGGTTTTATTACGCGATTGTCACTGGGCATATTAAAATAAAAATAAAAAACGAAACGGCGGATTTTTTGCGTCAAAAGGTATGTTTAAAAAAAATTACTTCCTAACCTATTTATTTATTTATTTAAGGATTACCAACGAGGTACATTACAATTATCTTTTTACAATATAAAAACCATACAACATAATAACCCTTATCCTGTAATGCACACTCAATTACAGGTAACCACAGCTTACACATTATTGAGTACACATGCTCTGAATACAAAATTAATTAAATTAAAATAAGAATATATTTAAAAAAAAAACACACAAAACCTATCGAGTGGAATATCAAAATAGAAATAGTTTATTGTCCAGGTAATACAGTTAGCAGGTTCACAGGTTAACACCAAGTTGAGTCGACATGAGTAGCTTAAAATATTACCTATAGCTAGGTTATAAAATATTATTTGCTAGTGAACCCCAACCTAGACAGTCTGTATCTTGGGGCTTTGAAAAGTGATAAATGGTGGTGGTGGTGCAATTTCACCACCACCACCATTTATCACTTTTGTTTTTTTTTATCATGGAATGAGGAATGGTAATAGTCTAAGAATCACCGTTTTTTAAATATAGCTATTCAAAAGTTGCAATCTCCACAGGTAATATGCACACGTATCCTAGCCACCTGTGAGACACCTGTGAGTGAAAGTGTACACGGCGCACTTTTTTTAACGTGGTTAGTTTAGGTTAGGCCTAATCCACGGTCTATTGTGGTCATGTTTAATAAAATAATGTAGTTTTCAATAAAAAATTGAACCGTTGGAGATGATGGAAGCTGTGTGAAACTTCATTACGAAAACTATTCGTCAGAATCTGAATCTTCTACCGGAACTTCAAAAGCAGTGTCTTCGTCTTCTTCTTTTTCCTACTGGATACACGTTGTTGTAACAGCAGTCCATCTGATATGTCTCCTGACTGATAATAGTCTTCTGATGGCAATTCAACGTTGGAGCACGGCTGGACTTAACAACAGCTGGTACATGCTGATAAACAAAACAATCCAACTTTTTTGCAGCTGCATTTCGCATTACAGCCTTTTTTACAATTTCACAAATAATTAGTCAGGAGATTTTCCGGCGCAGGTGGAAGTAATGTCTCGATTGGTTCTAATGTATTATCATCAATGAACTTCCGCGACACTTGAACTTGATAATATACCCGAAATTGATGGAATCAACTGAACCCAGAAGATTTGAAGGTTGGAAGTTATTTGATGAAACATTAGAACCAATACAGACTTTACTTCCACCTGCGCCGGAAAAACCCCTGAATACAATTTTTTGCAATTGTTAAAAAGGATGTACCTAATGTGAAATGCGGCTGCACATGCGCGATCGATGGGGACTTTGACATTTCGTTTATATTGATGATATAAACAATCAAACCAAGATTCAGCTGTATGCGTAACCTTGAACGTCTATTTATATTGATGATATAAACAATCAAACCAAGATTTAGCTGTATGCGTAACCTTGAACGTCTATTTATATTGAAGATATAAACAATCAAACCAAGATTCAGCTGTATGCGTAACCTTGAACGTCTATTTATATTGATGATATAAACAATCAAACCAAGATTCAGCTGTATGCTTAACCTTGAACGTCTATTTATATTGATGATATAAACAATCAAACCAAGATTCAGCTGTATGCGTAACCTTGAACGTCTATTTATATTGATGATATAAACAATCAAACCAAGATTCAGCTGTATGCTTAACCTTGAACGTCTATTTATATTGATGATATAAACAATCAAACCAAGATTTAGCTGTATGCGTAACCTTGAACGTCTATTTATATTGATGATATAAACAATCAAACCAAGATTCAGCTGTATGCGTAACCTTGAACGTCTATTTTGACCGGACTATAAAAAAGAATCCTTACTGAAAACTGTTAAATAAAAAAAGTTTTTTGGAGACAATTTCAATTTTTTTTAAATTTTTGGTCTGGTTTTTGTTTTCTTAAATTTTCTTTTTTATTCACAAATGTTTTCGGCGTTTCTAATCGCGCTTCGCGCAGGAAAGGTTTCCATGACACATTTCTTTTTGTATTTGCACAATACAGTGCAAAATGCACTATACCAATATTATTTTTTACTTGGGTAACACTGTTGCTAATTGACTTTGCACGATCTTACAAAGCAAAATCCACGATATAGCATTATATTTTTTTTACTTGGGTATCACAGTTTTCCGCGAAGACATCGTGAAGTACAGATTGTACGAGGTCCTAAATAAAATTTGGTTACATTTGAATTTGAACCTTGTCTCGTAAACATTGAGTTTCAAAAATTTAATATGATCTAAGATTCTGAATTAAAGCTTAGCGTATAGTTTATGCAAAATAAACGGATATTTTTATTTTTTATCTAATGAAGAATTTAATTTAAAATAAAGCGAATGGGCAATGATCATATTTCATTTAAATATTGTAATTGAAAAACCATTTCGAGGGTTGCTGATCCCTGCGGTCCAACAAATATTCTAAGTTTATTGATATTTTTGTTCAATTATGTTCGTCCTTAATATGACAGATGTCATCATTCGCCTCACCTTGCCTCGCGGATGTGCTAACGAAATTTGATGCATCCCAAAACACCGTCGCTGATTTGCGTAAGGAAGTTAGCGATTTGCGCAACAGTGTGGCGGTAATTAGGTCACCTGTCGATGCGTCAAACGTCAACACAATGTCGCGGAGCCGGCCTCGATATATCGTCGTCGAATTCCGCGTCAGCAGTTTCGTCGCCAGCGCATCCGTCGATTGCCGAGCTTGCAGAGCGCCCCGCTGGCGCGCCCCGCAGCCCCGCGCTCGTCACCGCGGCTCCTCCGCGCTGCGCCGCCCGCGCCCCTTGCCCCGTCCCGCTGCCAGTATCTGCAGCCCTGGCGAAACCCCTACAAAGGAATTTCGCTAGCGTCACCGCGAGAGCCCCTGGCGCTCTAGCAGCGCCTATTGAGCCCATGCCAGTAAAGGCGCCGAATAGGGCTGATAATGAGGACGGTTTCGTGACGGTGCAAAGGAAGAAGCGCCGATCGCGAACAAACAAGAACCGCTGCGGCAAAGCTCCTACGGACCCCGAAGTGAGCTTGCGTGCCGCAAAGCTGAACACACCGGTGTACATCTCCCGCCTGCATTACACCACTAAGGCGGAGGACATCGTGGAGTACGTGCGCCAAAAGACGAGGTACACGCCGAGGGTGCAGACACTAGAGTCACACCGGAACGTCAACTTCAAGGCGTTTGTCGTGCGTGTACCGAACTGTTATCTGCCCCTTGTCATGGAAGAAGACTTTTGGCCGCAGGACGTGGTGTTCCGTCGCTTCCGCGGACAAGTTCCACACGACAGCACAAATTCGACCTAGTGCTAAGTGAAGTGCTACTAATATAGTCTAAGCCTTATTTATTAACACAAGTTTTTTTTTTTTTTTTTGCTTTTGTTAAAATATGTATGTTTAGGTTAAGGTATTTTTCTATGGGCCTGTGTTGCCTGAAATAAATGGTATTATTATTATTTCCTTTATTTCATTTATATACATATAATTTACATTTTTAAATATTTTTATAAAAATAAAAGGCAAAACAAAAACATTTAAAAATATAAAAAATAGTAGCCCACCGGTATCGGGAACAGGGTCCAAGCTACCGGTGGTCAGGGCTCCTGAGAGAGGAATCTCCTAACGATACGCGCCGTGTCCAGAAGTACCGCTTTCTGGATCAAGCCCTTGATCCAGCTGCCTACCGAGAGCCTCCTTAGGTGTTGGTCGAGGCTCTTGGCTATTATGCCAGTGGCCGTCACGACTATCGGCACAATGACTGCTGTATCCACTTCCCACATGTCGACAACCTCGTGAGCCAGGTCGAGATACTTGATCTGTTTATCTTTTTCAGCTTTCACGAGGTTCTCGTCATGCGGGACCGCTATATCAATAATCATTGTGCGACGCTCCAATCGATCTATCACCACTATGTCTGGCTTATTGGCAACAATAGTCCTGTCAGTGATGATAGATCGATCCCAATACAACGTGATATTGTCATGTTCGAGAACTGGGTCGGGCTCATACCTATAGTACGGTACTTCCGATTCCACAAGATTGTATTTCAGAGCAAGTTGCTGGTGGATAATCCTGGCTACAAGGTTGTGTCTATGCAAGTAGTCTCCGTTAGCCAGACGAGAACAGCCAGAAATAATGTGGCGGATTGATTTCCCCGGACGGTGACATGCCCGACAGATGTCAACCGTGCCGTCCTTCACAATGTATTTCCGGTAGTTGTTCGTCATCATAACTTCATCCATAATCGCAAAGACAAAACCTTCGGTTTCTCCAAAGAGATCACCGAATCGCAGCCAGGATACGGACGCTAATAGGTCTACATCGGGCCCATGTAAAGCCCGGTAAAAGCGCCCGTGAAGCTCTTTGCTCTGCCATACCTCCCTGCGGTCATTAGTATCTAATACTATAGGTTTGCGCCAGTTCTCGTTAGCCAAGGATAGCGGGGTAAGGCCCTTGTCCACCGAGATCACATCTCGGTGCATCCCCACGTCGGCTTCTAGGAAGTATTCCCTGAGACTGCATACCTCACGGTTGTGCAGGGTCTTAGCATTTAAGAAGCCTCGACCTCCACACTTCCGTGGGATATACAGTCTCATCACCGATGACCGTGGGTGATGCATCCGATTTGCGGTCAGTAGTGTGCGGACCCTCCTATCCAGGGCGTCAAGTTCCGTCTGGGTCCATTTGAGTATGCCGAAAGAGTACATCAAGACCGGCATGACCCAACCGTTGAAGGCGCGCACCTTGTTACCGCCTGATAAAGGACTATTTAATACTTTATTCAGGCGGCCAAAGAAGCGCTCCCTCAGCGATTGCTTCATGTCAGCAACGTTGATACCTAACGCTTCCGACATACCCAAATACTTGTAGGTTTCGATTGAGGAGAGGGATCTTAGGTGTATGGAGTCCGAGAGTTGGGTTCCCCCGGATTCCACAATCTCCCCTCGCTTTACATGCATGACCGCACATTTGTCCACACCATGGCGCTACTGAAAGTTTCGGTTACCTTCAGTAGCTCCATCAGTTGCAAATTGTTGGGAGCAAAGAGTTTCAAGTCATCCATGTAAAGGAGGTGAGATATAACCTGACCACCTCTCTTTAATCGATAGCCAAGTCCTGAGTCCTCCAGCAGTGTGCTTAGAGGATTCAAGGCTAGGCAGAACCAAAGTGGACTCAAACTGTCGCCCTGAAATATACCTCGCTCGATCCTTATCGGCTCGCTATTCCTCTGGATATGTCGACATCCTGGATAGCGAAGAACCGTCCTCCATTGCCCCATACATGACATCAGGAAGGTGCGTAGAGTTGCATCTACTTTATACAACTCCAGCACCTTCATGAGCCATGTATGGGGCACCGAGTCATAGGCCTTCTTATAATCTATCCAACATGTCGACAGATCCCTTCGGGAACGACGAACCTGTTGGCTAATGGCCATATCGATGAGGAGCAGCTCCTTAGTACCGCGGGACCCGTTCCTTTATAGACGTTCCTTTATAGACCGTCGGTAGACAAGTGATTGGCCTATAATTTTTGGGTTCCGCAGTACTACCTGATTTTTGGAGCAGATGAGTTATTCCTGTCGTTAGGAACTGGAGCAGCGACCCTGATTCTAAGGCTGACTGGAACTGGGATGCCAATCGGGCGTGCGATCTTTGGAACCATTTTATCCAAAAGTTGTGCAGCCCGTCCGGCCCTGGAGATTTCCAGTTAGGCAACGGACGGACTGCACAAGCTACATCTTGGGGGCTGATGGTAAGTGCCCCCATTTCTGGTATGCGCTCGCACGCCCTCTCGATCTTCCCAGTCCAATCTCCTTCGGTGTGATTGACAGGCGCCGACCAGATGCTTCGCCAGAACGAACACATGGCGTCATCATCTGGCAGGCGCGTATCAAGTACACCTTGATCCGGTCGCTCCCAAGCCCTGTAAACCCACCTTTCATCGCTCTGGAATGTGCGATTCTGAGTGTACCGCTCAACTCTCCGTCTGTACCGTCGAATACGGTTTGCCCATGCACAGATCTTCTGCTTCAGGAAGTCAATACGCTCTGTGACGCGGGTCAAATAATCTCGAGAGCTAATATCAGTCCCCGAGAACGCCCGCCTCACAAAGCGCATTACTCTAGGGCGAGTATTGCCCTCCCTGAAGCAGATTAGCTTGCCGATGAGTACTCTAGCCTCACCGATACGGCGCTCAATCCTGCACTGCCAAGCTGGAACAGCTGGTTTTGGTCGTGGAGCTCTGTCACTGTTGGGAAATTTAACGTGAGCTACACGACATGCCGCTACAGCTGCACAGTACAAGATCGAGTGGGTATCGGCGAGGTCTTTGCTGCCGTCAAAACAATTTGACAGCAGCGAGTCTAGAGTACACACTAGTGCCTTGTTTTTCTTGTGCATAGGCAAACGAGGTAAACGTGGTCTAAGTCCAGGTGGAGTGGAGCGTTACTCCCGGAAAGCATCCTCCAAAGCGCTCTTCAATCGTGCATTGCATTGGGAACTCACGGATATAACCCCGTCATCATCCTCTTCGCCACCGTGGTCGGGTCGCGGTGTACCACTGGGTGGATTTTGTAGTTGCACCGCAACCAGTGGCGAGGCAGGCGTAACACGGTTATTCCGTGATTCGAGGCGTAGTCGATCAAGTACGGCGTCGTCCAGCATATGGTTACGCTGAATGACCCGCACCTGATCCGAAAGTCGTTGGGCCAACACGTTGACAGCTGGTTCAAGCACCTGAAAAAGAGAGAGCATCCGAACAAGGTACGCGGTCAGGTTGTTTCACCCTTCTGTAGCCCCGTAGTATGAGCGCATGACATTCTCGTTGATGGATTGTGTCCATCTCATGCGCTGCACACATCCGCCGGGAGCTGGGACCCTATCAGAGGCCGGTGGGCCTCGAGGTCCTAAGCCGTCCGGAGGCCGGTGTCCTCCCCGTCGACGAACAGGTGGTGGCGTCGTGGGCGGAGAGAAATACTCGTCACTCGAGCACGACGCAACTGCCGCGGCTGGTGTTGTCCCAGCGTTCATAGTGGGGCTGGGTACCGGCGGCGGCGAGGCGGAGCTGAGCGACGAGCCCGGAGATAGTAGGCGTGCTCGACGTGTGGCTGATCTTGTCAACATTGTCTTGATTTTCTTATTTTCCCTTTTGTGTTCATTGTTCTGTTATCGGAGGTGACAACTGTAATGTCACCTCCGATTCGGCAGTTTTTATTAAAATTCTTTTACATTTTGGTGTTTATATTTGATCTCTTTATTGAATATTGTTTTGTGGTTTAGTTAAAATTGAACAAACTCTTGTAAAACTGCGTGTGAATTAATATTAAATACGAACACTAAAAAACAAGACGTGCAGTTGACACAGCGGTGTTGCCAGATTGTTATTATTATTTTCTTTATTACATTTTTATACATACAAATTACATTTTTAAATATTTTTATAAAAAAGAAATAAAATTTAAAAAAACATTAAAAAATATAAAAAGTAGTGGTCCATCGGCATCAGGAACAGGGTCCAGGGTGCCGGTGGTCAGGGCTCTAGAGAGAGGAACCTCCTCACGATGCGTGCCGTGTCTAGGAGTACTGCTTTCTGAATCAAGCCCTTGACCCAGCCGCGCAATGAGAGCCTCCTGAGGTGTTGGTCGAGGCTCTCCGCTATTAGGCCATTAACTGTTACGATTATCGGTACAATGATTGCAGAGTCCACGTCCCACATGTCGACAACCTCGTGTGCTAAGTCGAGATACTTGATTTTTTTATCTTTCTCAGCTTTCACGAGATTCTCGTCATGAGGGACAGCGATATCAACAATCATTGCACGGCGCTCTCGTCGATCTATCACCACAATATCAGGCTTATTGGCTACAATAGTCCTGTCAGTGATGATAGATCGATCCTAATACAATGTGGCCTGACCATTCTCGAGAACTGGGTCGGGCACATACCTGTAGTATGGTACTGTTATGTGGGTACCTACATATTATGAAGATAATAAGTAGGGTAGGCTAGTTTCTTAGTTTAAGGTTAACGACTGCTGCGTCAGTCCAATATATGAGCTTGTTCGTATCGGTTGCGTTATTTCATCTCCACCCCCCCCCTTCGGTTATAACAGTTGGCGACGAGGTCAAGTACAAGTTACGCGTACTTATCATATTTTAATATGGCGCAAGTATCTGCTACAGTTTCGGTCGGCACATTAACAGTGTTTAACCATGAACATCAAGAATGGCAGTTGTACAAAGAACGACTCGAACAGTGGTTTCTTGCAAACGAAATTGGGGTAGATGTGGATAAAGCCGGTATTAAACGTCGAGCTATTCTGCTGAGCAACTGTTCGGAATCAAGTTACAGATTGATTCGCGATTTGGCTATACCGCGGCAGGTCGGTACCTTGAGCTATGATGATGTAGTTGCTGTATTGGATGGACATTTTAAGCTAAAGAAGTGCACGTTCGCGGAAAGATACAAATTCCACAGTGCCACGCAACATGTCGGCGAAGGCTTGCCAGAGTGGGCGGCACGAGTACGTAGTTTGGCAATACACTGCGGGTTCGTGGCGTCAAATCTAGATGAACAGCTTCGCGATCGTTTTGTGCTGGGCATGGCACCAGGACCAGAGAGAGATAAATTATTTACCAAGGCGATGTCGGAGTTGACGCTCAGTAAGGCCTTGGATATAGCTGAAGGCGTACGCAGTGCGCGTATGGGGGCACAAGAAACAACTCGGCAAGCGGATATGAGTACAACACTTCAAGTGATGAAGATGGACACGGCAGCACAGCTTGGCACAGCTTGCGGCAGAAGCCCGCAGCGGCGCGGGTATGGGGCAGCAACACCCACAGCTAGCGGCGAGCGTGCTCGAGACGGCAACGGCTGCACAGCCTGCGGCTACGCAGGCCATCAGGCATCAACGTGTCGGTTTGTGCGGTATAAGTGCAAAAAGTGCGGCGTTCAAGGACATCTTAAGCGAATGTGTAAACAAACTGTAAAAAAACAAAATTATGTCGAGTGCTGTGGGGATAAAGATCGGATGATGAGTAGGTTAAATGAAGTTTTCCGTAGGTTACAGGACGCGGGCCTAGTTTTAAACATAGACAAATGCAATTTTTTTCAAGAATCTGTTTCCTACCTGGGGTTTGTCATTGACCGTAATGAATCAACATAAATCGCCGGAGAAAATTAAAGCTATTCTGCAAAGTCAAATTCCTACCAATACGTCAGAATTAAAATCATTTTTAGGAATGGTTAACTATTATCGGAATTTTATTAAAAATGCTTCATCAATTTTAAGTCCACTGCATGATTTGCTAAAGAAAAATGAGCCTTGGTCATGGACGAAGAAACATGAAGAAGCAGTGTCGTTCATTAAACGCGAATTAGTTTCTGAAACCACCTTAGCGCATTTTAATCCGGAAGCTACGGTAATTGTAACGGTAGATGCGTCACCGAGCGGGTTAGGCGCCGTTTTATCACAGGTCGAAGGTGGTATAGAAAAACCAATCTCGTATATGTCACGTTCACTTAATGCAGCAGAAAAACGCTACAGCCAAATCCAAAAAGAGGCTACTGCTATAATATTTGGAATTAGGAAATTCCATCAATACTTATATGGTCGAATCAAACCATTTATTTTGAGAACTGACCATAAACCTTTGGTTTCAATTTTTAATCCAGACAAGGGAATTCCAGAGATATCGGCAAATCGGTTGCAGCGTTATGCTATTTTTCTGTCCGCATACAATTATAAAATAGAATATGTAAGCAGTGTTCATAATTGTGCAGATTTCCTAAGTCGATCGGTAGGAGAAGACTTAAAAACGAATGACACACACTCAGCACGTGATGAGTCATTAGTCGATAAATCTAGTTATGTGCATTTTGTTTACAAAGGTGAAAGATTTTTATCGCTGACGGATATCAAGGATGCAATTAAGCTAGATAAGGTTATTACAACCGTCATCGACTATTTGACAAATGGTTGGCCAAATAAAATTAAAGAACCATTTGTTATGGATTATTATAGTCACCGGTTGGAATTATCGGTTGAAAATGGTTGTCTAATGAGGGGTCACAGGTTAGTGATTCCTAGAAGTCTGCGATACAAAGTGTTAAACGAGTTACACTCAGGTCATTTAGGAATCACAAAAGTGAAAGAAGAGGCACGCAATAGATTTTGGTGGCCGGGTATGTCTGTCGCCATTGAACAGCACATCGGCGCGTGCGCCGTGTGTTCATCACAGCGCGCTGCGCCCCCGCGCACACCCCTCACACCGTGGCCTTTCCCAGCGCAGCCGTGGCATCGTGTACATATCGATTTTTTAGGCCCGATTAGCGGAAAAACATTTTTAATTATAGTGGACGCGTATTCAAAATGGGTGGAAGTATTTGATGTTTCTTCGGGTGGTACTTCGCGAGTAGTAATAGAAAAACTATGCGAAGTAATGTCACGATTTGGCTTATTTCAAACAATTTGCTCGGATAACGGCACTTCTTTTGTATCGCATGAATTTAAACAATTTTGTACTCGAAATAATATCACTCATTTAACTTCACCAACATATAATCCGGCTAGCAATGGACAAGCGGAGAGCTATGTTAAGATTATTAAAAAAGCAATCAAATCATACTTGTTATCAGGTTCATGTTTAAGAGATTTAAATATTAAAATATCAGAATTCTTGCTTAACTATAGGAATTCTAAACATTCGACCACAAACAGATCACCCGCTGAAGTTTTGTTCGGTCATAAGTTGAGATGTAGATTGGATCTCCTGACACCGACCACCACTACGCCATCCAACGCAGCACTCGACACAATCGTTAAAGTCAAACAGTATTCGCAGATTGACAATTATCGTGGTAACCGTAACGTTTCGTTCAGTGTGGGTGACCAAGTCTTAGTGAAACTTTATAAACAACAAAAACATTATTGGTCACGTGGAATTATTATTAGAAATGTTGGCAAAACAGTTTATTTAGTGCAACTGAGAGAATCGGATCAAACGGTCAAAAGGCACGCTAATCAATTGCTGAAATACAGAGGGAGGGACGATGGGCCAAGCGAAGAGATCATTCCCGTATTTGTAATGCCATCACATCCGACGAGCTCCGGGCAGCTACCATCTCAAGTTTCGGTAGAAGAACTACCAGTTGAGACAGAAACGCCTGTATCTTTGGTTCCTCACGATGACCATTCCGCTGAAAAAGAAGTGATTTCGGCAGCTCCTTCCATAGAACCTGAGCCAGACACTCGGTCAAAACGGAATAGAACTGTGGTAGATTATAAGAAGTTTTTCTGACTAAAGGTGGAGGGATGTTATGTGGGTACCTACATATTATGAAGATAATAAGTAGGGTAGGCTAGTTTCTTAGTTAAAGGTTAACGACTGCTGCGTCAGTCCAATATATGAGCTTGTTCGTATCGGTTGCGTTATTTCATCTCCACCCCCCCCCTTCGGTTATAACAGGTACTTCTGACTCAACAAGGTTGTATTGCAAGGCAAGTTGCTGGTGGATAATCCTAGCCACTAGATTGTGTCTATGCAAGTACTCGCCGTTAGCAAGACGAGAACAACCGGAAACAATATGTCTGATTGATTCACCGGGACGGTGGCATGCCCGACAGATGTCAACCGTACCGTCCTTGACAATGTATTTCCGGTAATTATTCGTCATGATAACTTCATCCATAATCGCACAGACAAAACCTTCGGTTTCCCCGAAGAGATCGCCGAAACGCAGCCAGGATACAGATGCCAAAAAGTCTACATCAGGCCCATGGAGGGCCCGGAAAAACCGTCCGTGAAGCTCTTGGCCTTGCCAGACTTCCTTACGATCGTTAGTATCAAGTACTGCAGGTTTGCGCCAGTTCTCTTTCGCCAAGGAGAGTGGAGTGAGGCCCTTGTCCACTGCGACCACATCTCGGTGCATCCCCACGTCAGTTTGAAGGAAATATTCCCTGAGACTACAAATCTCGCGGTTGTGGAGGGTTTTAGCATTTAAGAAACCTCGACCCCCACACTTCCGCGGGATGTACAGTCTCATCACTGATGATCGTGGGTGATGCATCCGATAAGCTGTCAACAATGTACGGACCTTCCTATCCAGAGCGTCAAGTTCCGTCTGAGTCCATTTGAGTATGCCGAAAGAATACATCAAAACCGGCATGATAAAAGACTATTTAACACTTTATTCAGGCGGCCAAAGAAACGCTCCCTCAACGATTGTTTCATGTCGGTAACCTTGATGCCTAATGATTCCGACATACCCAAATACTTGTAGGTTTCGGTTGAGGAGAGAGATCTAAGGTGTATGGAATCCGAGAGTTGGGTTCCCACGGATTCCATAATCCCCCCTCGCTTTACATGCATAACTGCACATTTGTCCACACCAAATTCCATCCTGATGGCGCTACTGAACGTTTCTGTTACCTTCAGTAGCTCCATCAGTCGCAAATTGGTGGGGGCAAAGAGTTTCAGGTCATCCATGTAAAGGAGGTGAGATATAACCTGACCACCTCTTGTAAACCGATAGCCTAGACCTGAATTCTCCAGCAGTGTGCTTAGAGGATTCAAGGCTAAGCAGAACCAAAGCGGACTCAAACTATCGCCCTGGAATATTTCCCGCTCAATCCTGATCGGTTCATCGACCCCCCGGATCTGTCGACATCCTGGATAGAGATAGATATACATAGATTAGTATTATGTCGTTTATTTGCTTTCGTTCTCATCATTTACATTTTTAAATATTTCTTAAAAAAACTATATAAAAAAAAACATTTAAAAATATAAAAAATAGTGTTCCGCCGGTGTCGGGAGCAGGGTCCAAGCTACCGGTGGTTAGGGCTGCAGAGATAGGAACCTCCTCACAATGCGAGCCGTATCGAGAAGTACTGCCTTCTGGATCAGGCCCTTAATCCAACCGCCTAACGAGAGCCTCGAGAGATGTTGGTCGAGGCTTTCGGCCATCAGGCCATTGGCCGTTACGACAATCGGCGCAATGATAGCCGAGTTCACATTCCACATGTCGACAACCTCGTGTGCTAAGTCGAGATATTTTATTTGTTTCTCTTTCTCAGCTTTCACGAGGTTCCCGTCATGTGGAATGGTAACATCGACTATCATTGCGCGGCGCGCTAATCGGTCTATCACCACTATATCAGGCTTATTGGCAACAATAGTCCTGTCAGTAATGATAGACCGATCCCAGTACAACGTGACATGGTCATTTTCAAGAACTGGGTCGGGCACATACTTGTAATACGGTACCTCAGAATCTGCAAGTTTGTATTTCAAAGCAAGTTGCTGGTGAATAATCCTGGCCACTTGGTTATGCCTGTGCAAGTACTCGTACCTCATCACCGATGATCGTGGGTGATGCATCCGGTTTGCGGTCAGCAGTGTACGGACCCTCCTATCCAGGGCGTCAAGTTCGGTCTGAGTCCATTTGAGTATGCCGAAAGAGTACATCAAAACCGGCATGACCCAACCGTTGAAGGCGCGCACCTTGTTTCCGCCCGAAAGAAGACTAGTTAATACCTTCTTCAGGCGACCAAAGAAGCGCTCCTTCAACGATTGCTTCATGTCAGTAACGTTGATGCCTAACGTTTCCGACATACCCAAATACTTATAGCTTTCGGCTGCGGAGAGGGATCTAAGGTGTATGGAGTCCGAAAGTTGAGTTCCCTCGGATTCCATAATCTCCCCTCGCTTTACATGCATGACTGCACATTTGTCCACACCAAATTCCATCCTGATGGCGCTACTGAATGTTTCAGTTACCTTCAGTAGCTCCATCAGTCGCAATTTGTTGGGGGCAAAGAGTTTCAAGTCATCCATGTAGAGGAGGTGAGATATGACCTGACCACCTCTCCTCAACCGATACCCCAGACCTGAATCCTCAAGCAGTGTGCTTAGAGGATTCAGGGCTAAGCAGAACCAAAGTGGACTCAAACTATCGCCCTGAAATATTCCCCGTTTAATCCATACAGGTTCATCATTCCCCTGGATCTGTCGACATCCTGGATAGCGAAGGACCGTCCTCCATTGCCCCATACACGACATCAGGAAGGTGCGCAGAGTTGCATCTATCTTGTACAATTCCGGCACCCTCATGAGCCATGTATGTGGCACCGAGTCGTAGGCCTTCTTATAGTCTATCCAGCATGTCGACAACTCCTTGCGGGATCGACGAACCTGTTGGCTTATGGCCATGTCGATGAGGAGTAGCTCCTTAGTACCGCGGGACCCGTTCCTACACCAATTTGAGAGGCAGACATAATTGAATTACTGTCAATATGTGTGTTGATTTTCGCTCTCAGAATGGATGTAAGAAGTTTATAGACCGTCGACAAACATGTAATCGGTCTATAGTTCTTGGGTCCCGCAGGACTACCTGACTTATGGAGCAGGTGGGTAACGCCTTTTGTTAGTGACTGTGGTAGCGACCCAGACTCTAAGGATGACTGGAATTGAGATGCTAGGCGAGTGTGCGAACTAGTCAGCCATTTTAACCAAAAGTTGTGCAGTCCGTCCGGTTCCGGTGATTTCCAATTCGGTAACGGACGGACTGCTCTGGCTACGTCTAATGGCGTGATAGACACAGGTTTACTATTATTATTATTATTCCTCAAAGTACAAAAGGGAAGGTAAGTGTTACGATTATATTTGCTTTCACAATATCGTGAAAAAAGCAATTTTATTGAGTTTGTTTTCATCATGACTCTTAATGTAGTGTAATACTTTGATTATGATCTGCTCGCACTTGCCCGGTTTTTTAATCAACGCCTATAACTTACAAATTAACATCGGATGTAGGTATTTATAAATAAGATAATAATTATGTTCAGGTAAATAAAAACGTTTAAAATAGTAGCGCACCAGCATCTATACGTACATACAGGAAAAGTTTTTAACCAGTGCGCAAATTTTTTTTGGTGGTTCAAAATCAGTAATAGAACACATTTCCATTATTTATTCAATATTTTTTTTAATTTGTTTATCCTACTTTAAATCAGTAAAATATGGACACAATCTATTCGTAATAATATCAATGGGCGCGCGCAGCGGCCGTCCCAAGCGGCGGTGTTGCACGGGGGTGAAACCTCCCCTCCCACCCGCGCGCCGGGCGCTGTGACCCTGACCGACAGTTCGCTCATCGCACGCGCTGTCGTGTGACGTCGCGTTTAATCGCTTTCCCGCGCTGCACGACGTGTGTCGTACTTGTACAGACCTACCGGTCACGATGTCAGACTTCACTAACCGCGAGTTTTATGAGATGGTGCGAGTGTATGTACTGAGTGGTGAAAGTTTTCGAGCAGTTCACAGAGCATACCTCGAATGCGAGCCCATGGAATCCTTAACCCCGTGAAAGGAAAAGACCATTTTAGCGGCATAAGGTATTAAGTAATGTAAATTTAATTGATAATAATGCTTTATTTTCTGTATTTTGATGGTCCTAAGCCCATTAAATATGAAGGAAATATTGGAATTACTCTTCAAATAACTTCAGGATAAAATTAGCGATCAATACATTGTAAGTATTGTAACCCACGTAAATACCTACGCCGGCGAATCGAGCGATCACACAGCTGATAGGTAGGTACTTCCGCGCGTTCCGCTTCGCCGCGCGCCACCGGGTAGCCATACAACCACTTTTAAAGTAAACATCTTTCGTTAACGATAACTTTTTTTTTTGTACTATGACGTATCAAAATAAAAAAGTATGTTCAATAAAACTCGTTTAAGTTTAATTTGTCAAAATTTGCGCAGTGGATAAAAACTTTTCCTGTATAATAAAATCGTAGCGAAGTTAAAACTGTACATTTAATATTTTTGAAAAAATGTAATTGCTACGAGGTCCTGGATCGATTCTAATGCCAAAAATATAGTTTTTAGAATTTTTGTCTGTTTATCCGTATGTATGTTTCAGCATCACGCAAATTCAACTGGACAGATTCTGATAATATTTGGCATAGATATTCCCTATAAGTCTGGTCGAGCTATAGGGTATAAACTATCACGCTATTTGCTATGGGGGATGAGTTATATTAGATTATGTTGGTATTCTTCTCCGAAAATCTTAAAAGGACGCGCCGAAATGTTAGAATATTGCAGATAGTTACCGATTTAACATTTTAAATGATTATCATCACGCTATATCTTTATGAAGCCAAGCAGCCAATCATGAAATATAAGAACGGCTATTTCAGCTAACTTTCAACAACATCAAATAACTAAGGGAGTTGCACAACTCTTTCTAAAGCAGTGGTTGTAAGATCGATTCTCAACTATTGGTGTTTTTTGTGATTCTTTTTTTTACATTAACTATTAGTATTTTTTTTCTTTATATAGAAAAAAAAATACTAGTCTGTCAGTAATTAATTAATACTTAATTCACTAAAAAAGGTAAACTTGGTAAGCAATAAGAAATTGCTACAGATTTGTCCTAGCGATTTTAAAATCTGTGTGTGGACGTGAAATGTTGAAGTCGCTACGAGTGTAGTACTTAGCATTATTTAACAGATAATACGCTCTGTAAAAATTTACTAAGAGAAATAAACGATCACTATTTTTAGGGTTCCGTACCTCAAAAGGAAAAACGGAACCCTTATAGGATCACTCGTGTGTCTGTCTGTCTAAATCTAATTGACCGATTAAGTTGAAAGTTGGTACACATATGTATTTCTGTGACCCAAACACGGACGTGTAACATAAATAAAACAATTTTGAATATGGGGGTCAGTTTTGGGGGGCAAATAGGAAAAATTTAAAAAAAAGTTTTGCAATCTGTACCGTGTGACATATCAAATAAAAGGGCTTACTGCGAGGATTTCTAATATATTTTTTTAATCATTTTAAAATAAATACTTTTAAAGATATTTAAGAAAATAGATGAAAATTTACCATTCCCCCCCCTTATCTCTGAAACTATTGATCCGAAAATTTTGAAAAAAAATCAGAGTATAGTTCTTTGCTTATAGATTACAGGAAAACCTATAAGAAGTCTATTGTCTTAAAATAACATGGTAAATCACTCAATATTGTGCGTAGAAACTTACATTTACAGTTGGAATGTATGGGGAACATGCTTTTCAACTACAATGTTAAGTTAGTTCTTGGGATAAATTTTATTCATCCCAACTACGGAACCCTTAATTGTGCGTGGTCCGACACGCACTTGGCCGGTTTTTAATATTATTTGCGGTTATTACTTCACACAGTACAGGACCCATTGTCATTTGTGTTCCTGAGGACAGTAGGTTGATAATGCAGAGTTTCCCAAATTCCGTGCAGCCTGCGTAGCACGTCACCTTTCCGACGGTGACCAACACCGAGAGAAGGCCAGCGTCAGCGACAATCCCAGTAGTTTGCGGCATTTGTTTGCCATAATTTTAGTGTTTTGTGGAATCGCAAACCCAGTTCTGTTAGGAGAGAAATATCAGCATCATCTATCCGATACTTTGGATTCGAAGCTTCAGTGGGGCCCACATATAACCAAATTGTCGAAGCGGTTAAGCTCTGCAGCCTACGCGGTGTATAAAAGCCGTCATTTGACTGATGTAGAAACAGCTCGATTAGTATATTTTAGTTATGTCCATAGTGTAATGTCGTACGGCATTTTGTTATGGGGAAATGCAGCCGACATACAGGCTATATTTGTGCTGCAGAAACGAGCCATTCGAGCAATATATATTTACAACAAACTCCCAAGTACTCCAATGTACCCCCCCCCCCCCCCCCCCCCCAGATGACACTATATGAGTTCATATACTCGTAATTACTTCGTTTATTTTATTTGACTGTATAAGTCAATTTATTTTTTTTACTTATTATTGACATAATCTACTCATTACAGTTTTTTTTTTGTATGAGTTGTATTGCAATATATGTTTAGCTAGCGACCTCGAATATTTATTATTTTATTGTCTGAGCAACCGGCAGCAAGTTCATCATGCTCCCTTAGATGTCACTGCTTGCGGTAGCGTCGGGGGTCGGGCTTTAGTATAGATTTCGATGATTATTTAGTTGGTATATTGGCGTGTGCTAGCTGGCATATAGCAAATAATTTAATTTAATGTTTTACGTTGCGTAATGTACATTATTTTGCATAACTGCTATTGTATAGAATCAAGTTTTCTAACTGTACAGACAGCTGTGCTGCTGGGGAGTTTGTTGCGCCACTTCTTCTTCCCAGCTAAGCACTAGGAAGTGGTGAAGGGTGGGCGTTTTTGGGGGACTGTCTAAGTAATTATGACGTTTGAAAAGTGCTGATTCTCAGCCTATTTTGAATAAATGACTTTTGAATTTGAATTTGAATACTTTTTACGAAACTTGCGGCGTATATCTGAAGGTGACATTAAACAAAATGATGAACGCGTTATTAACAGCTATAAACTAATTATGAGTACCATCTTCTACGATAACCACTTACTCGTCGTGTTTGATGAGAGGGGTAGGTAAGGGTTGTGCGGGTGAAACGTGAACTTTTGCTTGCTTTTTGCGCCCTCTTAAATCAAAAAGCGTGGAATGTTTTGTTTAAATTAATTAAAAGTACCCACACACAGCTAACATGACATAAAAAACACGTGTTTTTTTGTTATTTCAGTTTTTACTTTACTATTTATCTTGTTGCTATGATAGGTTTTTTTGACTAATCTTCAATCTTTCTTTGTAATGTGGTGGGCTGTATGGCTTCAAATACAACAACAAACAAATTTTCATTAATAATATATCGTTCTCATTACAAAATGGCATTTGTATGTTTATTCACAAACTCAATACAATATTAATTTTATCTTAAATTCTAACATAACATCATAGTCCTGTATCACAAGTCAAGCTAAAATTTAATTGTTTGATTTTTTTTAAGTGGTTCAGCCAAGATTCACCTCTTCTCTTACCGACAAAAGCTTTAAAAAACCTTAAATTGTTTTCAGAGTAGATATCGCCATGCCCCTTCATCATCATCATTTCAACCGACAGACGTCCACTACTGGGCATAGGCCTCCCCCAAGTGTCGCCACAACGACAAATCCTGTGCATCTCGCATCCACGGCATTTCCATTCACCAGCATTCAGGGCATTTCATTTCTACTTTCAGCAATAATGATGTGCCCATGAAGAACATTCGAGAATGTATGCAAAAATATCATTCAGACATAATAATACATTATATGTACATATTATGTATGAATTCAAAATAAAATATAAGTAGACAAATATTATGGTCGAGACTGTACCTACCTACTATTATACATATTTTACACTATTTTCGTTTTGTTTTATTTTATTTACATCTTACACTAAAACCAACAGGACCCATGTCTTTGGGTACTTATAATGTTTATAAAATATTTATTTTTCTAGCCAGACCCATTTAAAAAAAATGTACTCTACTGTCAGGGCAAATAATTGTTTAGCGGAAATCGAAGTAGTGTGTCACACACTACGTCGATTTACGACTGCCAGAGGCAAAGAAATGTAGTAAGTTGTGATTTGTTTAGCGGAAATCGAAGTAGTGTGTCACACACTACGTCGATTTACGACTGCCAGAGCCAAAGAAATGTAGTAAGTTGTGATTTGTTTAGCGGAAATCGAAGTAGTGTGTCACACACTACGTCGATTTACGACTGCCAGAGCCAAAGAAATGTAGTAAGTTGTGATTTGTTTAGCGGAAATCGAAGTAGTGTGTCACACACTACGTCGATTTACGACTGCCAGAGCCAAAGAAATGTAGTAAGTTGTGATTTGTTTAGCGGAAATCGAAGTAGTGTGTCACACACTACGTCGATTTACGACTGCCAGAGCCAAAGAAATGTAGTAAGTTGTGATTTGTTTAGCGGAAATCGAAGTAGTGTGTCACACACTACGTCGATTTACGACTGCCAGAGCCAAAGAAATGTAGTAAGTTGTGATTTGTTTAGCGGAAATCGAAGTAGTGTGTCACACACTACGTCGATTTACGACTGCCAGAGCCAAAGAAATGTAGTAAGTTGTGATTTGTTTAGCGGAAATCGAAGTAGTGTGTCACACACTACGTCGATTTACGACTGCCAGAGCCAAAGAAATGTAGTAAGTTGTGATTTGTTTAGCGGTAATCGAAGTAGTGTGTCACACACTACGTCGATTTACGACTGCCAGAGCCAAAGAAATGTAGTAAGTTGTGATTTGTTTAGCGGAAATCGAAGTAGTGTGTCACACACTACGTCGATTTACGACTGCCAGAGCCAAAGAAATGTAGTAAGTTGTGATTTGTTTAGCGGAAATCGAAGTAGTGTGTCACACACTACGTCGATTTACGACTGCCAGAGCCAAAGAAATGTAGTAAGTTGTGATTTGTTTAGCGGAAATCGAAGTAGTGTGTCACACACTACGTCGATTTACGACTGCCAGAGCCAAAGAAATGTAGTAAGTTGTGATTTGTTTAGCGGAAATCGAAGTAGTGTGTCACACACTACGTCGATTTACGACTGCCAGAGCCAAAGAAATGTAGTAAGTTGTGATTTGTTTAGCGGAAATCGAAGTAGTGTGTCACACACTACGTCGATTTACGACTGCCAGAGCCAAAGAAATGTAGTAAGTTGTGATTTGTTTAGCGGAAATCGAAGTAGTGTGTCACACACTACGTCGATTTACGACTGCCAGAGCCAAAGAAATGTAGTAAGTTGTGATTTGTTTAGCGGAAATCGAAGTAGTGTGTCACACACTACGTCGATTTACGACTGCCAGAGCCAAAGAAATGTAGTAAGTTGTGATTTGTTTAGCGGAAATCGAAGTAGTGTGTCACACACTACGTCGATTTACGACTGCCAGAGCCAAAGAAATGTAGTAAGTTGTGATTTTTTTAGCGGAAATCGAAGTAGTGTGTCACACACTACGTCGATTTACGACTGCCAGAGCCAAAGAAATGTAGTAAGTTGTGATTTGTTTAGCGGAAATCGAAGTAGTGTGTCACACACTACGTCGATTTACGACTGCCAGAGCCAAAGAAATGTAGTAAGTTGTGATTTGTTTAGCGGTAATCGAAGTAGTGTGTCACACACTACGTCGATTTACGACTGCCAGAGCCAAAGAAATGTAGTAAGTTGTGATTTGTTTAGCGGAAATCGAAGTAGTGTGTCACACACTACGTCGATTTACGACTGCCAGAGCCAAAGAAATGTAGTAAGTTGTGATTTGTTTAGCGGTAATCGAAGTAGTGTGTCACACACTACGTCGATTTACGACTGCCAGAGCCAAAGAAATGTAGTAAGTTGTGATTTGTTTAGCGGAAATCGAAGTAGTGTGTCACACACTACGTCGATTTACGACTGCCAGAGCCAAAGAAATGTAGTAAGTTGTGATTTGTTTAGCGGAAATCGAAGTAGTGTGTCACACACTACGTCGATTTACGACTGCCAGAGCCAAAGAAATGTAGTAAGTTGTGATTTGTTTAGCGGAAATCGAAGTAGTGTGTCACACACTACGTCGATTTACGACTGCCAGAGCCAAAGAAATGTAGTAAGTTGTGATTTGTTTAGCGGAAATCGAAGTAGTGTGTCACACACTACGTCGATTTACGACTGCCAGAGCCAAAGAAATGTAGTAAGTTGTGATTTGTTTAGCGGTAATCGAAGTAGTGTGTCACACACTACGTCGATTTACGACTGCCAGAGCCAAAGAAATGTAGTAAGTTGTGATTTTTTTAGCGGAAATCGAAGTAGTGTGTCACACACTACGTCGATTTACGACTGCCAGAGCCAAAGAAATGTAGTAAGTTGTGATTTGTTTAGCGGAAATCGAAGTAGTGTGTCACACACTACGTCGATTTACGACTGCCAGAGCCAAAGAAATGTAGTAAGTTGTGATTTGTTTAGCGGTAATCGAAGTAGTGTGTCACACACTACGTCGATTTACGACTGCCAGAGCCAAAGAAATGTAGTAAGTTGTGATTTGTTTAGCGGAAATCGAAGTAGTGTGTCACACACTACGTCGATTTACGACTGCCAGAGCCAAAGAAATGTAGTAAGTTGTGATTTGTTTAGCGGAAATCGAAGTAGTGTGTCACACACTACGTCGATTTACGACTGCCAGAGCCAAAGAAATGTAGTAAGTTGTGATTTGTTTAGCGGAAATCGAAGTAGTGTGTCACACACTACGTCGATTTACGACTGCCAGAGCCAAAGAAATGTAGTAAGTTGTGATTTGTTTAGCGGAAATCGAAGTAGTGTGTCACACACTACGTCGATTTACGACTGCCAGAGCCAAAGAAATGTAGTAAGTTGTGATTTGTTTAGCGGAAATCGAAGTAGTGTGTCACACACTACGTCGATTTACGACTGCCAGAGCCAAAGAAATGTAGTAAGTTGTGATTTGTTTAGCGGAAATCGAAGTAGTGTGTCACACACTACGTCGATTTACGACTGCCAGAGCCAAAGAAATGTAGTAAGTTGTGATTTGTTTAGCGGAAATCGAAGTAGTGTGTCACACACTACGTCGATTTACGACTGCCAGAGCCAAAGAAATGTAGTAAGTTGTGATTTGTTTAGCGGAAATCGAAGTAGTGTGTCACACACTACGTCGATTTACGACTGCCAGAGCCAAAGAAATGTAGTAAGTTGTGATTTTTTTAGCGGAAATCGAAGTAGTGTGTCACACACTACGTCGATTTACGACTGCCAGAGCCAAAGAAATGTAGTAAGTTGTGATTTGTTTAGCGGAAATCGAAGTAGTGTGTCACACACTACGTCGATTTACGACTGCCAGAGCCAAAGAAATGTAGTAAGTTGTGATTTGTTTAGCGGTAATCGAAGTAGTGTGTCACACACTACGTCGATTTACGACTGCCAGAGCCAAAGAAATGTAGTAAGTTGTGATTTGTTTAGCGGAAATCGAAGTAGTGTGTCACACACTACGTCGATTTACGACTGCCAGAGCCAAAGAAATGTAGTAAGTTGTGATTTGTTTAGCGGTAATCGAAGTAGTGTGTCACACACTACGTCGATTTACGACTGCCAGAGCCAAAGAAATGTAGTAAGTTGTGATTTGTTTAGCGGAAATCGAAGTAGTGTGTCACACACTACGTCGATTTACGACTGCCAGAGCCAAAGAAATGTAGTAAGTTGTGATTTGTTTAGCGGAAATCGAAGTAGTGTGTCACACACTACGTCGATTTACGACTGCCAGAGCCAAAGAAATGTAGTAAGTTGTGATTTGTTTAGCGGAAATCGAAGTAGTGTGTCACACACTACGTCGATTTACGACTGCCAGAGCCAAAGAAATGTAGTAAGTTGTGATTTGTTTAGCGGAAATCGAAGTAGTGTGTCACACACTACGTCGATTTACGACTGCCAGAGCCAAAGAAATGTAGTAAGTTGTGATTTGTTTAGCGGAAATCGAAGTAGTGTGTCACACACTACGTCGATTTACGACTGCCAGAGCCAAAGAAATGTAGTAAGTTGTGATTTTTTTAGCGGAAATCGAAGTAGTGTGTCACACACTACGTCGATTTACGACTGCCAGAGCCAAAGAAATGTAGTAAGTTGTGATTTGTTTAGCGGAAATCGAAGTAGTGTGTCACACACTACGTCGATTTACGACTGCCAGAGCCAAAGAAATGTAGTAAGTTGTGATTTGTTTAGCGGTAATCGAAGTAGTGTGTCACACACTACGTCGATTTACGACTGCCAGAGCCAAAGAAATGTAGTAAGTTGTGATTTGTTTAGCGGAAATCGAAGTAGTGTGTCACACACTACGTCGATTTACGACTGCCAGAGCCAAAGAAATGTAGTAAGTTGTGATTTGTTTAGCGGTAATCGAAGTAGTGTGTCACACACTACGTCGATTTACGACTGCCAGAGCCAAAGAAATGTAGTAAGTTGTGATTTGTTTAGCGGAAATCGAAGTAGTGTGTCACACACTACGTCGATTTACGACTGCCAGAGCCAAAGAAATGTAGTAAGTTGTGATTTGTTTAGCGGAAATCGAAGTAGTGTGTCACACACTACGTCGATTTACGACTGCCAGAGCCAAAGAAATGTAGTAAGTTGTGATTTGTTTAGCGGAAATCGAAGTAGTGTGTCACACACTACGTCGATTTACGACTGCCAGAGCCAAAGAAATGTAGTAAGTTGTGATTTGTTTAGCGGAAATCGAAGTAGTGTGTCACACACTACGTCGATTTACGACTGCCAGAGCCAAAGAAATGTAGTAAGTTGTGATTTGAATTTACAGGCAATTTGCTTAAGAATCATTTCCCCTGACTGTACATTTATTATTACATTAACTTGTTATTTAAATAATAATTATTGTGATAGCATATTGTATTTTAATCTAACACCACACTTGGAAAAGTCTTAAAAATTTCATGATTGTTGCTATAAATATTGTATAACGTAAACACCGTATAAAAGCTCGTGCAGACTAGCGCGACGTGTCACGCGAAGCGACTCCGGTAATTGTTCTACCGTGAAGTTTTCTTAGATATATTTTTTGTTAGAGTCGTTTCGCGCTGTCGCGTCACGCCGGTCTGCACGATACTTTACTATAACGCTACGTGCATCCATATTCAGTTCTCACTAAATCATTTTCGATTACTTTCTATAACAGAAAGCAAAGTAGTCATTTACTTTCTTTCTTGTTTCTTTGTTCTATATTTGCATTTTCCAATGACTTCGTGAACCAGTCGTGCGAATATATCACAAAAAGCAAAACCTATCACACCCTCAAAAATTAAAAAAAATATAACTAAAATGCTACAAGTAAACTGGCAAGCGCCCACAGTAGCCTCAAGAACAGCAACCCTAGGATGGCGCAGAAGGTGTAGTGGAGCAGCCTGAGCCTGTTGAGTTTCTTGAGGCCGTCGGGGACGGTCTCCACGGGGTCCTTGAGCAGGTATACCCTGACGCCCCGGACGTAGTTGTAGAAGTACTCGTTCCAATCCACAGCGCTCATGTCAAAGTCAAACATCTTCTTGTCAGCCACACAGAGCTCACTGAACAACTTCTGAGTGTTACTGTTGTCGAACTTCCACTCTCGGGTCGCGAAGTAAGCCATCACTTCAGAAAACTTTGTTATTTTTGCGTAGGTTTTTCTTAACCTGCGGAAAATGAAAGGGAGTTAATAAAATAAATAATAATAGCAGTGATAGCCTAGCAGTGATAGCCTAGTCAAGTCATAGGTCTCGAGTTCGAACCCAAGGCACGCACCTCTGACTTTTCGGATTTATGTGCGTATTGTATATTATCACTTGCTTCAAAAACGGTGAAGGAAAACATCGTGAGGAAACCGGCATGTCTGAGAGATATTTCTTGACGGCATGTGAAGCCAAGTCAGAGGCCCATGGGCGGCTTTAAAACTCTGACACCAGGTTAGTTACTAACCACACGAAAAGAAGAAGAATAAAATAAATTGGCTGGTCTCTTTCAAACGTTCAAAGCAGTTTCAAAATGCTGATCACTATTTCCGCAGACATCTAGCATCCGCGGGATTAAATATCAGCAATTTTTTATAAGGGACAATTAATTGCTTAGAGCTTTTTAGGGTTCCGTAGTAAACAAGGAACCCTTATAGTTTCGCCTGCCACCACCAGCCGGCCACCAGCACCAGCTGTCTGTCCGTCTGTCTGTCCGCGGCTTAGCTCAGAGACGGTTAGTACTAGAAAGCTGTAATTTGGCATATTCAGGGTGGATTTTTGAGATGGGGCAGTAAGGACATGTCGCTAGAAGAAAACGGTCTTAAGAGACTGTCCTTAACTTTTTGAGAAATTTTGATCTGCTATCACAGATTTTGAAAAAAAATTACTGTCAGCAAGAAAATGGGCAGTTTTCACAAAAACTTTTTTTGATGCCAATCGATCCTGTTTCTTATAAGGATCAAAAAACTCTACTGGACCAACTGAGGTTTGAGTACCAGAAAAGGCAGAAATCACAAAAATATTTTCCCATACATTTCGTAAGAAAAAATCTCCAACATACTTTATTATGATAGACAGACTAGCCAAACAGAAACAAAAAATTAAAACTTCGAACGAATGCGCGTTATAATTTTATTTACTATAAGAACAAGATAGTTTGTTGCTTGTGATGTCCGACGTTCTGAGAAAAAAACCAGCTAAGTGCATGTTAGACCACGCACAATGAAGGGTTCCGTAGTTGGGATGAATTTATCTCAAAAACAAACTTATAACATTGTAGTTGAAAAACATGTACTACCATACATCGATATACTTTACGGTCAATTCTCTGCAAGTGTAAGTTTGTAAAACATTTTTTTTTGTGTGGTAAATCTACAAATTATCGATTTTCGGACTTTTCCCTTTACTTGTGTTATGAGACCTTGCTTCTTGCCTAATTTCATAATTCTAGGTTAACGGGAAATACCCTGTAGATTTTGATTTATTTGCGAATATCAAAATAATTATGTCGTATAAATGGCCGTATTTTTTATTGCGTTGACTTAGAAGCTTAATTTTTTTTAACTTCAAGGGACCACAGACCTACGTATTTGATGTTATTTGTTCAACTTGATACCTCCACGCGTTCCTGAGGGTCGTGAGAGACTGACGGACGGACAACGATGTGATCCCAAAAGGGTTCCGTATTTTCCTTTTGAGGTACGGATGTTTAAAAATTACTTCAAATTATTTATAACTTTCAGACTTGTTTAGAAAACGTTAAAAAAGACTGTCCTCTAGAAAAGTCAGAAATTGCAAGAAAAAAATACTACCTGCCCATGTAAAAAGTTTTTTCAAAAGCAACAAATGTTCTAAATTTTGTTCTCTATTCGTTCGAAATTTGAAGTTCAATTTGTTTTAGTTTAGTTTCGTCCAGTCTATCATCGTAAAATAGTAAGTTGGAGTCACATTTCCTACGAAATGTATGGGAAAAGTTTTTTGCAATTTCTAACTTTTCTAGTACTCAAACCTCAATTGGTCCAGAAGAGTTTTTTGATCCTTATAAGAAACAGGATCGATTGGGATCAAAAAAAGTTTTTGTGACAACTGCCCATTTTCTTGCTGACTGTAATTTTTTTTCAAAATCTGTGAATGCAGATCGAAATCTTACAAAAAGTTAAGGACAGTCTCCTAAGACCGTAAATTTTTTTGTTAGAGTCAAGTGTCCCCCCCCCCGCTTCTAGCTAAATGGTTGTACTTGGACTTGTGAAAAAATTCACAGCAGTAGTATATATAACGAAATTAAAAGGAAAACTATCTGAGCTGAGTAGGCTGTACCTACAGGTTAACGAGTAATAATCAACCAACTTAAATTTGCGGTTTGAAAAACATGATCTCCCATACATTCCGTATGGGAGAACATGTTTTTAAATTACAATGTTAAGTTTGTTCTTGGGAGTTCAACTACGGAACCCTTCATTGTGCGTGGTCCGACACGCACTTGTTGTTATTTTGAAGGAGTTTGTATGGCAAAACTATAGTCTGCTCCAAAAGTATCTGATGGAAGTGTAAACAAACCCAGTTCAGCTTTTTGTTATAAAATCAGAATTTTGGGTGTAAGCATTCAAATAATCAAATCAAAGCACTCCATCTTTGGAAGTGGCACTACAAATTAGCATCCACGGGTACGTTTTATGATCCGTTTGTTTACATGTCCATCAGACACTTTTGGAACAGTTCATACCACATACTTACCTATTTCTGTCACCAAGCAGCGTTGCTGTGTTGTAGTTTAAAGGGTATTGGTGGGCTGTCGGCTTGTTTGGTGGACGAGGAAATGAGAGGTACTCACATGGGCTTCTTGCCGATGATGACGGCTATGGCGTCGATGATGTAGGCAGGGATCCAGTGCAGCAGTAAGCAATACAGCGAGTACAGCGTCTTGGAGTTCGTCAGCGTGAACAGGTAGTAGTAAATGGCCTGGACTGTCGGTACTTGGAAGCCGTATACCTCGTTGTATTTCATGAATTTCTCTGGAAGAGAAGAGTTTTGTTACAGATTATACATACATATAGCACAGTATTTTTCTTTTTTATAAATTATGCTGCAGGCTGCTAAAATGTTTATCGAATGTGAATTTCTCAGTAGTACTCCGGAGTCTGGATTTGTGTCCGGTCAATAGCACTACGCTCGCCCCATATTCAGTTTACCCCACGTCAGCGGCCGCTGCTCGCTGGACACGTAGTTGTAGACGGGCGGCGCCAGCTCGGCGGGCGGCGCGGCCTCGTGGTTGCCGAGCGCGGCGCCGCAGTCGCGCGCCGTGCGCCACGCCGCCGCGATGCAGGCGCTCACCACCATGTCGCCGGGCACCAGGTCGGCCAGCACCGCGGAGTCGCAGTTCAGCACGTGCAGCAGGCCGACGGCGGCGCCTACTACCACCTGGGGAAGAGCAATGTTAGCACGAAATCGACTAATTTTGTTCATTGTTTTGAGGAAAAGAAAAGTTATTTAAACAAAACTATTTGTGATTGTTTGAAACATTGTGTTTGGACTCATTGGTTATGTATTGACAAGTGCGTTGACACTAGGTGGTGTTCAAGGTCGGATGATGGAGCCGGAAGGTGGCCATCAGAACTCCCCAACCAAACAAGACAGCACCATCGTTTTAAGACTCATTGGTTATATATTAACAAGTGCTTTGACACTAGGTGGTGTTATGGATCTTATGATGGAGCCGGAAGGTGGCCATAAGAACTCCTCAATCAAACAAGGCAGCACCATCGTGTTTGGATTCATTGGATATGTATTGACAAGTGCACACACACTAGGTGGTTTCCAGAGTCTGATGATGGAGCCGGAAGGTAGTCACTGGTACTCCTCAAGTAATCCGTCGTGTTTGGTTTCATTAGATTTGTCTGGACAAATGCTACTACACTTGCTGGTGTTCAGGGTCTGATGATGGAGCAGTTCAGATGCATGCGACGGACATTCCATCAGTACGTATTGACTTTTCAAGAGATGGCGTGCATGTTATAAACCAATCTCTGTACAATTTCCAGCTAAGTACAGCTATGGCACTATTGAACGACATATATTACCCTTGATAATATCATGGGCATCGACTGTCCACAAAATGTAAAGTAACACAGTCGACTATGCCATAGTGTACTTAAGGCTGAAAGTCTTTGCCGCTGGGCAAGCATATGTTTCGCTTAATAGAGTTCGCTCATTAGACGGTCTTATGATTTAAGAGATAGATTGCTCAAAACTATCAGGGAAAACCATGCAAAAACGATGCTCTAGAGGAAATGAATAGGATGATAAATGTTACCGAGCATGGTGTATAGACTAAGTGAATAAATTATTAAACAGGCTAATGCACAAAATATATTACTTAAGTATAAAATATAAGAAACTTAAAAATACGTTACAGTACGTTTTTTAAGTTTATTCTATTTTGTTGGATATCTGGTGATAGAACAGATATTTAAACAAATAATAATGCTAAAAAGTACAAAATAAAATATAAGGAAAAATCTTTTTATATTTTAATATACTACTCTTTTAATATACTACTTTAATACTCGTATTTTCTTAAAACCATGAGTTCTCAAAACATGAGGCTTACGCCTCAAGCTTTTAAGAAAATATTAAAGTTCTATGTTTACGTAAGATTTATTTAGTACTTTTTAGTTAATTAAAAGCTTGTTTTTAAAAAGATTTTTACTTATATTTTATTTCAACTCTGATACAAAACATAGCAAAAAAATAATGTTGGAAAAACCATTATTTTGTTTTAAACCCAGTCAGTAATGTATTTTATTCTTTTTTCCTTTTATTTAGCAAACCATATCAATATCGGGAAAGTTCGCGAGCGTCCGCATTGACTGTGTTTATGCCAGATTGCGCAAGAGGGCAACGTCGATAGCGTGTAGAGTGCGACAGGTTGGACGGGCCTTTACTGGACTGGCAGGCCTTACATGCACCCGTATATCAGGCTTGGGGTAGGTAATGATAAGTACCATAGATGTATTGTAATATTATTATTTAGTTTGCGGTATATATATATTTTTTTTTTTTAATTTTTTGAATTTTTTATAACATTTTACAAGTTGACATTTAATATGATACACGGTTCTGACATTTTTATAATTTTTTGACAATAATAATTATTATTTTTATGAATTGTTAAATATTTAAATTTAATTAATCACAATTTTATTTGGGTTTTTGGGCAGTTTAATTTAAAATAGATAATAATGAATAGTTTATAATTTAAATGTGTGTGTAAAATTATGGACTTTAATTTGTCTGAAATAAATGAATAAATAATAAATATATTTATAATTCACACATTAGTTTCATCTACTCTTGAAATAAATTCAAAATTATATTTGATGATTAAATATTTCTATTAAGCTAATTGGCGAAAAAAAACCTATTTTCGAGAGCGCAACATTGATACAACTATTAACAGGTGCTGTGACTGACGCGAATAGTTTCGCACCACGTAAGCAGTATTTTAATAGTTACACAGACTTAATGTTTCAATTATTTCATACTTTCTTACAATTAGATAAATTATTGTCAAAAATGGGTTTCTGTCGTGCACGGAGCCTTATGTCGTGCACGGAGCCTTATGTCGTGCACGGAGCCTTATGTCGTGCACGGAGCCTTATGTCGTGCACGGAGCCTTATGTCGTGCACGGAGCCTTATGTCGTGCACGGAGCCTTATGTCGTGCACGGAGCCTTATGTCGTGCACGGAGCCTTATGCAGATAAAAAATGTTTTACAAGTAATTTCTAAAATAGCCACGTTAATATTGTCGTTAATATTGTTGTCACGACCGCCAGTTAAGAACTCGCGACGTCGTTTGCGGGGCGCGAGGGGCGGCAGTCGGTGCGGTTGCGCCAGTACGACACGACCGCCAGTTAAGAACTCGCGCCGTCGTTTGCGGGGCGCGAGGGGCGGCAGTCGGTGCGGTTGCGCCAGTACGACACGACCGCCAGTTAAGAACTCGCGCCGTCGTTCGCGGGGCGCGAGGGGCGGCAGTCGGTGCGGTTGCGCCAGTACGACACGACCGCCAGTTAAGAACTCGCGCCGTCGTTTGCGGGGCGCGAGGGGCGGCAGTCGGTGCGGTTGCGCCAGTACGACACGACCGCCAGTTAAGAACTCGCGCCGTCGTTTGCGGGGCGCGAGGGGCGGCAGTCGGTGTGGTTGCGCCAGTACGACACGACCGCCAGTTAAGAACTCGCGACGTCGTTTGCGGGGCGCGAGGGGCGGCAGTCGGTGCGGTTGCGCCAGTACGACACGACCGCACGGATTGTTGTCCAGCAAATAGTTTTATTTATAATTTCGATTCAGATACGACCGACATTGGTCTAGGATTTACTATTAACAGTGAAGTATATGGCATTTCCAACAAATAATCAATTACTTTGTACACGTAACATCGTCGTATATGGTAGATCCGACAAAATACAATTGATTTGGTACGCTTAAAAAAGTCATTTCGGACTTTTAACATGCTAAAAAAACAATAATAGTAGTTTATTACCATGTAAGTAAACTCATAAACATGTATTAAAATTCTGTTGATTTTTGTTAAGCTAGCTCGTATATTGAAAAAAATATCAACAATTCAAACTTTGACGCGCTCTCTTATAATGTTGCCGATTTTCACATCCGACAATGTTAATAGGGATAGACGATTTGATCAACAATAGCAATAATAAATTGATATTATTATTTTACAATAGAGTTTCTAAGAATTATTTCCACCATGACATCTTCCCTCTCTTTGTTTTTAACTAAGAAAGAAATATAACTTTTTTGCATAAATATGGTTATTTATTATTAGGTTAGCCAACAATTGTTTACACAATACATTTAAAATAAATTTCTTAATATTACGTTTGTAAGTGAAACAATTACTTACAGGCTAACACGACATGCACCATTTATGGTTTACATAATGCTTACAAAGCCAAAAAGGAAATTTAAAACGCGTTATAATATAGTACTTACACCAGTAGGTCCGTATACATTGTCAATCCATCCAGAAACCGGCTCCTTGGCAGTACCAATCACTGCAACCAAATGATTATTCATGAGTCAAAGATCATTGTGCGGTCAACCCCATGTCAATGGTAAGAATTAAACTATACGAAGCCGTATTACTGACACGACATGAAGACACTGTATTGTTGCCGGTGACGTGAACGTGCACATAATAAACCATACGAAGCCGTATTACTGACACGACATGAAGACACTGTATTGTTGCCGGTGACGTGAACGTGCACATAATAAACCATACGAAGCCGTATTACTGACACGACATGAAGACACTGTATTGTTGCCGGTGACGTGAACGTGCACATAATAAACTATACGAAGCCGTATTACTGACACGACATGAAGACACTGTATTGTTGCCGGTGACGTGAACGTGCACATAATAAACTATACGAAGCCGTATTACTGACACGACATGAAGACACTGTATTGTTGCCGGTGACGTGAACGTGCACATAATAAACTATACGAAGCCGTATTACTGACACGACATGAAGACACTGTATTGTTGCCAGTGACGTGAACGTGCACATAACTGCCAGTAACGGGACACAATGCATTTCTATTGCCATCGAACTGAATCAGCTTTCTTGCCGGCTGAGTGGAAGAAGCAGTACTACAAGGATCTTTTGGCCCTAGATGATTTTGATGATGTTTTATTTTTATTTTTAAGCTTTTGACATTTGTAGTATTCTGAATTTATTTGGTTTTTTTTTTTGTATAATAATTTTGTAATGTTATTTTAATAATTATTTAATATAGATTAATAATATTATAAATATTTGCACACCATATTAGGTAATGATACAGAGCACTTTATATTTATTTGTAACATCTGTTCATACCTACCTGTATTTAGCAAATAAATAATTTGATTTGATTTGATGACATTGGCAGGAGGGCGATTGGTAAAAAGGAGGATGCAACAAAAACACAAAAACACTCAGAGTCGATTAAAATATTTCATGCACGGTGGGATAGGGCAAACGTATGTCACAAATAAGCTATTTCTTTTCGTTAAAACGATCCCCAAGAGAGAGATCCAGGCGGGGTCTGAGGGGGGGGGGGTCCTGGGGGTCATGACCCCCCAAAATCATTCAAGCTGTTGACAACTTGAATGATTTACGTTTCTTACTAACTAAAAACTGTAGGTACTTGAGCCACAGTGACCGCGATGGGCATTTTAACAAAGAAAAAAGCTTGTTAGGCAAACTCGGGAATTTAGGCATCACTACACTCGGGTTAGGGCCAGCTTTCAAAACCAAAACTGCTGTAAAACGAGTTTAAACTTTTCTTCTCGACAAAGTAAGTGGTCTTCCGATAAAATGGTCAAAAGAAAACGCAGAACCTATTGAAGGCGCGGTGCTAAAATTTTGAGGTTCGTTTGTGTTGATTCTTGAGTTTTTCTTCATAACTCGACAAAGCAAGTAATTCTTAGTTCTTTTGGAATGATTAAAAGAAAATCTAACGTACCCGTGAGTGCAAAATATTGCTTCGCTCGCTCTTGTATTCTACATTTTCATAGTTGCTTGGCCTTTGTTGCACAAGTCGACAATGTAACTCTCTTATTTCTGTTTGAAAATGTTAATCAAATTCTAAGAAAACAGAACCTATTCAAGGCGGGATGATAAAATTTTAAGGCTCGCTTCGCTCGCTTTTCCTGATTCTTGACTTTTTCGTCATAAGTCGTCAAAGCAAGTATTTTTTTGCGCTTTTAGAATGATCAAAAGAAAATCGAACGTATCCGAGAGTGCGTAAAATTTTTAAACTTGCTTCGCTCGCTCTTATATTCTACATTTTCATATTTGCTTGCCCTTTCCTGCATAAGTCGACAATTTAACTCTTACGAGTCTCGTAGTTCTGTTTGAAAATGTAAATCCTATCCAAGACGGGGTATTATTATCGAGTTAGCTTCGCTCGCTCTTCTCACCCTACATAATTTACTGTCCTAATATTTATAATTTATCGAAAAGCCAAGGTGACCAATTTAGCAGCATCATAAAGTACCCTAGCTTAGTTACTGCGACCAACTGTGAGAAAATATTAGAAAGTTAAGTTATGCATCATAAGATAGTCAAAAAGTTTTTAGAGTAACAATTTTATTAAATATTTCCCCAATATTCCTCGCCACCCATGGTGACCCCCCCAAATGTTAGGCTGGCGACCGCGCCTGGAGAGATCTCAGGGTTCTAGAATGTTAGGCTGGCGACCGCGCCTGGAGAGATCTCAGGGTTCTAGAATCACATTCACATGTATGTCACGGAATCTTTCAACATAATTTATCAACTTCTAATTATCGTATCGAAAATTCGAAATGAAACCACATTTATATGTAGTTTGGATACCAATACTATAATTTGGAATCTTGGAGCTGATCTGATAATGGAGCCAGGAGGTGGATAGTGGAACTCTTCAGTGGCTACTAGGAAACCCCTCGAGTTTGGGCTCATACGAGTATGATTCGTTTCGATGAGTCCAATATTTTGCAGTTCGTGTCAACGGTCTGATGTTGGAGCCAGGAGGTGGATAGTAGAACTCTTCAGTGATGGCTACTAATAAACCCCTCGAGTTTGGGATCATACGAGTATGATTCGTTTTGATGAGTCCAATATATTGCAGTTCGTGTCAACGGTCTGATGTTGGAGCCAGGAGGTGGATAGTAGAACTCTTCAGTGGCTACTAGGAAACCCCTCGAGTTTGGGCTCATACGAGTATGATTCGTTTCGATGAGTCCAATATTTTGCAGTTCGTGTCAACGGTCTGATGTTGGAGCCAGGAGGTGGATAGTAGAACTCTTCAGTGATGGCTACTAATAAACCCCTCGAGTTTGGGATCATACGAGTATGATTCGTTTTGATGAGTCCAATATATTGCAGTTCGTGTCAACGGTCTGATGTTGGAGCCAGGAGGTGGATAGTAGAACTCTTCAGTGATGGCTACTAATAAAACCCTCGAGTTTGGGATCATACGAGTATGATTCGTTTTGATGAGTCCAATATATTGCACTTGGTGTTGAGAGTCTGATGATGATCCCAAGAGGTGGATACTGGAATTTTTAAGTGGCTACTAGTAAACCGCTCGAGTTTGGGCTCATATGATTCGTTTTGACGATCCCCAAGAGAGAAAAGATCTCGGGGTTCTAGATATTCGTAGTGCTTTTTTCGTTACGAAACCAAACTATTTATTATCGTATTTCAACGGTGATATTATGGATACTGCCTTGTTGGCCTATCGGTCGCAAACGCTACTGCCGAGCATGAGGTCCTGGGTTCGATTCCCGAGCTAAGAGTTATTGGGTCTTTCCATCTGAAATTGCTCAGTAGCAGCCCGGAGTCTGGATTTGTGCCCGGTTGATGGCAATAGGCTCGCCCCCTATTACACTTAAAAATAACTGGCGAAATGTGGGTGCACTACAGGTATACCTCTGCCTAGCCCTACGGGAATAACTGGCGAAATGTGGGTGCACTACAGGTACACCTCTGCCTAGCGCTACGGGAATAACTGGCGAAATGTGGGTGCACTACAGGTACACCTCTGCCTAGCGCTACGGGAATAACTGGCGAAATGTGGGTGCACTACAGGTACACCTCTGCCTAGCGCTACGGGAATAACTGGCGAAATGTGGGTGCACTACAGGTACACCTCTGCCTAGCGCTACGGGAATAACTGGCGAAATGTGGGTGCACTACAGGTACACCTCTGCCTAGCCCTACGGGAATAACTGGCGAAATGTGGGTGCACTACAGGTACACCTCTGCCTAGCGCTACGGGAATAACTGGCGAAATGTGGGTGCACTACAGGTACACCTCTGCCTAGCCCTACGGGAATAACTGGCGAAATGTGGGTGAACTACAGGTACACCTCTGCCTAGCGCTACGGGAATAACTGGCGAAATGTGGGTGCACTACAGGTACACCTCTGCCTAGCCCTACGGGAATAACTGGCGAAATGTGGGTGAACTACAGGTACACCTCTGCCTAGCTCTACGGGAATAACTGTAAAATTGTAAACTAAACTACATACAAATGCAAAGTTTTTTTCGATACAACAATTAGAAGTTGTTGAAAATTACGATGAAAGATTCCGTGAGATAGATGTGAATGTGATTCTACGAGTCGAACCCCGAGATCTCTCTCCTGGGGATTGTTTTAGCGAAAACAAATAGCTTATTTGTGACATACTATGTTTGCCCTACCTCACCGTGCATGAAATATTTTAATCGACTCTGGGTTTTTGGTCTACACATCTAGTAGCATTCTCCTTTGTGAAATAGTTTTGAAAAACAAGATGGTGGCTTAGTTCCGATTTTGAACAAACACCAAAAGATCCTTGTACATTTGTAGGTACGCTTGTTTAATAATAATAATTTTGAACAACCGCCAAAAGATCCTTGTACAGTTGTGTACCTGCTTGTTTATAGACTATCATTTTATGAGCGTGGGTTTGTTCCCCCTCAGAATATAAAGCTCTCCATTTAGCAGAATACTAATTTAACAACGAACAGCTTACCGATGGAAGGTCTGAACAGCGCCACGGGCAGTCCCTTGGAGTACTCCAGCACGATGTTCTCGGCCACCGCCTTCGTGTACGCGTATGTGTTGGGGAACTCGCCCAGAAGACTGGAACAATACAACATTACATATTATGGACTGCTCTTTGCTCCTGTGCGGGATTTATTTCCGATATAAAAAGTAGACACCATTTGCGTTTCTTTTAATGATTTTATATTGAAGATCACGTCTAAACGAGTGATTGACCGAGTTGATTGATTGTTGATAGTTGACGAGTTGATTGTTGATTGATTGATTGTGTTAACGATTTGGAAAATTATATATGTTATACATTTTTTAATAACTTGATCTGTCAATATTTTCGATGATGTTTTTATTACATAGTAAAATTATTTTTTAAAGTTATGTCTAATGCGGATAAAAAACCGAGAATCACGCAAAGTGTATCAAGCATATTTTTATAAAACCTTCATCATTTCAAAGAGAATTTAATTATTGATCTTTTAGTATACGTGCTTTATTAAAAAAAACCTTTTGTTTTATGCATAATAAATGAATATTGGGTCTTATATGGGACAGCGCTCCTTGGTGGGCGAGTCCTATTAGTGGCTGTACGTACGACGTCTCGTGAGCTCAGAACAGAACACGCAAGCTAACCACTCCAGGTCACTGGCATATTATCTGCGTCTTAAAGGAATAGATAGCCGTGGAGTTTTATGCCGGGCCTTTTTCATAGGGAACAACCAATTGGAACCGCGCACCTAGCTGGTAACATTTCATAAGTGCCCATGTCCGTTTATGTGAAATAAAATATTTTGTATTTGAATTTATGGGTGCCGGTGTAATGACTGGCACATGACACATATCAGCTTAGAGTCCGGGATGCGACGGCACAGCTGCGATGCCTCTGGTATTGTAGATGTCTATACGTAGAGACGGCGACCACTTCCCATCAGGTGCACTGTCGGCTTATTTACCATACAATAGCATTTAATTTCATTTTTATCTCTTACCCGGGCGTGATGTCGTTGATGACCTTCTCGTCCATGGTCTCCACCAGGTCGATTAGCTTCTCCCCCGGGAGCGGACTGTCGTAGAACTTCTCGCCGATTACCGTTTGTGGGCAGTTGCTGAAAATTAAGTGCAACTAACCCGTTAAAATGTTTTCTTCTTTTTGTCACACGCAGAAAAAATCAAACAGTAATGTGAAAGTGTTATTATAAAATAAAATATACAAATAAAAAAATATTATCAGGCATCAAGGCCCATAGGGTGTTAGTATTACATCTTACTTAAAAACTATATTAGTAACATGCAGGAACACAAAAAAAAGAATCACAATCACAGGAAGGTTTAACAAGTAGCCAAACAGTTGCCAACATGTAGCTTGGTAAACCTCCCCATTGTAGGCCATCCAGCCTCTCTGCAAACACCTTCAGAATGCTGTTGCTGCTTCCCCTCACTCGGGATATTACTGAAGCAACTATCTTCCGCAGTATCGCAAAGTAGTCGTCAGTGTGCGCATCAGCTATTAGGTTTATTTGTTTTCGTTAGAAATTCACCCATAATTATAGATGAATTAAAAAACAATACTTATACGAGTATTTTAACTGTTTCTATCACAGGTTTTATCGACGATGACAGACAGTAGACATGAAAAAGTGCCGATCACAGCAATAGAAAATAATAAAGTATTTAGTCGCCGGGGAACTAAACTACTATTATGCGATTTGCGTCGCTTACTGTGCGTTTGCACTGGCGAAACATTTACAACAAAAATTGTTGAAATCTCTATTTTCTGTCAATATTCCATACAATTTTTGAAAGGAACTAGAGATTTCAATATGTTTTGTTGTGATGTTTCGCCAGTGCAAACGCACAGTAACACTGCTAATCGGATAAAATTAAACGAATTAAATATTTTTAAGAGTATTGTTAGATTTATGCGCGTTTGCGCCTTCTTGTTTGTTCTGTATTCTATCTGAACTGCACTGGCACTGGTCACTTACATTAGTCCTCTCGTTACAAAAGTAGCTCAGTGGTGTGGTTTGAACATATCTCTGGTACCTACATACCTCTTACTTTCATCTCTTATGCTGTCTTTAGTGGTGCGGCGAAGCGGACTGTGGTGGCGTATGTGTGCATCTATTTGTGTGTGACGTGTGTGGTGTGATATTCACCTGTAAGCTGTGGCGATATTGTGTATGAAAGCCTTCAGCTTGGTGCAGCCGCGCGCCAGTTTGAACATCTCTGGTTCCTCTCACGTTGATCTGCACCGCTGTCTTCAGTGACTCGTCGAACTGGAGTGTGGCAGCGTGTAAGTGTGTGTGTTGTGTCTGTGTGTATGAGACGTGCGTGGTGCGGTATTCACCTGTATGCGGTAGAGATGTGAACGAAAGCCTTCAGCTTGGTGCAGCCGCGCGCCAGTTTGAACATCTCTCTAGTTCCTCTCACGTTGATCTCCACCGCCGTCTTCAGCGGTTCGTCGAATCGGACTGTAGCGGCTCCGTGGAAGATCACCTCGACCTGGATGTAATGATATTGTGGGATTAAACAATGTTTTAGATTAGAACATATTGTGAGCGGTAACATACGTAGTGAGACAAGGATCTATCTAAATGAGCATGGTCAAATAAAGAACTAACTACTTTGAATGTCTTTGTGTGTATTTAGTTGGTTAGCCTAAATAAATAAATAGAAAAAAAAAATGGAAAAGTTGCCCGGAAAATTGGAAAAATCTGGAAAAACCATAAGTGCTCTTTTATTTTAGGGAAGTGATATGAAGATTCGAATGACATTGTTTCGACGCACGCTATTTCGAAAAAAATTGCAAGTGGTACGCCAGTTCGAAAACACATTGAATCGAAAACCGCTTTATCGAATGACATTATCGCGAACATGCTGAAGCGAAAAACTATTTGAATGGTACGCTAGTATCAAAACCACTGTTGCGTCAATTTGTCTCGAACTCACGAGCCCGATGAGAGCCAGCCTCGTCTTTGAATTGGGTTTGGGGACACATTGGGGACAAGAGCTAGAAGTTATTTAGAGTTGATGATTATTTGTTAGTAGTTAGTTATTATTGATTGACAATGATTGGACACCTCTCTAATAAAAAAAAATCATCACGATTAAATGACTGCTTGCAGTACTTTTGCAGTACAATGTTTTTTTATTCACACAACTCCAATATTGTAAGCTGTTCACTTTTTGTTTTGTTTCATGGTAAATCCGTCAACAATTATGATAATTTGTTCTGTAAGGGAACTCAATGGCTGAAAGGAACGATCATTACTCACTTTGTATGTTATCACACGTCAATTGGAATGAGTTAATGTATAGGAATCTAAATAAACTAAGAGACTAGGGTTTAGTTCAACAAATGTATAAAGGTACAATTGCGTATCCGACTGCAGGCAGCAGCAGCAGGCGATGTGCTGTCGCGGCACAACTGGTTTCTATATATTTCTATGAAACACGACGTGTCGCTAGCTACGGAAGGCATTTCATAGAAAAACAGAAACCAGTAGTGTTGCGGCGACTCGTCGCCTGCTGCTGCAGTCGGCTACGGAATTGTACCTTTAAGCCACACCACCAGCTCGCTAAACTCAAATTGTATATCATGCAAACCTAACCTCCAGCAAGCTAGGTCGTGATTTTTTAGCATCATCGCGTTCGCGATGATACCGTCTTTCTACAGCGGTTTTCGATTCAATATGTTTTCGAACTGGCGTACCACTCGCAATTTTTTTTACAAAACAGCGAGCGTCGAAACAATGAATTTTTCGAACAACATTCGAATCTTCATAATTATTATCACTCCCATTTTTCCCTTATGCAGCATATATAAGAAATGTGTGGTCATATTTAAGGGGGTGGTACATACCATCAAACTGAGCCACTTTGTCTATGGGACCAACGTCGTAATCGCGATAATCGCGAAATATCTGCTGTCCCATAAAAAAGTTCAATACCTTCTCGACCTAAACGTATGAGACAGCAGATAATTTTTTCGAGATTTAAATATGAGCACACATTTCTGATACACGCTGTATATCGCAAATCACGAGTTTTCACATCAGCCGCATACAGTTCCCGGCTGTTAATATAACATATCGCGTTTGAAAAAACTTTTGTCTTTGTCTCAAGTCGTCTCTGTCACTCATACCTGTGTGTCAGTCTCTTTCTAAAGCTCGATGTGTCATATATATTGAATAACGTTAAGTTCTATGACATGTATGGTTTGATGAAAGTGTTCTGATTTAGAAACCAACTCTGGTAATGCTGTCTTCAGCAGCAACTACAACTTTATGCAACTTATTGCAGTCAAGACTTCATAGGCGTTTTGTTTTGTGATGATGAATAAGTTTTAACTCTACCAATACAATATATATATATACAATTAGTGCCTAGGAATACATCCGAATTCTACAGCTCCAGTCCAGATTTAAATTTTTCCTGCAGAAAGTGTAAAGAAACCCCATCCAGCAATCACTCACTAAAGGGAACTAGTAGCACATTCATCTGTATTTAGAAACAACATTATCTCACCACCTTTTCCAACAATTATCATTTGAATACATCGACGAAGATTGAAGTAAAATTAACCGCGATTGTCTAATGAAAAATATCTTTATGGTGATTTAAAATTAGAATTTCTGGTTTCAGTATTCAAATAATACCTACATAAAATAATTATTATAATCAAATCGACACCCAAATTGCCATCCACAGGTACGTTTTGTGGTCCATTTGTTTACATTCACGTGGCTAAATAATACCATCCGCAAGGAACTGGACAGAAGGTTAAGCTAGGCTTGCCACGGTCGGTTCGTGGATGGGTGACCAATGTGAACATCCATTACATATCGAGACCCGTCAGTGCCACGGAAAGCATGTTTTAGTGCCAACTGTTATTCATAGATCTTTGACAGTCGTTACGCGGGTAGTCAGAAGCACAAAAGTCTGACAACCAGTCTTACCAAGTGGTATCGTGTTACCCAGTAACAGGGTCATGGAGGTCAGATAGGCAGTCGCTCCATGTAAAATACTGATATTCAGCTGCATCTGGTTAGACTCGAAGCCGCCTCAAAATATTTGGGAAAGGCTAGGGAGGCTGATTGTTTACATTTTCGAATTCGTCTGTCAAATTATACAAAGAGCACTTCAAAGTTTTAAACACGTGTATTTCATGTTCTACTGATAATGAAGTCATACAATTTGGTGTAAAAGCTTAATTTAAGGAATATTTTATAAAAAACTAAAAGATTGGTCTTTTAAGATTTTTTTGTGTATTATTTTGTGACTTACATACTTAGACATCGGAACATAGGGACGTAAAAGTAAAAAAGTACCATGTAAGCTAGTGCCAATAGGGATTGCAAATAGCTTGAGTGGTACGTATTGAGTTTTACGTGGTAGTCTATAAATTAACCAGAGTCGTAATTACCATATAATAAATTGTACGTTGGGTATATGGTATAAAAAATGTTTAAAGCATGGCTCTGGAAATGTCATTTTTACATTATGTGGTTGCTCATCACGATTCGAGGATCTTACGTATAATATTGATATTCACGTGTAAACACATTCCAATAACCGCCAACCTGCCCGGCGCGGACGCAGTGCCGCCAGTGGTAGGTCGTGTAGTGCGAGGGAGGCGCGCGGTACTACGTTACATTACTGAATTACCGCTGCTGTTACAATAACATAATATGTAGTTAAGGGGAAACGTGTGTGGACTTAAAGTTCAATTTGCCAACTTAGTCATATTTTTGTTAAACTAAACGAAAGCATAGGGTGGCCTGATGGTCATGAAAACAAAACATGCAAATCACAGATCTACCACTTAGCCCCGTACAACATCACTCAAGACTCGAGCATTACTTAAAACCAGTTTCAACCAATCAAAAGGCTTTAAACGAGTTTTAAGTAATGCTTGAGTTTTGAGTGAGGTTCTTGGTTAGCGGATTGCACGTAGGGACCGTCGTCGATAGGTACATGAAGCAATGTCACATAGTCGTAACGTCGCGCGTCGCGCACCGAGCTTAGCTTAGGTCATAGCTTTGTTATTTAAGTTGCGTCAACTCGTAGAAGTGCACAACTTGAGTAAACTGGTTTGGCTAGTATCTACTAAGTCAGTACGTAAGTAAGTGTCTAGTATGTAAGTGTGTAATATGTAAGTAAATGATTACTCGTTTTACTTGAACGGGTACCGCTCTGAGAATATTATCGCGACGGGCTTAGAAGAGACTTGCAGAAGTTAGTGTGGTTGTGTCGTTCGATGCAATCATTACGGAGTGGCCGCGTCGAGCATGTACAAGACATAAATAAGCAGTCGTGGGGACTGCCGACTGCCGACTGACGACTGAAGTGAAAACTTTGAACTATGAAAGAACAGTGGTGGTTTTAGATTTTCAAATTAATTGTAGTAAGTACCTAATTAACAAAATTAAAATGTCACCATTTGTAAATTAAAATGATGAACAAGTCTGGTTTTTACACCTATCGGCACTCTGAGCACATCGGCACACAACATGACTTCACACTCATAGCTACTGATATCGAGACCGTGTTTTGGAATAATATGGTTTTCCCCTAGGTACCAAACATCGCTCGACGCGGCTAGAGAAGTTTTCACTTTAAAACTAAAGTGATAGCACCAACCAGTCATAAACATCTATTTATAAAACTGTGTTGTGTAAGGATTATGTTATGAACCTTTACTCTTAGAGTATTTAACACTGCAGAAGCCTTACGAACACATCCCGTCTGTAAAAGTACAAGTACATGAACAAATGTTCTAGTACATTCATTACAACTCTACTTTCAAGTCGATTCTAACACACTTCGTAAATCGTTTTAAAGGCGCGCAGGCAAAGCATCATCAAATACGTCAAACTTACATAAAGATCTGAATAACTTTCCTTATGTTAATTTTTTAAATAATATTTAGTAATTTTTTTATTGAAATTTTAAATCCTAACCTCATACTACATTTATATTTTTCATTCGATTCAACCATAATTCAATATAAACCGTAGCATGAATCGAGTATTTTACTCACATTGCTTCTGTGACGTCACCTAGTCTAGCTACATCTCGTTTTTATGTTCATAAAGATCAAAATACTTTACTTTTGCATTCCGAAAATATACGTCAAATCAGCAAAATTTACACGCACTTGACATGCGATTATGTTCTTTAGTAAAAATGTTAACGAGAATACCGTAGGGTTGAGGTCATGAAGGAGGAGGCGGAGCGCGCGAAAGAGATGCAAGCTGCACGCCCTCGCGCCCCTAGTCGCCGCAGGAGACGCCCCGGGCGTCGGGAGTCACGAGCCGACTTCCGGCCACCGTAGGCGCGGGCTTGCGGACGGTGCGCAATGGGCAGCTCGCCGTCCGATGAGGACCAGGCCCGGGTCGACGGCGCGTTGTGTTCCACGCGCGCCTCAAAGAGATGTCAGCACCAACTGACGGGGTCCGTAAGGACCAATGCCTGCTGGGGTTGCGGGTTTGTCCGAAAGGGATATCGCGGCCCCGGCACACAGGCAACGGAAGGAGCACGGGTGGGTTTTAGTCAGTAAAAGTCTGACACGCCGTCTCGCTCTGCCCAGAGCGGGAGAAGTCATTTAATGATTTTCCACCCTCAAAAAAAAGAAAAGGGTTGAGGTCATGTTTGAAACCAAAATTGACATTTCGATAATTTATGAGTATGAATGACTAAGTAATTATTTTTGTTTATTATTTTTTATTGTTCACTGTTCTATAACTTTTAATGTTCATTGAAGTGGTAAGATATACTCGTACATTTTTATTTTTTGAATTTGACCTAATTTATTATTGAGATTACTTACTTATTACAAATTTAGTTACTTTCATTTAATTTTAGTTATTTTCTCTTCGTATTAAAATGTATGCAACAGCTGTTTCATTTCATGGATTCAAGCAAAATTCCGAATGAATATTGATATCGATAAAATAAAAATGTTTGGTACGGACTTCTCTTTCCAGGCGAGCGGCTTTTGTTATTTTTTGTAGTAGCTAGCGCGTCCCCCGCTAAAAGTGACAGACTTTGTTTTCGTTCGGAATATTGAGTTTTCTCCAGTGTTATAACAGTAACTCTAAGCCTTTACTATACTCGTATGAATACACGGTGTAAAAGACATCGACGCGCGAACCCCTTTTTGAAACATCAACAGTTTATGTTTTTACAAATCTATATAAAACTAAGGTGGCATGGAAACAGTTTGCACGCCGATGTCCCATCCACCCTGTATATATGATCAAACACGCATTACGTTTTCATAATGCTAATGGTGGGTATACAAACACGGCAAAAAGACCACTTGAACTAGCAACTGCGTAGAATATTAATGATAACGCAAATATTTTAGAACACAATATTGTAATTTTCCATGATTATTACACTAATAGTAGGTAGTTATTACCATAAGAAAATGGTAATTTTTGTCGTGGAGGTGTAAAAAAACGAGAAGTCAAGAGGATAAGAATACTCGTCATGTTAAGTTTAAACGTTATATTTTGGTGGTAAACAACTCGAAGCCCGGCTGATAACAAGTGGTCACCGGCGTCGCCTAAGGACTAGAGGCATCGCAGAAGCTTTGCGATCGCAGAAACAACGCTGAAATGTCTTATATGTGCCTGTGTCACAGTCACCCTTCAAACCGGAACACAGTAACGCTGCTTAGAGGCAGAAACAAGTGTGGCGGTACCTACTACTAGCTAGTGCTTATCGGGACGAGCTCTACCACTAACTAGAAGGGTGTAGATAGACACATCTCATAACCGCTACCTACGTAATTCGTACATCAAACATTAAACTACATCAACATTTATCAAAAATTATTGCTGGGAAACGATTTTTTTTTGGTGTGCCAAATCGCTGTTTACTGTAGCGCGCAATGTAAAGCACGTAAACCATTGTGCATAGGGGGGTGTACAAGGGCACGCCACGATTGTGGCGATTATCGCCTCTTTGACGAGTGGCTAGAGAGGCGCCACGGCGTCCTCACCTTCCACCTGACGCAGGTCCTCACCGGACATGGTTGTTTCGGGAGGTTCCTGTTCAGGATAAAGGGATATCGTGGCCCCGGCACACAGGCAACGGAAGGAACACGGGTGGATTTTAGTCAGTAAAAGTCTGACACGCCCTCCCGCTCCTTCAAGAGCGGGAGAAGTTATTTGAGAAGGTCCCACCCAAAAAAAAAAAGTGTTTGTACAAAAGTACAGCGACCGGGATAAAAAATATTGGAACGTTGAGCTTCAATATCTCCGTGACCTAAAGGTTCGAAGGTTCCAGAACAAACAAATGATTGCATCGGCTCTCGCGTTCCGCACGAGAGACTCTCGGCTTTGGTAGGCGCCTGTATAGTACCCGTAAACACACACTACGTACACTTCCCCGGACGAGCTCCTTCACAAGCAGCGCTACTCACCTCGTTCATGATCTTCGCGCGGTCCTCTGCGCACACGCCGAGGTCCGGCAGGCCCATGTCTCCCTCCACGATGCTGATCTTACGGATGAAGTCTGGACATTCTTTGCGTAGTCTGTCGTATAGCTGAAACATTACAAAGCATTATTTAGTACTAGCTTTTGTCCGCGACTTCGCCCGCGTGGATGTCGGAACATATCCCACGGGAACGTACTAACGGGATTATACAGGGTGTTCGGCAGACGGTTGAACATACGAAAATGGTGGATCCGTGGGGCCAACTGCTACGTGGCCTGGATCTTGTTATTGGGTCTAAACACGTAGCAGACGGCCCCACTGATCCGGCTTTTTCCGTATGTTCAACCGTCTGCCGAACATCCTGTATATCTGTTAATCCAGGTTATACACTAGCAGTGTGCCAAATTTCATCTAAATCCGTTCAGCCGTTGTTGCGCCAATCCGGAACATACTTCCAGACAAACAGACAAAAATTCTTCGTTACTATTTTATTACGTAGTGCACCGTTATTTATTACGTAGTGCACCGTTATTTATTACGTAGTGCACCGTTATTTATTACGTAGTGCACCGTTATTTATTACGTAGTGCACCGTTATTTATTACGTAGTGCACCGTTATTTATTACGTAGTGCACCGTTATTTATTACGTAGTGCACCGTTATTTATTACGTAGTGCACCGTTATTACGTAGTGCACCGTTATTACGTAGTGCACCGTTATTACGTAGTGCACCGTTATTCGCCTGCATATCTTTTTTATAATAAAATTATCCTCTTTCGTTTAAAACCGTTTCATGGAACCTGTTTCTCGTATAGCCCTAGTTGATTACCGGCAATCAATCTTTTAGAATTTTGTAATGGTTCGGTCGACGTGCAATTTTTTTCTTACGATTCGTGTCATTGCAGAAAAATCTTTAGAACAAACACATCTATAGTGTGTGAATAGTGTGTTTTCAGTAGCAGCCTGGACTCTGGATTTGTGACCCAGATCATGGCAATAGGCTCGCCCCCTATTACATGGAACTTATACATAACTGGCGAAATATGAGTGTACTATAGGTACAGCTCTGCCCAACCTTCGGGACAACAAGGCGTGGCATTATGTTGTCAATAGTATTAAACGAAACTTTTTAGCAAAGTTGTGTACCCCACATATGTCACCCCACGCAAGACATTGGTAGAATTATCGACGTCAGCATAGCTTACCATACTAAAAATAGAAGAGAATGAGTTTCTATAGTTTTCACAAATCTTAGCCCAAAAATAAAAATAAAACCCGTTTTAAATGTCTATCCTGCATCGATTCCTAACGTTGACATCAACATCGAATGAAAAACGATCCCTCAGAGTGGACTTGCTTACGATAGTATGCCCCGGCTGTTCTTACAATGTAGATTGTCGTTCGGATTCCTACGGAGAGATATTAGGAAAAGGGCAATGACCCAATGTAGTATATAATACAATGAATGCGTAGGTAGGCCTCCACAAGCCCACAAGGTGGACCGATGCCCTGGTGAAGGCACGGCCATCCGCTGGGTGCGCGCAGCAAATGACCGGTCGATGTGGCGACGCTTGAGGGAGCCGCGAGAAGCTAGGCTTGCCGAGGTCGGTCCGTGAATGGGTGACCGTCTATTACATATCTAGAGCACCTGGACAAGCGCGTTAAGCCGATCGTCCCAGCTGGCATTTGTAGATCTTTGACAGTTGTTGCGGAGACAACAAGTCTCACCAAGAACTATCGTATTACCCAGTAACTGGATTCAGTTCCTACTACTGATTGTGCGGAAGCCAGCTTATCAAGTGATATCGTGTTACCCAGCAACTGGGTTCTGGCGGTCAAACAAGAGGTTAGGCAGTCGCTCCATGTAAAATAATGGTATTCAGTTGTATCCGGTTAGACTGGAAGCCGACACCAACATAGTTGGCTTAGAGTTATGTAGTATTATATCTCACCACATCGTCGAACTGTTCCTGTAGCCTCTTGGCGATGTCTTTGTTCTTCTTCGGTCGCGCCAGCAGGAATATCTTCTTTAGCTCCGGACACGATCTGTAGCAAACAAAAGCTTTAATTTCCACTGGAATAAAAAAAATCGTGTCATCTGAAGTCGTTCGTCGTGTCATCTGAGAGGTTCGTAGATAGTAAGGGTGCAAAAAAAAATAAGTTCCATAATAATTATTATCTCGGTTATGTCAATTTACAGAATGCTACTGACGGACTTATTACTTTTACGAGTATCGTGTTACCTAGTTTCTGGGTTGTGGAATTCAGATAGGCAGATACTCCATGTAAAATACTGGTATTCAGCTGGATCCGGTTTTGACTGGAAGCCGACCCTAACATTCATAGTTGGAAAAAAAGCTAGGCAGATTGTTACTGACGGGCTTAATACTGAGCAGGAGGTTCTGAGTTCGATTTCCAAGTCAGGCTTTCCATTACCATAAATTCCTCCAAAAAAAATTTTGAATCAACACACAATCCACACACATCCACTCTAGCTGACGACAAATTTGTAATTTTTTATCTTCGTGGATTTTGTTTTGTAGCCTGGTTTGTCGTTCCAGTGAGTCGGCTGATCTATGTATGACCTAGCGGGTAGGCTGTCTGCTTGGTAGTACCAACAAGTAGTACCTGCGCAACTACAGGCGGTGCTACAAGTAGCAGTGCCATGTCCTGATCAAGAAAATGCCGTGTGATTGATATGCCGCTCGCGTCGCGTTCAGTTGTGTGACAGACCAGTTTGGTGGACTACATGCAGTTACGTACATTAAAGAACATGAATATAGTATACCTATGTTTCGCCAGTCTGACGTAACAGGGAGCGATCCTATTACCATTTACCGCGAGTTTTGCGTAATTCTAGATGGAAAAACCTAATAAGTTTCACTTTGCTTCAAGATTCGAACCCAGAACCCCACGCGTTCAGCAACCCCTACACCAAAGAAACAGATATTTCATTCAATCAAATTGTTTTTATTTTTTTCTATTCGATGCTCAAGTTTTCTAACACGTGATGGTTATTCCCACAGCATTTTACAAAAACCTCACGGAATACCAAAGGAAAAAGCTTCGTAAATTAGGTATTATAATGTGTGTCTCTTGTCATTCAGCACAGGAGCTCTGGAGCCCTAAGTGATACATAAGTGATGAGCTGCGTCACTTAGCTTCGGTTTGAAGACTGGGTTCATTCCCCACCGTGAGATATTTTTATTGTTACCCTAATGAAACTATACTGGACAGTCGACTCCACCTGCCCGGTTACCATATTGCACTTTGATTGCGCCTGTATATCAAAATCAAATCAATATATTGGTAAAACATAGCGTAGTGTGTATGTACTCTCTGTATATACTGTTTTATATGGCTCACTTTGTTTTAGCACCGAGGGAGCTCGATTGAGGAAAAATTTGCGGTTTTTTAAAACACAGAATTTCAACAATGTAATTAAGTAACTCTTTAGAAGTGGATGACTTGAGCAGTAACGCGTGTCGTAGTATGGATTTACTATGTGATGCAACTTATGCAGAGGAATAATGTGACAATAAAAGTGTTTAGCATGGATGTGGGTGACTATAAGATGTATGGATTGTGTGCGAGGTAATATTTGTGGCCAGGAAGGAACTGACTGCTGCGATGGCGGCTGGTAAGAAGCATGGAAGAAGGCATGCTGCGCCGAGCACTCATAAATTGGGATAGGATGGAATGATGTGGTTGTGATATAAGAACCACACTGTCACGCTAGTCCGTCTGGTCGCTCCACGCTAAGACGCGATCGTCGCCGCTTGCGCAATCAAGGCCGCAAGTGTACGTGCTGAGGACGAACGCGGCACAACTGCTCATTAACAATGAACGACTTATATAAATCAGACAGCTGACGACGCGAGTACTGGTCAGTGCACACACCTCCTTCTGTTGCCGGCGATCTGAATGCTAATTCTATTGAGCTCAGACGATCCGATATGGTTCTCAATCAGGGATTTATATTCTTTTAAACAGACTTAAAAAAAAATGGGGTTCCTGCTTTTTTATTTAAAGATGCGTATATTTACCCTCTTCGTCTATTAATTATTAATATTATATATTCAAAAACAATCGTGAGTAAACTCAAGTCGTGAGTCAGAGCTGACACACATAGGTACACTTTTTGTTTCCATGTAGGTACTTGTTTCCACTGATTGCTCCGTGATTACCTATAATACTCGTCTCTACTAGGCCGATTTATGTGATTCTTTTTTTTAACCAGTGACCACTTTGAAATGTTTGCTGTTAGTAGGGCCCTTAAGGTTCAAGAGAAATAAATGGTGGCAATATAAAAAATTCAATTAAAACTTTTATAACTTTAACTCGTATTTTATAACACCAAATTTTTATAGATATTAAAAATAAAAATATATATGTCGCCGCAAAGGCGTCAACCTGTAAAGATTATAACATAATCTTATGCGTAACTATTTGTTATAATTGTTATTCCCATAAAGTGCTATACTGTTACAAGCATTTGTGTGCACCTGTGCATTGTATCAGTTCCTTTGAGATCAGACGCCATCTATTGCGAACTTTGTGAAGTCAGTCGATATCATATGGGTTGGACTGAAAGTGAAAATTTTAAACTATTTTCGATATTGGAGCTAAAACTATAGTTGGAAATAAAAGGGAACATTTAATTATTGATTTGGGTTTTTAGTCATATTGACAAGTGGTCATTTGACAGTAAATTTGTTTATGGCAAAGCGCTACCTAATGTCACGAAGATGGCGCGATTTGCGAATATTATGATCAATAACTGAATGCAATAATTTAATACGAGAACTAAATAAGTTTCAATAATAGAGAACCAACTATAAAGTAATAAGATTATTTTACACTGCAATTTACTAATGAATACCTGTTGTTTGATTAAATCCTTGAATCACAGGAAGTGTTGTCAAAAGTAATAATGAAGGTGTAAAAAGTAAAGAAGGTTCCAATTTAACTTTAATTCTGAATGACCTTTGTATTTGTGAATATTAGCATTGTTTAATTATAAAATAATTAACTGATAAGCATTTAAGCATTATTTATAACTTTTATATTACTAACTTATTTACAATTTGTTTTATTGAACTAACTAAGTAATAAGATTTTGTATTGGAATACGCGATATATCCGCTGACTTAGAGAATGGGCACAGACACAAAAAATGGCGCGTGGGAGATGAAATGTAAAAGTTGTGTATATCCTCTGCAACATAATGTTTTGATTTAAAAGATTGTCTTGCCCGTTCTTCTCCATCAGTACCTACTTCGTTTTGGAATGGGCGACTAGCTTCACCAACTAACTTAAACTGAATCACTACTTGATTTATGTGATAAAGTGAAACTCAAAAGTGTAAACGTTATAATTGAAATAAATGCTTTGAGTTTGAGTTAAGAATTGTGTGTGATTGAAAACCAACTAAGTACCTATATCTACCATCAACGAAGAATTACACCGGAGACTAGTCAGACACGGCACAGAATAGATACCCCGTCGTGTCATATATATAGTACCACTATTGCACTACCAACTCCACACAAATTCGGTTACTATGTAAATAACAGTGACAGGAACTTATTATAAAATTATCCACTTAGACTAAGTGCGATAAATACGAATATTGGAGTTAACTCAAAAACTACCCAAGATAAAATAATACAATTTAAATGGAACCAACGCGCAAGTTTTATCTACCAAATGAAAAAAATATTTTCAAAATCAGTCCATAATTGACGGTTTTTGACATCTTTCTTGACAAGCAGTTCCGCCCTGCATCATCATGCATTATCATTACATCCATACACTAAGTTGGTCTGACACTCTGCTTGCAAAGAAATCACTTATAAAATTGGCGTTAATATGGCCTCCACGACTGCTGGTACTTTAATGTATGTACATGGATAGTTTGTCGATACACAATAAGGGGAATAACCAGCAGTCTGACATCTAATCTTATCGCGGGGTATCGTGTAACACAAGAAGGGGAATAACCAGCAGTCTGGCATCTAATCTTATCGCGGGGTATCGTGTAACACAAGAAGGGGAATAACCAGCAGTCTGACATCTAATCTTATCGCGGGGTATCGTGTAACACAAGAAGGGGAATAACCAGCAGTCTGACATCTAATCTTATCGCGGGGTATCGTGTAACCCAGTAACTGGGTTGTGGAGGCAGATAGGCGGTCGCTCTCTGTAAACTACTGGTATTCAGCGGTATCCTGGTAAGTACCAGTACCAGGTCGGCTACCAGTCGGAAGCCGAACCGAACATAGTTGGGAAAAGGCAGTTATAAAATTAAGTTAAGTAGGTAATAGTGGATGATCATAAAACCAAACGAAGTGATCCGACAGAGAACCAAAGTTGACATGGGCTATGTTAACTTTGGTTCTCTCTCTAGAATAAGTAAGTAGAGGTGGCAACGGGCCATATTACCCGTAGCACAGATTACCGTTGGGGTAGACGTTTATTGAGTGGAGACCGATCAGCAAACGTTGGGTAGGGCGTACTCAAGAAGGTGGAGCGACACACGAGCAGGGTGGTTGGTGGCAGCTGATTAGAGTTGCCCAGGATCAAGTTAAATCGAGTTTTATTTCTGTTTTTAATGTTTTTTTGGTACATTGGCATGACAAATTATGTCTGCTATCATGCCAATAAGGCAAATAATTTAATGAATTGTGTTTTTTTATTGTGTTGTAATATTTCTTAGCATACTATTGCATAGAATCAAGTTCTTCTAACTGAATAGACAGCTGCTGGACAGTTTGTTGCGCCACTTCTTCTTCCCAGCTAAAACACTAGACGGGCGCGCCGGGAGACTGTCTTATGTAATTTTGACGTTCAAAATGCTGATTCTTAACTTATTTGGAATAAATGACTTTTGATTCGAAATGTCTTGCTCTAGGAGGTGCCATGTCCAGAAGTGGTCTGCCACAGTAATAGGCTGATTATGATGAAAAATGGTAATTTCCATTGAAACCAGTTTCGTATAGAGTTACTGTCACTGTGTCACCGAAGCCCACACAAGGATAATGTAACGGTCTTCTAGGAAATAGTGACGGGAAACTTAGCTTTGTTAGTATTTTATGTAACTAGTTACAAGTATATAAACGATTGAAGTGGTTCACCAGGAAACCTAAACACTCATGCAAATTGCAAGGTTAAAACAAATAGTAGTACTATTATTTATTCTCTGCACATAGTGTGAAATACTAACAGTGAACTGCACGTTGCATGGTTACAATTTGACATACTCTGTTCCAAAACTAAGTGTCCAATGAAAGTATACAATCCCTGTTTGGGTTAAATTGTTACGCAATCACCCACTATAGGGAACTAGGAACACGTTCATGTGTATTTAGAAGGTTTCAAAATTATATCTCACGACTTCGTTTAACTGAAAAAAACAAACGGAGACCGTACCCAAGTAAATGTATAAAGTTTATAATATCTAGTTACCATTTATAGCAACTCCATATTGTTTATTTTAACGCTTAAGCGTGTACTTTACGACGCAATCATATTCTAATAAGTAGTTATTGCAAATGGCAATTGTACCACAAGAGTAAATATCAATCAGAGTCTAAGCTTTATGAATCGCACAGCGCATACAGTCAACCGCGCACTCTACTACGGGAAATGGTAAAAATCATACTTTGACTGCCCGTATGACTTAGATTTTGACAGTCTAGGTCTAATGTGATGTAGACTATTTGACACTTGTTGAGAAGAAATGTTTCTACCCACAAGTGTCAAAAATAGAGAAAAATTGGTCGTCATGCTTGACATTGTAGACTTTTGTCGACTGAAGAATAGAAACATTTCTTCTCTTCAGTTTTAAGATCGCCATGCTTAGAACGGTAGAAATCCTTCTACAATCTGTCATTTTGTCTATTCTTCCGTCGACAAAACCCGTTTCTATGGTGGTCATGCTACGCGTGCAGGGAGGTTTGCGCCTATCGCAGTGTGATTATTTGAAGTTAAGTCTCTGTAGTATATTTACTCATGTCGCTATAAAAACATATAGCTAGATATAATATATTATATGTAATATAGATAGACAAATGAGGCGCGACGAGGAAAATCCTCAGTGACTTCTGTGAACCATCTTTAATAGTTTTATTGGTACCTATATATACTCGTATATACATACCTGCTTGTTATTTATTAACGTAGGAGCAAGGCCCTCTTCAGGTGCAGAAGGATTGAGCTTGGATAGGATCATCGCACACATAGCAGTGTGTAACACAATTAACGTAGGAGCAAGGCCCTCTTCAGGTGCAGAAGGATTGAGCTTGGATAGGATCATCGTACACATAGCAGTGTGTAACACAATTAACGTAGGAGCAAGGCACTCTTCAGGTGCAGAAGGATTGAGCTTGGATAGGATCATCGCACACATAGCAGTGTGTAACACAATTAACGTAGGAGCAAGGCCCTCTTCAGGTGCAGAAGGATTGAGCTTGGATAGGATCATCGTACACATAGCAGTGTGTAACACAATTAACGTAGGAGCAAGGCCCTCTTCAGGTGCAGAAGGATTGAGCTTGGATAGGATCATCGCACACATAGCAGTGTGTAACACAATTAACGTAGGAGCAAGGCCCTCTTCAGGTGCAGAAGGATTGAGCTTGGATAGGATCATCGTACACATAGCAGTGTGTAACACAATTAAAGGGATTGTCATTCCAGTGTGTAACGCAATTAAAGGGACTGCCATTCCAGTGTGTAACGTTTATTTAATGTTTGTTTAAGGTTTTCATGTTATCAGTCAGAGTTGTAAATTACCTTCTTCTACAAAAAGGACAGATTCTCTCAGTAGTCAGTTTATTTAATTCGCCAGTTTCGTTAATAACTAACGTTGTTAACTAACAGAGGGCGTTGCCGTTAACCCGCAATAGTATAGGGTCCATACATGCAAAAAAATTCTCAAAATCGCAAAAAAAATGATTTTTATTTTTTTTACTAATACCATTTTCACAAAGAAAATGAAATTAATACGTAAAAGAAACACTCTGTAAACGCGCAATTCTCTTTCCACGTTGAAAGCTAAGTGCGCGTGTTCAGTGTTTCTTTTACGTATCAATTTATGTTTTTTTTTTTTCGTTTTTTTTTTTTTTGCCTTTATGTACGCTATACTACTGCTTGTTAACGGAAACGCTCTCTATTAGTTAACATACTGTATATTCAAATTAGCAGACGTGTGTGTAGAATTCTACCGACTGTACTTTGACTGACGAATTTAATAAAACTGACGAATCGACGAAAACTGGCAAACAGTGGAAACTGTCGAGTTAATGAAACTGTCTAATCGATAAAACTGACGAATCAGTGAAACTGACTAATCAACGAAACTGGCGAATTAAATAAACTGACGACTGAGGGAAACTAACCAGTGATACGCGGACTCGAAAAATTTACTAAAGTCTGATAATACTAGCTTTTGCCCGCGACTTCATCCGCGTCGAGTTCAGAAATTATCCCACGGAAACGTACTGCCGGAATAAAAAGTATCCTATGTCCTAATCCAGGTCATGGTCTACCCATGTGCCAAATTGCATCCAAATCTGGTCTGCTGTTTTAGCGTGAAAGCGTAACAAACAAAGAAACAAAGTATCGCAGTTATAATATTAGTTAGGATACTCGTATATATACATATAAGTACAATATGTACAAAAACCATAGGGTATATGGGTACATAGGGTACATAGGGTACATAGGGTACATAGGGTATATGGGTGCATAGGGTACATAGGGTACATAGGGTATATGGGTGCATAGGGTACATAGGGTACATAGGGTACATAGGGTATATGGGTGCATAGGGTACATAGGGTACATAGGGTACATAGGGTACATAGGGTACATAGGGTACATAGGGTATATGGGTGCATAGGGTACGTAGGGTACATAGGGTACATAGGGTACATAGGCACTGCTTTTTTATTTTCAATAATAATAAGATTCTTTATTACTTTTAGGTAATGCTATTCATTACCTAAAAGTAGTAAAAAATCTTATTATTATAGAAAACTAGCTTTTGCCCGCGGCCTCGCCCGCGTGGATGTCGGAAAATATCCCACGGGTACGTACTACCGGGATTAGCTAGATCATACCTAATATCCGAGGAAAAGTCGTTGATTCCTAACGCTGCGCCCGCGTTGTCCGCAACCATAATTCACGCGTAATTTTGAATCTATGATATCTTTTAAAGTATTCATTTTAATGGCATGATGTCAGGACATATTTTAATCTAAATTAAATGCCCAATTTAAATAACATATTTTATTGGATAAGGATAAATAAAATACCGGTCAAAATAGCTTCGGAAATAACAATGAAATTTTTATCAAAATCTGAAAGATAGAAATGGTTACTGTAGGTCATTCTTAGAAGATAGACATATGCAATAGCTGACTTTATTTTTGAACTTTTTAAAATATACAATACTGTTAAACATAAATTAGATGTATCTCTTACGTCTTACGCGGCGCACGCCAGTAAAGCTCCCAATCGGTATGACTTTTTCCGACATCTTCGACAATAATCGTCATATTTCAGCCATTTTACATAAAACCTTATTGTATTATACACAAAAACCTTCCTCTGTAATTACTCTATCTATTTAAAAAAACCGCTTCAACATCCGTTGCGTAGTTTTAAAGATCTAAGCATACATAGGTACAGACAGCGCGAAGCGACTTTGTTTTATACTATGTAAAGATAAAATAAAATATTGCTATTTCAAAATGACATTTTTGGTACCAATATTACCCCAAATCCATAAAAAATTTGCAAATTTTCAACAGTTACGGCTTGTAGACACTCAATGTGCCCCATGTAACGGTAAATGTGCCCCATGTAACGACTTGTAGACACCCGCTCAATGTGCCCCATGTAACGGTAAATGTGCCCCATGTAACGACTTGTAGACACCCGCTCAATGTGCCCCATGTAACGGTAAATGTGCCCCATGTAACGACTTGTAGACACCCGCTCAATGTGCCCCATGTAACGGTAAATGTGCCCCATGTAACGACTTGTAGACACCCGCTCAATGTGCCCCATGTAACGGTAAACAGTACACGGTGAAATTCACCATTGAAAAAAAGATAGATATATATTTTTTTCCTGTATTGACCACATAAATAGACTCTCAGCACGACACACCCTCACGACCGGACAGGGTTTTTTATACATGTTGTAAACTATCCTACTAATCCTACTAATATTATAAACGCGAAAGTTTGTATGGATGTATGTGTGGATGTTTGTTACTCTTTCACGCAAAAACTACTGAACGGCTTTGGATGAAATTAGGCACACAGATAGTTCATAACCTGGATTAACAGATAGGATTTTTATCCCGATATTTTCATGGGATCGAGACTTATGCGGGTGAAACCGCGGGGCGCAGCTAGTAATATAATAATACAATAGTTATTTATGCTGTATGTGCGGAAGGTAGGTGATCTCCGATGAGTGGCATTTCATTCACGAGCGAGCGTAGCGAGCGAGTGTATAAGTCGACACGAGTCGGAAGTCATCTTACGCACGTGTATCATACAACGTTTTACTATGCATTGTGCGAGGAAAAAAAAAAATCGGGTGAGCCTTACGATGATGTGTACCATCTAACATAATGACGACGTATATAAATGATAAAACAACACTCATGACTTTGACTTTTGACTTGGACTTCGACTTCGACTTCGACTTCGACTGCGACTTCGACTTCGACTTCGACTTCGACTTTGACTTCGACTTTGACTCCGCCATTACCATCGCCATCGTCATCGCCATCGTCATCGCCATCGCCATCGTCACGTTATCATCATCTGATTTGTAAAAGTTTTCTCAAATAATAAAAACTCTGCAACGGGCTGACGACGCAAAAAATTAAAAAAAAACAGAAAAGTAAAAAGCACTAGTGAAAAAAAGTGACACTTTCCGCACTAATTTACTGCTTGGAAAAGGCTCTTTTCGAGCAAATGCATTGTAAAGTGTTTTTTTCATATCCCATAACTCTAGGGTATGAATGAGACCATGTCAAAGAATCAACATAGCATTTGAACGGTCCGACAAAGACAGGAATGAGGTTTTTTGTTTGATGAAAAAATTGTCGAAAGCTAGCCATTGAATGGTATGTAACGCGTCTTTATAAGATATTGTGTTGAACTGAAATAATTATATGAAACACAATATAAGTATAAAGAAATACCCTCCATCATTGTTATGTAGTCTCCCTCTCATACACACTCCCGCACACACAAGTTTAAAGAGTGACGTCCCTCCGACGTTACAGTGCCTATATAATATATATTTTAGTGATATTTATTTTACGTATAGATATTATTTTTAAATATAATATTTATATACTCGTATATACAAGGTGTTCGGCAGAAGGTTGAACATACGAAAATGGCGGATCCGTGGGGCCGTCTACTACGTTTTTAGACCCAATATCAAGACCCAGGCCACAAGGATTTTTTTTTAATATAATTTTTTTTTCGGAATTTGTCGTTGCCAAAACTGCAAACGTCAATAATTTCATTTAAAAATAACAAAACTGGCAACATTTTATTTTTATATTCTTCTAAAGTAACTGTAGAATCTTATAAAATTCGTATTTGACGCAGATGATTGCTAGAAAAGTAAATACGAACCCTTAAACTACAAACAAATCAAAAATAAATACTTAAAGCCCGACTTTGAACTGCGTTAAAAAAAAAACTAACAGTGATAGAGAAGTTCAAATTTTAGGAAAATATCTTTGGTTCATGCACAATCTAACGGTATGCAATATGCACAATTTCGTTTAAAACAACTACAACAATTCGCCAATTTTAATTGCTTGGGACTTTTTTCACCGAAAGGATTGCGAAGGACATTTGCGAAAAGTGAAATTAATTAATATACGCACCAATTTTTTTTTTACATATTAGATTCTACAATCATTCTAGAAAAAAATCAAAATAAATGTTGCCAGTTTTCTTATTTTTAAATGAAATTATTGTCGTTTGAAATTTGAGCAACCACGAATTTCGTATAAATTTAAAAAAAATATTTTAAAAAATCCTTGTGTCCTGGGTCTTGTTATTGGACCTAAACACGTAGAAGACGGCCCCACGGATCCACCATTTTCGTATGTTCAACCTTCTGCCGAACACCCTGTATATACTCGTACATAAACTAGTCAAAACAAAATAGGCCACTAGGTATTTAAGGTGTACTTACCATGAAAATTATTAAATAAATAAATTATTTAGTTTCAGTAAACATAAAATAATGTTATTGTTTACTGTATAAGGTAGTAACTGTTTAAATAAATGATTAAAGAAGACAATTTAAGGCGAAATGGTATCGTGGTAGCGTTCCGGGAGCGGCGCGGCGGTATGACCCGGCCCGCGCGCAATTCTATTGCACAATGTTTACAAATATTGAATTAAAATTTTACTTGTGTTGATATAGAAAAAAACCAGCCAAGTGCGTGTTGGACCACGCACAATGAAGGGTTCCGTAGTAGAGATGAATAAAATTTATCCCAAGAACAAACTTACTTACATTTTAGTTGAAAAACATGTTCGCCCAGACATTCCAACTGCAAATGTAAGTTTGTACGCACAATATAAGTGATTTACCATGTTATATTAAGACCATAGACTTCTTATAGGTTTTCCTGTAATCTATAAGCATAGAACTACACTCTGCATTTTTTTCAAAATTTTAGGATCAGTAGTTTTGGAGATAAGGGGGGGGGGGGGGGGATGGTAAATTTTCATCAATTTTCTTTAATATCTTTAAAAGTATTTATTTTAAAATTATTAAAAAAAATATTTGACATCCTCGCAATAAGCCCTTTCATTTGATATGTCACACGGTACAGATCGCAACTTTTACCATATTCAAAATTCATTTATTTATGTTAAACGTCCATGTTTGGGTCACAGAAATACATATGTGTACCAAATTTCAACTTAATCGGTCAATTAGATTCGGAGCAAATTGGCTGTGACAGACGGACAGACAGACAGACAGACACACGAGTGATTCTATAAGGGTTCCGTTTTTTCCTTTTGAGGTACGGAACCCTAAAAATAAGTCCATAATTCCATAAAGTATTTAATAGTGAACACGTAGACAAAATTTTAATACAATAATTGCTTTGATAACAATCGAATGGAATAGGTTTTCTCTTAGTGGTTGAAACAAAAAAAGCAGATTTTAAGGTAACTTTGCCGTTTTTTTCTATCGAGGAAAGTTTTGTCAATCGTGTTTCGGGCCTCATACTTCACTAAGGACACTCTTCAATTTTCGTAATCATAAAAAAAAAATCGCAATTTCGTTGTTTTTATAAGAGAAACATTGATTTTGCGTGAAGTCGAAACATCTGCTTTGGAACCCATTTCAACACAAACAACAACTCACGAGTCACTAAAAACTACAAACATCTTCACCTTTTATTACGAGTATTTTTCTGTTTTTTAATAATAATAATAACCTGTATGCCCACCCGCCTCTTTTAGATATGAATCCTGAAGCCTGAAATGCATGCCCTCGATCAAATGCCTCACGTTTTCAGCTGGAATCTCTTCCCAGGCAACTTTCAAAGCGTCAATCAGTTGCTGCAACTGATGGTCGCAGAGCTCTTGCTCACGCTCTCTAACCCTTCCTTTCAATTGGTCCCACATGTGCTCGATTGGATTCAAGTCCGGACTGTTTGCTTGCGACGGTAAAACTTAAATGTGAGGAATGTTTCCTTTGAGTAAAATATGCTAACTCCGGTATTAGAGTACTTTCCCTCCAGATGAGGTTCAAAAATTCCACCTATATTATATAATCTAAAGTAATATATTACTTTAGATTTGTGTAACGTTTTACTGAGGACAACAAATGTAATGTGATAACAAAACTTGGAAATGCAAATAACCTAGTATGTTTAGCAGAATTTAAAAAACTTTGATAATATTAACTGTAATTTGCAATTAACATTAAACTGTGTAATATTTTGCAATTTGATTACGTTATGAATTAAATTCAACAATACAAACTGTCAGTAAAAAATTATAATTATTGATTAACATGATTTTTCCCAAATAAATTAATTTCGTGTGGTAATTGTTGTCTCGTGATGTTGTTAACTTGTTACACTTCTGTCATCTTGTCGTGTACATTCGCTCCGGTTTCGCCTGGCAACCGGCAACCAGCGACCAGTATGTGCCTTATGATTATGATACTACTTCTTAAATTATAGTGTTCAAATGTTACGTATGAAATACATAAGTACGCCACATACAACACTACACGTAGCGCTTGAGAAAGTGTTTTACTTTTAAACGAGATTACGGCCGTGCAGTGAAAACAGTGCATTATTAAGTATTATGAGGTAACATGGTAGTTAACCACACGTCAGTAATAATAGTTACTACGAGAACCGCCACTTACCGCCGCTACGAAATAAAGCGACTGGCAAGGTCAATATGTTACCATACATGTACGTGTAGGCTACCTAGGAGTTTAGAGCTCGTCCAGAGAAGTACTACCGCCACACATATCTCTGCCGACAGCGTTGCTGTGGTCCGGTTGGAAGCGACTGGCAAGGTCAATATGTTACCATACACGTACGGGTAGACTACCTCGATTGTAGAGCTCGTCCGGGGAAGTACTACCACCAAACATACCTCTGCCGACAGCGTTGCTGTGGTCCGGTTGGAAGCGACTGGCAAGGTCAATATGTTACCATACACGAACACGTACGGGTAGACTACCTCGAGTGTAGAGCTCGTCCGGGGAAGTACTACCGCCAAACATACCTCTGCCGACAGCGTTGCTGTGGTCCGGTTGGAAGCGACTGGCAAGGTCAATATGTTACCATACACGTACGGGTAGACTACCTCGAGTGTAGAGCTCGTCCGGGGAAGTACTACCGCCACACATATCTCTGCTGACAGCGTTGCTGTGGTCCGGTTGGAAGCGACTGGCAAGGTCAATATGTTACCATACACGTACGGGTAGACTACCTCGAGTGTAGAGCTCGTCCGGGGAAGTACTACCGCCACACATATCTCTGCTGACAGCGTTGCTGTGGTCCGGTTGGAAGCGACTGGCAAGGTCAATATGTTATCATACACGTACGGGTAGACTACCTCGAGTGTAGAGCTCGTCCGGGGAAGTACTACCGCCACACATATGTCTGCCGACAGCGTTGCTGTGGCCGGTTGGAAGGGTATGAGTGCCGATGCCGGCACAGTTACAGGCAACGGAAACATCTCAGCTTCGTCCCTGGGAGTGCGGAATCTTCGACGCCGCTGGCCTGTGCCTCATGTCTATGAAGGTGACGTCTCCTTACCTCAGCAACTTCTCCACGACAAGCTTTCCCAGGAAGCCGGTCCCCCCTGTCAACAGTACTGCAGACCCCGCGAAAAGCTTCTGAATCTGCGAGTCCCCCAGCGGTTGCTGTTCATCCACCATGTCCATGAAGGTGATGTCTCCTCCTTGCTTCGCCTCGAACAGCTGTGTGTCCGTCATCATGTCTACTGTCATGACTGAAAACAAAGAAAAAAGTACCTATATTAGAAGACATACACAAGAAAAAACTCTCTGGTTTTGGGTTTCTCAATTAGAAGAAATGTCTCAGTAGCAGACTGAATTTGACCCCGATTGATAGCTGTAGACTCTCCCCTATAACATTGGTTTTATGCATAACTAAATGTGTCTCCTGTGTGTATAATGTGACCAAAGAACTAGAAAATGTGTGTACTAGCAAATAGACAAAAAAAATAGCTGATATAAAAATGTGTAAACAGGTGTCGATCTATGCCCTTAACATCAAGACCTAGGAAAAATCATTATTAAAATGATCATACCAAAAAACTAGCTTTGTATTTCTGTTTTACGCTGTCAAGTCAAGATCCAGTTATTTATAACATCATCACAAAACATCACGCTCGTGCTCCCCTAAGGGTAAGCTGCATAGTACACCCTCATTTCACCAGCTATGTTTAAGAGCCTGGGAACAGAGAACGAGCCTACTACTAACAAGGGAGCATGAATCTGCTACAGAAAACTTACATTCAAACAACAATATGAAATGCCTTCGTGTGGAGTAGGACACGAAGGGTTCTGTACCACCGTACAATATTTAACACTACATATTGTTTATGTTTTAACAGCACAAGAACCCCATTTAATTTTTAATTTAATTACATTTTTATAATTTTTTGTTACAGCAGCAATTGAAATACGCAATTTGTGAAACGTTCAACTGTCTAGTTATTACGGTTCATGAGATACAGCCCGCTGGTAGAGAGACGGGCGGACGGACAGCGAGGGCTTAGTTGTAGGACTCCATTTGGCACTCTTCGGGTACGGAACCTGAAAAAGCTATACGGTGCAAAAAAATCCTAACTACAGCTTATGTTAAACTAGGTCAAAGACAAGACCTAATGTCATAAAAAAACAGTTTTCTATTTCTACAATATGAAAATGTCTAGATCCAACTAATCAATTACCTACCAAATGAACTGCTTCTGACACTATTCAAAGGAAGATTTTTTTTTAAACTGTAGGCATACCGCATACTCGCATGCTATTTATATAAAGTGTATATAAAGTGTATATAGCCCACATAGTAATTATACATTATAATGAGGCACTCCGCTACGGAATGATTTGACAACGCAAGTTTTGTATTATGCTAAACTTGTTTTGGTGCCGCTGGTCATTTAACAAGTATAGGCTAAGGAAATTAAGTACAGTGCTTTAGAAAAACTATGGCCTCACTAGTAAATACGATTTGTTTAATATTATTATAACGGAAGTTGGGACAAGGAACCATACACTCTTATTGCATTGCAGGTCAATATTAGACGAGAAGTGAAGTGTCACACGATGTTGTACGAGTACCATGCGCGGTGCAAGTTAACTGTCAGCGTGACCTGCCTGCACCCTGCACACCACCTGCCTGCACCCTGCACACCGCCTGCCCAATAATGATTATGGTAAAGCCGCTAATCGCTTAAGTGACCTAAAGGAAGATCTTCCCATAGAAAAATAGGACATGTCAAAACACAGTAGCTAATTTAAAAAATTATGGAGACATAAAAATCGGAAATATTGTAGATTACAATAAAAAAAGGGCTCCTTAGCGTTTTCGGAAAATCAACCCTAAATGGCCAGTAGCAAGAGATGCAAATGGGAACTACATAATTATAAATTCATATGGACAAAGTCTTGGGCAAAAGCTAATACTACTTTCAATCGCTAGTCCTATCTACATGCGATACCAACATAGTTACGACACATGTGACTTCACCGCTCGTGATTAGAATATGTGATCACACTTTTAAATACAGCGAACTAACGGAACTATACTGTTACGGAATAAACGAAAGGCATTATATCGTAGACGTTAAAGGATAAGAAAATCTACTTAATAATCTAATCTATCAATCTAATCTCTCTAATCTTATATCTATCAAATAATTCAATTACTAACAAACAATGCACAGCCTAAACCGGATTTAACAAGCATCAAATTTTGCACAAGACTTCCTGAAATACCAAAGTTTGGAAGATTCATTCCTTAAAGATGTTACATATAGGATGAAAGTTTGTATTGAAGTTTGTCATACTTGCGATGACAAATCCCGACGGGCACACGGCTTATATTTAGCTAAAAGATTACGCCTTGAGAACCTTGTGGGCTTGTGGAGGTCACATATGCAATGATCCATGTACAACACTGGCATTCAGCTGCTTCCCGTTTAGCTGGAGGCCGACTCTACTAACATAGTTGGGAAAATGCAGGCAGATGTTGATGACGCTCCTATATAAGTAACAATTTGCATCCAGTGTATTGTCGTCCACCACGTCAAGATGATTGCTATGGGAATGTTCTGATGTACTCTCTTTAAAACGTACTGTGTGTAGCTAACGACACATCAGTGGTTACAATATGCCATTGGCAGCATCTTTATGTCGTAGCATTAAGAATGGTTTTCGTAGTGCAAGAGTTACCACTGATGTGTGGTTGACTGTACGAGTGTACTGTCCCCGTTCGGGGGCCAGAATTCAACGCGACTGTGGTTGCTTATAAGTGGCTACTAAAACTAATAATTACTGTAGATTTATTTGTACTAGCCGCCGCTACATATTTTATAGATATTGCCTGCCTCTCAAATATTGTCAAAGACAAAATACCTGTAGTTTCTAGAATAGACCAATACTCCTGTGGCCCCACTATAATGTGAAATGACAGCTCACTTCTCGTAAGTTCCAACGGTGACATTTTTAGAGAATAGACCGGATGATACATAAAATGAATGATGGGAGCCCCCACAACGCCCGCTTGTCATGCGAGTCGCATACTTAGCCCGCTGTTGTTTGAACCTCCGCAATATTGAACATCTGATGGATGTTTATCTGTTAACTTAGCGAGACCTTACACTATTAAGCCGAGTGTAATGCTAATAACATGTAGGTGTCAGTTTTAGCGTACAGCGTTTGTTTGTTTATACACAAGAGGTTATATCGAACAGAGACCGAGGCTCATACAATCTAGCTACAATACCGCAACGGCCGTCAATATGACACTTCGGGCTTCAGAAAGACCATCACACAAGTATGAGTGATAGAGACGCTCTACATAATAGCACACACAACTAATAACAACAACACACGCCTGTCTTCTCCAAAGAGTTTGGCAGAGGTGTCCCTATAGCATCTCCACTCACATTTCCTCAGATATGTTTATATCCCATGCAATAGCAGAACTTTTTTTGTACTCCTTTATTAGCACAACTAGCCATCTGTTTCTAAAATAATCTTATTATGATTATCTTAACACCACGCCTGTATTACGCGAAGGAACGGGCAGAGGCGAGTAGAACAGCCACAGCATAAGTCTTTATGTCCATGTATCGTCATTGACTGGATACGAACCCAGAAACCGAGCTGCTTCTGAGAAATTCCTGTTATAATACAAGACGTTTATTTTCTCTAGACAAGCTAGTACTTATTTGACAATATTGCACGAATAAGGAGCTCACTTTGTGAGAGACTGGTGCCTGAAGTTAGTTTAAATAAAAACCTGTATTACAGGATTTACAGGTCACCAGGGCCCTCCCGCGGCTAGATGCCTGTGATTTGGACCATAATAACAATGTTTACTTAACTATTGTTGAATTAAGAACATGAAATAAAATAAAATAAGGAATATAAAAAGAGTTAGTGGAAATATCAGAGTGTGTGTGAGTAACTAGACTATTGGAGAAACCCAATACGAGTTTGGGCGAGCTTAGCAGTTGTGCTTGCGACCACTAGGCCAACGAGGCAGTCAGTATGTAGTACTGTATAATATTGACATGCCACCTTCGCACAGCAGGTACGGCGCATATGGCCCCCAGCCATAGTCTTATTTAACTCAAATAGTCATTATTATGGTCAAATAGTGGGTAGAATAACCTTACATGTGAACTTCAATATTAGGCCCTTGACTTACACACCGCTACAAGGTTCTACTGGCACGTGGCCAAAATTGGAACTAACGCCGCCATTTTGTTTATCGATATAATTTCTGTGATCATTTCACAAATGCTTACCAACAGAGAGTCACGTCAATGTCCTCCAGACGCTCGCAGCACTCGAGACTACTTCAGTGGTAGGTAGTGTCACGAATGCAGGCGATGTCGCATGTCTGCCTCGCTGGTAGTGGGTGCAAGCGCGCCTGTTCTTCAGAACAGCCTAGAGTCTAAGCTTATGCCGGTTGATGGCAATAGGCTCGCCCCTATTACATAGGACTAAACCTAACTGGCGAACTAAGCCTGTACGTTTATACACCTCTGCCTAACCCCTCGGGGAACCCAGGAGTGATGGTATGTTATTTGATATCAGACGACTTTACATATTATTGCAAATTCTATTGGCCATGGCTCCAACTCGCAAAACCACTATTTTAGTGTTAGTATTAGATTGCCTAACTAATTTACATAAAGTAGCAGTTTAAATCCTAAAAATAACCAAGTGCGCTTTGGAGCCGCATAATACGATAAAAATTGTATTTCTTCGACTTAAAAAAAAGAGTTAATATTTAAACCTCTCTGCAGCCCGTGTTTAAAAAATTTACAAAAATTATTGGCAATTTTCGAAACACGTGACAATATACGGTGGGTATTCGATGATAGAAAAATGAGAATATAATTATGATAGGTATTTCAAAACTGAAATTTTATCGGCACGTCCAAGGTAAAAGTTTGACTTTGACAGCGTCTTTATTTCATACCAATGCCCGAATTTCGTAATTAATTTGTTACTACTGATTGTTCGGAAACCAGTCTAACCCTTGGTTGGTATCGTGTTACACAGTCACTGGATTGTGGAGGTCAGACATGCAGACGCTCCATATAACATACTAGCTTTCAGCTGCATCCGGTTAAACTGGAAGCCGACCCCGACATTGTCGGGAACAGGTGGCAGATGATGCTGACTAGTAGTCAGCATCATCTGCCACCTGTTCCCAGACCACAGTCAGTAGTCAGTGACTACTGACTGTGGTTGACCGTACACCAATATTGTTTTCGATCAAATGTTAGCTTGGCGACTTATTAACATAATTTACGTCAATCTAGTTAAAACAAAAGTCATTCAATATTTACATAAACCTATTCGTTTTTTGTTGACTTCCTAAAGTCCATTTGAAATATTAATATGTATTACTAAGCCCCGAATTTTAATTGTTATCGAACTGAATCAGCCTGTGTCACTAAGGGCCGGTTGTTTTGAAACTGTTGGTTAACGTAACAAAGTCAAAGACAAAAACGTTTATTGCAAACTAAATGTACAATGTTGGTGTAATCATAAGTTAGTACTTACGACTTAGCAGCCTTTTACAAGCATTGCAATTTTCATTCGCCTGCCTTTATCATCCTAAATTAATTAGCATGCATTCAAAATTATTAAAATTATGAGAAATTATAGTTATGTCAAAATTAAATGTCAATAATAACGAATTTAATACAAATAATCACCATTATGAATGTAATCCTTTTCAGGTAGTACAAATTATAATTATAGTTTTATATGATGTTAAATAGGATAAATAAACGAAATTTTATTGTTTTTATAGGGCAGATCGGCATTTTTGTACATGAGAGAAAATCTTTATTTTAAGCTAGATTCTAAATATTCTTTTACTGAGTAGAAACATTTTTGGATTAGGTATTATAGTTCTAGCTTTTTTTGGAATATTGTTTCTGATTTTTCAGTTATAAACATGTTGGGCAACTTATTATAAATATATTTTTATTCAAAATCAAAATCAAAATCAAAATATTTTATTTCACATAAACCTACAAGGGCACTTATGAAATGTCAAAAGCTAGGTGCACGGTTCCAATTGGTCGTTTCCTATGGAGAAGAGCCGGCAAGAAACTCCACGGTTACTCTTTTAAAAGTAAATGGTTTTACAGTTTTAAAAGGTATGAGAGGACAGTGTAGGCCTATCAACAAGTACCAGGTACTTAGCAAAATATAAAATGGCCAAATAATTGCCATATAATATGGGCTATCACTTAACATTTTAATTCTTGAGGCTGGAGCGCATAACCTATTTTTATGGCGAGTGTTGACGTTGTGCGTAAAATATCGACAAGTTCACTAAAGTAGAAGTACTTTAGTGAACTTGTCGATATTTTTAAAAACAAATACGCAAATGTCAAGTATGTTTAATGACGGCAGAGTTAGAATCTGATATGATGAAAAATACATACGTGCGTCAAATAATAACGATTACGTAACATGTGTTGGGAATATACCTAAGTACTTATAATTATGATAACCGAGTACACACTTAATTTTCTGTAACAAATTTTATTTCATCTTCGATTTGATGTGTTAACAATAGAGCTACTTCCTCTGAAACACGGTATCTTGCAATAAATTCCTGCTCGTATAGGTTTACGTTAATAACACGAGTTTCAAACACTTCAGATGAACTATCGTTGAACAAAGACGAATACAACAACAGAGCGTCCATAATGTCCAGATGTTTGAGAATAAAGTGACGTTAACCAGTGGGTATGGCACCGGTTATTGTAATGACGTTAACCAGTGGGTATGGCACCGGTTATTGTAATGACGTTAACCAGTGGGTATGGTACCGGTTACTGTAATGACGTTAACCAGTGGGTATGGCACCGGTTATTGTAATGACGTTAACCAGTGGGTATGGCACCGGTTATTGTAATGACGTTAACCAGTGGGTATGACACCGGTTATTGTAATGACGTTAACCAGTGGGTATGCCACCGGTTATTGTAATGACGTTAACCAGTGGGTATGCCACCGGTTATTGTAATGACGTTAACCAGTGGGTATGGCACCGGTTATTGTAATGACGTTAACCAGTGGGTATGCCACCGGTTATTGTAATGACGTTAACCAGTGGGTATGACACCGGTTACTGTAATGACGTTAACCAGTGGGTATGCCACCGGTTATTGTAATGACGTTAACCAGTGGGTATGGCACCGGTTACTGTAATGACGTTAACCAGTGGGTATGGCACCGGTTATTGTAATGACGTTAACCAGTGGGTATGGCACCGGTTACTGTAATGACGTTAACCAGTGGGTATGGCACCGGTTATTGTAATGACGTTAACCAGTGGGTATGACACCGGTTACTGTAATGACGTTAACCAGTGGGTATGCCACCGGTTATTGTAATGACGTTAACCAGTGGGTATGGCACCGGTTACTGTAATGACGTTAACCAGTGGGTATGGCACCGGTTACTATAATCGCTATTTTTGAAGTGAAAACGTGTTTTCGTTCAGAGTACCGGTAGTAAGTTCAATATGTCTGGCAAAAACATGTAAGATTTCAATCGCTTATAACTACGAGACTTTTAATGCTAGAGTAATGGTTGAGTACGCAAAAGATAGGTCTTAATTATAACAATTTTGAACAGGATATAGTTTGACGTCACATCGTGAAGGCAGGCGCATGCGCGCGACCCTCTATTTTTCACTATATGTCGAAATTACAAATAGTATAGCGCAAAACGTGTTCAGCTAGAACGTTGATTCGGATGTCGTTGCCGAGAATGTACAAAGGACCACCAGGACATAAAGAGACACAACAAAAATAATTTTCAAAATAGGGTTAAAATACACATAATATACAATAATTTTATTTATCGTCTCATCAAAAATCAATCTGCCTAGCCTTTTCCCAACTATATTGGGGTCGACTTCCAGTCTAACCGGATGCAGCTGGATACCAGTATTTTACTTGGAGCGACTGCCTATCTGACCTCCGCAACCTAGTAGCTGGGTAACACGATACCCCTTGGTAAGACTGGTTGTCAGACTTTCGGGCTTCTGACGACCCGTTACGACTGTCAAAGATCCACGAATGACAGCTGGGGCCAACAGTTTAACGTGCTATCCGAGGCACGGAGGAGTCTCGGTATGTAAAGATAGTCACCCATCCACAGACCAACCCTGGCAAGTGTAGCTTAACCTGATGGATCGAACCGTGCGGCACTTATTACTTAGCCTCGAGCTCTTCGAATTGTATTTATCGTCTTATACCGGCTGTAAATATGCTCAGAAATAACAGACATCCCAACCGAAGAAAGCTTGTATTATACCGAATGCTATGAGCTAAAAAAAACGAGTGCGAACCAAATACAATAACAACGACAGTGTCAGAAACCGTAAGAAAATGTATTGCAAATTTAAGATGTCGTCTCATAACGGCCGTAAATCTGCTCAGAACTGAAAAATATCACAATCAATGAAAGCTTGCATCATTAGGAATGCAATAAACTAGAGATGGGCCGAATGTGGTTTGAACCGAATCCGAACTTCGGCCGAACATTCGGTTAAAATGAAAAGTTCGGCCGAACTTCGGTCGAACTTCGGTTCAATTTCAAGCGCTTTCTCGAGAGCGACACGTCGTGACTTGTTTACGCATTTACTTCAATATTATTGCTAGATGTACCCCGCCCCCACCGCGTGGCCCGGAGCCGGCCGGTCATTAGCAAATAAGTCATTGGCGTGTCACGCCGCAAAGATTTTCAAAACTAATTAGAAAAACTGTAATTTAATTTAAGGTTTACATTTACAATCTTCATATCTAAAATAAATGACAATGACTGAGTAAAAGACATAATTTTATTTTACATTAATGCTATTCTAATTCTATTGAATTTCAGTCAAAATAGTGCAAGTAGGTATTATTTTTCTTGTGCCGAATGTTCGGCATCTGAACCGAATTTCGGCCGAATGCCGAAGTTCGGTTCAAGCTGCCGAATTTCGGTTGAACCGTATGTGAACCGAATTTCGGCCCATCCCTACAATAAACATATTTTTTTAAGTGAAAACTTCTTTAGCATCGTTGTGATTTGAAAGTCTATGAAACAAAAAAGCGACAGTTTAAAAAAAAATGTATATTCGGGCATAACTGCGTCATTTATAGACGGATTTGCAAAAATCTTTTTTTGTTTGAAAGGTTATACTTTCGAGATGGTCCCATTGTCATAAGGTCCGGATCTGATGATGAGATCCTGGAGAAATCGAGGGAACTCTTCAAATATTATAGGCACACCTATAGCGATTTGGGTATTTTTTATAATAACACGTGCAGTTGCTCTTGGAAAGCACCATTTGGGAATTGGAACTGATGATGAAGACCACAGATGGCCACCGGAACTACTCAATAATAAGTATTTCACGGGTTGCGATTCGATTACATTAATATGAATATCAAGCAATTTATGCTCGTCACAATTTATATGGACAAGTGGAGCTGATGGTGAAGTACCAGGAGAACTCCTCAACGATTAACGTCCCTGCTTCGGGAAAATCAATATTTTGTAAAAGGTGATGAGTAGTCAACATTAGGTTATTGTAACTTAGATAAATTACAAACTGACCCACTAAAAAGCGAAAAATTAAATTAAAAATTACAAAAAAAAAACAACCGACTTCCAAAAAAACACTACAACCTGAAAAATAACTTATAATAATAAGTCGGTGGCAAATTTAACAATCAAAGACGACAATCAAGTAAACAATCGAATTTATAACCTCCTCCTTTTGGAAGTCGATTACAAAAGAGAGAAACATAAATTCATAAGATTTAACGTGGGAGAAAATGACATAGGATGCATTATATACGTACAGTGTTTCTTATATTCGTGGTTCTCTTTGTGCTCTGCTTCGTACCCCCTCCACTCGTGTTTACCAAGGCATAGTGGGAGTTTGCTTGGGTCTCAGCGTTGTACGTTTGTTAATACGTGTTTGTGCGCGCATGCGTAGTACAAAGCTTGAGAAAAGCCATCACAACAAAAATTTAAAATAATTAATAAACTTTTTATCACTATGATCATTCACCGGAAATTCACTTTGATCCGGTTAGACTGGAAGCCGACCCCAACACAGTTGGGAAAAGGCTAGGCAGAATGAATGTATCACTATGATCATTACTAAAACCTACAATCCTCTTCCCGAAATTTTACATTCGTCTCATTATCTTAAAGACAGCATTTTTGAAGGTTTCACTTCTCCCACGTGTGAAAAGCACACTTTTTTTTTTTGTTATTCATTGCATCATTAGGAATGAAATATTTTTTTTTTTGTTATATCATCGTTATTTGTTACTATTTCAGCACACATTTTTTAATTAAGTAAGTATTAGAATTGTTTATCTTCGTGTCTGTCTGTGTGACAGACACGAAGATAAACGATTCTAATAATATTCTTAAGTGACTTTAATTTATATATTGTTCGTATATATATGAAGCCATTATAAAATTATAGATTTAAATTGTACGCTTATAACTATATTGTATTTTCCCACTAAAAAAATTGGGTAAAACTTAATTCGTTTTAATAGTTTCATCAATTGGAAAAACACACATGCATTTGTTTCTTATAAATACATTGTATGTTCAACAAATTTAAATAACGTCTAATTCAATAAATCATTATTGAATCAGATACGCGTCGTTAATACGAAAACCGGAAAAAGTGCAATTATTATAATGATCATAAACTAGCTGAGCCGACAGACGTCGTGTCCACATTTCAATAATTCATACAAAAAAGAACGTTCACTTTTTCCCGAATTTGAGGAATTATGTTCTTTTGAATGTTTAATAGATCTTTACCAAAGAACAACATATTGATTTGTTATTGCTATTTCTATTTTAACTTGGACACGAAAAAATATGTAATGACTGCACAATACAAAATAATATCACGCTTGTATTCTCCGGAGCACTAGGCAGACGTGCAGGTACCTTAATAGCTAAGCCTAGCTATTACATCCACATTCGCTAGTTATGTTCATGTAATTAGAGGCGAGCCTATTGTTATTATCTTGGCATTATTCCACGGCTATTACTGAGAAATTCCTTCATCGACTTCATTCACTTCCACATAAACAAGATGTAATTGAAAAATCTGAAAATCTCTTAAGGGGTCAATGTTTGACCCCTTAAGAGATTTTCAGATTTTTCAACAAACGGGGACTCTATAAGAGGTTTTCGGTTACTGTTCTCATCATTATGAACTTGGTACCAACACTGAAAACGAGGAAAAAATCTGCTGGTCCAAATATTTATGCTTTCATAGCACCAGAACCCAGGTTAAGCCCCATAAGTGCCATAGCAAAAGTGGGTCTTAATGATGAGTTCAATCAACCCATAAAGCCGGGCATTTAGTGTCATGATTTGTATGAGAACCTTGCAAATCTTCAACAAAGGAAGCCGCTTGGCATAGACGGACATGGTAATCATCGGAGCTGATTTAGCTCTGTACCCACGTGGCACCTTCCTGCAGGTAGGTGGGGGAGGAGGAGGAAATCTACCGCGCTGCACTCTTACATTGATATCTGCAAAACTTTGGTGAGTAGGTCGTGTTTGGTATCGTTTTCATATAATTCAAAGACGAGGAATCCATTTCTGGAACAACATTTTCACTCGTTCATAGAAAAAAAAGGAGTTCGAGGCAAAAATAGAAAAATAAGATATAGAAATGCTTACAAAATCTATGCCTAAAATTAAACCAAGAGATTATGCTTCATACAAAAAAAAAATCTAAATAGCCCAATTTATCTAAAATATATAAAGATAAACTTTCTTAATAGATTTAACTTCAACACTCAAGTGCATATTTTGGATAGGATTTGGCGCTTATTGTTTAATAATGACACTGATTAGTATAGGTGCTTTGATATCTAGATGTTTGATTCTTAAATAAATATCTAGAGATAAATCATAATATAAAAAAAATAAAATAAAAAGAGTGCAGGAGGATATAGATAGGGTAGGGAAATGAGGTCGGGACAACAAGCTTTTCTTCAACATGTCGAAGTGCTCGGTGATAAGTTTTACGCGCGCGCGGGCCCCTCTAGTGCACGGGTACGTGGTGGGCGCCGCAGCTATGCAACGAGTCTCTGAGGTACGGGATTTGGGGGTTGGTGTCACTCCGGAACTATCGTTTCGCGATATCATATTACGGGGATCTGTAAAAGAGCGTTTAGAGACTTGGGATTTGTTCTGAGACAGACAAGGCAGTTCACTAACATCACCACAGTCAGGGTCCAGGGTGACGCACTTGTCAGGAGTCATCTGGCACATAGTGCTGTCATACGGGCTCCGCATGAGGCCAATTACTCGCTAGTGCTGGAGCGCGTACAGAACAAGTTCACGCGCCACTTGTACAAGAAACTATATGGGGTATACGTATACCCGTTTTGCCCGTTGATGTACCCTACTCTGTTTGTGCTCGGTATGGTCGGGTACAACCAACTGAGGGTACGACGGGAATTCACGCTTGTCGCGTATCTGGTTAGTATATGTGTACCAGACCGCTATGTGTGGAGGCGGCGCTGCCCGCCACTGCTGACCGTGCCGGTTGCCTGGACCAACCTTCTCGCCAAAACACCATTAACCCGCGCAATTCGTGTTTTTAACGATCTTCACGTGAAGATCGATGTACTTACATGCCATTTGAGTGAAGTCGCAAAAATACTGTTGTTTATTTTATGTTATAGTGTAGAGTAGAGTAGGCTATAATTATGTTTTTTTTTTTTTATATATTGTGTTACTTTTTCATTTGTATTTTAGTTAATTTTAAGACCGCGCTATCGCATTAGGTATACACCTGTAATGGTAGTTGTAAGGGAGATTTAAATAAATAAAATATAATTAATAAACAAATAAATAAAACATATATTTTATATACTCGTAGTTACTGACATTAACACAATTCTAGCTTATTTCAAACATGTGAGTTCAAATCAGTACCCATAATTTTACTTAAAAGGTCGGTTTTTTTAATAAAAATAATAACAGAGTAAAAAAAAATTGTTTCATTTTACCACAGCTTAAGGAACGGTTAGGTTAGTTTTTTTCTATGACCGAGTGAAAATGTTGTTCCAGATATGAATTCCTCGTCCTTGAATTATACGAAAACGATATCAAACACGACCTATTTGCTAAACTTTTGCAGATATCGACGTAAAAGAGCAGCGCAGTAGATGGGATTTCCTCCTGCAGGGTGGTGCCACGCGGGTACAGGGCTAAATCGGCTCAGATGACCACCAGGTATGTCTGTGCCAAGCGGCTTCCTTTGCTGAAAATTTGCAAGGTTGATGACACTAAATACCCAGCTATTATGAGGTTTCAGTTTCAATGATACCTATTCAGCATTTTTACAGACAGGCAATGTATCGTGAACAGTCTCATATCCCACTATTACTTTTCGAGAATGAAGTTTGCTAAGAGACCTAAGTAGCGACAGGAAAATTACTTTAATACCGATCGCTACTGCACCTTAGCAGTAGGAAATGTCATCCGAGTGGTCACAATATTTTAATTAGAATTGAATATGACTCAGTCTACAATATAGTACTATTGTTGATACCGATATTATATTATCGGCAATCTACCGGCCCCTCTACGGCGCAGTCATTAGGGGCCTCTACACAATGTACAGGTTATAATTATAACAACTAATCGACCTATGTACTCTGCTACAAGGATCTATTGGCGCTCTAATGACGTTGACAGGCGGGCGCGATTGGTGAACATTTAGTGCAATTGTTTTGTGAAATGTATTGAAAAAGCAAGACGATTTTGGGCTCGCGCCGAATGGACGACTCGAGGTCTTGTTTCGTATCGGCACGAATTAAATTCCATCCCAGGGACAAAGTGGAATGTCTCATGTGCCTGTAATCACACCGGCACCCACACTCGGCAAACTGGATCACAGCAACGCTACTTAGCGGCCGTACAGTGGAAGTACTTCCCCGATCGAGCTCTGCTAATACTAAAAGAACTGTTTTAAGTTTTTAATAAAAAACAAGTAAATTTTTATTAAAATGTCGTGATGACCCAGTTGGTTAAGGCCTCGCCTCTAATACACGAGCCGAGGTTCTGGGTTGTAATCCAAGCAAGTGTGATGTGACTTTTCAATTCATTTATGTTGAACTTTCTATGTTTGTCTTGGACATTACTGACATCGGTGAAGGAAAACATCGTGAGAAAACCTGCACTTATAGTTAATATAAGTCTGAAATCGCCAACCTCCTCGAGCAACCGTGGTGATATTCCTCACCACGCTGCACGAGCATTGGGTCGTGTCTTCTGTGTATGAGAAGAGGCCTTTGCCTTGCAGTGGACAATAAAATCAATCTGCCTAGCCTTATTACAACTATGTAGGGGCGGTTTTCAGTCTATCCGGATGCTGAATACCAGTATTTTACATGGAGCAACTGCCTATCTGACCTCCACAACCCAGTAACTGGGTAACACGCTACCCCTTGGTAAGATTCATGGTTGTCAGACTTTGTGGGACAATTATAGGCTGGTATTATTTATTTATTTCTTAATTTACTTAACATTTTCCCAAGTCGACAAGTGGACATGAACCTCGTAAGGATCTCCGTGCGGTGTGTCCGTGCTGAGCAAGGCCGGCCATATAAATCTCCGTGCGGTGAGTACGGGCTGAACAAGGCCGGCCATGTAGATCTCCGTGCGGTGTGTCCGTGCTGAGCAAGGCCGGCCATGTAGATCTCCGTGCGGTGTGTCCGTGCTGAGCAAGGCCGGCCATATAAATCTCCGTGCGGTGAGTACGGGCTGAGCAAGGCCGGCCATGTAGATATCCGTGCGGTGTGTCCGTGCTGAGCAAGGCCGGCCATGTAGATCTCCGTGCGGTGTGTCCGTGCTGAGCAAGGCCGGCCATGTAGATCTCCGTGCGGTGTGTCCGTGCTGAGCAAGGCCGGCCATGTAGATCTCCGTGCGGTGTGTCCATGCTGAGCAAGGCCGGCCATATAAATCTCCGTGCGGTGAGTACGGGCTGAGCAAGGCCGGCCATGTAGATCTCCGTGCGGTGTGTCCGTGTTGAGCAAGGCCGGCCATGTAGATATCCGTGCGGTGTATCCGTGCTGAGCAAGGCCGGCCATGTAGATCTCCGTGCGGTATGTCCGTGCTGAGCAAGGCCGGCCATGTAGATCTCCGTGCGGTGTGTCCGTGCTGAGCAAGGCCGGCCATGTAGATCTCCGTGCGGTGTGTCCATGCTGAGCAAGGCCGGCCATATAAATCTCCGTGCGGTGAGTACGGGCTGAGCAAGGCCGGCCATGTAGATCTCCGTGCGGTGTGTCCGTGCTGAGCAAGGCCGGCCATGTAGATATCCGTGCGGTGTATCCGTGCTGAGCAAGGCCGGCCATGTAGATCTCCGTGCGGTGAGTCCGTGCTGAGCAAGGCCGGCCATGTAGATCTCCGTGCGGTGAGTCCGTGCTGAGCAAGGCCAGCCATGTAGATCTCCGTGCGGTGAGTCCGTGCTGAGCAAGGCCGGCCATGTAGATCTCCGTGCGGTGAGTCCGTGCTGAGCAAGGCCGGCCATGTAGATCTCCGTGCGGTGAGTCCGTGCTGAGCAAGGCCGGCCATGTAGATCTCCGTGCGGTGAGTCCGTGCTGAGCAAGGCCGGCCATGTAGATCTCCGTGCGGTGAGTCCGTGCTGAGCAAGGCCGGCCATGTAGATCTCCGTGCGGTGAGTCCGTGCTGAGCAAGGCTGGCCATGTAGATATCCGTGCGGTGTGTCTGTGCTGGCCAAGGCCGGCCATGTTATGTATGGAATGTTGAGTTATTTGTTATACATTAACTTATTAGTTGAGAACGAATAGCTTGGATCAACATGTTTGTTGAATAAATTTGAATACCAATTGATTGCCGTGATTTGGGTTTCATTTAATAATAGGTAATTATGCCCTTGGTAACAACATAATTTAAGCAGAGATGTTTGGCACCACTCTTCGCCAGTCATGTCCCATGGATACGAGCCTATTGGATAGGGGACGAGCCTATTGGATAGGGGACGAGCCTATTGGATAGGGGACGAGCCTATTGCCACCACCCGGGTTGGACTGGACTAGAACGGCTTTTCTGTGTTTTCTTTCCCAAAAAAAACAAAATTAGTTTGGCTGATTCTGGAGATTAAACCCCAGGTCCTGACGAGCAGCATTCGACCTCTACACCAACGAAGCGATCAAGTTTTGGATAGTGATTATTAAAAGTTGACGACACGGTTAGCGCAGTGGCTGAGCGATCGAATGCTGCGCAACGTGTCGCGGGTTCGATCCCCGCACGGAACAAATATTTGTATGATCTGCAAGTAGTTGTTTCGAGTCTGGGTGTTAGTGTATGTAAGTTTCTATTTTTGTAAACGCACCCACGATACAAGAAGAAATTCTTAGTGTGGAGCAACGCTAAAAAAAAAAAAAAGTTTGGAAGTAATCTACGAGTACTTCACTGTCAAACAACGCCTCAGCCGCTGGCTCGAGCAGCAAGAAATGTTGCACAAGAGTTCCTTATGTATCACAAAAGTGCAGTTCAGGAAGGAGGGTCCCCTAAAGGAGTTAAATAGGGGATGACACTTTGTATGGAAGTTCGTCATTTAGCTGATGGAAAATCCCATCGTCCGCACGGCTTGTTATTAATAATTAATTATGTAATTGAGTTTCGAGCGTAACCTTTTTTATCTTTTATTTAATTTTAGTATCACTGTAATAAAAACTTGCTGCCATATTTTTTGTGCCCCGATCTATAAGCCAAGTTAGGTACCTACTAGCAAAAATAAGTAAACACAAATAACAAAATTCAATAGCATGTTTTTGCACAGTGCTTACCTCCTTCATAATTTCAACTAAGACTTCTTTAGAAGAAAATCATTGTCAAATTCTGCTAAGTATAGGTATATGATTTTGCCCGTGACTGTACCGCCCAATACACAGATATAGAATAATTGTCATTCTTGCACCCTAATTACGTAAGAAAATCTAAATCAAAAGGAGTTTATTCGAACTAGGCTGAGAATCAGTACTTTTCGAACCGAAGCCCGAAAACGCCCGCCCTTCACCACTTGCTAGTGTAAGTGTGCTTTAGCTGGGAAGAAGAAGTGCCGCAACAAACTCCTCAGCAGCACAGCTGTCTGTTCAGTTGGAAAAACTTGATTCTATGCAATCGTATGCAAAATAATTAATATTATGAAAACCAAAATATTAAATTAAATTATTTGCCATACTTATGTCAGACCGCACACCGCACATGCCAATTTACCAACAAAAACAATGAAAACTATACTCAAGCAGAAAAGAAAAAGAAAAACGAAAATAAAAGCTTTCAGGGCGGTTACATGTAGCTGTAACTGTAACTCGAAGTCATGAATGATAAACTAGAACTATCGAAGAATAGAAACCATGGTCAGCGAGATGACCAGTCACCACAAGCAGCACTCGTTCACGAGCATAACAGGTGACATGCGGACCAGCAGGGTGAATGTGTAACACACTTGTAACGCCTATGCAATTCATTTTAACAGTTCAAAAATGTTCATTGCGTTATTAACTTCGTCGGGCAGTCGAATTTTTCACAATATAAAGCAATGAATAAGATATTTCCTTCAAAATCATTAGATTGTGATTAAAAGTGTGTAACGTAATAAGAGTACTGTTCTCTCTGGCAATACAATAAAAGTGTGTAACGTAATAAGAGTACTGTTCACTCTGACAATACAATAAAAGTGTGTAACGTAATAAGAGTACTGTTCTCTCTGGCAATACAATAAAAGTGTGTAACGTAATAAGAGTACTGTTCACTCTGACAATACAATAAAAGTGTGTAACGTAATAAGAGTACTGTTCTCTCTGGCAATACAATAAAAGTGTGTAACGTAATAAGAGTACTGTTCACTCTGACAATACAATAAAAGTGTGTAACGTAATAAGAGTACTGTTCTCTCTGGCAATACAATAAAAGTGTGTAACGTAATAAGAGTACTGTTCTCTCTGGCAATACAATAAAAGTGTGTAACGTAATAAGAGTACTGTTCACTCTGACAATACAATAAAAGTGTGTAACGTAATAAGAGTACTGTTCTCTCTGGCAATACAATAAAAGTGTGTAACGTAATAAGAGTACTGTTCACTCTGACAATACAATAAAAGTGTGTAACGTAATAAGAGTACTGTTCTCTCTGGCAATACAATAAAAGTGTGTAACGTAATAAGAGTACTGTTCACTCTGACAATACAATAAAAGTGTGTAACGTAATAAGAGTACTGTTCTCTCTGGCAATACAATAAAAGTGTGTAACGTAATAAGAGTACTGTTCTCTCTGGCAATACAATAAAAGTGTGTAACGTAATAATAGTACTGTTCACTCTGACAATACAATAAAAGTGTGTAACGTAATAAGAGTACTGTTCTCTCTGGCAATACAATAAAAGTGTGTAACGTAATAAGAGTACTGTTCACTCTGACAATACAATAAAAGTGTGTAACGTAATAAGAGTACTGTTCTCTCTGGCAATACAATAAAAGTGTGTAACGTAATAAGAGTACTGTTCACTCTGACAATACAATAAAAGTGTGTAACGTAATAAGAGTACTGTTCTCTCTGGCAATACAATAAAAGTGTGTAACGTAATAAGAGTACTGTTCACTCTGACAATACAATAAAAGTGTGTAACGTAATAAGAGTACTGTTCACTCTGGCAATACAATAAAAGTGTGTAACGTAATAAGAGTACTGTTCACTCTGACAATACAATAAAAGTGTGTAACGTAATAAGAGTACTGTTCTCTCTGGCAATACAATAAAAGTGTGTAACGTAATAAGAGTACTGTTCTCTCTGGCAATACAATAAAAGTGTGTAACGTAATAAGAGTACTGTTCACTCTGACAATACAATAAAAGTGTGTAACGTAATAAGAGTACTGTTCTCTCTGGCAATACAATAAAAGTGTGTAACGTAATAAGAGTACTGTTCACTCTGACAATACAATAAAAGTGTGTAACGTAATAAGAGTACTGTTCTCTCTGGCAATACAATAAAAGTGTGTAACGTAATAAGAGTACTGTTCACTCTGACAATACAATAAAAGTGTGTAACGTAATAAGAGTACTGTTCTCTCTGGCAATACAATAAAAGTGTGTAACGTAATAAGAGTAGAGTTTGTAACTTATGATTGATCGTACTAATTTGACATTTATTATTTATGATCTATTTATTGTACTTGAATTGATTGTTATTGTTTTTATTGACTTTTCTAAATGTATTTCATTCATTAATTTTATTTTAATTGTATAATGTTATTGTTTTTATTGACATCTCATGTATTTAATGAAATTATTTTAATTGCAATTGTATAATGTTATTGTTTTTATTTACTTTTCTAAATGTATTTAATGAATTTTATTTGAAGTGCAATTGTATAATGTTATTTTTTAATTTTTCAACACAATGTATCTATATTGTTATGAAATAAATTACTTACTTACTTACTTACTTACCGTTCACTCTGACAATACAATAAAAGTGTGTAACGTAATAAGAGTACCGTTCACTCTGACAATACAATGACAATTCAAATTCAAAAATAAGCGAATGAATATTGTTGAATTGTAAATAAAAGGGATTGTCATTCCGAGGTTGTTGGTTATCTTAAAATCCTGTAGAATTATTTATTTTACTATAGATATAATATGGTACGGTCAGAGCAATAATCATAAAAAAAAAACAGCCTTTTACTGTCCCACTGCAGGGCAAAGGCCTCTTCTCGTACAGAGAAGGAACGAGCATTGATCACCACGCTTGCTCAAGACGGGTTGGCGATTTCAGACTTATGTTAATCTTCCTTCACCGATGTCAGTAATGTCCAAGATAAATTCAGAAAGTACATATGAATTAAAAGTCACATTGGTACTTGCAGGGATTTGAATCCACAATCTCGTGCATGAGAGGCGAGACCTGAACCACTGGGCCATCACGACATAATTTTGTAATTACCAGTAATTATTAATAATAACAAAACTGTACTTAAAAATAAAACCGGCCAAGTGCGAGTCGGACTTGCACACGAAGAGTTCCGTACCGTAATAAGATCTAGTAAAAAAGGCAAAAAAGGTAACGTTTCTTCTATGTTTTTATTATTAAATTTATTCCTATAGCGGCAATAGAAATACACAATCTATGAAAATTTCAACTATCTACCTATTACGGTTCTTGAGATACAGCCTGCAGACAGACGGACAGCGAAGGCTTAGTAATAGGGTTCCGTTTAGCACCCTTCGGGTCCGGAATCCTAAAAAGATAGGTTAAGGTAGGAAAGCGCAGGTTAAGAGCACATCGCTTGTCTCACTGGGAACGTTTTCCCGCGTGTCATGCAATCTGGTGCAGCTTTTGCTCAGATACAATCTGCACCTCAGTGGCGTAACACATACGTACAACCCGAGTTAGGAATAATAATATTTGATACTTAATAGAACGTTAATAAGTGTGTTTATCTACTCTCATATCGTAATATTCGAATTATTACAAACTTCAATACGAGTTTAAATAGACATACTTTAAAAAATAGAATCATATTATAACACTTTTTCTCTAACAAAATAATGTTATAATAGTTATTTATGCTATAACTGAGGAAGGTAGGTGATTTCCGATGAGTGTATAAGTCGACACGAGTCAGAAATCATCTTACGCACGTGTATCATACAACGTTTTACTATGCATTGTGTGACGAAAAAAAAAAATCGAGTGAGCCTTACGATGATGTGTAACATCTAACATAATGAAGACGTATATACATGATAAAAACAACATTCATGACTTCGACTTCGACTTCGACTTCGACTTTGACTCCGCCATTGCCATCGCCATCGTCATCGCCATCCTCATAGCCATCGTCATCGCCATCGCCATCGCCTTAGCTATAGTCATCGTTATCATCATCATCTGATTTGTAAAACTTTCCTCAAATAATAAAAACTCTGCAACGGGCTGACGACGGCCACAAAAATTTAAAAAAAATCAGAAAAGTAAGAAGCACTAGTGCAAAAAAAGTGACACTTTCCGCACCAATTTACTGCTTGGAAAAGGCTCTTTTCGAGCAAATGCATTGTAAAACAATTTTTTGTCTATTACGATACAATGCAAATCCAAGAAGTTAATATCACCAAGGAGTTTCTATAAACTTCTGTAAGCGCACTAGCGGGGGACAGCTGCACCGCTCTAGCGCATGCGCGGTGCAGGCGCCATTCATACGTGAAGTTGTACTAAATTTCTTGGGATTTATTTAATCTTCATCTTTAACTTTGATATTTTATTTAGTAGGTTCAATCCCAATGTATGAGAGTAGATAAAGTAGTGTATGAAACTGCACAAACTCAAAACTCAAACTCAAAGCATTTATTTCAAATAAACCAATTACAGGCACTTTTGAATTGTCAAGGGGTCGGTCAGTCAGAAATATGAAGCTAGTTGCCCATTCCAACGCGTAGTAGGTTCCTATGGAGAAGAACGGGCAAGAAACTCCACGGACACTCTTTTAAATCAGAATATTGTTACAAAATATTGGTTACATCATTCATGTTGTAATTATAAAGCAAAAACAATTCAAAAATTAAAATAAATTCAAAATAAGCTTTGGCAGCTAAGAGATGACCAGTCCCCACTGACGGCGCCCGTTCACGAACATGGCGCATGGATCAGCACCAGTTAGCTCAACCATTTTGAAGGGAACTTAATGATCCAACACAACATAACTTTGTATTAAAAGACTCGTGTGATACTATTAAAAACCTCGCCTACGGCTCGGTTTCTATACACATACACACACTCGTATTTTACGAGTAATACCCCTCTTTATACAACAGTTTCATAAACTACTATTAGCATTCAATCTTGCTCCTTTTGCTTATTTATATTAATGAAAGTATTTTATGGAACCTCTAATAATTGCCATTTTGCGCTCCTAAAAATATTATTGTAAAATAATAAAATGATTGTGCCTCTTTTTGTGAACGTGCCATAATTTAAATTTTCGAGACCAAATACTAAATAGCCAAGTAACGACTTGGATGTAACGCTAGCCGGCCGCTCGCTGCCACAGCACCGCTTGCTTCGCTCACTCAGCTCGCGCGCGGTTTGTCTGATTTCCAAACGAACCTAACCCGTTTGGTCGGGGTACACTAGTTTAGTTGCTGCGACCGACTGTGAGAAAAGGCCAGAAAGTTAAAAAGAGGCTCAATTTTTTTTTTAAGTGTGGATCATTAGAAGCGCAAATAGGTTTTAGAGGTTCATTAATTTTGTAAAGTTTTCATCCATATTTCCCATTATTCACACTAAGCACCGATTAGTGTAAATACCGATTAATAAAATTAAACTTGAATTTCAATATCATTCATTATTTTTTTGCTTAAATAAATGCATTCAAACGAGTAGTAACCTGTTTGAACTCGCACTAATTGTAGTCAAACCTGATAGTCTTCAACTAGTGTAACAACATTATTATTATTTCCGTACAAAAAAAGTGTTTTAGAATTGCTAATTTAATTTATTAATGAGTTTGACACCGAAAGGTTACATGTGACAGTGTGAGATTATCATTTATTCGTATCCAATTTTTGACATGTAAAATATACATTTCTATGTATTTTGGAGAGCTCGACATGTCGACATCCATGGCTTGAGTTGGCCATCTTTAGGGCCAAGTAATACTTCTGGTGCTGGTTCTCGGATAGCTCTGTTAATTATGAACTGTCCGATTAAGCATTTTGACGATTAATATTTTGCCTATTGTGCATGGCCACGGTAAAGCCAGGGTTTCCCGAGACTGCGGTGGCCGCCACATAGCGTTATTTGTGAAAGTACCTTGTTGTGTGAGTAGTAAGTAGGTACATTGTATACTCAATGAATTGTATAATGTTACGTATGACAGAATGTCGATAACATCGTAACGATGCACAATCCTTGCAGCAATCTGCATGCTATATTACGCTAGCTAGACGACTCGTTCTGCGTGATAATCACGCATCTCATGAATTCCTTGTGCAAGTGTAATAATTAAGTAAGCAGGTAGATAATAAGATATGATCGAATCAAAAGTGTCGATACTGCGAGTATTCATAGATAAGACAATTTGCGTCTCATTACAAACGCGCTCTAACTTTGCTCCAAGTCTAAGTCCTTTCAGCCAATTTTTATATTTTTATTGACAACTTAAGTGTCTGGTATTAAACCAGTTTTTGTACTTATTTAGAACTTGAAGGTTGTCGGAATAAAGTACGAAATAAAAAAAATACTCGATGTTTTAAACCTGGGTCTAAGGATAAATCTTGTTTTGTAATAAGGCTCATACATAAGTTCTAGTTTCCAATAAATTGTACTTCCACTTAAACGAATATCAACTTTATGTTAGGTTAAATTAAGTTGTTTTCAGAATGACTACGTACTATTGAACGTTTCTACTACTATGTACACACGGCTACACATCAAGCTATAAATTTCCAGTTTATGCTGATCTCGCATTGTATAGGATTTCCGTACAAATGTGAGGTCAGCTTATACTGGAAATGTATAGCTTGATGTGTAGCCGTGCGTACTATTGAAAGTCATTCAAATGTTTAAAGTTGTAGCGCAAACTGAACTTTATTGTGAGTTTTAAAGTTGTTTTTCCAAAAACATTTTATGTAGGTATTTGTTTACATGTTTGAAAACTAAATCGCGAACACTATATAGAAAAGACTTGGTTACCAAGGATATTCAGATTTTGAGGCTGCTACTGAGAAAGAAGAACAACCCAATAATGCTTCGCCCAATCTGGTGATCGAGCCCAGGACGCCTCGCTCAGCTGTCGCACGCAACCACCCGACAGACGCGACTCGTCGGCCCAACTATGTCGGGAGCGGCTTCCAGACTAACCAGATGCAGATCGCACACCGCTAAGAGCACGACTCATAATAATAAATGAATACAAATTATTAATTAGTATGAATTGCGGAATCTGAATGGTTCAGATTCCGCAATATATGAAGATAATAGTAATTATTCCGTATTTCCGCGTACTGGTAGCTACTGGTGGGACCCACGTGTTAGTAAGCTCAGTGGTTGAGCTTGTTAAGTAGCGTTCGATTTCCGAATGAAACAAATGTTTGTATGGCCCTTAAATCTGATCTAAGATACTGGGTGAAATAATATACCTAAACAGTTTAGGGAGCATTCCTATGTGTTGGGGGCCATCGGGGGTCATTCAGTATTAGCTTCATTTTCTTTTACTCGTTTAAGACTACCTCGTTAGTCGAGTGGCTAGCTTAAACGGTTGTGGATCAAGAGGTTACATATTCGAATCACAGCTGGGGCAAAAAATGGGGTGTTGTCGTCAATAAATTCCCGGTAGCAGCTTATTAGGAAGCTGGCGACATAATTAATGATTCACTTAGCGAGATATAGGTATTTACCTCAGTAATTGGTCATTTATATTTACCTAATAAATAAAAAAACGGGCAAAGTTCATATTATGTACCAAATAGTTAATTTGTTCGGAGGTAACTTTGGAGAAAACAGGCCCTTATTGTGATATCATATGTTTTTCCCTAATTCTTAATTGCATACAGGACCATAAAAAGATATTAAATTGGCCATAACTTTAAAGTTTATGTGTTAACAAACGACATACTTAGTAAATACACGACCATGTATATAAGAATATGTCCAATCAATTGACATTGTCCACTGTCCACTGTCCACTATGAACATGTCTTAGGAAACTGCCTGACATACGCTCATAACATACTTCAAAATATGAACAGTTGACCACACCATAACAGAAGGTTTTCTCTTAGCCAAATAAATATGAAAAAGAAAAAAAAACTATATTTTTTCCGAAAAATTAATAAAACTCACCTTTTCACTCCAAATAAAAAAACACTAGTGAGTCCTCAAAAAATCCTTCAATGTCACTTTCGAACACCACTTTTATTGAATAACAATTTATAAAAAATATAAACAACAATAAAATAATAATTCCTAGTTGTCACACGATGTCCCACATCGGCTGCGCCTCACAGACTAGCTAGATGCTGACTGGACATTTCACAACCCACGGTAAGTACCTACGTGAGATTCGCCCGCGCATGCGCACTGGACACTCAGTCTGACGTCACGCGCTCGGAAACTCCGCTCGGCAATTTTCGGCCGTTTCCGGATCGGTGTAGTAAGACCTGTTTTGGGTGCGAAGTACAAAATTTTATTGAATTTATTTACTTAGATAACAATGATCCATATTAGTTGGTTAGGTACAAAAAGAACACATAAAAGCTATGAAAAAGCTGCGAAATGCGCGCAGTTTGTGTCTCTAATAGAAAACAGAGGAGCGATTCCTGTATTTTTAAGAATCAGTATCATTCTGTAAAAAAACATCTAACTTACCTAGAGTTTTTTTTATTTATTTATATATTCACTTACAACTATTATTACAGGTACAACCCAATGCAATAGTAAAGCAAACTAAATAATAAAATCCAAAGATTTCAATCTATAACAACTTATTTTCTAAAACTTATTAAGTTTTTACATACAACGTAATACTTGTGAATTCACTCAGTTCAGTTTTGAAAAGTTTTTGCCATTGATTGTCGCCGAGACAAGATTGTGACTTGAATTTGAACGTCTTTTAAGTCTACTTAAGAAAATTGGCATTAGGATAATCCGCGATACACTTTTAATAATAATATGGTGAACATACAATTTAGCTTTGATTATACTTAATCATTTAATTTTAACAAAAAATCTGTTAAGTTTCGTATTTTTATATTTGAACGCCGTTATCGGTAAAACATAGAAATCTCTTTACCTACTTTAATAATAACACCTATTTTTACACATACTCGTATGTTTACAAATAAAAACTGACTTTGACTTTGGTCTTGTCTATCAATAAAATTAAGTTTAAAAAAAACTAATCAACACGCTTTTTAAACGAACTAAAAATGATAAAATAATTTAATTAAATTGTATCCAATGATTAAATCAAAAAGCGTGGAGCGCTTTTTAGTGGTGTATACTTTAAATTTATTTTAAACAAAGCGCACCACGCTTTTTGAAATAATTTTTAATTGAATATTGTGACTAATTGTAATTTATGATTATTTATTTAGGCATTGACTGTAGAAATTGTTTTATTGTTCGTATTTCGCATGCCACTATATTTGTACGCCTCTTGGCATAACATAGCGACATATATCTTTAATTTAAGAACTGTATTCACTACCTATGTTACACAAATAAAGAAATGATTATGATTATGATTTAATCATTGGATACAATTCAATTTAATTATTTTATCATTTTTAGTTCGTTTAAAAAGCGTGTTGTTTAGTTTTTTTTAAACTACAATTTTATTTTTTACTTTTTAGTCTAGTATAATCTTCGTTTAGTTAATAACTCTAAAGTCAATGAAGTTATGACTTGACCGGTTTACTAGTTAAGTAGCCACTAAAGAAAACTACTATCCACCTCCTGGTTCCATCATCAGACCCTCGACACCAAATGCCACATATTGAACTCGTTAAACCGAGTCATATGAGCCCAAACTCGAGGCGTTTAGTAGTAGCCATTAAACAGTTCCACTATCCACCTCCTGGCTCCATCATCAGACCCTCGACACCAAATGCAATAAATTGGACACGTTAAACCGAAACATATGACCCCAAACTCGAGGGGTTTACTAGTAGCCACTGAAGAGTTCCAGGATCCACCTCCTGGCTCCATCATCAGACCCTCAACACCAAGTGCAACATATTGGACTTGTTGAACCGAAACATATGAGCTCAAGGGGTTTACTAGTAGCCACTAAACAATTCCACTATCCACCTCCTGAGTCGATTATGAGACCGTCGACACCAAGTGCAATATATTGGACTCGTCAAACCGAATCATATGAGCCCAAACTCGAGGGGTTTACTAATAGCCACTGAAGAGTTCCAGAATCCACCTCGTGGCTCCATCATCAGACCCTCTACACCAAGTGCAATATATCGGACTCGTCAAACCGAATCATATGAGCCGAAACTCGAGGGTTATACTAGTAGCTACTGAAAGAGTTCCAGTATCCACCTTTGGCTCCATCATCGAACCCTCGACACCAAGTGCAATACGAGTATATTAGACTCGTCAAATCGAATTGAAGTGGCTACTAGTAAACCCCTCGAGTTTGAGCCTAAACTCGAGGCGTTTACTAATAGCCACTAAACAGTTCCACTATCCACCTCCTGGCTCCATCATCAGACCCTCGACACTAAGTGCAATATATTGAACTCGTCAAACCGAGTCATATGAGCCCAAACTCGAGGCGTTTACTACATAGTAGCCACTGAAGAGGCGTTTACTAGTAGCCACCGAAGTGTTCTACTATGCACCTTCTAGCTCCATCATCAGACCTTTGACACCAAGTGCAATATATTAGGCTCATCAAATCGAATCATATGAGCCCAAACTCGAGGGTTTAACTAGTAGCCACTGAAGAGTTCCAGGATCCACTTCGTGGCTCCATCATCAGACCCTCGACACCAAGTGCAATATATTGGACTCGACAAACCGAAACATATGAGTCCAAACTCGAGCGGTTTACTAGAAGTCGCTGAAGAGTTCCACTATCCACCTCCTGGCTCCATCATCAGATCAGTTTTAAGATAATAAATTATTGTATTGTCATCGGTTCTTGTTTATTGTGCAAATTTTCAAGTAAATCGAACGTCTTGAAGTTGGTGAAAATTACGTTGAAAGATTCCGTTACATACATACATAGATAGATAGATAGATAGATAGATACAGGTCAAGCTAATAAAAGTGTGTTAAAAAGGACAACAGGACAATATTGTTCAAAATAACATAACTCCCTTTCATTATGACAATACAACAAGATTCATCAGTAAGGGAGCAGTGTATCATAATGAGTAATACACCGTTCCAATCCAGACAGGAGCTTTAGTTTGTGTGAATTATGTAAAACGGTGAAGGAAAACATCGAGAGGAAACCGGCATGTCCTAGAACCTAAAATTCGAAGAGATGTGATATCTACCAACCCGCGTGGTAGATTGCAGGACACTCCCTCTGACCGAGGGGAGGCCTGAGTCCCAGCAGTGGGAACGTTATAGGCTGATCATTAACGTCGACAATTTGCTGTTACTCGGAGATTATAACATACCGGCAGCCAACTGGATGAGACCTCAACCTGCTCTTAACTCCTTTACTTGCACGGGCAACTCAGCAATCTGCCACCGCTTAAATAACTTTATGATTATTTATGATTATTCACGATTTTCAGCAATATATCCATTTAACCAATTTAAATGGGCGAACCCTGAACCTTCTAATCTTAATATAATAATAACTTAATATTAATTGTTATGTATACTCGTACAAACCTAATCATGACCTGCTTCAAGCTGATAATCACCACCCCCATTATACACCCTTATTTAATTAAATCTTAAACTGACTCCCTTACGTCCTCAACACACGCCTAAATATAATTTCCGTAAGGCTGACTATATCCTTATTAACAGAGATATTAATGAAATTGATTGGGATAAGGAATTAGATAAGAATTCAGCCGAAAAAAACTTGGATGTTTCCTATGATCATCTATACGGTATAATTAAAAATCGCGTCCCTCTTTCCAGGCCGAAAAACCCTAAATTTCCTGTTTGGTTTTCTAAAGCGCTTATACATATTTTTAACTATAAAAAAAAGCCTGGACAAAGTGGAAAAAATACAAAAACTTATCCGATTATGAAATTTTCTCCTTGTATAGAGAACGTTTTAAAATGGAGTGTATCAAATGCTATCGTATCTACATGAACAGTGTTGAGGATAGTATTCCCAAAAATGTGAAACATTTTTGGACATACATTGCTACCCGTAAGAGCAAATCTAGCATCCCATTTAGAATATTTTATAAAGATAATACTACTAGTGACCCTAATAAATATGTAATCTCTTCTCGGCCTTTTTCCAGTCTGTTTACGAACCATCTAGTCTAATACCTGACTGGAGCCCGGCCCCTAATCAATTCAACGTCAACGATCTATCTCTTTGTAGCTTGCATTTTAGCCGGTCGTTAATCTGTAATCAATTAGAGTTGCTAGACATTAATAAGGGGCCGGGACCGGATGGAATACCTCCTTGCTTTTTGAAATGGGCAGCTAATACATTATGCAAACCTTTACATAAAATTTTCAATCAATGTGTTAGCAATGGTTCGTTCCCTGCCGTCTGGAAGATGGCTAATATAGTTTCTGTCTACAAAGGTGGTTCCAGACAAAACATTGAGAATTATCGGCAAATTTCTCTTCTTTGTACACTGGCTAAATTGTTTGAAAAGCTGGTTCACCACGAGATATATTCATTTATTCAAAATTGTATAATTCCGGAGCAGCATGGTTTTGTGAAACGAAAAAGTACTGTTACCAACTTGATGATTTTTACTACCTATTTGTTTAATAACATGGACAACAGAGCGCAAACTGACACTATTTACACTGACTTTAAAAAAGCCTTTGATAGAGTTGACCATAAAATTCTGTTAAGCACATATTTCATTCAATGGCATCAAGGGCAACTTATTGCGCTGGTTCCAGTCATATATTAGTAATCGCAATCAAACTATAGTATGTAACGGGTACCATTCTAGCACATTTTTGGCAACCTCTGGAGTCCCGCAGGGATAAATTTTGGGTCCGTTGTTGTTTATTATTTATATTAATGATATCGGTAAATGCTTTAAAAACTGTAATTTTTTGTTATACACCGATGACCTAAAAATTTACAAGAAAATTACATCGATCAACGATTGTTCCCTTCTTCAAGATTATTTAAATAGATTATCTAGTTACTGTATCAAAACTAAACTACAACTAAGCATCAACAAATGTAAATACGTTAACTTTACCAAAAAGAGACATATCTCTGCAAGTCCTTTTAAAAGAAACTCAAATTTGTGATCTGGGTGTGCTTTTGGATTGTCAACTACACCTTAATTTACACATTGAAAAGATAATAGCCAAAGCCTTCCAAATGTACAATTTCGTTATGAGATCGTCATCAGATTTCAGACGCCCAGTCACATACGAGTAAGTATCTACATTTTTTCAACTTTTTAGTACGACCACAAGTAGAGTATGCATGTATGATATGGGACCCTTTCTATGCAAAATATGACCAAGCTTTAGAAATAATTCAGCGCAAGTTTTTTAAAACAATGCAGTTTAAATGTCACTTGGAGCGTCTGACGTATGTGGAGTCGATGCGGAAATTTAAATTACTTTCACTATACTCAAGGCGTCTGTTTCTCCAAACCATGATGCTCCGTGGACTGTTACACAATAAGTTTGATTGCCCAGAACTTGAACTTGAACTTGACGGGAGGCGCGCGCTTACCCGCTCTTTGCTACGACCACTAGTCGTACAAATGCGGGTGAACGGGCGCCTCTCCTCAGATTAGTTAAAATATACAACAAACATTTTGTTAAAATAGACATATTTGCCTTAACTCGTAATGTTTTAAAAAAAGAATTGGTTACACATTTAGCACCTAATAATAATCTTCTATATTAATAAAATTAGCCTTTGTTAATCCATAATAGTACTGTAAGTAAGAAAATTATATAAACAGTAATATGTGGAAACGTTGCTGATTGTACATTAACCTAATTTATTGTATACTTAGATGTAAGACTAAATGTACAATTGTTTGTTTTTCCCTAATAAAATAAAATAAAAATAAAATAAAATAAAATGTATGTATGTAGTAATAAATAGTTTAATGAAACCAATCACAAAAATAATGCAGAGATCGAACTTCTTGCGAAGTTAAAACGATCGCACAAAACGTCTGCCGTCTGTGTAGCGCGTGTGTTCCTCCTGAGGCTGCGACACACAGACCCACAGACAACGACACTTTACTGAATACAGAAATCCTAATAAGGATTCAGGAAAGCGTAATAAAAAAGAGTTAGGATGGTAAGGATCCTAATTAGCCAGTTCAGCTCCAGCCTTCCAGACTCGCTTAGCTTCTGTCCCTTCCCTTCTTGCCCGATTGAGAGGATCCTAATTAGGCAATACAGGGACGCGATCTCAAGTTTTCTTTCGCTTTGAAAATCAAATCCGATTCACAAAAAAAATCCAACACACAACAATAGACGGACTTTATCGATGCAAGTATGTAAAGTTATTTTTTTATGAATCTGGTGTGACTTTCATAGCTAAACTTGCTTAGTAAGACGGGTATAAGAGTCACCCCCTGATTCCCCGTCCTCCGCTTTAGTAAAAGGACCCGTTGGCACTCTGGGTACGGAACTCTAAAATACAGTCGAAGGAAATCTATTGAAGTCAGCCAAAAAAATGGCCAAATAGGTATCCTATATTGTTTTATTAGTTTATAAAGAGCACAAAGTGATATTGATTGTGGTCGAGTGCTCTATTGTCGCGCGTTTATTATAGAAACCGGTTCTAAGGTCATTACCGAGATCACGACTAATCGGGCTGTCCGAGTACGGTAAACCGCACGTCATCCTTTAACATAAACGGACCAAAGGTTGAGTGGGGTCAAATTGAATTAGCTAGCGAAACTCCGCATAATGGCTATCGATATCTAAACAATGACATGATCAAAGAGAAAATTAATTAATTTTATGAGTTGTTTTTTTTTTGGGTCGTCATCCGCATGTAGTGGCGTGCAGTGTCTTTACATATCGAGACTCCTCTGTGCCTCGGAAAGCACGTTAAGCCGTCGTTGGTCCCGGCTGTCATTCGTCGATCTTTGGCAGTCGATACGGCTGTCAAAAGCCCGAAAGTCTGACAATCAGTCTTATCAAGGGGGTATCGTATAAATCAGTTACTGGGTTGTGGAGGTCAGACGTTCACTTGACTGTACAACTGTTACATGGACGTTCACTTGACCATACAATTCTGTGTTTGTGCTCATGATATCGTTTTGCTTGCTTTTATGAATGTTTCGGCCGTATTGCGAAGGCTGTGTATTGTTATTTATTAGGCAAAAATCTAGTCTGCGGGCTGCTAATTAGAATTGACATATATGGAAATAACACTGCCCGACCCGGAAATCGAATCCAAGGCCGCAACGTTAGCAGTCGCGATTGTGACCTCCAAGACGAACGCGCAACGGGGCTGGGGGCCATTGAACTCCTCTAATGAAGAAAGCGCTGATTTACGTCCACAAAAGGATCGCGATTTACTAACGGACATCACTATTCTGTAATAATATACCCACGACAGTCATTTTTTATCCGCAATAATTCAATCAAAACGAGAATTTACGAGTACTTACGAAAAATATTATACAGAGCCGGTTTCTTAAAAACGACATGTGGTAACCGGAATCACATAATTCACATAGAGATAGCATATTCATATAGTATGGACCATACCGAGCCTCGATACCAAGTAGGTACTTACCGTTAGGTCTAATGGGGTCCCGTTGGACCCCAGATACTTACCATTAGACAACAAGTTTTTACCGTGGGACCCCAAGTATAAAGCGTGAGACCCCAAGTACATATTTACTGTTAAACCCCAAGTACGTACTCGTTTGACCCCAAATACTTATTATCGGACACCAATTACTTACGGATACCAGCCGATCTATTCTGTAAAATCTCATCGTGAAAACTTAGGTGAAGTAAGCTGTAAATAGTGTCAATCGCTAGCATCAGGTGGCATGACAGCTCAGGTCAAAGTCACTCGTCATCGGATACCGTAGTACTTATCATCGGATATCTAAGGCCCATTTGCGCGTTCATGGGTTAGCTAAATAATTCGGAAATTCAACAGCTAACTCAGGGTTAATCCAAAGAGAATTATTGGATTAACCCTGAGTCAGCTGTTAACTCCGAGCGAGGTGTTCACTCCGAGTTAGGTGTTCACGCGCAAGTGGGCCATATAGACCTTCATCTCGAAGATTTTAACAGATTTTAAAAGTTGAACAAACTAATACCCTTTAAATACATTTTCACATCAAAAATTTGCTAAAACAAAAGAATGCTTGCACAGTGCAAGTGTTAATTAGATGTAAACACACGATAAACTAACAAAACATCGAAAACAATCAAAGGGAAAGGTTATCGACCTTAAAGGTTATAATAACCCACAAATGCATGCACAATTCTTTGTGCACAGAATTGCATTCATGTTTAAACATTTTTCAAAATGAATATTTTTCAGGAAGTTGAAAGTTCTTTAAAAACGTAAGGCTAAAGATTTTAAGGTTCTGTACGCAAAGAGAACGGGACCGTCTTACAAAGCCTACGCCTTTATCTGTCTGTCTGTCACAGGTCTGTATCTTTAGAAACGTAACGCCTACAATTACAGCTTCACAGAATTAGTCTAGCAAGTGTTACCAAGAGGAAATGTGTTACCTAGTTACTATGTCGTGGAGGTCTGATAGGCAGCCACTGCACACTGGTATTGAACTGCAGCCGGTTAGACTGGAAGCCGACCCCGACATGGTTGTGCTAAGGCGGTAGATGATGAACAGTAATTAGCTAATTAACACATTTCCACACATTCTTTATTCAGTTGACAAGATCACAAGTCATTACTATTTAATACGATTTTAATCATTCATAATAATATTTTTCAACATACTTGCTCGTAAAATAGCTGTTATTGAACCGTTTTTAGGTTCATAATTCAGTGTATTAAAAACGCGTGCCTTTTTTTTATATTATCGGACTAGTGCTGTAATGCCACAGATAACTAATCAGGATTTGGTTGCGACTCGCTAAAAACAATAACATTGGACTTGCCTGGGAATTGAACGCGATATCTACGTGTCACTGATTAAATACGCACTAAATAGGATACACGTATTATCACATCCACTTTAACATCCTATGCGTGTTTCTTATCTTTTAATTAAACTATTTTAATTAACAATAAAAGCGAAAACTGGAATATATTTTGATTTTTTACAAACGTGAAACAACCGAGCATAGACAACAGACGTCCTTTTTAACTGGTCTAAATTTATCTTGTCATTGAAAATTTAGTGATTGACATAATAAATATCGACTATTTGTTCAAGGAGTATTTTATTACACCTAAATTGAAAAAAAAAAAACTATTTAATGTATTTATAATTATTATACTGACAGCAAACGTGTTTTTCAGCTAGGATTTACAAGATGCTGTTGGAGCTAGCCCGCCTTTAAAGATGCGGTCCTATTTCCTTATTAAATAATGTCGTAGGTCTATATGTAATACGGAGACCCCTCAAGTTTTAGAATATTATACTGCTTTAACACTGAATTTGATACGAATCATAACATTTGGTGACTCCTGAGCTACACCATATCTCTGAGTAGTCTGTGAGCTACACCATCTGTAAGCTCGTCTCGTATTATTTGTCAGATATGTATTTGGTTAGCATAAGTATTTTTTTTTACCTTTGACATATCAAACATACGTAAGTACCCGTTCTATCTTGTCCGTTTTCACGGTTTTAACTTCGAACATATTTCAATGGATTTGTTTTTTATGTGAAACTTACTCAATATAAAAAATACTGATGAAACCTACAATCATAAATTAAATTAAATATGTTTACAAAGAGATTATACATTAGTAGTAATAATAATGAATGTTGTGATATTGATATTTAGTAGATATGCAATATAATGTTAACTTCCAAATATGTATCTAACCTAGATGTAAGTTAAATGTAACAATACTTGCTGCGCCCTAACAGGGTCATGTACTCATAAGTTTTAGCCTAGCCTGTAACTGAGTGTACATTATGCAATAATAATAAATAAAATAAAATAAATCGTAACATCGAAAGTACCAAAACGAAAAGATCATACTACCACATCACGAAAACCATAGACAATTTCTAGCGGCCATTGTTGTTTGACAAATTTTGAAACGCGACATGGCAGTATGGAATTAGTAGGTACTATCATTGTAGCATGGAATTTGTATAAAGAAATTGACTTTGAATACATGGAACTAGTATGAACTATCCTATACTATTAAATGACCATTCTCTAGTTTTACCCGAGCAGAGATTTGTGCATTTTTTTATCACATCAAAGAGACTTCTTGCCTTCTATGTTCTATGTTACGGGGTTTGGTTTCCTTCAGGTGGACCATTGTGCGTGGGTACTTCTTGCCTTTTTTATGCCTACTGTATAAATAAATAAAATAAATTATATACTTTTCACTACATAATAATCTTAATTTGCGTATTCAAATTATTATTTTGTGTTTATTATATTTTTATATAGGCTGTTCAGCGGTTATGCCTGTGCCTTTATTAACAACTGCGCGCGCATCGCTAGCAGAAAAAAAAAACCAGCGCGCCATTTTCCGTAGATATTTGTTATCGTTTTTGTTTTGTTGTTATAAAAAATACGAAAATCTAAAGTATTGACACCAACCGACGTACAAAAGTTTTTAAAATAAGCTCCGATTGACAGTACCTGGCAACAAAGGTCAGTTGAACTTTATAAATCTAAATTATCATCTCTATAGTTACGTTATTCCAGCATAAGTTCTTACAACAAGTCTGTTTTTTTCCTCGCAAGTTTGTTGAAAAACGTCGTATGAAACGCGTGTGCATTGATCATTACCCACTCGGCTAAATTATCGCGCTCGCCTATGGCTTGCGCGCCAATGCCGCCTTTTGGGTAATGACGAATACAGCACACTCGTATCATAATGTACTATTGTATCCGTGTCAGAATTATTAGAATAATCAATGAAATATTCATTATTAGCATAATTCTAAGATTATTTTTAGCGAAACAATATGAAAAACTTGTTTAATTTACATATTTGTACATGGTCAAATTTAATAAGCTAGCAAAACTCCGCAGCTGTGTATCGATATTTCAACACGATGAAACAAAACAAAACAGAATTCAAACACTACCAGCGGTCGTTCACCTATAAAAATATTTTTAAATATTTTCTTTTTAATTGATCGTGTTTAGATATCGATTCCCATCCCATCTGCGTAGTTTCACTACCTCATTTAATGTGACCCTGCACAAAATTATCTAAATTGTTCAGTTTGACACGAAGTTTCATCGTTTTAGGTGGATCACATCATAGGTGGATCACACATAGGTGGATCGCACAATTTTTACGTTTTATGCAATTTGCAGGTTAGTGTCAAGAAGTTTTTTGTTCTTATGGAAAAATTTTTACTTAAAATTCTGTAAATATATATCTGATAAAGTCGACCTGTAAATTGCATAAAACGTAAGTATATTGGAATGAATATAGCGGGCTACAACTGCGGATCCACCAAAACATTTATTACAATAATAGGCATCGGGGAATATTATTGTAATTCATGTTGTGATTCTATAAATAATAATTCAACTGATTAATTCAGTCAATAAAAAATAATATTTACTATACTGCCTCATTGGTCACTAGACCAACCGCGACCAACCGCTTGCAACCACTAGGTCGCAAGCGCTACTGATGAGCATGTGGTTCTGGGTTCGATTCCCGGATCGGGCAAAGTGTTATTGGGTTTTTGTATCAGTAATTTCTTAATACCAGCCCGGAGTTTGGATGTGTGCCCGGTTGATAGCAATAGACTCGCCTACGGACTGGATATGGGACTTAAACATAACTGGCGAAGTGTGGGTACACAGGCGTGATGTTATGTTGGGCGTTCAAAATTAATACTTAATATAAAAATTCTGAAAGCAAAAGCTCGCGAATATGACATTTATTTGATGTTAGGCTCTACGCGAATCTAGTAGAACAATTTCTATTAAAACTTAATGGAAATTGTTCTATCAGAATCGCGTCGGACTGTCGCGTCGCGCTTGTCTGCGGGAGCCAAAGTCAAAGTGAACTTGACGCAGACTTCGCGAATGACGCATTTACTAAACATGATATCTACATTTAAATTGACCAGTCTGTCAATAACTGGAAACTTTCCACAACCCAAAACAACACGAATGGCCCACAACGTGATGTACGGTCAACCGCACGCAAAGTTAAATCGTAAAAAAGACATGCGGTTGGCTGTACTTTGTAATCCACTGGAGGAAGTGCGAAGTGCGAACGTCGCGCGTCGTCGTGACGTCAGTAATGTCCAATCCAGACCAATGTCGAGACGTAGTGTAGGCACAAACCAGTAAACCGCACATTACTTGTAACCCGATCATTATTGAATTGAATTTTGAAGTGTATAACTGGTTTTGAACCAATTTGCAGAAATAAATATCATAAAACATTAACAGCTTCTTTATGTGGTGGCTGTAAGTGTAACCACTAATGTGCACCTGACTGTATGTTCATACGTATGTATAATTAGTACGTGCATACGTAGTACTATATTATCTGTGGTGCAGTCAAGGAATTAAAATGTTAAGTACCTTAATGTTGCGATATTTTCCCGACTCCGCGTCACCAATATTTTTAATGAAAATTACAGATCGAAAAGAGCTGCTACGAGTATGTGGAAAGGGAAAGTGTTTGAACATTGCTGAAGGCTTCACTCCGTAGCGCACGTCGCAAATGAAATGTTTCAATAATAGGTACAGTGCCTCATCTCATCCAAAGATTAACTATTAACAATAATTATACCAGCCTGTGACTATCCCGCAGCAAAGCCTTTGACAGTCACAAACACAGAAGGCACAAGCATCGATCGCCACGCTTGCTCGAGACGGGTTGATGATTTCAGATTTATATTAATTATACACGTCCAGGGTGTCCAAGATAAACAGCTTATAATAAATAATAGGAATCGTTTAGTTTCGCTCTTCACGCGAGTTGTTCAACGTTTTCGACCCTGTCAATTCCTGCATCGCGGCATCGCCCACCGCATCATCGCTTAGCATCAGCAGCCGAATAGCGCAACATGCTCACAATCCCATTCAACGCTATTCATTGTATTACTTACGTTGTCGATCAGACGAACTTTTCTCACACATAATGAAGCAATTGATTATTTATTCACATCATACATAATCCCCTCCATTTTGAATAATTTGTGTGCATGTATTTGAAACCTGTGTGAAAGCTGCTATGGCTGCAGAGGGAGCGACTACCGCGGTGACGACTGGCACAAGTGTGGAGGGAGAGGACATGGTGCGCGACCACTGTAAAGATGCTATGTCTACAGAGGGAGCGACTACCGCGGGGACGACCGACACAAGTGTGGAGGGAGAGGACATGGTGCGCGACCACTGTAAAGATGCTATGTCTGCAGAGGGAGCGACTACCGCGGGGACGACTGACACAAGTGTGGAGGGAGAGGACATGGTGCGCGACCACTGTAAAGATGCTATGTCTGCAGAGGGAGCGACTACCGCGGGGACGACCGACACAAGTGTGGAGGGAGAGGACATGGTGCGCGACCACTGTAAAGATGCCATGTCTGCAGAGGGAGCGACTACCGCGGGGACGACTGACACAAGTGTGGAGGGAGAGGACATGGTGCGCGACCACTGTAAAGATGCTATGTCTGCAGAGGGAGCGACTACCGCGGGGACGACTGGCACAAGTGTGTAGGGAGAGGACATGGTGCGCGACCACTGTAAAGATGCTATGTCTGCAGTGGGAGCGTCTACCGCGGGGACGACTGGCACAAGTGTGGAGGGAGAGGACATGGTGCGCGACCACTGTAAACTGGGGTGAGCGCAGGGGAATGACGGTGAACAGTTTAGAAACCTAAACCGTCTATTATTAACATTAAAAAGCACCTAGCTTCTGACGTTTCTTATGTGCCCATGTAGGTTTATGTGAAATAAAATATTTTGAATTTTGAATGCTTATAATATACAATATATAACACAACTAACTATTTATGTACAATAGGTATACTAAATTAAATGACTAAACTAACTAAGGCATAAATAACTACAAAAATAAATACAAAGACAAAGTCGTCGAAGTACCTACTCGTCAGCATGGCTGACATCCGGAAACGTGCCGTAAGACTGGCAGCGCAATCCACGTAATTCAGAACCAGCGAGCACTATGACCACGTTAAGTGTCGACCAGTCGGCGAGAAATTTCCTGAAAATTAAGGCACGCACATCTGAGCGTTTCAACCCCAATTATTTTAATGATGCACATAATAATCCCTCCCCTTTCGAATAAATTTGGGTACATACAGTAAGATAGTAGTAGTCAATTGTCAGCCTCTCCAAAAAAGGATACACTAACCTTGAATTTAGGAAACCTATTTATTATATAATATATTATTTATTGATGTGTAAAAGTGTTTTGTCCAAACCCACTTACAGAAATAAAATTATTTATCATTTATAGTCTTCATTCAGATCATTATGTACTAACTAATATAGTATGTTTTAAACAAATTCTGCCATATTTTTTATGAATGCCAATCCATTTAGGGGTCATTGCCCATTTCTTCACATTTGTGAGGTCAAGTATAACAAGATTTGAGGCCTTAGACCAAATTTTAAATAAAAATAATATATACCTTGTAGGTACAGCTGCTGTTCTGAAAGCGGTGAAGGAAAACATCGTGAGGAAATGCGAGATAATCAAACGCGAGCCTACCGATACAAAAATAACTCCACCTAAGAAATACAAAAACTAACACGGAATTAAGTTAAAATGATCACATTTCGTCTTTGATTCAAGGCCGACAGCATTATCAACGACTACTGGTGAAGGTTATGCATACCTATGAGTAGATAGCCAACAGAGACCACGCGTCGTACGAAACAGATTACACGGTTAAATATTAGGAGTAAAGTAAAGATCGGCGGCGATCTCTCGCGTCCGGCCCTGGTTCAGGCCATGGTCCGGAGCGAGAGTGCATGGGAGGCCGTCACCTCCTTCTGCGAAGCAGTTATGCTCGCGAAAGAAGAGGCGGAGCGCGCGAGGGAGATGCAAGCTGCACGCCCTCGCACCAATGGACCAATGCCTACTGGGGTTGCGGGTTTAAAAAAAAAGGTCTGCAGCTTTTAGAGTTCCGGATAATTTTTTTTCAATCACGCTTGGTGATACTTTATTCAAATTACAATCTAGCCTACACGCTAATAACTAATTTAAATATAACTTAAGCTGCTTAGTAACTATAAAATTAGAAGTCGTCCATTAACGTCTTTCTTATCTGACTATTGTCCCTGCCACCCTGTATAGTAGTCAGCACTTGCACTACAGTTTAAGCTCACCAAAATAGTGAGCTACTGGTTCGTCTGTCTGTCACAGATGCCATTCAAGCCAATACTAAGGTTTTCGACTTGTAATTGGGATAGCTATTTTAAATACAGGGTACCTTTATAAATGAGGTGAAATGTGACCGCAGTACTATGCATTGGAAAGGGGAATAACGTAATGCATTTTTAATTTTTATTGCCAACTGGGCCTGCTTTTGATGTCGATCTCGCCAGATGAAAATTGCTTAATCGTTTTCGTTTCCAGAGTATATCCACGCCATCTAGTAGTATTATTACGTACACTATGTTATGCAGTTTTTCAAACGCTTGGTCTCTGTTGTATATCTACTCATGGGTCAAGTGAAGCGACTCAATGAATTTGCCTAAAATAGATGACTAGTGTATTATTATCTACGTCCACAATAATTATTATAGATGCCTTGCTTGAAAAGGTGCTAAATGTGGCAATTCATGGTGTGTGTGCCGAATAAGTACTTGTCAGATGGCCGCTAATTTGACAAGTATTTGACAAGTATTTCTATTCGAAATAAATAGAATAGCTATGTGCCCGATGGAATGCACCATTGGCAATAATTACGAACTTCAATAGAATGCACCATTGGCAATAATTACGAACTTCAATAGAAATGATCAGCCCCTATTTTTAGGAGGTGAATTTTCAAATTGTTTTTTTTTACTTACCGCTCGATGAATGAACTGTATGGAAGATGATATGGATAGAAAGGGGGTGACTACTGATAGAGATGTGCGGGAGAAGAAGATATGTTGCGCCGACTACTGATACATTGGGATAAGGGCAAGAGAATGACGAGTGCCCACCTTCGTGGAGCTGTTGTGCACAACGCCGTGCTTCTAGAGCCAGCGCCTGAGGCGGTGCGTGCTCTGTCACTGAGTGAATGAATGAATGAATGTTATTAGATAGCTATTATAGAGTCTGGATGTCTTCAATAAGGAATCTTCTTCTTCGTGTGACAATTTTTAAAAGCCATGAAACTTTGAATGTGTTTAACTTCAAGCAAGCTTTCGTTTTTAATAACAACAGCAAATCATATTCTTAAGTGGTGAAATACTAGTAACACGTTTATTTTTGGAAAGTCTCAGAATAATAAAACAACTTTTTTTAAGTAAGTAAGTACAGTCAACTGTACGTTAGATAGCAACACATGATTGCCGAACTCACCCCACCCACAAAACAAAGACGCTGTGAAAGTTAAACTGTTACTATGGACGAGCAGTTGACTGTACCTTGTCAACAACATTCCGTGGGTTTTTTTTAGTACAATATGTATCTTTAAATTATTTCTTCTGTGGTTAGGGTTTTTCGACTATAAAGTTAATCTTATTCTGTGAATTTATTCAAATAAGATTCGTGCGTCATGGTGGAAACATAGCAGCCTTATTTCTAGAACTACATATATCAGTTATAAGTATAACCAGAAATAATTATAGTATTTTGGTCATGCATTATATGAATTATTTATTTTGTAGAATGTCAAAATCAACAAAAGTTTTTTACAAAATATTTTGAATTTCCCGGCTTTCGGCCTAAATAATACTAAAGAGATTTTGTCGGACTATGACGATCAAGGTTTATTTTATTCTTGTCCTCCAAATTGTTGAGGAAATAAAAGTGAACATTATATTGTTGCTCAAACCCCTCTTCAAGGAGACAGCGGAAAAGTATCTCGACGTTCACATTCGAATATAAAACGTTTAAAACATGATGACGTGTTTTGTTGTTGCTCAAGGCCGTTTGTGTTCATATTTTGTGTTGGAAGGGGGAAATCATTTATATATCTAGGATCATAATACAGGATCAGATATTTTATTCTAAACGAAATACCAGATTTAGCGCATAGCTGGCTTCGCCCTCGTGGAGGTCAGAAGTTGTCCCACAGGATCGTACTACCGGGATAATCCTATGCCCTAACGCAGGTCATGGTCTACCTGTGTGATAAATTTCATCAAAATCGGTTAAGGCGTGAAAAGGTAATAGACAGACGGATAGATAGAGTTACTTTCGCATTTATAATATTAGTATGGATAATGGATGTTACGATTGTATTGTAATAGTATCATCGTCGTGCAATCATACATTTATAATATTAGTATGGATAATGGATGTTACGATTGTATTGTAATAGTATCATCGTCGTGCAATCATACATAATGCATTAGCATCGTTACAAACTACCCGGCTTACCCAAAACAACCAAGGCGGCTACACTGCAGACGTCATCCGCCGCCGCGCCGGTTCGGTTACCCCTTCACCGTGGGATGACGTGCGGGAACTGGTTTACATAACCTTAAACCTAAGTTATGGAGTCTTAAGACTCGCGGGTTACAAATACCCTCCGAGGTATTTTGGTCTCGTCACTGTCATCACTGCGTAGGACAATTTGTACTTGTTTGTGATTTGTTTCTTATGGACCTACGTTTTTATCTCGACTGGTTCGTTGGTCTAGTGGTCGCAAACGTGGCTCTTGAGCATGGGGTTCTGTGTTTGAACCCCAGCTTGTGGAAAGTGTTATTGAGTTTTTCCATTAAGAATTTCTCAGGTTGTACCCGTTTGGATTATGTGTGTTGCTGATGGCAACAGGCTCGCCCCTTATTACATAACTAGCGAAATGTGAGAGTGCCTTCTCACTCAAAAGAACAAAGAGAGTCAGACTAACGTCCTGTTATACGAAAAACAGGGTTGCAGGACTTGCGGGTTAAAAATAGCCTTCACAAGGTATTTCGGTCTCCTCACTGCGTGGGAAAATTTGTACTTCATTCTGTTTTATTTGATGCTAGCGTCTACCCGCGACTACGTCCGCGTGAAATGTATTGTTTTAACATAAAGTAATACTGTAGATTCCCGCTAGTGAAAGAATATTCGGAATCGCTCTTCAGTAGTTCCGAAGATTACCCCCTACATACCTACTCACAAATTTTGTATCTACATAATTAAATGTTGTCTCTACGTACATATAAAAATGAACAACCCTTCTCATCTACAAGCCGTGCAGGTGATGGGATGCCCGACGGCAAAACTGACAAACTTCCATACAAACTTTCATAACCAGGTTACGGGTGGATTTTACAAAAATCGTTATTTGTGCCCACTTGCGTTGTATAAGGAACTCTTGTGCAGCTTCTAGACGCAGCGGCTGAGGCTGAGCGTTGTCTTGTCTGTCAATGAATGAATGTAATGAAGTAAGACGTTCCTACTACTGCCTCGTTGGTGTAGTGGTCGCAACTAGAAGCGCGACTGCTAAGGCCCAGCGTTTACATCCCCTGGTCGGTTGTTCCATCAGCAATTCCTCAGTAGCAGCCCGTCTGGATTTGTGGCCGGCTGATGGCAATAGGTTCGTCTCCTATTATTATACAGTCGAGTATTTTATGTCATCGTCACTTTTCTAATTCTTTCCTATATCAAGTAAGACACATAATACCTGTTGCAGCTACGGCACTGAGCAGACCATTGCATAGAAAACTATATTGAATTACTAGTTAACAAAGATCAAAATACCATACATAAGAGTCAAGTTGATATTAACCTAAAATCTTTTTAATGGCCCGACCATGGAAATGTGAGCAGCTGAGTCTGTAGTGCCCTGCTTACTCAGAACAACAAGAATTATTATACGTCCTGTTACACTGAAGACGTCATCCGACGGTTCATGAACCTCGCAAAAGCCTAATGATGACGTCCGGGAACTGGTTTATATAACCTTAACCCTAAATTATAGGGTTGCGGGCTATAAACCTATAAATAACCTTCGCAGATTATTTCTGTCGCCTGGGAATCCCGAGGACAGTAATGTTACTGGTTGTGTTTGGTTTTTTTATTTGAATACAAAAAGTATTGACGCAGATCTAAAATAGTTTTTTATTTGTATTATTTTATTTATCTTTTATAATATATGTAGAGTATTTTATATCTTGTGAATGTGAGAACGTTGCAGGCTTAATAGACTGTAGATTTGTTGACCATTTTCTATTTCGTTAAGTAGGTACCTGGTACTTACTTGTCGACAGGCCTACACTGACCTCCCATACCTACGTAATTAACACTAATTTGAAAACATTGTAAAAGCTAATTCTTTCTAAAAGAGTACCCGTGGAGTTTCTTACCGGCTCTTCTCCATAGGAAACGACCAGTCGGAACCGTGCACCTACCTTCTGACGTTTCATATGTACCCATGTTTTGTGAAATAAAATATTTTGAATATTGTTTTATTTTTTCTTACCGGCTCTTCTCCAAAGGAAACGACCAATTGGAACAGTGCACTTAGCTTCTGACGTTTCACAAACGTGAAATAAAATATTTCTTCATTTTAGTTTTGAGCAGGGTATGCGAAGTGCAAGAGATGACTAGTTCGTTTTCACTCAAACTAGGTGACTAAGTACCAAAATAAAACACGCTGTTGGATTTTCGTCTTAAGGCGCTGAGCCGAGCGTTAAAAATTAAAAACGTGCTTTTATTATGGTAGGTATTCAGTTAGGTGTCACCTAGTGTTAGTGACAGCGAGCATTAGGGATTGTGTGGGATCGGTAAGGGACCATCTAGGTAAGGTTTGGTTAGAATTGTAAGCGAAAAATATGGTCCCAAATGTTGACCTTCATTTTTATATTCGGTTGGTTTATTAAGTAAGACCATTACGTTCACTGCTCACATTGCGTAACATACTTGGAATAACAATCCCTTTCATTTTAACTTACATCCATTGCTTAAAAATGTTTATGCTTGACAAAAGATGAAAGAGATTGTCATTCCGATATCTCCGACTACTGATCCTAGCCAAGTATAGGGTTTCTTTACGATGTTTTACTGTTTTAATAGTAGGGCAGACTATTCGAGTACACACGGCTACACATCAAGCGGCAATACATTTCCAGTTGCTGACCTCGGATTGTACGTAATGAAATGAAATGAAATTGTTTATTCTGTAAATAGGATATCGGAATCACTTCTACACGTCATATAAAAAAATATTAAAAATAATCTAGGTCAGGTCGGTGTTTCCTATCTGACTACTCTGAGAAGAAAGGCCGAAACAAACTCAGAGGTCACAGTCTCTTTTAAAGTCCAGACATAATCTTGGTCAAGTCATGTGAGGACCATGTAGATTAGTGTCTGAAATGGTCTTTTGAGGAAAGAACCACACAGATTTGAGTGGACCTGTCCAGTCAGTGCAAGCATTTGTCAGTGATCGTGGAACAATGGTGCCGATTCTCTTGTCACAAATGCCTCTAAACTAGACTAAAAATCACTAAAATTAAGTTTAATCCTGTCAAACGACGATTTCTCATTCTGAAATAGACTAAAGTGACACAATTAAACTATATTTTAGTTTGACAGCATTAAGATAGTACTGAGTTTTTAGTTTAGTGAAAATGGCAATTTTGCTATTCTGAATATGACATTTTTCACCTAAAATTTTGATTGTAAAATACGAAACCAGACTAATTCTGACCATTTTTAATCGCGATTAAAAAGGTGCGGGGTAAAATAAGTTGTCATGAACTAAAATTCACACCAACATCTCGACTTCACGTGCAAAAACAGTACTGTATTTATTTTTTCTTTTGCTTATATCTCGAAAATGGTGCGTCCTATCGCAAAAATAATGAAAATTTCGACCCCCTTTATGGAACCCCTAAACCCCTAAACCTGAACATGTAGGTAATATTTTTTCATGTTTTCCATACAAAAAGTGAAAAATTCGATATAAAACACGTCGAGGCGGCACCCCCTGCGCGCCCCCGGCTCTAAAAAAAATCACGGGTGAGGGCAAACCACGGGTACCACGTGGTTTCGCGATTGTCAAATTCTATTTTAGTTGTGTCAAAATTATTTTTTAGTTTAGAGAATTTTATTTACGGAATAGCTCTAAGGCCCGTATTAATAAACGTTACTCAGCCCAAGAGCTCGCACTTGATACCAATCTTAAGGTCTCGACCGTATTAATAAACGTTACTCAGCCCAAGAGCTCGCACTTGATACCAATCTTAAGGTCTCGACCGTATTAATAAACGTTACTCAGCCCAAGAGCTCGCACTTGATACCAATCTTAAGGTCTCGACCGTATTAATAAACATAAGAATTGATATACTCAAGTTACGGCTTACGTTTACGTTATCAGCCGAGTGATGGACTGATTAATAAACGAAACTCGACACTTAAGTATACAATAGGTGAGTGTACTCAACATGCTACAACCTGAGTGTAGGCAGTACGAGACTTGCGGTCGTGATTAGTAGCGCGAAATATGGATTTTGAAAATATTTTGAGTGAAATTAATTATTACGATCAAATAGAGTAGGTACTATGACGATATTTTATGGCCATTGCGATATCGTTTAGCAAAAATATACATAAGGGCGACCTCAAATCCTTTTGAGTTAAAAGTGTATTTTTTTTTCAAACAATCAGATTTTATCAAGAGTCCGTGTTGTACACAGTAACAGAGGTCTTTTAATTTCCCCAGAAATAGTCGTCATATTATCTTTAAGGTTTTATGCTACAGCATCATTTCAGGTATTACCTACCAATGTAAATATTGTTAGTACATTTATTTAAGTATCATTTATTTAATTACTATTTATATAGATGTAAGGATGTAACACATAAAGACATTAAATCCGCATAAGTTGTCCGCCACTTATTTAGTTGCATAAAGTTTAATAAATAAATAAAGTTTAAAAGTAGGTACCTTATAAACCAATTAATCTCATATTATTAGAAACAAACCCAATATACGAGTATTCATATGAAAAAGTAATCTAATAAATTTATATTATTTCATCCTTTTTTTGAGACTCGTCCTTGACCCTCCAGACGCTTTATTGCGTTATGTTATTTGTACCTGCTAAGTTGAGTAGTAAGCATTTCTGTCATATTTAGAAATAATTATACAACATTTTTAACAATTTAAGGTTTTCTTGGGAATACAACAACTTTATAACGTGATACAGCGCTATTCATATTTTTATCAACAAAATACAAGTGTTTCAATAAATCTTACGACATAACAATAACGAAACGTGATGAATGTTATTCTAAACTTCGGTCAATGTATGTGTAATCGTTCACGAGATCGGCATCAAGTACAGCGCATTGAGGAGCTGATCTTGGTAACTGAGACTCATGTGTTTATTAATTAGCAATGATCTTGAGATGCTGATATCGTAATAATGGCGTATCAAATGATAGCGCACTTAAGTACGTTGTTGAGGGACGTTTATTAATACGGGCCTAAGATTCTCATAGCCTAAAGTAAGGAATTTTAGTGATAGTTTAGTTAGTTTAGTTCGTTGTACAAGAGAATCGGCACCAATACCAAAGAAAGGATATTTGGATAGGCCGCATCAACTACTCAAACTGCCAAACCATCGTTAACACTAACTGAGAAAGAAAAAAAAAATAAAAAGAAAAAATAAAAAAATCCGCATAGTCCTCACATTCACAATAATTAAAATAATTTAATACTTTACAAAGTAATCATGTGTGTTTTTTAATATAATTTATAACAATGTCAATGTGTATATAAAATTGGTTTATTGTGATGAATAATTAAAATGTCAAGTGTTATGATATTCACAAGGCTTAGCAGAGCGAGCAGACCCCAAGCTTTTTTATCTTCTAAATAATCAGAAATTTTATAGTACCCTTTTTTACAAAGCTTGGTTTTAATACAGCTTTTAAATCGTTTAATGGGTAAGTTTCGAATGTCAAAGGGAAGTTTGTTGTAAAAGCGTATACATTTACCCATGAAAGAGTTGCTTACTCTGTGGAGACGTGTGCGATGTACAGCAAGTTGTATTTATTCCTGGTATTTAAACTATGAATTTCGGACATTTTCTTTAAATTTTATATATTTTTGTGTACATACAATAGTTTTTCAAAAATATATTGTGAGGCTACAGTCAGAATATTTATTTCTCTGAATTTCTCTCGAAGAATGGAATCTCTTGGACCTAGGTTGTAAATGGCTCGAACAGCCCTTTTCTGTAGAACAAAGATAGTATTATAGTAATGTCCGCACAGGTTCCCTAAAGAAGAATCCCATATGATATAAGACTATGAAAGTAACTAAAATAAACAATTCTGGCTGTATCTACGTCAGTTATCTGTCAATTTTTTTTAACAGCATAGGCAGCCGAACTAAGCCTTCCTGACAATTTTTGTATGTGTGGGCCCATTTTAATTTACTGTCAATAGTTATTCCAAGAAAAACTGTTGACTCAACAGGGTCCAACTCTATTCCATTAACCTGAACATTGGTAGTTAGCTGCCTGACATTTGGCGTAGAAAATTTAATGAGTTTGGTCTAATGATTTATTGAGTTTTTTTTCGTTCAGGAGAAGAGTATTTACATTAAACCAATGCACAACTTTAGAGAGTGCATCATTGACTTGTTTAAAGTTGACTAACTGACGTTTGATTTTAAAAATGAGGGAAGTGTCATCTGCGAATAATACGATCTTGTGATTATCCCATAGTAGTAAGGTAAGTCATTTATGTAAATTAGAAATAAGAAAGGACCTAGAGCTGAACCTTGCGGAACGCCCATGGTGACCGCAGATCCTGCAGATCTCTTGCCATTAACATCGACCCTCTGAATTCTGTTATTCAGATAAGAAGTCAGAAGGTCAAGAGCCTTGTCCCTCATGCCATAGTGGTACAGTTTCCTAATAAGAGTATCATGTTGTACGCAATCGAAAGCCTTGGACAAGTCGCAGAAAATGCCAAGAGCATCTTGTGAATCCTCCCAGGCCTCGAGTATGCTTTTCAGTAATTCCACGTCCGCGTCTGTAGTAGAACGAACATTAAAAAAAAAAAAAAACAAACTGTTTCAGATGAAGTAAATTATGTGCATTGAAATGTCCTTACATTTGTTTTAAAATGAATTTTTCAAAGATTTTGCTCAATGTAGGTAATATCGAAATAGGCCGAAAATTTGTGGGATCAGTTGTGCTGCCAGATTTGAACAGTGGAATCACTTTGCTAAGTTTCATCAAATCAGGAAATACACCAAATGCAATACAAGAGTTAAAAACGATTGCTAAAAAGGGTGAAATAACATCAATTATTGAAGACATGTAAATGAAAAAAAAAACTTTTTTTACATCAAGCTTTTTAAAAGATTCTATAATGTCTTTAGCAGTAATAATTGTAAATTCAAAAAGTTTGTCATATTCTGGTACACATCCTTTAAGTATTGAATAAACAGAAGTGGAGGACGACAATGACAGAGTTTTGGTTGTTAAAATGGGAATATTAGTGAAGAAATTTTCAAACTCATTGCCACCTCCACATCTGCCTTGATATCTACATTATTGATTTTTAGATGGAAGTCACAATTCCGTACTGCCGTTCTTCCCGTTGTTTTAATTTTATTTCCAGAAGATTTTATTTTATTTTTAATGTATGGCTTTTGCTGAGGAACAAGCTCTTTTAAAAGTTTTAGAATATTTCTTAACTAATTCTTTAAAAGTTTTATCATGGTTATATGTTTTTTCATGAAACAATTCAAATAACCTCTGCCTACTTTTGTAAATACCTGGTGTTGCCCAATCACTAAATATAACGCGGTCAAAAACAGGCAATGTTTTTGAGGTGAAAACCTTCCTAAACTCACAATTGATGAGGTTAAATAATGAAGCATACGCCTGACCCGGGTCGTTATGATACGGCATACCCGGTAGCTTTGCCATTAAATTATTTTTAAATTGTCCTAAGCTACTTTTATTTACAGGAACAAAACTCACAAGTTTTCTTTGAGCTCTGACTGTTTTCTGAGGGAAAGTGACTAACTGGCCACAGTAATCAGAGTCCAACTCATTTATAATTAAATGGCTAGAAGGTCTTAAGTGTGTAAAAATATAGACAACACAGGTAGAACTAGTGGCAGTTATTCTAGTCGGCTCAAAGAATGTATTATACAAATTATATGACTTTAATAAAGTTACAAATTTATTTACTACAGCAGATATTTTCTCAACTCAACTCAACTCAGAGCATTTATTTCAATTAAACCATTTACAGGCACTTTTGAATTGTCAAGGAATCGGTCAGTCAGAAATGTGAAGCTAGTTGCCCATTCCAAAGCGTAGTAGGTATCTATGGAGAAGAACGGGCAAGAAACTCTACAATCTTTTAAATAAATTGTTACAAAAATATCGGTTACATCTTTCCATGTTGAAATTAAACATGTGAGAACAATGTAGAAAGACGTGCACGTTAGAAGCGTCCGTAATAAAAAGATAAAACAAATAACAATTCAAAAATTTAAATCAGCCAAGGCAGCTAAGAATTGACCAGTCCCAACTGACGGCGCCCGTTCACGAACATGACGCATGGATTAGCACCATTCAGCTAAACCATTTTGAAGGGAGCTAAATGATCCAACACACGCGCCACCATCAGCGAGATATCTGAGTGAGCATGACATACTCACAGCCGCCAGGGCACATTCAAGTCAATAAAAGACGTATTACCCGGTAAATGTTAGCTCTTTAGTACATAGTACTCACACCTGTGGTCTAAAATTATATAATACAAAGGAAATTGATTATATACAATGCAAAGGTGGTCTTAAAATCTTCAGCCGCTCCAACCGTATTTTCAGATGTTAATCAAATAGTTGTGGTTGTGGAGCAGGACCAACATTGAGCCAAGCATTTTTATCAGCGATGTAGTCCCCCAACTTATAATGCCCTGCCTGCATAGTGTGCGTTTTATACAAGATTTGAATTTCGTCTCATTTAGTTGAAGTATCTCAGTATATTGTTGAAAATCTCCACAGACTACAACTGTTTTTTTACTGTTAGAAGTCTTTAATAATACTTCTTCCATATATTTCGTCGTCTTCGTAAATCCTATACAATGCGAGATCAGCTTATACTGGAAATGTATGGATTGATATGTAGCCGTGTGTACCTATTCGTATTATCCGAGTATTCGCCACATTTATTTATTTTATTTATTTATTAAAACGGACTTAATGCCTGAGGCATTTTCTACCAGTCAACCTTAGGGTGATGCAGAGACAAAACATGGCAGGTGCAACATAAGGGATAGATAACTTGATAATTTATACATACTAATACATAGATACATACATACGTAACATACATATAAACCGAATAAACTTTGTCAGGAGAAATAACGATAGGTAGAGGAGAGAACAAATCCAACAAATCAGCGCTGCAATGATTCTGCCATCTTTTTACGAATATGTTCACGTACCTTCACTTTGAAAGAAAACCGACGGACTGACTTCAGAGGGAGCGCATTCCAAAGAAAAACCGCCTGCACAAAGAAAGAAGAGTGAATAAAACCAGAGCGGTGAGAAGGAACACACACATTCAACTAGTAACTTACCTAGATGCCTCTATATCACCCTTGATGCTCGCACGCTCCGCTCACCAGATTGGATACGCGTATGAACGATTTGATGACGGACCTCCTTATTGCTCCTAATACCTTCACGATCAATCTGAATCTGAATCGTTTTGAAACAGATTGCTAATCCATTGCTTCATAAATTCGAAACAAAAATCTGCTCAACGATGTAAATAACGCAATGAATGTTGTTGAGCTGTCAAAATAAAACAAATTAGTCGTAATCGTTTACGAAAATATGTTACGTAATTAGATAGCGGAGAACATTCATAAAAAAGAAGAAAATATAGGAAAAGTTGATTCCAAAATATCTATTAGTTAAATTGAGCGTATATTGCATGCCAATTAAGCCAGTCTATAGTGTTTTTATTTATTATTCAGTAAACATAACCTCTGATGCTGACGACGCAGTTAATTAACTGATCAATCATAAAAGAGTGATGAGCAGTCCTTTTTCGCCATCTTTAAAAGCCACTGAACTTAATTCAAAGGTTAGGTTGGTATTTTTTTGTCCGAAGCCGGTGTCCAGACCAACTGCGGCTATAATTATGATTTGTAGATTTAGCATATCATTGTACCTTCTATTCATCTTGGAATGCTTGCGTCATTAAAGGCTAGCGCAGACTGCCACCGCAACGCAATGCAAAAATCCCCCTTCATCACTTTCCTACATTGTCTATGAACCAACGCACTCTACAGGCGTTGCACCGCACTTTTTTGTATGAAAATGCGTTGCACTGCGGCCCGTTGCGACTGTAACACGATATGATTAAAAGTGCCTACAGATTTGCTAGATTTTTGACAACCCACGCTTGGGATCAAATAAATTCGAATAAATCTGAAAGCAACAGACAATCGTATTCATAATAATTTTTTCAACACATTTGCTCGTAAAGTAGGTAAATTGAACCGTTTTTAGGTTCATAATTCAGTGCATTAAAAACGCGTGCTTTTTACTTTATATTATCGGACTAGTGCTGTAATGCCACAGATAACTAATCAGGATTTGGTTGCGACTCGCTAAAAACAATAACATTGGACTTGCCTGGGAATTGAACGCGATATCTACGTGGCACTGACTAGGACGCACTAAATAGAAATACACGTATTATCACACCCACTTTAACATCCTATCCGTTTTCTTATCTTTTGATGAAACTATTTTAATTAACAATAAAAGCGAAAACTTGATAAATTTTGAATTTTTACAAACGTCTAACAACCCACCATAGGCAACCGACATCCTTTTTAACTGGTCTAAATTTGTCTTGTCATTGAAAAGTTAGTGATTGACATAATAAATTTCGACTATTTGTTCAAGGAGTATTTTATTACTAATTATTAAAAAAAAAAAAAAAAAAAAATATTTATTTATATTAGGGATGATGACTATTATGTGTATTACGTATTTTTTCTTTTTTTACGTAATCTAAAGATTACGGCAATACATTGAGGTAAAATGTGCCATGACGTCATAATTATGTGGATTTTATATATACTAGTGACGTAGCGACCCCCACTCCCCAACTTAAAATGCGTTATATCTAAGTCATTTTTTATTAATAATATGCATGCTATTCATTCATAATCTAAGTCATTTTTTATTAATAATATACATGCTATTTTTATTAATAATATAAAGCAAAAAATACGTGTCTAATATTTTTTTATAATCTGACTGACGGACTAATTACATTTTTTTTTTTTTACCCAGGCATCATTCCTAGTATTATACTGACAACAATCGTGTTTTTCGGCTAGGATTTTCAAGATGCTGTTGGAGCTAGCCCGCGTTTAAGTTTGTTGAAAAACGTCATATGAAACGCGTGTGCATTGATCGATAATTTAGCCGAGTGGGTAATGACCAATACAGCACACTCGTATCATAATGTACTATTCTGTAATAGTTATATCCGTGATAAGCTGGCACATCTTATTGATCGTCAAACACAGCATATCAAGCGACAATAAAAGTAGGTATGTAATTATAACGACCGTAAAACATCGAGCAAATCTGTTAGTAACTTAAGAAAAGTAATACCAGCCCGATAATAGCCCACTGCAAGGCAAAGGCCTCCAGCATACAGAGAAGGCGCGAGCACTGATCATCACGATTGCTGAAGACGGGTTGGCGATTTCAGGCTTATATTAATTAAAAGTCCAGGTTTCCTCACAATGTTTTCTTTTACAGATGTCTGTAATTACTCGTACTAAGATTAACTTAGAAAGTTTATAATAATATAAATTATTATTGGTCCGGATTTGAACACTTGAGGCAAAGCCTTAACCACTCGGGCATCACGACATCAGACATATTAAGAAGATTAAGCGGCTGTTGGAAAACGAAGGCTGGCTTATACGTAGATTAATTATTATCTGTGCTATCGACAACCAAGTTAAGAACCTATTTATTCGTTATTTTCACCTATGATGCTCGTGCTCAGGGCCATGGTCCAAGGATTTACTACAGTTCAACTGGGCAAAACTAGTTTTCATAAATTGCCTATGAAATAGGATCACAATGTTTTTTTAATATACTTAGTGACATTTGAACTTTTTTTTTTGGCTTGTTTTTGTAGAATTGTCTACAAAAACTAGTCCTCAGGGCTACAGGAATCCGAAAGGAATATCGCGGCCCCGGCACACAGGCAACGGAAGGAACACGGGTGGGTTTTAGTCAGTAAAAGTCTGACACGCCCTCTCGCTCCGCCCAGAGCGGGAGAAGTTATTTGATAATTTCCCACCCAAAAAAAAAAGGGCTACAGGAATACCCAACACTTTAGGCTGTGTACACACTGGGCGACGAGTTGGGCAACACTCGTTGTCAGCAACAGCAATGCTCAGGGTTGAGATCTTGTTTGAGAAAAATACCTTTCCTTTACAGTACCAAGAGCTTAGCCTAGCTTAGCACTTTATGCTGATAAAGTGCTAAGCTAGGTTAAGCTATAAAAAGAACGATGATGATGTGACACACGTTGAAACAAATTCTTCTTGTGATTGTGATACATTCCATGTTGCATTTCTAAGAATGCTGTATTCCACCCGCTATCGGAAAGTATCACCCCTCCACCTTTACACCCGACTACAGAAAAAGAAAGTAATTGAATTTGACGCGACAGACTACTCATAGACGCACACACGACTAACTACCCTGCACAGGTAACATAAGCATTGTTATGTTTTCTGTTAATTTAATCATAATGGGAAAGATTCCTTTGAATTAAATTGGCTATCATCAAAGTAGGTAGGTATAGTTCGATTCAAATTTCATGGCGGCTCGGAAATTAGCTACTCGCTGCGCAGTACCGCACCACATGTACCGGGTACATTGTGTTGTGGGCACTGTATAACCTATGCCCACAATAAGAAGATTTAATTTGACATGAATTCGCTACTGTGCAGCGACTCGCCTCATGTTCCGACCCGCCATTTAAGTTTGAATCGGGCTGTACCTATTTACACAGGGTAATTATTGGTCAAGCCACTATTATTATTATAGGTAGTATAATTGTATAGGGAAAGATAAATAAGAAGGAAATAAATTTATTTGACTCAGGTTAAGGCACACAATATTCACACAAAAACAAAAAAAAAAAACAGAAAAATTAAAAATAACTTAAAATAATATTGTGTGCCTCACGGCTGCGCCAAATAGGCCCAGTTCAGCATGAATGCCAGACAACTAGTGTCTGACGTTGGTTTTCAACTGGACTTTCTGTTACGAGGACGTCTTACGGATGTAAATCAGTTTTATAGTGTGTATGTGTTCTATGTTTTAATAAAAGTAGATAGAAATGTGTAGAAATGTGTAGCAAATAAAATTAAACTCGATTAGATATTTGTTTACAAATTATTATAAATAATTATATAGCGCTATAAAAGGAATGAAATAAAATGATGGTTGCATAAGAAACAATGGACGGTCGTCAATAAATAATAGATATAATCATGGTTTCACAGCAATGAAACATTTAAGTTAATCATGTCTAGCTTCCGTTGGGCATCCATGAGATACTGCCGCAGGCGTCTTCTAAATGTCTCGATCGTGTTAATAGATTGGCTAGGTGGTAGCAGGTTGTTCCACACTGGAAGCCGCATAACGGAAGCCACCTCTAAAAGCGGCTGTACTATGCGACTGGGTTGAGAGTTGCTGCGAGCATTGCCTTCTGCCACATTCTCGTTTACTCGCTATCCAACTCAACTTGTCGTACAGGTAGTCCGGTTTTTGGTATTTAACTACACCGAATAGAAGGCAAGCCAAGTGTAGTTTGCGTCTGGACTGCATTTTTAGAGTAAAATGCTTGTTTAGGAAAGGTGTGACATGGCTTCTGCGAGGAATATTGTAACAAAACCGAGCACAAGCGTTTTATACCCTTTGGATGAGGTGGTCTGTACGAGCTAATAGGCGCGGGCCGTACACTGTGTCAGCGTAGTTCAACCTAGATAGAACCAGGGTTTCCACAAGCTGTTCCCGTAGTCTTTCGGACAAGTAAGGCCTAATCTTGTACAGAACTTTCAGGCGGTAAAAGCAGTTTCTCACCGAGTCGGCTACGTACTTTTCGAAACGAAGGTCTTTGTCCATAATAAGACCAAGATTCCGCGCTTCATAGACTCTGTCAACTGGTTCGCCCATTAACTCCAGGTTAGTTGTTAGTTACGTTGCAGGTAGTTTTGCTAGTTGTTGTCGAGTGCCAAATACCATGTATTTGGTTTTGGTCGGATTTAGCGACAGGCAATTCTCTTTAGAGCAGGCGGCGATTCTACGTAGGTCATCGTTTAGATCTTTGATGGCACTATCGTACTCCTCTGGTCTAAATGATATGTAAAGTTGGACGTCGTCGGCATACTCGTATATGTGGTACTTGCACTTCTGGAAGCATTTAATGATATCTGCACAGTACAATATAAACATAATAGGACCCAATATAGATCCCTGCGGTACCCCTCTCTCAATGGAAGTAAGAGACGATTTAAGAGCAGTGCCGTCACCTAAGCGTAGATCCACAAGTTGTTTTCTATCACTAAGGTAACTGCGGAACTATTGCGTAGCGCTAGGGTCAAATCCGTAATAATTTAGTTTCGACAGTAATAACGGGATATTTATTGCGTCAAATGCCCGGGAAAATCTAGCAAGGGGCACTATAGGGCACTCTAGGGCACGCTGAAAGGAAGCATGGGTTAAGAATACTAAATGACACCAAATAAAATAAAATGAATGGTATAGCGTGCGGCAGAATGTAAATGCTACGATGGCAACCTACAGTGGTTACCCGGCCGCACGTTCAAGCTGAGAACCGACGGTGCGCAATATCGCGCACGCACGCGCACCAGCCCGCACGACGCACCGTGGGAAGGGTAACGTGCGTGGTAGCGCAGACGCGTGCGTGGCGGTGCGTCCGAGTTTGGGTACATTCCCTTTGAAGTTACCGACTCGCTGCGGATAAGCCCGCACGGACACGCACCATGGGAATGGTAGCGTGCGTGGTAGCGCAGACGCGTCCGTGGCGGTGCGCCCGATCCGCGGCGAGTCGGTAACTTCAAAGGTGCCCGAGGTATGCTCGGTTCCTATGAACGAAAACGAATCGTTTAGCTTACCAATGGTAGCTTTTATATTGCTCAACTTGGCGTATACCTACTTAAATAGATTTGTAAGCAAATTTTAAACATGGGCGTTTTTGGATTTCTATGCAAACGGTTAAATATTCGATTTCAGATAGTGAAATCGTTTTTATCATCCGTTTTTAGAAATCGAATTCTGGAGCGGCTCTGGCGCTTCCGGCTCGCAGTTTTGATCGTCTCTAGTAATATTACGAGTATAATTCGGTTGTAAATGCATCGATCAAAACTATCCAAACATAAACAAATACTTGCTTACGCAAATCTACTCTTGCTGTGGTTTTGTGAAATCGGTTTGTCTAGTTCGGATTATCGATACGATACGATTTGTGACTGAAATCGGATTTTAGATACGTTTTGATATATCTGACGCATGTCTACTAATTTTACCTGTGATAGCTACTTCCATATGGGAGGGTCTACTATGCAAAGATATGGTCTTTGCTTCATTATTGGTAAAGAAACAAAAAAGTCTTAATTTTAAATAAATAACGGTCCGTAAATTATAGGAATCGGCTTTCAGTCGGCAGTCAATCAGACGCCGACTGTTAGCTCATTTGACTAACGCCGCATGTGCGTCGAAGGAGACGGCTCCGCTCGCTTAATAGCTCTAGATATGAAAATTCTGAACCTACGTTGCACGCAGCGACATGCATGTCATTTCGTCAAAACAACCGAAAAAGTAATAAGTACTAAGTACTGTTTGTTTTTATAATGACTTTACGAAACAACAATCAAAATGAAACAATGCATTTCCTTTTGATAATGTGCAAAAGTATTTTCTACTTTAACTTACTAACAATAAAGGCGTATGTCGTATGATAAGTTTACAATGACGTATTGAATCGGAGAGCTATTCGGACAGCCGAATAACTCTCCGGCACAATACGTCATACGACTTCAAATGAAATTTTGGAACAACCTCATTGACTAAATTCTAGTAACTTTAAAGGGTATGTAAATAAAATAATGATTAATTGAATACAAAAATTTATTAATTCATAAAAACTGGCCAAGTGCGTCTCGGACCACGCACAATGAAGGGTTCCGTAGTTGGAATGAATTTATCCCAAGAACAAATATATCATTGTAGTTGAAATACATGTTCTCCCATACGGAATGTATGGGAGATCATGTTTTTCAAACTGCAAATTTAAGTTGGTCCATTATTACTCGTTAACCTGTAAAGCCTATTTAGCTGTGATAGTTTTCTTTTTAAATTCGTTATAAATACTACTGCTGTGATTTTTTTCACAAATCTAAGTACAATCATTTAGCTGGCAGGGAGGGGCGGGGGTCGATACTTGACTCTAACAAAAATTTGCACTTTAAAGCTTAATATTTCGCAAAAGGATTCCTGAATCGAAAAATGATTTTCACACACTCGCAATATTTTTGAACGACAAGCGAGAAAAAAATAACATCCACTTAATGTGTTGGGGAGTACCTACCCTAAAAAAATATATAGTTCTTTATTTTATTTTACCACTTTGTCGGCGTTATTACTATGTATACCCATACCAAATTACAGCTTTCTAGTACTAACTATCTCTGAGCTAAGTGTGCTGACCATAAATATAAGAAAGAAGTATTTATATTACTATGGTGCTGACGAACCTGAATGGTCCTTTTGTAACTTAATGTCTACTTTTTTGGACGATGTTTATAACCAAAAACAACGAAGAGTTCTGAGGTATTTTAGATATTTATTTTAATTCAACCATTACATTATCCATACGCCATAAAATAACTTTGTAAAACAAATTTGCCAGCAACAATATTTTTTTTTAACTTTTATCAAAATAAGGATGGGATTAAGTAAAATAAAACATCAAGCCTCGGGCAGACTGGTGCGACGTGACGGCGCGACGCGACTCCGATAATTATTGTTCCACCGTAAACTTTGCTTAGAAATTGTTTTGTTAGCGTCGCGTCGCGCCAGTCTGCACGAGGCTTGATCAATGCTTAAGGGCTCATGCAGAAGGCACCGCAGCCGCGCCGATACCGCTTCGCGTAACCATGTAGACTGAACGGTGAAGCGCCGCTACCGCATCGCCGCACCAAAACCAGCGTCAGACAGCATTTGTCTGGCATTAATGCTGAAATGAACCTTTTTGGCGCAGCCGTGAGGCACACACTTATTGTCAAAAGATTACTATCAATTTTAGTTTGTTTGTACTTTATGTTTCACGAACTGTGTCCAAAAAAACGTTTTCTTTCTTTTCTTTTCACCGTGGCGCGTAAACAAGGAACCCTTATAGTTTCGCCATGTCCGTCTGTCTGTCTGTCTGTCTGTCCACGGCTTAGCTCAGAGAGGGTTAGTACTAGGAAACTGTAATTTGGCATATGTATACATATTAATCATGCCGACAAAGTGGTAAAATAAAATCAAGAAAAAAAAAATATTCCCTACACGTAAAGTTGGGATGATTTTTTTTCTCATCTGCCGCATGTTGTGGGATATCGTTAGAAATGTCGTTCAAAAATATTGCGAGTTTGTGAAAACCATTTTTGAATTCAGGGATCCGCTTCGAATTATTAAGCTTTTAACTGATTTTTTTGTTAGAGTCAAGTGTCCCTCCCCCCTGTCAGCTCAATGGTTGTCCTTCGATTTGTGAAAAACATCACAGCAGTAGTATATTATATGAGTATCAAAATATGTCGCATAATAATAAAAAAATACGGCCACTTGGCCATATTTTTTTATTGCGTAGAGTAAAAAAGAAGCTTGATTTTTTTTTTGAGCTCCAAGGTAGACCTACGTATTTGATATAGATTTCAACTTAATACTTCCATGCGTTCCTGAGAAGAAGGGTCTTGACAAACGGACGGACGGACAACGAAGTGATCCTTAATGGGTTCCGTTTTTTACTTTTGAGGTACGGAACCGAAATGAAAGGGCCATTCAACAAACATTCTTTTTTTTTTTTTTAAACATGCCCTGGAATGTTAGGTGTTATTGTCTAGAAATCATCGAATAGAGTACAAATATAAATATAATTTAATAGAATAGAGCAGTGATAGCCTAGTGGTGTGACCGTCGGACTGCGAAGTCATAAGTCTCGAGTTCGAGCCCAAGGCACGCACCTCTGACTTTTCGGATTCATGTGCGTATTGTATAATTATCACTTGCTTCAAAAACGGTGAAGGAAAACATCGTGAGAAAACCGGCATGCCTGAGAGATATTTCTCAACGGCATGTGAAGCCAAGTCAGAGGCCCATGGGCGGCTTTAAAACTCTGACACCAGGTTAGTCACTAACCACACGAAAAGAAGAAGAATATAAAAATAAGTAATTTTTTTCTTCAAAAATTATGAAAAAGAAGCCGTTATTATTATTATTCATTTATTAATTCGAGTTACAATGACTCATACAATATTTAATACAACACACATACACCAAACAATACGTTACAATACAATACAAAAACAAAAACACAGTACACTAACACATTAATGGCCGACGACTGTAGGTGACGTGCAAGTCACTGCAGCGTCGTAAGTAAGGACAGTCGAGCCTGTCAGCTATCATCATCAGCACGCTGTTGGGGCTGCCGCGCACCCTGCGCACCAGAAACGCGCACCTCTTACGCATCGTTGCATAGAAGCAGTCGACGCTAGCTTCGGCAAACATGCCTGAGGCACTACAGTGTCGCGGCAGCCCCATCAGCGCTCTGAAAGCGTTGTTATATTGGACGCGGAGGGCTTCGTATGCTTTTTGGGTGTGATTCACCCACAGGCTGCACGTGTAAAATGAGGTACAATAAGCTCTAAAAAGTGTTTGCTTGACCGACTTGGAACAACGTGCAAACCTGCGGGCTATCATATTAGCTCTAATTGACAATGCCCTCCGCTCCCTCTCGATATCAGTATCGTCTCTGAGACCGACAGTAACCAAATGCCCTAGGTATTTGAAGTGGTTCACTTTTAGCAAGGGAACCCCGTACAGTTTGATGGGCGGTACTGTTATAGGACATTTTGAGCCGGCCTCAAACACCATAAACTGACTTTTCGTGACATTGTATTTCAGACCGTGTTCTTCAGCATATGCCTCACATATCTCCAACAATGTTGTTGTTATGTTGTTGTTATGTTATAGTTGTCAGTTTTAGACCATTTTTGTACGAGTTCTATCGCAACAACTAAATAAGTTAGGAATTTGAAACTTCTGTATATGTATCACTATATTATCACATAATATTATTATTTTTATACAAACTTAGTTTTTGTTAACCCTAATCCTTAAGGGGTCATTGTACTCATCATTATAAACAACTTTCATTATGGGAGCAACGCTGAAATCTCGAAAAAAAAATCAGTTGTTCCCTACATTTCGACGAACTATGCGAACATAAATGTAGGGAACAGTTGATTATTTTTTGCGATTTCTGCGGTGGGCACATAGTGAAAGTTTTTCATAATGATGACTACAATGACCCCTAAAGAGGTAAGCAAAAACGAAGGTTGTATAAGTACTGTATTTTATTAACAAATAAAAAAACACAGCTTTTTATGGTATTTTATTTCAATAAGGGCGATTTACCGCAACTGCAAAAATAACTTTGTAATTCGCTGTATCATTATGAATAACAATTTATGCTTGCGATTTTATAAATCTTAAGATTAAAAAAAACATCGTTTAGAATTTTCGTCAGGCTAGGTGTGGGATGTGTAGCTATCCGTGGTCGTCGGCCGTGTGGGCTTATGCGCGTGCGTCCGCAATATTGCGAACCGTGGAAAGATGTCGTGCGTGGTCGTGCGCCATTCGGGCTGGTGCGCGTGCGTCCGCAATATAGCGCACCGTGGGAAGACCTCGGTGCGCGGTGCGTGGTCGTGCGCCGTGTGGGCTGGTGCGCGTACGTGCGCAATATCGCGCACCGTGGGAACCCGCCTTGAAGCTACCCACCAGCGAGCGAATGTGCGCGCGCTTTAACTAGAAAGTTCTGTCAGATTGTAACTTGTGTGATCTATATATATATCTATGTGATTATAGTGTAATTACTAAGCACCTGCGTTTCTCTTACACCCGTTCCCCGGCTATAATGGGATATTTTTTTATTTTAATATTTCATCGGCTCACTTCACTTTGAACAGTCTATACAATTAAGGTCAAGGTAAATGTAAATTAATATTGTAGATAACTTCTAGTAACTTTATTAATGTGTGTACCTACACCTTCTTTATAAATTATAATGTCACGTCTATTTTATTTAAAATTGAGCTCACGGTTCCTTCCAGCGTTTTTCTTTACGATCTATAATTATTTAGAACATACCCAAATAGGCTAGAAAAAATATCACTTTGTATAGGTACCTACTTTTCAGGTACTTTCCGTCCAGTGACCGCTATTTTTCCACACTATCCGTTATTCTAATATTACTCGCTACGCTTTTAATATCGAGAATCCCAAGATAAAAAGGTGAACGCCCACACCTCACACGACCTAAGGTCAAACAACGTTCCTGGAGGTCAGATTACAATTATGTTATTTTCGCTGCAGGCGACATTGAAGTTAAATTACTAGTAATTAAGTCTATATTTAGCTTGTTGGGTTTAAAAATAGTTTTTTTTTTTTTATGTTGTTGTAGTGCAGCGTTAAGGAGTCTTAGGACAAGATTCATAGAGTGCACTTTAACTTTAGTTTGCTAAGTAAAATAAGATTTCCATTCGATTAAGAACCTTATTCATGCATTCATGTTTATATTCGTATAATACAAATGTGAGTGTGAAACACACAAACAAAAAAATATTTTTAGAATAAATTATATTATAAGATAAACGATAAGTCCTCAACTCCTCATCTCAACCTATTATCTTTCTTTTGCTTTAGCACCTAAGCACAAACATTGTGGAATGCAATAAAGTATTGAGTATTGAGCAGGCGTTCATTCAACATTACTTACTACGATACTTTATTAAAGCTACGGTTTCCTAGAAGAGTGGTGGCCGTCATAATTATTATAACGGCCGTCATGAAAATCTGTTATTTTCACCTGTGTTTGAAAATTACAAACAACGCCACCAAAAACGCTCTGTATTTGGACAGCCGTTATCGTGTGAACGTTCACCGCATTATTTTAGCTCCTACACATAGTGCGTAGGAGCCATTAGGAAACAAAAGCTTGAGCAAAGTAATGTCAAAATGCGAACTATAAATACAGAAATAATATTCCGGCAGTTCAAAGAGGTGCGCGACTACACCTCTCAACTCAATAATATTCCGGCAGTTCAAAGAGGTGCGCGACTACACCTCTCAACTCAATAATATTCCGGCAGTTCAAAGAGGTGCGCGACTACACCTCTCAACTCAATAATATTCCGACAGTTCAAAGAGGTGCGCGACTACACCTCTCAACTCAATAATATTCCGACAGTTCAAAGAGGTGCGCGACTACACCTCTCAACTCAATAATATTCCGACAGTTCAAAGAGGTGCGCGACTACACCTCTCAACTCAATAATATTCCGACAGTTCAAAGAGGTGCGCGACTACACCTCTCAACTCAATAATATTCCGACAGTTCAAAGAGGTGCGCGACTACACCTCTCAACTCAATAATATTCCGACAGTTCAAAGAGGTGCGCGACTACACCTCTCAACTCAATAATATTCCGACAGTTCAAAGAGGTGCGCGACTACACCTCTCAACTCAATAATATTCCGACAGTTCAAAGAGGTGCGCGACTACACCTCTCAACTCAATAATATTCCGACAGTTCAAAGAGGTGCGCGACTACACCTCTCAACTCAATAATATTCCGACAGTTCAAAGAGGTGCGCGACTACACCTCTCAACTCAGTAATATTCCGACAGTTCAAAGAGGTGCGCGACTACACCTCTCAACTCAGTAATATTCCGACAGTTCAAAGAGGTGCGCGACTAAACCTCTCAACTCAATAAAGCTTGAATCTGTCGGTCAAAGTTCATCCAATTGTCAAACAAAAAGCATGCAAGCAAAACTCAAAGCATCTACATATTTCAATAAAACCATTTACAGGCACTTTTGAATTGTCAAGGAGTCAGTCAGTCAGAAAGATGAAGTTGCCCATTACAAAGTAACTCCACGGATACTCTTAAATATCAAAATTCTTCTGCCCTAATCACAATTTATTCAAAAATGTCCGCCGATACGCATTTTGCGCGTTCCAATAAAAATAATAAATATCTAGTTTGCTGCCCTTTTAACTCAATGATATCTATAAAAAAACTGTTTGTTCTAAGAGCCAAGGTTGAAGCAAATTGACATACGATCGAATGGGTTTCCTCGTTCGTTGAATAACATTATTGAATATTCGTGATTTTATTAAGAAGTTGTTCGGTCTTAGTTCAAATAGGAAATATTTATTTGTTTTAAATAAAAAACATTATTTATTCGGCCGAGGTTGAAAAATAATTAGGCCTATTGGCTTTTCTATTCCTTGTTTACTACGGAACCCTTATAGTTTCGCCATGTCCGTCTGTCCGTCTGTCTAACTCAGAGACTCTTTGTAATAGAAAGCTGTAATTTAGCATGGGTGTACTCGTACATATTAATCACGCCGACAAAGAGGTAAAATATTTTTTTAATGGTATTTCCCATACACTTAAAGTGGGGATGTGTTTTTTTCCCTCATCTATACCATAGTGTGGGATGTCGTTGCAAAGTTCGTTTAAAAATATTGTGATTTTGTGAAAACCATTCTTGGATTCAGGAATCCGTTTGCAAAATATTAAGCTTTAAAAGTAATTAAGTTACGATTTTATGTAAATTACAAGTCATCATCATCGGCCTGCCTTTTCCCAACTATGGTGTGGTCGGCTTCCAGTCTAACCGGATGCAGCTAAATACCAGTATTTAACATGGAGCGACTGCCTATCTGACCACCACAACAGTTACGGCTTCTGACTACCCGTAACGTGACAAAGACCTACGAATGACGTAAATTTGTTAATTGATTCAGGCGTGACTTTGCGGAAATCCATTATAAAATACAATAGACGACGTATATTTAGTAACCTAATCCGCTTAACTGTTCTTAAGGAGTCATAAAGAACCCGTAAGAAATCGATGTCCGACGTGTCCACACGTCGGGTCCGGGTTCGCAACAAGTCAATAGCCATCCTGAGGATGTCTCGTTGAGAAGTGAAACACGTGTCGATCTCTTACGGGTTCTTTATGACTCCTTAAAAACAGTTAAGCGGATTAGGTTACTAAATATACGTCGTCTATTGTATTTTTTGACGTAAATTATTTAAATTAAAGGCGTATTTTATCGTATTTTATTTTGTGTAAGTTGAGGCAACGACCAGTGCACTGCTGTAAATAATATATAATATAAAAAAAATATTAAATATTGTTACATTGTTTTTGTGAATTATTGTGGATACATAATATAATAATGGTTTTGCGCACGGGCTCAATTACTCACGAGATTAATGTAGGTAACATACATGATGGATTTTTGCCTTAACAGTTTTAGCTTCGGGAAAACGGTCTTAGAACACTGTCCTTAACTTTTTGAGATATTTTGATCTGTATACACAGATTTTGAAAAAAAAATACAGTCAGCAAGACATTGACCAGTTTTTACAAAAACTTTTTTTGATGCCAATTGATTCTGTTTCTTATAAGAATCAAAAAACTCTATTGGACCAACTGAGATTTGAGTACTAGATAAGTCAGAAATCGCAAAAAACTTTTTCCATACATTTCGTCGGAAATGAGATTCCAACCTACCTTTTACGATGGATAGACTGGCTGAAAATAAAGAAAAAAAGGGTATTTTATATTTCGAACGAATACGCGTTATAAATTTATTTGATTTGAGCACAAAATTTGTTGCTTTTGACAAAACTTTTTCCATACTACAAAAGTTTTTTGCGTTTTCTGACTTTCGTAACAGATAATCTTTTTTAACGTTTCCCGTATAAGTCTAAAAGTTTAAAATTATTTTAGGTCATTTTTTTCCCAGAACGTCGGAAATCAAAAAAAAAAAACTATTTTGTTCTCAAAGCAAATAAAATTATAACGCGTATTCGTTCGAAATTATTTTTTTTTTGTTTATTTCGGCTAATCTGTCCATCATAAAAAAGTATGTTGCATTTTTTTTCTACCTAAATTATGTCTTTTTTTTTTGCGATTTTTGACTTTTCTAGTAGTCTAACCTCAGTTAGTCCGTTAGAGTTTTTTGATCTTTATAAGAAAGAAGCAGGATCGATTGGCATCAAAAAAAGTTTTTGTGAAAACTGCCCATTTTCTTGCTGACTGTTAATTTTTTTCAAAATCCAGATCAAAATGTCTCAAAAAGTTAAGGACAGTCTCTTAAGACCATTTTCCTGTAGCTACAACAGTCAAGGTAGCTGATTTACTGATTTGCCATGTAGTATCTAAGTGATTGTGAATAATATTAGACTGTGCAGGATAGATTTTTGAGCTGAAAATAGTTTTAGGATGTCCTTAACTTTTTGAGACATTTTATATACATTTACAAATTTTGAAAAAGTACCAAGAAAATGAGAAATCACAAAATCATTTTGTATGCCAATCGATCAAGTTAGGATAGAAAGATCAAAAACTCTACGAGACCAACCGAGTTTTGAGTATGTACATAAATAACAAAAAAAAAAACAGAAATAGGAAATGAGACTCCTTGGTTAACATCTCAGCGCCCCCCACTCAGGTCCGATAGACGCGGCGCTAGTGTCAATTTGCATTTTAAAAAATGTATACACATCAAAAGTGTCTAGGGAGCAAGTACTTTTTTTTTTTTTTTTTTTTTTTTTTTTTTATTAAATTTGGTTTTTTAAAGCTGTAGTGGCAATCATGTCATTTGTTTTAAATAGGTCTTTATTTTTATTTATCTTTTATATACCTAGTTTCTTCAAAATTTTGTGATTGTGAGAACGTTGTAAGCTTAACAGACTGTAGATCTGTGGACCATTTTATATTTTGCTAAGTACCTGGTACTTGTTGATAGGCCTACACTGTCCTCTCATACCTTTTAAAACTGTAAAACCATTTACTTTTAAAAGAGTAACCGTGGAGTTTCTTGCCGGCTCTTCTCCATAGGAAACGACCAATTGGAACCGTGCATCTAGCTTCTGACGTTGCATAAGTGCCCTTGTAGGTTTATGTGAAATAAAATATTTTGATTTTGATTTTGATTTTGAACTATAAAAACATATCCAATTATGACACAAACATATTTATGCATTGACAATATTTTACTAATTGTAAAGTACAAGACTCATCATTAATTTAGTGGCGTCAGGTCTGACCATACTGGTCAATTTGTATCATTTGACTTAGATAAAAAGTTACACCTAGATAAAACCATTTAATTAAGACCTCTCACTAAAAATAAATTGAAAATGTCCGCTCAGGGACCGAGCGCCGATGACGTAATTAATAATAATGTTCTTAGAAATCTCTCAACTGCTCGTTTTGATCTAAAAGACCCCAATATAAACTACACTACATTATTTTCTACAGTATGCCATGAATTCAATAAAGCGTGCCCCGTAATAAAAGTAACAATCAATACTAAACCAAAATTTAATGAATGGGCCACTGCTGGCATTAGAAAAAGCAGAGATATTTTATACAGGGTGTCCCACGGATATGCCACATGGAGGGAAAGTACCTTGAATATTGTAGATGGAACATTTTACTGAAAGAAGACATTATTTGAATTTTAAAACCAATTTAAACTGCATTCTACTACAGATACAACTAAAGATTGTTTGCTGTAATAAATCATTTGATTACAGACCAAATGCCTTAATGACATTATTTTTTGTACAAAACAATAAACGTTTCTAATAGTACATTATGATACGAGTGTACTGTATTGGTCATTACCCAAAAGGCGGCATTGGCGCGCGAGCCATGGGCGAGCGCGATAATTTAGCCGAGTGGATAATGATCTATGCACACGCGTTTCATACGACGTTTTTCTACAAACTTGCGAAGAAAAAAACAGACTTTTTGTAAGAACTTATGCTGGAACGTAACTATCGAGATGATAATTTAGATTTATAAAGAACTTTTTTTTAAAATTTATTTAAACTTATGTACGTTTGGTATGTCAAAGATAAAAAAAAAATACTTATGCTAACCAAATACCTACCTGACAAATAATACGAAACGAGCTTACAGATGGTGTAGCTCACAGACTACTTAGAGATATGGTGTAGCTCAGGAGTCACCAAATGGCGGACAGCGGTCCGGATCCGGACCGCCGACCTATTTCGTACGGACTTTAAGTAAACAGTTTTTATAACAAAAACCTAATCATTTTTATTTGGGTAATTGAATTAAGCCCACGCTTTATCTTTTGTGCCGTCGACACAACAACGGACGATGCTGACGCAAGCCGCATGAAGCTGAGCTCCAGAAACAGTCGTCCTTTTGACATTCGGTATTGAATGGCGGGCAACCCGTGCTCTTTTTGAAGGTATTCGTTATGATTCGTAACAAATTCAGTGTTAAAGCAGTATGATATTCTTAAACGTGAGGGGTCCCCATAATACATATAGACCTACGACATTATTTAATAAGGAAATAGGACCGCATCTTTAAACGCGGCTAGCTCCAACAGCATCTTGAAAATCCTAGCCGAAAAACACGTTTGTTGTCAGTATAATAGTTTTTATATATAGTTTTTTTTTTTCATTATAGGATTAATAAAATACTCCTTGGACAAATAGTCGATATTTATTATGTCAATCACTAGCATTTCAATGACAATATAAATTTAGGCGGGATAAAAAGGATGTCGGTTGTCTATGGTCGGTTGTTTGACGTTTGTAAAAATTCTAAATTTAAATTCCAGTTTGCGCTTTTATTGTTAATTAAAATAGTTTAAATAAAAGATAAGAAACACGCATAGGTTGTTAAAGTGGTTGTGATAGTACGTGTATCCTATTTAGTGCGTATTTAATCAGTGACACGTAGATATTGCGTTCAATTCCCAGGCAAGTCCAATGTTATTGTTTTTAGCGAGTCGCAACCAGTGAACGAAAATAAACACGCAACCAAATCCTGATTAGTTATCTGTGGTATTACAGCACAAGTCCGATAATATAAAGTAAAAAGCATGCGTTTTTAATACACTGAATTATGACCCTAAAAACGGTTCAATAAGAGCTACTTTACGAGCAAGTGTGTTGAAAATTATATTAAATGTTGCTTATGTCAAGTATCGATTAATGTAATGCGTTACCTATAGAAACTAATGATTATAACACATGATAATATAGAAACTTATTTTATGGCAAATAAAAGTTATGACTAATAAGTAGATTATGATAAGCGTTATTAGTAAGTATAAATTAATGATAATAGTGCAAGTAAATATTATGAGGGGGGACGATTATGGAAAACAATAATAGTACAAATAATTTTATGGAAAACAAGAAAGAAAGAAAGAAAGAAATCATTTATTTGCTGATAATGTAGGTATACATATAAGTTGGAATAATTATTAAGAGTCCCGATACATTTTACCTTACGGCATGCAAAATATTAGGTTTGAATTAATTGAACAAGAAAAAGAACAAGACAATACCGAAAAGAAGACCACACGTTGTCACGAAACTACGGCGCGGGCTCGAAGTGCGCCTAACTACGGCGCGGGCTCGAAGTGCGCCTAACTACGGCGCGGGCTCGAAGTGCGCCTAACCACGGCGCGGGCTCGAAGTGCGCCTAACTACGGCGCGGGCTCGAAGTGCGCCTAACTACGGCGCGGGCTCGAAGTGCGCCTAACTACGGCGCGGGCTCGAAGTGCGCCTAACTACGGCGCGGGCTCGAAGTGCGCCTAACTACGGCGCGGGCTCGAAGTGCGCCTAACTACGGCGCGGGCTCGAAGTGCGCCTAACCACGGCGCGGGCTCGAAGTGCGCCTAACTACGGCGCGGGCTCGAAGTGCGCCTAACTACGGCGCGGGCTCGAAGTGCGCCTAACTACGGCGCGGGCTCGAAGTGCGCCTAACCACGGCGCGGGCTCGAAGTGCGCCTAACTACGGCGCGGGCTCGAAGTGCGCCTAACTACGGCGCGGGCTCGAAGTGCGCCTAACTACGGCGCGGGCTCGAAGTGCGCCTAACCACGGCGCGGGCTCGAAGTGCGCCTAACTACGGCGCGGGCTCGAAGTGCGCCTAACCACGGCGCGGGCTCGAAGTGCGCCTAACTACGGCGCGGGCTCGAAGTGCGCCTAACTCAATTTTTTTAAATTTTAAATTCACGGTCAATGAAGGCAATTCTCGCGCATCTCGCATTCGTTATTGTCACTCGACTCGTACTTTTCCCTCGTAAAAATCATGTTTTCCCTCGTAAAAATCGACTGGAGCTATTCTCGCCATGTCGATTCGAGCATTTCTCGCAGGAAGGCACGCGACATGGCTTCATTTACATGCGACATGCAAAGAGTGGTCGGGACCAGTCGAGACGTTCATGACGGACCAACGTCAAACAGTTCTTGTGTCATTCATGATTAGTCAATGCGGAAGAAAATAATAAATGTTTTTTTTTACAAAATGTGTTACACGAGTTCATAAACATCTTAGAAAACGCTGCGATCGCCACAACAAGGAAAAACACACGAAGATAACTGCAATTATCCGCCACAGTTGTCAACTATCCATTGCGTGTGCGGCGTCGATTAATAAGACACACATCTGAGATACTCGTATAGCAGCGGAAGGCTTCTAAAACCAGTAAAATGGACATAGACGGCTTTACTCTGGTTGTCGGCAAGAAAAGGCGATCGCGGGCCAGCCCCAACAAACACCGTACCACCACTCCTGCAAGCGAAGATTTTTGAGCTGCAGTGCTCACCATCCTTATGCATATTTCCCGGTTGTACCCACAGACATTGAGAGAAGGAGCCACAGTCTAATCAGTGCAGCAGCAAGGGCTTTGCTGAAGCTGTCGCGGATGAAGTGGAGCTGTACTACAAATTTTAAGTCAGTCATCCTCGAGGTTCCCGCGTTGCTAAAGGCTGTCCTCCATAGCCCATAATTTTGCCAGGCGGAAGTTGCATGTAGATGATACAGGGAAGCATGACCAAACCCAAGTGTGGTGTGATAATAATAATAATGTTTTTGTGGTTTATACCCAAGTCTAATTAGTCTGTGATGTATTTATGTAAAGGGTCTTTTGTCACCCGAATTATTATAAAGTTATTATTATTGTATTTCAACAGGGCTAACAACATGATGTAGAATTTCAAAAGCATTTCAAACAATAAAGATTTCAAACATGTAATTGTTTTTCAATATAAACTAACAAAAATACTATGCTTATACATTATAAGAATCACTAGTTTACACGATTAGTCGGCGTCATGTATGGCGCGCTGTTTAGTAGCCAGCTTAAGAATCGCCGGATCATTCCACCTCTTGCCCAAAGTCTTCACGAATTTCGACAGATGTTGTCCAGGACATTCACCACAAAAAAAATGAAATTCGTGTTGTGACGAGACTCCTACCGCTCAGGGAGGAAATTTGTTTTTGCAAGGATTAGCAATATTTTCAGACTTTGTAGAGAGAGCTTCTATTGTAAGTAGCCGAAACACGTAGATACAGCTGCGTTGGAACGGTAGGACGCAGCCATTATGAGAGCATTCTGAGAGCCCATGATTCGGTCCGGTCTTTACGACAGTCACGTTTTCTCTTCTCCATCTTGATAAACCTTGATGTTATTTCGGTGTTCATCAGTTTACTCAGTTTAATCATTGGCAGAAATTCTGTTTTTGTTTGGTTTTTGGTTACTTAATTATGACGTGACAACAATCGTTGACATTGACAAATCAGCATCAGCCATGCAATCCGTTGTAGCGAATTCAAAGGAGAGCTTATTTAAATATTTATCTATATCTATAATAAAGCTCTCAATAATCTCTGAAACTACTAAAAAGTATTTTTACAAATCAGACGATTTGAGAAAATACTTTTTGCATTTCTTAGTCTAATATTTGAGGAAGGACATCATTAACATCACGCTTCGACCCTTAGGAGCCAAGAAAAAAGAAAAAGGCAGAAAGAAGGCTAAGCGAAAACGAAGTAACGGGAGGCACAGCTAAAGGATATAATATTTTATGTTAACACAAGCAATTTTACGTGAAGTCGCGTGCAGAAGCTAGTAATGAAATAGAAATTGAGTTACGGAATCAATAATGAATTATTTTTTGATAAATATTTAAGAGATACGTATAAAATGGAACTCGAAATTTCTTTTTGACATTGAAATATTTTTTCAAAATTGTCGACTCCTTAACCAGTCAAGTGGACTAGGAGGGTTTTACTCTGGTTGAGGGCAAGAAGGTTCGATCGTGACGCAGCCGCAACAAAGGCAGTACTGCTCCTGGAAGCGAGGATTTTCGAACCGCAGTGCCACCTTGCTCCTGTACATTTCCTGGTTGGATCCTCAGACATCGAGAGAAAAGGAGCTAAGGTCTATTTAGTGCCTAAGGAAGGACGATGCAGTTGAACAAGACTATACATTTTAAATCCGACATCCTCTAGGTTCCCGCGCTGCTCAGAATTTTGGCCGGCTGGGGTTATGTATAGATATTATAGAGAAGCATGGCCAAAACTAAACTTCCATAATGTGGTGTGATAATAATATGTTTTTGTGGTTTATACTTGGGTGTATACTGAATTTACAGTCTTTAAGGTATTTATGTAAAGGTTATTTTGTCAATAGAAATTAATGATATACCTACGCACCTATTATTTTGTACCACCAACATGATGCAGTATTTCAAAAACATTTCAAATAATATAGATATCTAATGTTTTGTTATATTTTTTTCAATACAAGCTTATATATACAACAAAAATACTATACGTAAACAATACATTATAATTATCACAAGTTTACACGAATAGTCGGCGTCCTGTATCGCGTGCTGTCCGTGAGCTTAGGAATCGCTAGACCATGTCCCTCCCTTCTTGACCAGTCTTCATGTATTTCGAAAGATGTTTGTGCGGTGCTTTGACCACAAATAAATTTGAATTCGTGTTGTGACGACGCCACATTTGTTTTCGCTAGGATTTCCCAACTATCTTTGGGCCTATAAAAAGTAACATAACCGGGACCCGTAGGTACAGCAACGTCGTTGGAGACTATACGTATACGACAACCATGCTTCCTCTTCTTCTTCTCCATCTTGATAAGTCTTGATATTATTGTAGTAGTCATCAGTTCACTTATAATAATCATTGGCAGTCATCCTGTTTTTATTTAATTACTTTAAGTAGAGATAATCAGTGTAATTATACAGAAATTGTGACCTTAATTTGACGTGACAAATATCGTTGACATTGACGTATATGCATCAGCCATGTATTCCGTTGTAAGAGAACTTATTTTAATGTTAATAATAAAATAAAAATTGAGTACCGAAATCAATAATGATGAATGATGGTATTCATAAATGTTTATGAAATACGTATAAAATATTGCTCAAAACCTTATAATACGCTTAGCAGTCATTTTTAATTTATATACTTTATGAAGTACATCTATGGTAGTGTTTAAAAAGTAGCATAATTTTGTGGAATGGATCGCTTCACGCGACGTAGGTATAATGACAACATTTTTAGTGTTCCGCACAACAAAAGGAAAAACGGAACCATTATGGGATCACTCATGTTTCTGTCAGTCCGTCTGTCACAGCCAATTTAATTCGAATCTAATAAACCAATTTAGTTGAAATTTGGTACTCATATGAATTTTTGTGATGCAAACACGGACGTGTTAAGTAAATAAATGAAATTTGAATATGGGGTCACTTTTCGGGGGCAAATAGGAAGAAAAATACAGTTTTGTAAACTGTACCGTGTGACAGATCAAATGAAAGGGCTTGTTCTTTTATATATGTATATAAAAAAAAAAAATATAGATGAAAATTGACCATTCCTCCCATTATCTCCGAAACTAAAACGATGAAACATAAAAAAAATATAGATAAATTCATCCCAACTACGGAACCCTTCATTGTGCGTGGTCCGACACGCACTTGGCCGGTTTTTTTCCTTCGAGTCGTCGTACGAATGACCAGAATCCACCATTTTATTAAAGCGACATAGGACGACGAGCGGCAATGACGAATTTGAAAAGTACGAGTGTAAACGCGAGAATTGGCCTCAATGTCCAGCATTACCTACTATATCAGTGCGGTTAACTATACAAATACACTATACCACGAAGTTTTTCCATTTTTAATCATTAAGTTTAAGAGTAACTTTCCGTACCGCTGTGGTTTAGCCTCGGCTAATTATTTATACATAACAATATTATATTATTATCAATGCCTACGTCAGTCCGTTGTGGTTAAACCCATTCTTTGCCGCGCTTTTTGTTACTGTTTTTATACTAAGTGGATCTTGTTATAAAACGCCGAGATCTATATACGTTACTTAACTCGTGCTATGGCTACAAAGATCTCTCAGCGCCTGAATGACATTGACAGGGGGGTTTTTACAAATACTTTTGATATTCGGCAATTCGATTATACAACTCTCTCTGTCTCTCATATTCTTTATTTTTTAAGATGTTTCACTTCTATCATGTGTACGATGCTGCATGCGCAATATATATTTCTTTTATTGTCACATAAATCCTATTGACAAAACAAGATGGCGTTAGTTCCGATTTTAGCCGCGGGCCAAAATAACCTTCTAGCGTAATTTTAGATATACTCGTGTTGTAGAATGTTCCCGCCTCTATCTTAGCATTTGTAGTTTGACAGTTGTGCGACAGTGGGAGTAATAAAGCTTAGCCTAAGTACGTGCTAAGTAACGTTTATAGATCTCGGCCTAAGGACGAGATTCACAGACCGCATTTTCATTTTGCTGAGTAAAGTAAGCGTCTCATACGAATTTTAACGTTAATAAAATTATAAAATTTAAATGTTGATATTTGTATGAAACGCTTGCATTCATTGTCATTAATTCACATATAGGCACGTTTATAAACATTAAGAATATCGCTTAGCAAAGTAAAATCAAACTGCGATCTGTGAATCTTGGTCTAAGACGTTTTAACCCTGAGCTACCACTTGCTTGCAGGGTTGGTTAAAAAAACAGTTTTTTTTTTTAAACAAGCTTTTCAAAATGTTTTAAGCAAGAGATTTTTTTCTTCTTTTTTCTTATGTGCGATTCATCAAAATTATCAACACAAATCGATCAGGACTAATATAATTCATTACTAGACTATTAAAAAAAATCCGATGAGAATAACTACTTATAGTTAGTACTATTATACTATCTAAACTGTGAACATATAACTTTTGATTTCTAATCAATCTAAGTGTGTAACACATATACTGAACCAACTACATACACCCTGTACGTTCCCAGTTGCGAATTCCGATTTTTGTTGTTAGACGGGGAATTACCATAACTAAAAGTATACAGGGTGTTCGGCAGAAGGTTGAACATACGAAAATGGCGGATCCGTGGGGCCGTCTACTACGTTTTTAGGCACAATAAAAAGACCAGGCCACAAGGATTCTTTTAATGTTTTTTTTTTTTTTTTCGGAATTTGTCGTTGCCAAAACTTCAAACGTCAATAATTTCATATAAAATGATTGAATAATTTCATACAGAATAAATGAAAAAACTGAAATTTGAGCAACCACGAATTCCCTTTAAATTTAAAGGAAATTCGTTCGTGGTTGCTCAAATTTCAAACGTCAATAATTTCATTTAAAATAACAAATCTAGCATTTTTTTTATTCTAGAATAATTGTAGAAAGTATTATGTAAAAAAAAAATCGGTTCGTATATTAATTAATTTCACTTTTCGCAAATTTCCTTCGTAATCCTTTCGGTGAAAAAAGTCCCAGGCAGTTAAAATTGGCGAATTATTCTAGGTAGTTGTTTTAAAAGAAATTGTGCGTATTGCATACCGTTAGATTGAGCATGAACCAAAGATGTTTTCCTAAAATTAGAACTGCTCTATCACTGTTAGTTTTTTTTTCAACGCAGTTCAAAGTCGGGCTTTCGGTATTAATTTTTTATTTGTTTGTAGTTTAAGGGCTCGTATTTACTTTTCTAGCAATCATCTGCGTCAAACACGAATTTTATAAGATTCTACAGTTACTTTAGATGAAAATAAAAATAAAATGTTGCTGGTTTTGTCTTTAAATGAAATTATTGACGTTTGAAGTTTTAGCAAAGACAAATTCCGAAAAAAAATAAAAAAAAACTTAAAAAAATACCCTGTATATAAATAGGTATCTAATAATTGCGGGTTACTACCTCTTTTCGACAAGCGACAGAACGGGATTTTACCGGCGACAAAGTATATATAAATATATATGATATACATAGGAAGGATGGACTATATTCAATTATGGGGAATCCCCAAAATAGTTGTTGGGAATTACTTCTTATGACAAAATAGATCTAATAATATAATCTAATCTAGATCTAACCTTTTTAATTTCTTTCGAGGTATTAGTCCGAAACATTTATAACTTTTAATTTATTTTGATTTTACATCATGTTTTTTTTCTTAATGTTTATAACATTGTTTGAAACCTGTTTTAACCGTGATTAATAAAAACATTGTTTTATTTAAAATCGTTTTAAATATTGTTTAAAAAACATCGTTTTAAAACAACTTGTTTGTCAACAACAACAACTTGTTTGTGTAGCCAACCTTACTTCCTTGACATTGTTTTGAGTAAAAATTAATTTGTACAACATGTAAAATAAAAAAAAATGCATTTTTTTTCAATAGGGATTTTTACTGGGTTATTTACATGAGGCGCGGGCGGCCGTCGTCGTTTAGCGGGTGTCTACAAGTCATAACTTATGACCCCTGTTGAAAATTTGTTCAGTTTTAAAGGATTTGGGGTAAGTTTGGGACTAAACATGTGAATTTTAAATAGCAATAACTTTTTTATTTTCAATAATAATAAGTATTTTTATTCCTTTTTGGTAATGATTTTGCAGTACCTATGTGCCCCTTTTGTATCGGACAGGGTTTATTTTTACATATTGTATAGTTAAACCAGGGGGGGGGGGTATCGTATTACCCAGTTAATGAGTTGTGGAGGTCAGATAGGCAGTCGCTCCATGTAAAATACTGGTATTCAGCAGCATCCGGTTAGACTGGAAGCCGACCCCAACATAGTTGGGAAAAGGCTAGGCAGATTGATTGTATAGTTAAACCCAACAAGCTAAATATAGACTTAATTACATAGTTATTTAATTCTAATGTCGCTTGCAGCGAAAATAATTTGAATGACTCAAAGTGCGATCTGTGAATCTTGCCGTAATCTTAATCACGTTAGTGTTGTCTGAAATGCTAATATTTTTATCAAAACAATTGTTCTATTTTTAGGAGTAACCTACATGTGTGTGTTCTAGGCCAACTAATAGTTACTACTTAATGTAAGTACCTAATACACTGCTCTAGAAGCGTGAAAGAAATATTTTAATGAAGAATAATTTAATGAAGAATTCATTAATAAAAAGTTATGTTTACTTACATTAAGAATATGTTATTTTTTTAAGGGACTGTCCATCAATTGCGTCACACTAATTTCATGATTTGTGAAGCCTTCCAGTGGTGTGACGACACATATTTTGCTATTTAAAATTAAACCATATGTTATTAATTACTGATAAAGTTTATAATATAGTTTTTCGTTAGAGTTGAAGGTTAGTTTTAGTACTTTAGATTAATACATGTGACGTCACGATGTTTATGACTCTTCTCCCCCCTTGTCACAAAATGTCTCACTTTGTCGACCCCTGCCTCCCTCATAAGGTGTGACGTCATTTATGGATGGCCAGTAACCACGGATCTACCAGATGAGATAGGTAATATTTTCGGTATTCTGAGTCGGCTGAATATTTGTTTCTTGAAATTAGTGTTCATCACACAAAAGTTTTGCTGCGCTGTGCTCTATAGTTCTAATCTTCACATTGACTTCTTTAATTCTCCCGAATCCACTGTCAGTGATCTTTGCCCCAGTATGAGCACGTTATTTTAATGGGTGATTTTAATACGTGCTTGATAATAAATCACTCTCGCTCCCTTAAACTCCTTTCACTCTTGTCTGCTTTCAATCTTGCCTCTCTTTACAACTCACTATTTTCCTAATTGTTCACCCTCTTTTCTAGATATTATGATTGTTTCCTCTCCTAATAATGTTTCGTTACGATTTTCAACTTACGGCTACTTTTTCTTACCACGATCTCATAATTACCTTTCCTGTCGTATCTGTCTTCCCAAGCGTAAGTCCGAGTTTTTATATCTCCGTAACTACAACGGCCTGGAGACTTTGCAGCGCAGCGTGATGCTGGCGATCTCGACTTTACCTCTCTGATTATCGTCGATAACATCGACGATAAGGTGAATTGTTTTACCGTAATCTTTCTCGACTTATATGATCAGCATACCCATCCGACGTGTCAAAGTTTGACATAACCCTGCACCTTGGATAACGTTACAAATTAAAGAGCTTATGGCTCGCAGGGATAAAGCTAAGAGCAGATATTATAAGCGCAGACCTTCAGAGCTGAATCTCTCTTATTATATACAAATCCTTATGTAATCGGTGCAGTCAAATGTGTCACGATGCTAAGAGAAGATATTTCCACGATCAACACAATAACCGATGCATAAATATTTCTCAAATCTGTAGGCATAGGCAAGTCGCCTACCAACCAGTGTAAGGATGTGGAACCTCACTCATCTCAGTAAGCATTTCTCTCTCCTTATCTTTTCTCTTGATCCATCGGTTGAGATTGGCCGCCGTGACCGAGGTTCTTATAGAATATTTTTTAAGGCATGGGTTTATATCTGCAAGATTAAGTAAATGTTATAATTGGAATAAATGCTTTGAGTTTGAGTTAAGAATTGTGTGTGATTGAAAACCAACTACCTATATCTACCATCAACGAAGAATTACACCGGAGACTAGTCAGACACGGCACAGAGTAGATACCCCGTCGTGTCATATATTATAGGTATAGGTACTACATAAACTCGATGTACCGTATAAAATCGGCCTCGTCTTCTTATTGTCCCTCAATGCTGAAGACCGCGACCACATACGACGCGTCTCCAAGCTATGCGGTTTTCTGCAGTGTGGACCGCTTGGTAAATGCTACGTCCAACAGCTTTTTTGATCGCGTCTGACCATCGGTGAGATGGTCAGACGCGATGGTCAGTGCTCAGACTTGAGCGCATTTTCCTTCCACCCGGCCTAACATAAGCCTTTCCAGACTAAGCTTAGGTGAACGCAAAATATGTCCAAAAAAGCTGAGGGCACGGAGTATGGATTAATTCGTTCTCATGGCGGTCCATGGTATAAGAAGTAGCTTACGCCATATCTCAACACCATATTTCGAAAGCATCGATCTTACTGCTTTCGCGGCGTTTAATGCACCACATGGAAAAACTAGAGTCACTCGTATTTTGGTATTCCGACGGATACCATGGTTCTTCCAAATTTTCCCTAGGCTGGTAATTACACATTTGGCCATACCAGTACGACGGTGGAGTTCCTCAAGGCAGCTGCCCTTATTACACATTTGGCCATACCAGTACGACGGTGGAGTTCCTCAAGGCAGCTGCCCTTATTACACATTTGGCCATACCAGTACGACGGTGGAGTTCCTCAAGGCAGCTGCCCTTATTACACATTTGGCCATACCAGTACGACGGTGGATTTCCTCAAGGCAGCTGCCCTTATTACACATTTGGCCATACCAGTACGACGGTGGAGTTCCTCAAGGCAGCTGCCCTTATTACACATTTGGCCATACCAGTACGACGGTGGAGTTCCTCAAGGCAGCTGCCCTTATTACACATTTGGCCATACCAGTACGACGGTGGAGTTCCTCAAGGCAGCTGCCCTTATTACACATTTGGCCATACCAGTACGACGGTGGAGTTCCTCAAGGCAGCTGCCCTTATTACACATTTGGCCATACCAGTACGACGGTGGAGTTCCTCAAGGCAGCTGCCCTTATTACACATTTGGCCATACCAGTACGACGGTGGAGTTCCTCAAGGCAGCTGCCCTTATTACACATTTGGCCATACCAGTACGACGGTGGAGTTCCTCAAGGCAGCTGCCCTTATTACACATTTGGCCATACCAGTACGACGGTGGAGTTCCTCAAGGCAGCTGCCCTTATTACACATTTGGCCATACCAGTACGACGGTGGAGTTCCTCAAGGCAGCTGCCCTTATTACACATTTGGCCATACCAGTACGACGGTGGATTTCCTCAAGGCAGCTGCCCTTATTACACATTTGGCCATACCAGTACGACGGTGGAGTTCCTCAAGGCAGCTGCCCTTATTACACATTTGGCCATACCAGTACGACGGTGGAGTTCCTCAAGGCAGCTGCCCTTATTACACATTTGGCCATACCAGTACGACGGTGGAGTTCCTCAAGGCAGCTGCCCTTATTACACATTTGGCCATACCAGTACGACGGTGGATTTCCTCAAGGCAGCTGCCCTTATTAAAAAATCGTGTCTTCCTCAAGTAGTGACAATGAAATAATTAAACGTAGGTACTATTCTTATTCATAAGTTGCACTTACTTGTTTTCTCATAGAAGGAGATAAAAAGTGTCCACCTCGGGTGCAACACTATTTAAAGCTCGAGTGACGTAACTACTTTGAATCCCTCGCTTTGATTATACGATACAGATTTTTTTTATTCACAAGGAAACCTAAAAGTAAACTTAATCTACCTTGCATGCTCGCTTTGCAAAAGAAGAAATCTAGCACTGACCGACTGTTTTATGCTTCAGTTTTTATATAGCATCTTGGACTTCACATAGTATTATACCTGAGTCTTTCAAGTAGTCATCCCATCTACGTTCGGTGCATAAACAATCCATATCCCGGTATAGTTTGTAACAGTAGTCTCCCCATCTATCCAAAACACTATCCAGTTCAGACAAAGTGTTAACTCTACTGTCTACCACTACCCAGCATTTTGATTTGAAGGTACCTGTTGACTGTTTAATTTTTATGAACAGATCCTTAGTTTGTACTTTAACGGCATGTCCCTCAATTTCGTCGCAGACGCTGTTGATGTGCACATCCCTATCCTTTCGAGTAGATCTTTGAACTTTGGCATGCAGCTGATTGTATCTGCTTCTCTGTCTATTAGAACTCAGACCCTCTGCTTTCAGCTGTTTTCTCTCCTCAATCAACTTCCAAGACTCCTAACTTATCCACTCTTCCTTCTTCCGTACAGTTTTAAAAGCATCATGATTCACTTTGGTCGTATCTAAAACAGTCCTTTTGATGTTATTCCAGTAAGCTTCACTTGAGTCAAATTAGTTTTAGTGACTTGATGTTGTCGCCAATCGTTTCCTGGCAGTGGTCTACAGCTTGTCAGTCCAGGGGATAGTTAGTCTGAGGATTCCGTCAAGGGGCTTTTAAACAAAGCCTGCTCCGCTGTTCCGCTGCCTGACGGCAGCGGAACAGCGGAGCAGCGGAGCACCACGAAGTGATTTTACATTGGTGATTGACGAGTGGTACCTCGGCCTAATTGCTATATTAGTCAATCTATGCCCCGTTGTTGTGTGTTTGTGTGAGATGTCCATGTATAAAAAATACTTAATAGTTATGGTTTTTTTTAACTTATCGACAGCATTTACGTATTAAGTATCAGCTGCATGTCTAAAACAATGGTTTCCTCTGTTGAATCTTAATTTAAAGTAATAAGTAGTTTTAAATTGGTTTAGTGGTTGCAAGCGCTACTGCTGAGCATGAGGTCATGGGTTTGATTCCCAGGTCGGACAAAGTGTAATGTCAGATTTTTCATCAGACATTTCTCAGTAGCAGCACCAAGTCTGAATTTGTCCTATTACATAGGACTTAAACATAATTCGCGAAATGTGGTGTATATGTGGGTATTGTCTTGTTTTCCATAAAATTATTTGTACTATTATTGTTTTCCATAATCGTACCTCCTCATAATATTTACTTGCACTATTATCATATTTATTAATAACGCTTGTCATATCAACTTATTAGTCATAACTTTTATTTGCCATAAAATAAGTTTCTATAATTACATTGTGTTATAATCATTAGTTGCTATAAGTAACCGATTACATAATCGATACTTGACATAAGCAACATTTAATATAATTTAGAAACGTTTATTGTTTAGTACAAAAATAATGTCATGAAGGCATTTGGTCTGTAATCAAATGATTTACTCGTATTACAGCAAACAATCTTTACATAATAAACAGTTTGTCAAATTCGAAACGGTTAGGTTAGGTTAGAACTGTGACCACACAACGCGCGAAGGCGAGCGAGCGTAGCGTGCGTGCCGTGGCAGCGGCTGCCGAGTGCTAGATTTCTTCTTTTGCAAAGCGAGCATGCAAGGTAGATTAGGTTTACTTTTAGGTTTCCTTGTGAATAAAAAAAATCTGTATCGTATAATCAAAGCGAGGGATTCAAAGTAGTTACGTCACTCGAGCTTTAAATAGTGTTGCACCCGAGGTGGACACTTTTTATCACCTTCTATGAGAAAACAAGTAAGTGCAACTTATGAATAAGAATAGTGTATAAAATGCATTTCGCACGTTTTTTATTTCTTCACAATTTTTATTTTGGCTCGCGCGTTTTAGTTTATCTTACAGCCTGCAACTTGTTCATACAATGTTCGTGATTGATCTCTTTGGTGATTCGAACATTTACTAACAATATCCACATTCCAAATTCGAATCACTTTAGTCCCTAGGCATGAAAGAGCTATTTTAGTCCCTGTTTACGAAGAATAAACTAGCTCTTTAATGAATTGATGTGATAACAAATTATAAATTAGAGATTTATAATTTGTTTTAATTTCTGGAAGCCTCTTACTTAGAAATAAATTAATTGTCAGTTTTTCACATAATGGGCCTTAAACTGGTTCTATTTAATAACTTTTTAATATTGTTTGTATGTCTAATAATTATTTGTTTCACCTTCAGTGGTTATGATAAGGATTTTAATTAACCATTATAATAATGTTGTTAACAATTACGTCAGTTGACGTCGGTAGGTAAACTTCCGTTTCTGTTAATCTAAGTTTAATCGCAGTTTTTATGAAGGTTGGTAAGAAAAACCTAGGATTTCGTTATGCACTAAATACTTTTAGTCTCGTTTATTAAAATCATCCTATCCTTTCCCCGACTTTATGACTGGTAACTTGTAAAGTTGCAACAAATATTTGGCAACTACCTATTTGGTATTTTTTGTCTATTCAGCCGATTTTTAACAATTCTTCAGAATACTGAGCCTAGCTGTGCTTATTTTGAGTCAGGTTAAATTATATATGTTTGTAGTGCCTTGCGGATTTTACATAGTAAACAAAGCTTTTAAATTTTATTACCTATTACCTACTTTTGTTATAACATTTTTAAAGGCGTTTATTTTTTTTGTCTTTTTCAGTTGGAAAAAGTTTATTATGTGTTCACGGATCCTGTCTAAAATGTAGTACGGTCGACCGCACGCTACTTGAACCCCGGTCTTACTGCTTCGATATAAAGGCTTTATCAAAGTCAAACTGTTACATCTGGCGGCGTGGCCGCGTGCAGTTAGTTGACTGAACAAAATCATAAAAACAAGAAAAGAAAAATATAACAAATACAATTAATAAATAATCCATTCATTACACTTACATAGTTACATTAAATAAAGACCTTAAACTTTAAACCCAACCAAAAATATAAAATACAACATACAGAACGAAACTGAAGACCTTATACAACACATAGACATACAACGCAGCAACAACATAATGTAACTTATGTAACCAGTACTGCTTCTTCCTCGCATACTCCGTATCCTTGATGCCATCCTTCATCAGATACTTCCTCAAGCCAATACACCACAAAGTGACATACTCCATGATATTAATGTCAGTGGTGTCAAAGTTGAAGATGAGTCTGTCATCAGGCGACAGAGTCTGGTACAGATTGTCAGTGTTGTCATCTTTGAAGACCCAGCTGTGGGTCGTGAAGTAGGAGAGGGCCATGGAAGCTCTGTAGACGCGGTTGTAGAGTTTTATGAACCTGGAAGTATAGGAAAATTTGCTGTTTAAACCGAATCGTTTCGTTAAAATGATGTATCGCCTGTTATTGACGGTTCGTTACCGGTAAACTAGCTGTTTCCCGCTACTTCGTCTGCGTGTATTTTGTAATTCATCATTTTCAATACAAATATCCAGAATGAAAAGTAGCCTAAGTATGTACTTCTTCCGGTCTCAGGCTACCTATCTGCCAAAATTGCATAACGATCAGTTAAGTGGTTTAGGTGGGTATAGGCATGAAATGGTTAACAGATACACACACAGAATTACTACTACTACTTCCACACTACTTCTATTTACTTCCACATTTATAATAATATTAGGATGGAAGTATGGATAAAGTGTCTTTAAAGACGAATAGAAAGAGAGTTGTCCTTCGAATAACGAATACCCTTTCATAGAGTTTCTTGCCTGTTCTTCTCCATAGAGATTTACGTTTTGGAATGGGCAACTCGCTTCAACTTTCTGACTAACTGACTGACTCTTTGCAAATTTAAAAGTGCCTGAATGCTTTGAGTTTGATTTTATGGCGACAAGACGAATCGTCCTTACAGATCCATCAATTTGTATTTTCCGTATTGTCGTTGTTTTATTTTATTTTATATTTTTATCATGCACTCTTGCTTTTCCAACTTTCTTTAGAAATTAGTAGAATGGTTGTCATCGGCTTTACTAGCCATAAAAGTAAAAAAGGATTGAATTTTTATTGAAAAATCAAGAGCGTTAATTCCGATTTTGGCCACGCGCCAATAGATCCTGCTTGTACGTCTATACTTACATCGGTGGCTTCCCCAGCAGCACACAGCCGCCGTCCAGGATGTAGCCGGGGATGTAGTGTAGTAGCCACGTGAGGACCACGAACAGCGGCTTGTTGGCCGTGTTGATGATGAACATGTACCAGACGGCCAGCGGGGTCGGTAGCACGTGCCCGATCTCGCAGATCTTTGTTGAGACGGAACCTGGGAAGAAACGTTATCATCAGTTTGATGCAATTGAAAGAACAGCTATTTTATTTCGTGTACATACAGTACCCCACCCTTAAAAGTGGCTTGTCAAGTTTTAGCGAATTTGTAGTTCGCAGAATTTGTCACTCATATCTTCTCTAAACTCGAAGTATCAGTTTATAACTACAATATATAGCGAGGGGCTTGTCGCTACGTAATAACAGCTGCACGGGTCAACTGATCAGGTTATGCTACGGTTGGTGTGTGGATGGGTGACCATCTTTACATACCAAGACCCATCCGTGTCTCGGAAAGCACGTTAAGACGTTGGTCCCGGCTGTCATTTGTGGATCTTTGACAGCCGTTACTGGTCGTCCACAGAACCCTGAAAGTCTGACAACCAGTCTTACCTAGGGGTATCGTATTACTTACCCAGTAACTGGGTTGTGGAGGACAGATAGGCAGTCGCTCCATGTAAAATACTGGTATTCAGCTGCATCCGGTAAGACTGGAAGCCCAAGAATGATACAGCAAAAATAGGTTTCAATAAAATAGCAATTTGACTCACGTCTGTTCAATCGCAAGTCATTTTGCTCACCTCAGCTGCTCTCATCCAGCTGCTACCAGCCACCCCTCTTGTAGCGCGTCGCCCCAACTGCTTGAGGGTGGCCTAACTTACGTTTGCCGAGTCTCCATCTCCACGTGGCCCATTGCCACTTTAGCTTGCCTATTTTGTATAGTCGGTCGACTATACAAAATTGCTTTACCACTTTTAACAACAATTCCCAGTAAATTGAAACATCACTAAGGTTGAAACTAACTGTCACATGGACGGTTAAAATAGACCTTGTCGTATTATGACGTGGAAGCTTACGTGCCAGTGACATTCATCAGTGGTGATCGATTCTACTCCTACAAGGATTTTTTGGCGCAGCGGGGCGCTGTTGGTGAACATTTTTGTAAAATAATGTTGTGAAATATAAGTATTAAAAATGTACGATGGCGGCGTTAGTTCAGATATTGACCAGCACCTAAAGTACGATGGCGGCGTTAGTTCAGATATTGACTACGCACCAAAAGTACGATGGCGGTGTTAGTTCAGATATTGACCAGCACCAAAAGATGCTTGTACAGCTGTTTATATAGGCTACGTCGAATACTGTCAGACTTGTCATACTTACGCCAGTGAAATAGATTCCTCGCGCTGGACACAGAGTAGATCTTGACGTCCGTGTCACTCTTAGTGCCAGTGTGCCAGCCGGCCGCTAGAATGGCGTTGTTCACGTAGTCCACCGGTACCAGGCTGTAGCGGGCGTTGGCGCCGGCGTACGTCGCGTGGATCAGGCCCGTAGCGGGACCTAGAATGAGCTGAAATTGAGAAAATGGGATGATTAATTTAGGTGTTCATTGTGACAAGTTTTGTGTCTTTAGTTTAATTATTATAAGAAATGATAAATACATTTTAGAGCTTTTTTATAATTTTATGACAGAAATTAATAATTATTCTTTTGTCTGCTTAGTTCGATCTCCTATCCGCGGGTCAATAAATCAACTCGGCTATCTGAAAATTCAAATGTCTTTATTATTTTACAAAACTTCATGAATGTTAGGGGCATTTCCCCAGAATATGAGGCCATAACGCAGAGCCGAGGCGACATAGCCATGATAAGCTGCGAGTAAGGCGGTCTTATTCGCAATTTTACTCAGCATTGGAGCATATGAAAACTCTAATATCAATATCTCTACTAAGCTTTCCACAAACACTTTCAATTTGAGTCCTCCATGTCATGTCATTGTAAATATGTAGTCCAAGAAATTTTGTAACACTAGCTTCAAGTATTTCATTCCTGCTATAGTTTATTTGAAACTGTGATTGTTCTTTGTGCCTAATTTTAAAATTCATAACTTTCGTTTTTGCTAGATTTATTTTAATTTTAGTAGTATTTAACCAGTCGATAATTGGAATAAGGCTATTGTTTACATGCTCTTCAATTTCTTTTACGGTACCAGTATCATAAATAACAGTGCTGTCGTCGGCAAATAGTGACATTGGATGTTCAACTACTAGGGGAAAGTCATTAATATAGCAAATAAAAAGTAAGGGTCCTAACACAGAACCCTGCGGCACACCACTAAGAAAACGAAATGTGTAAAGTTTGCCCTACCAAATGTTAGAAATCTAGGTCCCAACATCGTCTTAGATAAAGAGGTGCTTGAATCTGTAAACTCGGTGGTTTTTCTGGGCATAACAGTAGATGCCAAACTTCAGTGGGGCCCACATATATTGAGCCTAGCGGGAAGGCTCAGTTCAGCCGCCTACGCCGTCAGGAAAGTAAGACAATACACTGACGTCGATACAGCTCGGTTAGTCTATTTTAGTTATTTTCATAGCGTTATGTCCTACGGTCTTCTGCTGTGGGGCAAAGCTGCTGATATTCAAAATATATTTGTTCTTCAAAAACGAGCTGTTCGCGCTATTTACCAGCTTGGTGCCAGAGTTTCTCTGAGAGATTTTTTCAAAGATATTGGTATCCTCACGGTGGCATCTCAATTCATCTTTGCCAATATCTTATATATTAGGCAAAATATACACTTATACACTAAAAACAGTGATTTTCACAATGTTAACACTAGAAATAAGGACAAACTACGAGCTCCCTTTCACCGGCTTCATAAGGTTCATAACTCATTTGTTGGGCTTGGTATAACCTTTTATAACAAGCTACCCTCTTCTTTGCTAGATTTGCCTTTTAATGCGTTTAAAACGAAAGTAAAATCCAATTTTTGTTCAAAGGCATACTATTCTATCAACGACTACTTAAATGATAAGAATAGTTGGTCGCTGTGATTAACTCAAGACAATGTTTATGTTCTTTCTCCAGCTTACGTACTGACAAGTTATATGAGTTTATATAATTGTTTATTTTATTTGACTTTTTAAGTCAAGTTATTTTAATTTAACTTTAATTTATTTTTGACAAAATCTACTCATCACACTGTTTTTTTATGAGTTGTATTGCAATATGTGGTTAGCTAGTGACCTCGACAATTGATCATATTATTTACTGTTATTAGTAATTAACTCTTTGTTTATTTATTTTACATCGATGGTCCTAGTTTATCATTTATAACTTCCAGTTACAACTATATGTAGGCGGGCACGCCCTTTATGCCTGGAGGCTTTTTTATTTATATATTAAATTCTGTTTACGTTTAGTTTTTTTTATTTCGGCCTGAGTATAGTTCTCGATGATTTTGTTTGGTATATTGGCGTGTGCTAGCTAACATATGGCTAATAATTTGAATTATGTTTTGTGTTGCGTAATGTAAATTATTTTGAATACTATTATATAGAATCTTTTTTTTGTTCTTCTAACTGAATAGTTTTGGGGGGTCTGTCTTATGTAATTTTGACGTTCGAAAAGTGCTGATTCTCAGCCTAGTTTGAATAAATGACTTTTGAATTTTGAATTTTGAATTTTTGACCATATAACAGTATTCTAGAGCTAGAGGAGTAAACTACCTCAGTTTTGTCTTTGTGTTTTTATATTTACTTTAATTTGTGTAATTTGACTTCTATTCTCCAAATAAGATTTTATCAGATTATGCACGTTACCTCTGATACCATATCTTTCGAGCTAAGTTAATAACATTTTATGGCCTACAAACTCAAACGCCCTAGTCATGTCCATAAACATCGCCATCACTGGTTTCCAGTTAACCATGTTATGAAGTATTTTTTCAAAAAAGTTATAAATAGCCATATTAATGGTTCTATCTTTTCTAAAGCCCATTTGTTCCTTGCCTTTTTTTCGAAATAGCTGTTCATGCTGTTATATAAAACATTCTCAATAAAAAAAAAAAATTGGTATCAGTGCAACTGACCTATAATTGGTAACTTTTGTTTTATCGTCCTTTTTGTGTACTGGCTTTATAATTGAAATCTTTAACTTATCGGTAAAAATGCCTTTCTGAATACTTTTATTTATTAGGTCACTTAATATGGGTGCTATATTAAGAGCAACTGATTTGACTACTAACTACTGTCAATAATAAAATCAAATAAAAATTTATTTACATAAACAGTCAAATAAAATAAACAATTATATAACTTATATGTATAACCTTAGTATGTAAGCTACTTCTGGAGAAAAAATATAAACATTGTCTAAACGATAAGAATAATGCCTTTGAACAAAGGTTGGATTTTATTTTAGCTTTAAACGCATATATAGGCAAATCTAGCAAAGAAGAGGGTAGCTTGTTATAAAAGGTTATGCAAGCCCAACAAATGAGTTATGAACCTTATGAAACCGGTGAAATGGAGCTCGTCATGTGTGTTGCGACGCAGCCTGGCCACAGTCGATTTCGTAATTTATAGACGTATCAATTAAATGTTCTTATATTGTTCTTGTAGTACCAATGAATAAATTCAATTCAAAATTTAAAAGTCATTTATTCAAACTAGGCTGACAAATCAGCACTTTTCGAACGTCAAAATTACATAAGACAGTCTCCCAAAAACGCCCACCCTTCACCACTTCCTAGTGCTTAAGCTGGGAAGAAGAAGTGGCGCAACAAACTCCCCAACAGATTAAATGTAGAATAGATTACTCGTAAATGTACCACAAATATATCTTGTTAAAAAAGCACTTGTTTGTGGCCGGGCAGTACCGTATACGTTGCAGCCCGGCCACGTGTATATTTTCTGGTAGGATGCTCAGAATGTTCTAAAATATAAAACAAATAAATGTTCCTTTTGCGTTCTTTATTTTTTTTTAAGAAATATTCCAAGAGAAACGCTTATTTAAACAAAAAAAAAATCAAATAAGAATTTGTACTAAGCGCCTGTAGGACTAAAATAGCACATAGCCGACGTGCTCTGTATCTATGATTTGTTTTTGTAATTACAGTTATTTTTCACTTTGTAGTTTTTTTTTTCGGAAGTAGGTTGTTTTTTTTTTTGTAAAAAGTTTTTATTTGTATTTTTAATTAAATTCAACCACTAAAATAGCACAGAGACAACTATCAATTTAGTACACAATTCTCAATTTAAATAAAAAATTGTGACATGTGAGGGTAGAAAACAAATCATAAATACAGAGCACGTCGGCTATGTGCTATTTTAGTCCTACAGGCGCTTAGTGCAAATTATTATTTGTTTTTTTTTTTTTGTTTAAGTAAGCGTTTCTCTTGGTATATTTCTTTAAAAAAAATAAAGAACGCAAAAGGAACATTTATTTGTTTTATATTTTAGAACATTCTGAGCATCCTACCAGAAAATATACACGTGGCCGGGCTGCAACGGATACGGTACCTACTGCCCGGCCACAAAACAAGTGCTTTTTTAACAAGATATAGTTGTGGTACATTTAATCTATTCATTGGTACTACAAGAACAATATAAGAACATTTAATTGATACGTCTATAAATTACGAAATCGACTGTGGCCGGGCTGCGTCGCAACACACCTCGTCATTTGTCCTTATTTCTGATAGCACCAGAAATAAGGACAAATTACGACCTACGCATAATATTGTGAATATGACTGTTTTTTGTGTATATGTTGAATGAATTGTGATGTCACCGTGAGAATACCAATATCTTAAAAAAATCTACATATAAGAGAAACTCTGGCACCTAGCTGGTAAATTGCTCGAACAGGTAGTTTTTGAAGAACAAAATATATTTTGAATGTCAGCGGCTTTGTCCTACAGCAGAATACCATAACGCTATGAAAATAACTGAAATAGACTAACCGAGCTGTATCAACGTTATTGTCTTGCTTTCCTGACAGTGTAGGTGGCCGATCATTATTAGTTTCAGATGTTAGCGACAAGACAATTTTAGTATAAAAACTCGTCGTTTTTTATAGTGCTACTAGATGTCGCTACATACCCCACTGGCACCGTATGCGCAGCTCGAGTCAGCCCAGCCAGGCATCGGTTCGCGGTACGAAGAAATCACTGAAATTAAATGAAATTAAGTCTTTCAAACGTTGATCGTATGCTATTCGAAGGTTAGTTTTGCGTTAAGGTTTGCGCTGACTGTACAGATCAGTCTAACATTAAATCATCTTTCGGTATGCTTTAGAGCCCTTAGTGAAGATGCTCGTCCAGAGGAGTACTACCAACTAAGTACTACAATTTCTTTCACCAAGTAGTGATGCAGTTTTCCGGTTTTGAAGGGCATTTCAGCGTTGTCTCTGCGTTGGCAACGCGTCTGCGATGTCTCTGGTACTGCAAAAATTATCTTAGGCGGGAGTGATCATTTATCATTATAAATCCTTATTTCTTACCAACTGCAGGTCTAACAATGCTGATGGGCATGTCACCAGCTCTGCTCCTCACCACCTCCTCAGCTATTGCCTTCGCGAACGTGTATGTGTTTGGATACCCTTTGATGAGACTGAAAAAAAAAGGAAATTTTACTTATCCGACAAATATTTAAATGAGAAAGAACGTTGTATTGGTTTGTGTCGCTTTCACTCAGCAGCGGATCGACGTTATTTGTAGGGTTCCGTACCTCAAAAGGAAAAACGGAACATAGGATCACTCGTGTGTTTGTCTGTCTGTTTATTTTATATTATATTTTATTTAAAGAAAACTTAGACATAAATTACAAAATATTTTAACAGGCTAATTTAAGTCAGTTTATGTGGTGTGCTCATCTGTAGCCGAACTAGGCAGAGCCTGTATTTCGGCTATCAGCGCCAAACCCCTCGAGTAATTCGCATTTATTTATTTTATTTATAGTTAATTAAAACGGTACAACACCAATTAAAGAAATATTTATTACATTACATTTATTAACATAGAAACAATTACAACGTTGACAATAATTTAATTTAAAACTAACATGGGACAGTGGACTCCCTAGCATACTTTCTCTCACAGAACACCAGACATATACGCATAATTTTACTCCATTCATCCGCAAACACATCACATTCAATAGCCATTAACATTGTATTAGTTCTTGTACATAATCATTTTAACAATGTATAATGTTTATACTATATTTAGGTAGGAAAGAAAAACAAATATAAAAAGAAAAAAATTGTGTGTTGTTTGCATGCAGGTCCTCTAATTTGTGTGAGATGGGAATGTACGTGTCTGGTGTGTAGGAGGATGTGTGTGATGTCTTGTGTTCCGCTGTGTGTTGTGGTGTGAGCGAGCGTGAGCGCGTTTGTGTGTATGTTATGATAAATGTTAAATTGTAGGTTTTTAATGAGGATGCTATGTGCAGAAGAAGTTCAGTCTGTTCGTAGGTAAGACTTTTCAGGTATTCTGTAAGTTTCTTCTTGCATTGCATTTTTGTTAACGGGTATATATTAAGGATTCTGTTTAACCTATTGTAAATTAATGGACCAATAGAGTGGGCAAAACGTTGACAAAATTTAGTTTTATTCTTTCGCATACTATCTTTTCTTCGTTTGTCTGTCACAGCCAATTTGTTCTGAATCTAATGGACCGATTAAGTTGAAATTTGGTCCACATATTTTTGTGACCCAAACACGGACGTGTAACGCAAATAAATGAATTTTGAATATGCGAGTCACTTTTGGGGGGCAAATAAGAAAATTACCGTTTTAATCTATACTATAATATATTAGAATTAAATATTATAAAGAGGTAAAGTTTGTAAGTTTATATGTAGGGGGTAATCTCTGGAACTAATGATCCAATTTAAAAGTAAAACTCTGGTAGAAAGCTCCATTATTCATGAGTGCTAGGCTATAAATTATTTTTATAACATGTATATTAACCGAGCTATCACAACTTTTGTCAAGCAAGTCGGAAATAAATTCCTCATAAAACAGAATTATTTGCATGCGCTGCCTAAACAGTTGCTTAAAAAAATAATGTATCGCAACCTGGTTTGTCTTAATTATTTCTACAAAAAAGTCCGCGACACCATATTTCTATCTTTTATGTTTTTTCTTTTATACTTCTTTCATTGTTTAAAAAAAGTATTTTTTCGACATACTTAAGTTTAAATGATTATAACCCGATTATTTAAACAACAAAATATTAATCCTTTTCAAAATAAATTAGATTTAGATTAGATAAGATTTGCCATTTACAGTATGTCAATTGGTCATATAGTTTCGGAGACAATACAAAATTACTAAAACGCAAAACGTGCGCGTTATACGTTTTATCTATTTACCCATAGATGGCGTTCTACAAATACGTAATTTTTCTGAATTGCGGTAAACTATTTTTCATACCCCTAAGTAGGGTAGGTAGGTAGGTAGGTTAGGTAGGTAGGTAGGTATGTAGGTAGAGTAGGTAGGTAGGTATGTAGGTAGGTAGGTAGTAGGTACTTAGATAGATAAATAGGTAGGTAGTAGATAGGTAGGTAGGTAGTAGGTACTTAGATAGATAAATAGGTAGGTAGTAGATAGGTAGGTAGGTAGTAGGTACTTAGATAGGTAGGTAGGTAGTAGGTACTTAGATAGGTAGGTAGGTAGTAGGTACTTAGATATGTAGGTAGGTTGTAGGTACTTAGATAGGTAGGTAGGTAGTAGGTACTTAGATAGGTAGGTAGGTAGTAGGTACTTAGATATGTAGGTAGGTGGTAGGTACTTAGATAGGTAGGTAGGTAGTAGGTACTTAGATATGTAGGTAGGTGGTAGGTACTTAGATAGATAGGTAGGTAGGTAGTAGGTACTTAGATAGGTAGGTAGGAAGTAGGTACTTAGATAGGTAGGTAGGTAGTAGGTACTTAGATATGTAGGTAGGTGGTAGGTACTTAGATAGGTAGGTAGGTAGTAGGTACTTAGACATGTAGGTAGGTAGTAGGTACTTAGATATGTAGGTAGGTAGTAGGTACTTAGATAGGTAGGTAGGTAGTAGGTACTTAGATAGGTAGGTAGGTAGGTAGTAGGTACTTAGATATGTAGGTAGGTAGTAGGTACTTAGATATGTAGGTAGGTGGTAGGTACTTAGATAGGTAGGTAGGTGCGCCGTAGATAAGTACTTAGGGCTACCCGGGCGAAGCCGAGGCGGGCAGCTAGTAATATTATAGACGCGAAGCCGGGGCGGGCAGCTAGTGAACTATAAATAAATAAATAATAAACTTAGACAAATACTACGTGTAACGAACGTATAACTAAAAAGTGTCTAACCACTAGTACTCACTTCCTGGCAATGGCGTCAAATCTCCCCTGCTCGAAGGTTTCCACCATGTTGATCATGAGCTCGGGCGGCACCGGGCTCTCGTAGAACTTCTCCAGCACCTCCTTCTCAACGAAGCGATCCGTCGCGTTGGCGTACGTTGTTGATACGTATACGAATGATCTGGAAATTTTACGAAATATCACAAGCCTGTAAATCGAAGAAGCAGACCCTAAAAACTCCCACCTAGCGTCTGTGTTTCGAACTATCTATGTATGATATATCTCGTATATCAGCGAACCCTGGTTTTCACCCCGTTGCTAGCCACAACATCTTTCTCAATATTTTGTGAGTGGCTAAGAGCTGATTGCATTACCTAGGCGACCGAGCTCTGCTCTCTCGGTGAAAATACGGAGAAAACGCAAATAAATAAATCTATCTAACGAATTTTCCCAGCTAAGAGACCTAGCTAGATCGATTTTTCGCCCCCGTAAGCCCATATATTGCAACTTTTCGCCCCCGTTAGCCCATACATTGCAACTTTTCGCCCCCGTAAGCCCATACATTGCAACTTTCATCGAAATCGTTAGAGCCGTTTTTGAGACCGTGACTCCAAATATATTGCCCATTTAATAGTAAGTATAGCATATAGCCCGTCGGCTTCCACAGCAAGAGTAGACAAGCTATATTCTCACACATGAAGCATGACAAATGGTGATATTATATAGAACGATGTTGTAATTCAACTTTAATTTCGAATAAGTATATTAAAATAGTTAAATCTCGAAGCGTGATTAGTGTTAAATACACACACAGTGCCACTGAAATTACGCCTTACAAACGAAGAAGGCAAAAGTTCATTAAACGCGCACGTTGCAATGAGGCTAATGACAGGCCAGCCCAAACTGACATATTCTGAGCACGCTCTTTCCTTCGTAGAGCTCAAGAGCGGGGTCATTTATTTGAAATGAACTGCTAAACATAGGGTTCTGGGTTTTATCCCCAGGCTGAACAGTGTTACTGGGCTTTTCCTATAGGAATTTCTCAGAAGCAGCTTGCAGTCTAGATGCGTGCCCGTTGATGGCAATAGGCTCGCCCCTACATGGAACTTAAACATAACAGGGTCATGTGTGTGAACTACACACCTCTGTTTAGTAAAGTATACTAACTTGAGTTTCTGGCAAGCCTTGCCGAGCAGCACGGCCTCCCTGGTCCCTCGCACGTTGATCATGGTAGCTATACGGAGCGCCTCGTCGAAGCGCGTCGTCGCCGCCATGTGGAATATTACGTCCACCTGCAAAGTAGCACGTGTGAGCAGAGGAGTTACCATAATATACTCTTATAGCAGGTCATTATGAGACAGAATCTGAAGTGACCTGCTTATGTATGGACGGGGTCAAAGTAAACAGAGTATGTGAAAACCTTAGCAGGTGGTTAAGTACTTTCTGCCTACCCTCGAGGGAAAATCGCAAAAGTGTATAATTATGAAGAAAGTTTTTAGTAACAGCGATGATCAATGCTCTGCTGTGATCTCACTCTCCAATTTAACACTATCGGTGATATCCAGCGTTAGCATAACTTCACAGAAAATTATTTAAGCTGCAGTAAGCGTTTCAAACAGAGCACATCAGTAGCTTCTCACAGCAAGCATCTCGACGCGGCGTAGATACGACAACACGCTGTATGCACACGATGTCGTTAGTAGACTCCACGCAGAGCAGTAGATGTATGCACACGATGTCGTTAGGAGACTCCGCACAGAGCGGTAGATGTATGTATGCACACGATGTCGTTAGGAGACTCCACGCAGACCGGTAGATGTTTGCATACGATGTCATTAGGAGACTCCACGCAGAACGGTAGATGTATGCACACGATGTCATTAGGAGACTCCACGCAGAGCGGTAGATGTATGCACCCGATGTCATTAGGAGACTCCACGCAGAGCGGTAGATGTATGCATATGATGACCTAAGAGCAACAGGCTGATATAATTATGCCATATTTACCTGCGTAGTGATGGTGCTCCAGTCCTGGTCACTTAGGCCAAGCCTTATTTCAGACACGTCGCCTTCCAACGGCACTATCCTATCAGCGAATTTCGGTTTCTTTCTTCTAACCATGCTGTATACCTGCAAATAATAAATCATTATCTTTATGTACTAGGGGACTGCCTCGTTGATCGTTGGCTTGAGGTGAAATGAGGGCGTACTATACACCTTTGCCTTCCCCTTCGGCGTGAAAGTCAAAGGCTGTTATGGCATTCATTATTTACTTTAACATAAAACGGCAATCGGCCAATTACATTAGTTAAATATAAAATGAGAAAAAATCATACACTCATACAACAGAATTCCAGATTATACTGACATGAACATCTTTCACTCGTCCGCAAACACGGCCAGGTCTAGCTGTTGATGTATTTTACTTACCGGATCCTGCAGCATTTCTACTACTCTCTCTTGTATGGTCATGCCTTTCTTCGGTCGTAACAGGATGTAGATCTTGCCAATATCGGTGGCTCTAAAAAGTTAACATTTAATTATAACAAGAATCTGCTTTGCATAAGTTTAGGATCGATACTTTCAGTTTCGAATGATTAAATTTATTTGTCAACGTCGTCATGATTAAAAGACGTCCACAGCTGCTAGAAATAGGCGTCCCCCAGCATAGTCACACCGACCGCCACTGTGTTCTCTCATCCAGCGGGTTCGCGACCTTCACCAGGGTATCGATGTGTCGGTTACTTTGATTGTCTTGTGAATCTCCGCAATTCAGATTCGACCACGTCGGAATATTCTGAGCACGGATGGCTATGCATGTTGATTGGCTAGTGTTGAGAAGTTATCTGACTCACCTACCTGCTCTGCACTGAGAGCAAGTAGTGATTCTTAAGGAGACTTCTCAACCTTTAGTTTGAGGACTACCTCTGGACAAGTCAAAAGTTATTCCTCACCTGAAGAGTTTCTCGATGAGCTGCTTGCCGAGGAAGCCGGACCCTCCAGTCACGAGCACGGAAGCGCCGCGGTAGAACCGCTGCACGGCAGACTCCCCACGCTCTGTCGCCTCGTTCATCGCCTTCTGTCGGGACAGCGCCTCTAACTCCACTGCTAACGCTGGGTCCATGGTATTCTGGTCGTCCAGGGTTTCCTGTGTCAGTAGAATTTAAAGATTCAGATGTCGAGTCTAAGGATAGAGGGATAAAACTGAACAGACACTTCTTCAGGCCATCCGGTCTTTAAACCATGTCAGTTACCTGTGTTCTATCACGCGGGGAACCTCGGAGCATAGTCCTCTCCAGTCCTTTGGGTGACTTGGACTCTTTTTTAAACGTCCCTATTTCCAGCAACCACAGAATGATCAAGTATTACTTTCTAAAAAAGTATCTAAACCTACTCACACATAAGTAAAAGATCCGTATAACGTACAGACAATACCACTATTTCACTATAATTATTATTTTCATAAACCACGTACTTACGAGCCACACAGTTAACCACTAGAAGAATTTGTATCTTAGGACATGTATGAGTGCATTCTTGTCCTTCGATATAATTTACTGACACAGATCGACAAGTAAATGGAATGCTAATGCTTGAGTCTCCTATAATTAATAAACGTCATCGGTTGCATACAGCGAGTTGCCTTACGCCGCGTCAAGATGAATAGGAAATGTACAGACTGGTGCCAAATTCATCATTGCATTATCAAAATTAGTTCATTTTAATTATAATATAATTTCATACCGTGTGTTCGATGGGATTTCCTGGCTTAGTGTGTGAAAACCATTTTGGAGACACTTACTTGTGTGGGATTGTGGACCTACATTGTCAATCCACTTATAACTTACTCCGTGTAATTTACTGACGCCTCAGTACTTTATCCGTAATACCGAATATGCAAGCTAGCAGAATGTTTGTTTTATTTATATTATGTTTTATTTGACTGTTCAGCATTATTATGGCGTCAACATCACGTGCAAGCATGAACTGAGATTCAAATCTCGCGTTCAGAATTAGAACAAACTGTAATACCTACCGTATCCTCGATGTATATTTTTTTATTTAAATGAATCCTAATACTGACTAATTAACTTGCCTGTCGCGTGCTTGCGTCGCGTGCGCGTCGATGTAGTAGTCGCGACTGCTAACCATGGGGTCTGGAATTGGCTGTCTCCATCAGGAATTTGTTAATAGCAGCCTGGATACTTTAGTTGTGCCCAGTTAATAGCTTTTGGAGTTCAGGGCAAGACAACTAGTTAGACGCGGAGATGGCCGTTGGAGTAAAACTATGACCAAATGGTGGCCAAGGTTGGGCCAAACAAGCCAGGACCGCCCAAAAGCGCGTTGGGTTGACGATTTCGTTAAAGTCGTGGGTCGTGGGGCCTGGATGAGGGACGCACGGAACCGGGAAGTACGGCAGAAAAAAAATTAGTTTAAAAAAAACTAAAAAACACGAACTAAAAATGTTAAAATAATTTAATTGACTTGTACTAGTTACGATATAAGTACCAATCCAGCTTGTCACTTCTTTTATATCCAATGATTAAATAAAAAGCGTGGAGCAGAGATTTTTTAAACTACAATTTTTACTTTTTAGTCTGGTATATTCTTCATTTAGTTAATAAGTCAAAAGTCAACGAAGTTATGGCTTGACCGATTTACTAGTTAGTAGCCACTAAAAAAATCCACTATCCACCTCTTGGCTCCATCGTCAGACCCTAAACACCAAGTACAATTTATTGGACTCGTCAAACCGAATCATATGAGCCCAAACTCGAGGGGTTTGCTAGTAGCCACTGAAGAGTCCCACTATCCACCTCCTCCATCATCAGATCAGCTCCAAGATACAAAATTATTGTATTTTCATCGGTCCTTGATATGTGTCCAAATTTTCAAGTTAATCGAACGTCTTGAAGTTGGTGAATATTACGTTGAAAGATTCCGTTACATAGATAGATAGATAGATAGATAGATACAAGTCAATCTAATAAAAGCGTATTAATAAAAAGGGGAGACCTATACCCAGCAGTGGGTGATTCTGGCCTGGAATGATGATGAAGATGAATTATTTTAGCTCGCCCCCTATCATCCCGAATGACGGACTTAAATATAGCTGGTGAAATGTGGATGTACTCGTACTAGATACCTCTGCCTACCCTGCGCCGCTTACCTAAATGCGTGATGTGCATATTTCATGTTATTGGAATTCGAACATACAAGCGCAAACAATTTTATCAAAATGCGACCATGTACCTACTTATGTTATGTATGTAGCACGTATTCAGTAAAAATAATTTCTGGCTAGCTACAAATACAGGCAGAAAAATGCAGATTTAGTAAATTTGGTTATGGAACCCAAAAACTGAAACCAAAGTTTTTTAATTTTTAGTCCTGTACTTCATAATAACATCAGTTTTGAATACAACCCTCTTATAGAACAGGAGCAGCAATGCATGGAATCAATTACTTATTTATTTCTTAGTTTCTCCTCTTCTTAATGCCTACGCTTATGGTTACAGGTTGGCGATTTTAGCCCTTGACCTTAATTTTATTGTAACTTGATTTATTACAACTTACTCAAGTCAGTAAGGCCATATACCGACGAGTATAGGTAGGTATGTGGACGACCCGAACTTGACCGCATTTACTTAAATTGTTGACGAACTCACGAAATACAACAAAATCAGTTTAAAAAAGGAGGTAATATGCCCATCGGCCTATCGGGTTGTCGCGGGACTGCTAAGTAAGAGATCCCCCAAACCCGTGAGCCCCATATCATATAACATCACGCCTGTATGCCCTGAAGGGGTTGGCAGGGGTATAAATTACATCCACATTTCGCTAGGTATGTTTAAGTTACATGTAAGCTTCGGCGTGACGTAGCGGACTCATTGTCATCAACCTCGCACACATCAAAATTTGAATTTTTTGGGCAGCTAAGAAATTCCTAAAGGATAAACTGAATTACCCTTTGCTCGACCTGGGCATCGAACCCAGCAGTCAGCACCTCATGCGCACCATAGCGCTTGCAAGCACTCTAGACCAACGAGGTAAGTTTAAATTTGTAATAAAATGTGATTTTCATGCGCATGTGATGTGACGGCAGGACATGAAGGACAATTAAAAATAAATTATTTGATTTGAGATCCTGCTTGTGATTAGCAGACAGGAGGACGCCGCCGGCATCTTCTACACGTAATCCTTAAAAGCGGCTCTTTCAAACAAGTAGTACTTACCGACTTTGATCTCGATAATAATTTGGTGCAATCCGATCAAGATCCGTACAAGGATTGCATCGCAAATTGCCGCAACTTAAATTGCCCGTTTAATCACAACTGCACTTCTTAACCAGGCGTATGAAATAGCTATGAATAACATCTTCAAGACGCAGTCAATCTGCTAAGCAATTTAAAATTTAACTTTAACTAACTTAATTATTAATAATATATACATAAATAAGTAAAGATAATTACTAACCTTAAAACTCACTAATACTTTGCATCCACTGGAAATCAAACCTACACAATACTAATGTTTACTGGGCAACCAGATTTTATTTAATAAACGATATAATATCACTTTTGTTATCGATCGACCCAACTGATTGTCAACTGCATTCGATGCAGTTTGACGACTAAATGCAGGCGCCTTGACCGAAAAAGCTGCTTTAAGGCCTTTTTTGTTGCTTACACACGAGTGTGCTCGTGACTAAGTAATAACAGCCGCACGGGTCGATCGATCAGGTTAAGCACCCCTGGCCGCGGTTAGTCCGTGGATGGATGACCATCCTAACATACCGAGATCCCTCCGTACCTCGGAAAGTACGTTAAGCCGTTGGTCCAAGCTGTCATTCTTGGATCTTTGACAGTCGTTACGGGTCGTCAGAAGCCCGAAAGTCTGACAACCAGTCTTACCAAGGGGTATCGTGTTACCCAGTAACTGGGTTGTGGAAGTCAGATTTCCGCGCGGACCGCAGTTGTAAACTGCTAGTCCCTGAGTGTGTACAGGAAACCGTCGGTCACCTGTCCATACACAGGGAGGAGCCCCACCGTGCCGCTCAGTGACTTATCACCGACGTGGTCGCGGAGACCACGCCTGTGGAATGCCGAAGCCCTTTGCCACGGTTCTTTGGCCGCGATGCCGGGCCCCAGAAGGAGACACGCTCAATGTGGAACCGGGCGACGTCGCTGCCGAACTTCGGCGTTGAGTCACGCGGTGCGTCGCTGGCGGATCACGTAAGTGGATCAAAATTTAAAATCGGGTCGAGCGCCGCTGATGCTACCGGCCCACCGGGTTTGATACTTAAGATCAACAGCCATAATATCAGCAGTTAAAACATCAACCATACTGGCCCCGGGACCAGCGCCAAATACAAGCCGCGCGCCGCATGCACGCGCCGCAGTACCACCTGCGCGTGTAACCGCACCCGTGCGCACAGCCACGACCGCCACGCGTGCCGCCGCGCCGCGATCCAAGCGCGCCCCGCACTACCCGCGCCCCGCCCGTAGCAGCCGCGCGTCAGCGCGCGTCACCAGCCTCACCCACCTTTGCCAACGCGGCGCGCCACATGCCACCACCATCACCAGCCAAGACAACCGCGGGGGTAAGTTCACAAAGTTTATCCCACACCTCCCCAAACCCGTCCTCACCGTAACTGGGAAAAAACCGAAGGAGCTGTGTTACCCGCCGCTGGTAGTAGAGAGGCTACCGAACTGGGCCACTCATTTCAGAGCCATTCACGTCAAGCTAGGCCGGCCCCCTAACGTTCGTCCATACGGGAGTGGAGGCCGCTTCACTCCAGACAGCGAGGAGGAGTACAGGCTGGTCCAGCGCTACTTCACCGGCCTAGAAAAGGACAGCGGTGTCTCCTGGTTCGCGTACTCGCTACCAGCGGACCGGAACCTCAAGATCGCCATTAGGGGCCAGCTGACACAGCACCCGAGGAGATAGAGGAGGAGCTCAAAGCGTTGGGATACCAACCGGAGTATGTGCGCCATATGACCCGGTTGTGTATTCCACGCGATACTTAAAAAGACACCCGACGTCTGGGCCATATTTGATACCACCGTGTTCATGTACATGCCCCTGATGGTGTCAAAATAGAGGCCTGGCGGTCTAGTGGTATTAGTAAAGCGTAAGGTCGTCCATCAGGAAATCCCCCCGCTGTCACTCAGGACATTATACGCGCTGAGTGTTCAGCTGCAAATAACCGGCGAGGATATAGATATATACGCGTGTTATAAGGCGCCCGCGGTGCATCTGGACTCGACAGAGCTGCAGGCCCTGTTAAACCGTTATACACACGCCACCCTCTTCGCCGGGGAGTTAAATTGTAAACACCCAGCGTGGAACACGTGTAATACGAATACCGAGGGGAGACGACTCTTTGCGGACGCGGCAGCCTTTGGCTATCCGGTGTCCGGCCAGGAGACGCCGACCCACTACCCAGACGCCATACAGTACATGCCTGACGTGCTGAACATCGTAGTCCACCAAGGGCTGCATTGCCAGCCCACACAGCAAGTAATAGACGACCAATTACAGTCGGACCACTAACCTGTACTCGTCGTACTATCGGGTATACCAACCCGACAGACGCCCCTAGCGCCACGTCGATCCTTGGACTGGGACAAGTTCCAGAAGAAAGTAGAGACCACCACGCCAACTCGGCCTATCGTCGCCTCCATGGACTTGGATCAGATAGCAGTCGACGTTACTGCTTGCATCCAGAGTGCCTTAAAAGCGGCGACAACAACACAACCACAGGGAAGAGGGCTATTGCCGCCCCTGCCGGCGCATATTACAGCGATGATCGCCGTAAAGAGGCGCCTACGCAAACAGTGGCAGCTAAGCCGTCTCGCGGAAAAGGTAAAGGTTGAGCTCCAGGCACACACTGCCGTGGGCTGGGAAGATAGAGTCGACGCCACTGCGGATAGTTGGCCGTTGGTACATAAGCTTTGCCGCCAGCTCACTAACAAGCCAGCCCCGGTACGACCGTTACTAAACAGCGACGGGGCGCTACGATATGTAGCGGAGGACCGGGCGGTGGTCTTCCCCGAACACCTGGAGCGTCAATTCCGCCCCAATCCGACGACAGGGACCATGTCGCAGCGGTCGAGAAGCACCTCGGAGACTACTTCGCATCGCCAATCGCTCCCGAGGAATATCCGATCTTCTACTCGCCTGGCGCAGTCAGACGCGCCGTCCTAAGGACGAAGCCCAGGCCTCTTCACGACATTCGGCAATAGTTTCCCATTAGTGTAAGAAATTTCGGAATCGGATCAGATCACACCTCTTTATAATATTAACTAGCAGTCTACCCGCGACTTAAATCGATAAAATCTGTAACTATCTGCAGTATATTCTAACCTTAGAATAATAACGCATAGAAATCTAGTACGAGTGCAAAAAGTGAGGCAACTAAAACTTATGTTGGCAACACCGAGTGAAGCTACTTGGAGCGTTGGCGGTGAAGAATAGAATTTTCCCGCCATTATTGGTCTCAAGCCGCGAAACGCGTTATTTTTGTAATTTGTTTTCGATTTAATATAAGTTTCTATAAATTGCTACGTCTTTTAAACCTCCCTCTAGAAACAGTTAATATCGGAAGTGTGCATAATTGACTCGCGCCCCAAAAGTAAAGTAATACTAAATAATGGGAAAAACACGCTTAAATAGGCGTAAACAGGGCGAAGCGCGCTCGTAAATCGTCTAGGAGGAGCAATATGAGTTCTAGCAGTAGCAGATGTAGCAGTACGAGTTCTAGCAGTAGCGGCTCAAGAACACCCCCACTGGCGTCTCGCAAAAGCATAAAGGTATCTAAGGCAAAAGATAGTGGAACTGTGAGTACAATTTTGCATAATATGATACCGGATTTTGACCCCTTGAACGATAATATTACTTCTTGGTTAAACGTGATAGAATCATATGCATCAACATTTTCATGGACGGATAGTATGATACGCTATCAAGCACTAAATAAGCTCAAAGGCTCTGCTAAAATCTGGTACGAGTCTTTATTGCGTAATGATCACATGTGGACAACTTGGCTGTGGAAGGATTGGAAGGAAAATCTGTCTAATACATTTAGAGTAAAGAGAAATATGTTTGACCTACTTAAGGAAATCGTCGACCGGAAACCTGTCGAAAATCAACCGCTATATGACTTCTTTTTTGAACAAAAATCGAAAATTGATAGTCTTTGTTTAAATTTTACTGAAAATGACGTAATCTCGATAATATTAGGGAATATCGGTGATATTAACATAACAGCATCTGTTGAGGCTAGCAACTTTAAATCATGCGATAGTTTAGCTGGATTTTTGCACAGCCGCGTTTACAAAACAAAAACCATTAAACAAACGCTTAATCATAGCAGCACTCGTGAAAATGTTAAGGTTCCAAGTTCTGTGTCCCAAACATCAACGGCAACTACCACAACCGTGACTAATCAAACACCAAGTCAACGCAAACCCATAGAGTGTTATAATTGCGGCGGGAATCACAAACGGTTTCAATGTACGGTAAAATGTGAATTTTGCGGTAAGAAAGGCCACTCGGAAACTTCATGTTTTAACAAAAATAATTCAAAAAGTTACAAACCTGAACAAACAAATAATCAGGAAACAAAATATGTACAACTTTCTAATGCGAAAGACAAGTTCTGTAAGAAAATAGGCATTAACGGTTTTGTTCATGAAGCATTTATAGACACCGGGAGTAGCTGTTCTATAATGACATCTAATCTGGCAGAACAATGTAATCTCCAAAGAATTTTGTTGAATACCCCTATAACACTGCAGGGATTTTCTAAAGACAATTTAAAAATCGTAACGGAGGTGGTGAAAGTAGGCATACAATTAGATTCCGTGAATATAGACGAGATTGAGATGTACATACTTAATGAACTATCGGGATGTGACGTACTGATAGGACGCAACGTGACAGAACGGTCTGATTTAATGTATTCGCGAATTGGTGAAACTTTAAAGTTTCAAAACGTAAAACATTTTGAAGACTTCTGCAACGTTGTTGGTGAAAAATCCTTAGAGTTTGATACAGATTCTCATCGCGATGAGTTGGTTAATCTATTCGGTAAATATCAGCAATGCATAGCTACGAATATAAACCAACTAGGAAAAGTAGAAGGTCACGAAATGGTCATAAATTTACACGATAAAAAACCTGTGCAATGTAGACCATACAGGACATCACATTCGGATAGGCAAATTGTAAGAAGTATGGTAAACGAACTCTTAGAGAATGGTATAGTCCGTGAAAGTAAATCCGAGTATGCGAGTCCAGCTCTGCTTGTGAACAAAAAGAACGGTGAGAAACGATTGTGCATTGATTACCGCGCATTGAATAAAGCTACAACGAAAGATAAATATCCGATGCCACGCATCGATGACTTGATAGATAGACTACAGGGCTGTAAATTTTTTACAAGTTTGGATCTTAAAAGTGGCTACTATCAAATTAAAATGGCAGAGGAGTCTGTTTACAAGACAGCGTTTATAACTGAGGACGGACATTATGAATTTTTACGACTCCCATTCGGTCTAGCCAATGCACCATCATGTTTTCAACAAATGATGGACAAGGTCATGGGGAACTTGAGGTTTGGTCAGATTGTTCTGTATTTAGATGACGTTTTGGTAATTAGTGAGACGGTTGAAGAAAATCTTCATCTTCTAGAGAAGGTACTGGTAATCTTTAAAGAAAATGGCCTTACGCTTAACCTAAAGAAGTGCCATTTCTTAAAGTCAGAAATAGAGTTCCTGGGCTATAGAGTAAACTCTGAGGGTTTGAAGCCATGCGAGAGCAAAGTTAGGGCAGTTAAGGAATTCCCGGTCCCAAAAACAATTCACCAGCTCCGACAGTTTCTGGGCCTGATTAGTTATTTTCGTAAGTTTATCAAAAACTGTGCCATGCTCTCTAGCCCGCTTTCCAAATTACTGAAAAAAGACAGCCCTTGGGTTTGGAATTCTGAGCAAGATCGCGCCTTCATGGTATTAAAAGAAACGTTAAGTTCACACGATATTTTGACATTATTTGACCCTGCCAAGCAAAGCATACTTTATACTGACGCAAGCAGAGACGGAATTGCAAGCATTTTGATGCAGATTACGGATTATGGTGAAAAACCTATTCATTATTATAGCCGCCAAACTACCGAAGATGAAAAAAAATACCATTATTTTGAGCTTGAACTGCTAGCTATCGTACAGTCTTTGGAAAAGTTTAGGCGCTATCTGTTAGGGGCGAATTTCCGTATAGTGACAGACTGCAGTGCGGTACGTTATGCGTTAACAAAAAAAGATATCATTCCCCGAATTTCGCGGTGGGTCCTTTCTACGCAAGAGTTCTCTTTCGATATCGCTCATAGAGAGGGCACACGTATGCAGCATGTGGATGCTTTAAGTAGGAACCCGTTAACATCTGGAGAAAAATCTGAAGCAGAAATTGTCATGTCTATAACAGAAGCGGATTGGTTGCTCTCAGTTCAACTGCAGGATCCTCAGATAGTAGTTATTAGGCAGACTTTAGAGTCGGGCGAAGCAGACAAAGATAGGGATGTATTCAACAAATACGAACTTCTTGGCAATAAAGTATATCGACGTACAAGTCACGGTCGTCGCTGGGTTGTCCCAAAGAAATGCATATGGCAAATTATAAAATGTAACCATGACGACCTCGGTCATTTCTCGGTCGATAAAACAGTCGAACGAATTTCTAGCCGATATTGGTTTTCTCGGATGCGACACATAATTAAAAAGTATATAAAAAACTGTTTAAACTGCGTTTACTATAAAAACAAAGGCGGTCCAAACGAAGGTGAGCTTTATCCACTACCAAAATATGCACAACCATTCCATACCATTCATGTGGATCATCTGGGGCCCTTTGTTGAAACACAAAATAAGAACAAGTATTTGTTAGTCGCAGTAGATGCATTTACAAAATTTGTATTTATCTCGGCGGTACCTAACACCGATAGTAGTAATGTAATAAGTGAACTTGAAGGTATAGCAAAGATATTCGGCAACCCTCGTAGACTTGTTACGGATGCGGGTTCCGCGTTTACGTCAAGAAAGTTTAAAGAATTTTGCATCGGTAAAAATATTCGCCTGCATACAATAGCCACAGGCATGCCGCGCTCAAACGGCCAAGCTGAAAGATTTAATAAAACAATTCTGGAGGCCATGAAAACTATGGGTGCAGATTTAGATGAAGATTGTTGGGATAACTGTATTACGCAATTACAACAGGCGATTAATAGTACGTATCACAAAACGATCAAAGCCGTCCCATGTGAGGTCATGTTCGGGTATAGACTACGTACCGATAGTGACAGCTACGGGCCTGAACTTGAGCATGATGACGAGCATAATACAGATGTGACGAAATTACGTAAAAGAGCGGACGAAAATATTAAGAATAGTGCGAAGTATCAGAAGAAAAGATTCGACCGCTGCCGCACTAAAGCTAAACTTTATGATGCAGGAGACTTAGTCCTTATTAAAATACAGAGCCAAACAAATGACGGACGAAGCAAAAAATTACTGCCTACCTTTAAAGGTCCATTCCAAATAACGAAATGCCTGGATAAAGATAGATATGAAGTCAAAGACATGCGGGGCAGGGAAAGAAGTAATAGATCGTATACTGGGGTGGCCGCTGCTGAGAACATTAAACCTTGGATTAAAATTGATAACTGGTGTGTTGAGTGATGCATCATTAGTAGGTGTAAATATAAATAAAAGGCGTGTTGGCAAGGTAAAAGAAACATTTTACTTTAGGTATCTTCAGTTTGAGAATAAAACTTGCTTTGTAAAATTTTCAGTTTCTGCCCAAGTTTGAAACATTCAATTGAAAACGGACAAAAAAAAAAAAAAAAAAAAAGAAGTGTCATAGTCACTCGCTAGAATCGAGGTGGTGAGCTGAAACAGTTACTGCCTAAGCCTAAAGGAGTGAACTGGACCAGGCACCACCTTGGATTAAGGGAGTGAGCTGAAATGACAGGATCAAAGAGATTGTCTAAGCCTAAAGACAACTCTGTTTTGGGGTCCAGTACAATTTGAATTGGGAATAACTTACTGCAGAATAATTCACAAAGCCTCCTAAGAATAAAGGGACTTTGTTTTGAGTTCTGTAATATGATTTTGAGTAGATGAGTTATGGTAGATTCATGAATGGGATTACCAGTTGCAGAGTAGTGAGAGTTCCTAAGCCTAAAGGAACAGACACGATGTAAACCCTACAACTGGAGTTCTATTAGTACTATGAATCATGATTGGCCGAAGCATTTTTGTTTTATAATTAATAAGTTATAACACATTAACATAAAGTGTGTGCTTTCAGATGATTCGTTTAGCTAAGTAAGTCTGAGGGTGAAAGGCGTACCTGAGGACATGCACGGCGCAGGAGGGCCGTGTTGGCAACACCGAGTGAAGCTACTTGGAGCGTTGGCGGTGAAGAATAGAATTTTCCCGCCATTATTGGTCTCAAGCCGCGAAACGCGTTATTTTTGTAATTTGTTTTCGATTTAATATAAGTTTCTATAAATTGCTACGTGTTTTAAACCTCCCTCTAGAAACAGTTAATACTTAGCCATAGTGTTAGTGGTAGTGTTAGTGTTAGTGGTAGTGTTAGTGTTAGTGTTCGTGGCTAACTTTTCTCGGCGAGCCGTCAGTACTCAAGGTCACGTTCCGTCGAACACAGCTCGCGAGTAAATATTATAAAATAATTGAAAATGACAGTTTGTAGCGTGAAGGGATGTCATAGCACTTCAGGAAAACAAAAAAAATGAGATCAAATTACATTTCACAAATAAGTACTTACATTTTATACATATTTTTTACGTAAATCGGTCATTATACAAAAATTCTAATAACCTAACTTGTCACAATACAGTGTTGCTATTTGTAAGGAAAAAATACCCACATTGCTTTCAATTTTGTTCTTATTTTTGTTTAGCAAAAAAAAAAAAAAGTTTTTGATGTACCTAATCATACTTTTTTATTTAATATACAACACTTACTATTAATTGATATCAAACCCGATTTTTTTAAATGTCTGCAATTAAACATGCCTATAATATTATTATAACACATCACACATCAAATATTCATAGCGCATTGTACGATATGCTATTCTTCATGCGATTAATGGTTCATTTATTTCCTTTTATTTTTAAATAAATTGAATTTTACCTTCCGTAAAAATATGTGTTAGTACATGAAAAATCATCTTCATCTTATCCAGTTCTTGATAACATAAAATACTTGTCTTGATTTGATCCAGCAACTTAGTAGTCCGTTTTCCCATATTTTTGTGGGTAACGGCCTGGTAATGGTATCACTGAAAGCTATATTTGTGTGCGTTTGAGGAACGTAGACACATTCGGCTCACGCACACAAAGGAAATGAAGTGGACACACACGATATCGCTCGTGTTTTGTTCTAGACGCGGCTTCTATGCGTTATTATTCTAAGATTCTAACCTTTTGCCTCGTGTTTTAACACAAGCGTGGCTGATACTTACGTCCCCTTCGAAAATAAACACAAGGGTCGCTGATACTTACGTCCCCTTCGAAATAAACACAAGCGTGGCTGATACTTACGTCCCCTTCGAAAATAAACTTCTCTAATATTTCTTCTTTTTCTTTTTGTTTTTCTGTGGAAATACCTTATAGGTACATACCTAGCCTACCTTATTGACATATTATTATCTACATAGATAATAATATGTCAAAAATAGAAAAATAAAAACAATTTTTTTCGTATTCAAGTAATTTATTAACTAAAATCTAAATAGCGAACATCATAGCTAGGATCGAGTACACAAAGTACACGAGTCTCCATATAAAGTACAAGTACACCGCTATGAACACCATGTTCGCGTAGTACAACCTGTTTCGTTTCTTGTAGGCGGCCTCACTGCCTTGCAGACCGTCCTTCAATACGTACCTGAAACAATTAATCATTCATTCGTTCACTGACAGACAACTCACAGCCTAAACATAGGCTAGTGGCATGAAGATTTGCACAAGAGTTCCTTCTAAAGTGAAACTGAGCAAGGAAGATTAATTCCCTAAAGGCATTACATATGAGATGAAAGTTTGTATGGATAGCGACACCCTCCGTGCCTTGGAAAACACATTAAACCGTTGGTTTTGCGCGTGATCTCTCCCCGGTAGTGTCGGATTGTCACTATTGGTACCGTCTAACCCTACAGGGAAACAGGCGTTAGGTTATGATATATAAAGGCAGAAAGATGATGATATTGATGCCAACCTTCGTGTGCCAATACAGGACGCTTGGAGTAGCTCCTTGATTTCAAGACGGCTGAGATCGCAGTTGAAGATGGCTCTGTCGGCGGGAGACAGCCTGGCCGTCATGGCGACTAGGTTGTCGTCACAGAAGTTGAAGTAGTTAGACAGGAAGAAGCGGTACACCATGGTCAGCTTGTAGACTTTGCTGTAGATCTTCACGAGCCTAGCGAAAACAAAAAACGAATTACTTTGCTGTAGACCTTCACAAGCCTAGCGAAAACAAAAAACGAATTACTTTGAGTGCAATATTTATAGACCGAACTTTGATTTTGCTTCGATAAGTAAAATAAGTTGGTTATTAGGCCGGGGAAATTAGGTTTGAACCCTACACTAAATCCTAACAGCGATTTTTTTTCTGAATTTTGTTTTGAACTTAACTCTTCAAATAAATAAATAATATAAATATTTTAATTTTTCTGTTTTTATATTTTTATTATGGACGCTTCTAACGTGCACGTATTTCTACATTGTTCTCTCATGTTTACTTTTCAACATGAATGATGTAACCAATATTTTATTGAAAAAAAAATAGATTTTATTTTATTTGATTTTATTTATTTATTTAGGCAAACCAACTAAATACACACAAAGACATCCAAAGTGCATGTCATTAGAAATACAATAGAATTGCATGCATCTAAATTATAGGTAAGCACAGCATTTTAATTAAATCTCACTATACAATAATAATTAATACAAAGATGGATAACAATTTAATTAGAACCAGAATATCATATAACTTCTTCAAATTAACTTGAATTGAAATTAAAATGAATTGAATGAAATGAAATTGAATTGAATGAAATTAAATTGAATTAAATTAAATAAGATTGAATTAACTAACAAACTAAAAACATAACTAACTAAAATTATTATAATCAAAGCACACACACAAAATAAAATCAACAGACACAAATTAAAATAAAAACAGAAAAAACAGAAACATAAAAAGAGAAACATTATTAAGCAAGAATTACATATCATTGAGCAAAGCTCTTTTAAACTTCGTGATGCTGCCTGAAAATATGTCGAGGTAACAATCGTGAAAATGTCGTTACAGTTTCTGAGAATATAGGAAAGGGGGGCATTTCTACCGTACTTGGTTTTGCGGCCACCAGGAGCAAAAGGCTTATAATTATGAAGTCTAGCTGACGACCGGGGCGTATTAATATTAATTGAAGACAGAAGCTGTGAGCAATCCACGCCTTGATCTAATATCTTAAATAAGAAAATTTGACCCGCAAAATCTCGACGCCAGTGCAAAGATTTAATTTTAAAGTGATTCAGTCTATCTTCATAGTTTTTAACTGTATACCTTATACCTGCTTTATAAGAGAGTCTTTTTATAAATTTTATTTGAACTCTTTCGATGCGTTGGATATGGATATTATGTATTGGGTACCAGACGATAGAGCAGTATTCTATATGACTACGAACTAATGCAGAAAACAGAACTTTCAGTGCTGTCAAATAACTGAATTGTCTTGTGTTACGGTTTAAAAATGCTAACATTCTATTGCTTTTATTTATTACGGTTTCGGTGTGTGTTTGAAATTTCATTTCAGAGTCGATAATGATGCCCAGATCTCTAACTTCAGACACTTTACTTAATATTTGGTTCCTCATTATTTACGTAGAGTTAAATTTAAGTTTTTTACGAGAAAATTTCATATGGTAACATTTGGCAACATTAACTTGCATGCTGTTCTTCTCACACCACACACAGAGCCTATCAATATCCTTTTGCAAAAGAGCTTCATCGTTCTCTGTCATTACAACCCTATAAAATTTTAAGTCGTCGGCATAAATTTCAAAATGAGAGTTTTGTATGTAATATTTAATGTCATCAACAAACATTGTGAACAATACTGGGCCCAAGTGTGTCCCCTGTGGTACACCAGATGTGGGCGTGAAGTTGTTGGATGAGTGTCCATTTACTACTACTCTAGCTGTTCGGCCAATTAAGTAAGACTGGAACCATTTCAGAAGTGACCCATGAACACCGAATGTGATTTCGAGCTTTTGTAGCAAAATGCTATGGTCAACTTTGTCAAAAGCTTTGCTGAAATCGCTATAGATGGCGTCGACTTCGTTACCGTTACTCATGTAAGCAAGACTTCGTTCGAAAAAGTTGGCCAAGTTTGTGGCAGTTGATCTATTTCTAAAGAAGCCATGTTGATATTCCGTAACCCATTTGTTGTGCCTTTGATATGCCAATTCATGATGGGACACAAAAGTGATTCGAGAACCTTTGCCAAAGTATACTAATAGGCCTGTAATTGCACACATCAGTCTTATCCTCTGATTTTGGAATTGGTATTATTATAGCTTCCTTTCATATCTCCGGAAAAAGTCCATCAGATAACGATCGGTTGTAAATTATACACAATGGCTTAGATAAAACATTAGCACACTCCCTAATAAACAGTGGGGGTATACCGTCAGAGCCGGGCCCTTTAGCAACATCTAAGTTCTTTAGTTTTCTATGTATGTTAATTTCAGATAGTGTTACTTGATATAAGCTGTTACTGTTGCTGGATTTCCCCATGGAGCTTCCCCATGCTATTACATAAAAAGCCGCATAAAATAGAATGCAGGCCTTATACAGCTAGTCGTTGCAATAAGTTTAAAAATAATATAGCTCACAGAATTACACCATCTATAGTAGAACACGAGAATCCCAATGAAATCTATGGAGCCCTTTTTGATGTTGTGCAAAAAGAGTACCAATCTACTTTCAAGTCCAAAACTATTCAAATTAATGGCACCTCTGTTGGCTTTAACCAATGGGCCACTCCAGGAATTTATAAAAGTAGAGCGAGACTATACGAGTTATATGGTTTGAAAAAATACAGGTTTGATACTCCTTTCCTAGAGTATGTCAAAAATTATTCAAAATTATTTAAAAAGGTGTGTGTTTTTGCTAAATCTAAATTGTTAAGCGATACAATTAAAAAATCCAATAATAAAGTAAAAACCACTTGGAAAATTATTAACAATGAAACGGGTAAGTCGGTTAAACAAGATAAACAACTTGAGATTATGGTCGACAATAAATTAGTTAATAAAGCAGCTGACATAGCTGAAGCGTTTAATGAGTTTTTTGCCAACATACCTGTAACTACCACTCGCTCCTTAAATTCATCCCCGTCTAAAGCGGAAAACCTTTTGCTTAGTAGTGTGTCTAAAAATAGTCCCTTATTTAGCTTCGAACATGTAACGCCTCGTGATGTAGTTAATGTTTTTAACACACTCAAGTCTAAAAACACTGGTGATTACTGGGGCATCTCCATTAAACTTTTAAGTAATATAATAGACATCGTAGCCCCCTATCTAGCTGTTACTTTTAATAAATGTGTTGATTTAGGAACTTTTCCTGACCTCATGAAGAATAGTAAAGTCATACCATTATTTAATTCAGGTAATAAAAGTGACGTTGGCAATTTCAGGCCTATTTCTATCTTACCAGCATTTAGCAAAATGTTTGAAAAGTTAATACTCAAGCAGTTGCTTAGACATTTTAATTTAAATAGCCTCCTTCATAATGAACAATATGGCTTTACAAAAGGTCGTTCGACTACAGATGCGGGTGTTGCTTTGCTGAAACACATATTTAACGCATGGGAGAACTCGCAAAATGCTATTGGGGTTTTCTGTGATCTCTCCAAAGCCTTTGATTGCGTGCACCATGACACGCTTTTGCGTAAACTGCGTCATTACGGTGTGCAAAACGAAGCTCTCAACGTTTTAAATTCGTATTTACATAATAGGTCCCAATGTGTAGATGTTGATGGTGTGAAATCTTTTGGGCTACCAGTTCAGTTAGGTGTACCTCAAGGCTCAATACTGGGTCCATTCTTGTTCTTAGTGTGTATCAATGACTTACCATTCTATTTAAAGGGTATCTGTGAAGTTGTACTGTTCGCAGATGATACCTCTCTTATTTTTAAAGTAGACAGGAATAGACAAGATTTTGACGATGTAAACAGTGCACTCTCAATGGTTACGGATTGGTTTACGACAAATAACCTAGTTCTAAATACTAAGAAAACGAAATGTGTAAAGTTTGCCCTACCAAATGTTAGAAATCTAGGTCCCAACATCGTCCTAGATAAAGAGGTGCTTGAATCTGTAAACTCGGCGGTTTTTCTGGGAATAACAGTAGATGCCAAACTTCAGTGGGGCCCACATATATCGAGCCTAGCGGGAAGGCTCAGTTCAGCCGCCTACGCCGTCAGGAAAGTAAGACAATACGCTGACGTCGATACAGCTCGGTTAGTCTATTTTAGTTATTTTCATAGCGTTATGTCCTACGGTCTTCTGCTGTGGGGCAAAGCTGCTGATATTCAAAATATATTTGTTCTTCAAAAACGAGCTGTTCGCGCTATTTACCAGCTTGGTGCCAGAGTTTCTCTGAGAGATTTTTTCAAAGATATTGGTATCCTCACGGTGGCATCTCAATTCATCTTCGCCAATATCTTATATATTAGGCAAAATATACACTTATACACTAAAAACAGTGATTTTCACAATGTTAACACTAGAAATAAGGACAAACTACGAGCTCCCTTTCACCGGCTTCATAAGGTTCATAACTCATTTGTTGGGCTTTGTATAACCTTTTATAACAAGCTAAAAGGCAAATCTAGCAAAGAAGAGGGTTCTTTGCTAGATTTGCCTTTTAATGCGTTTAAAACGAAAGTAAAATCCAATCTTTGTTCAAAGGCATACTATTCTATCAACGACTACTTAAATGATAAGAATAGTTGGTCGCTGTGATTAACTCAATTGAGTTTATGTTCTTTCTCCAGCTTACGTACTGACAAGTTATATGAGTTTATATAATTGTTTATTTTATTTGACTTTTTAAGTCAAGTTATTTTAATTTAACTTTAATTTATTGTTGACAAAATCTACTCATCACACTGTTTTTTTAATGAGTTGTATTGCAATATGTGGTTAGCTAGTGACCTCGACAATTGATCATATTATTTACTGTTATTAGTAATTAACTCTTTGTTTATTTATTTTACATCGATGGTCCTAGTTTATAATTTATAACTTCCAGTTACAACTATATGTAAGCGGGCACGCCCTTTATGCCTGGAGGCTTTTTTATTTAGATGTTAAATTCTGTTTACGTTTAGTTTTTTTATTTCGGCCTGAGTATAGTTCTCGATGATTTTGTTTGGTATATTGGCGTGTGCTAGCTAACATATGGCTAATAATTTGAATTATGTTTTGTGTTGCGTAATGTAAATTATTTTGAATACTATTATATAGATTCTTTTTTTTTGTTCTAACTGAACAGACAGCTGTGCTGCTGGGGAGTTTGTTGCGCCACTTCTTCTTCCCAGCTAATGCACTAGGAAGTGGCTTCACCACTTCCTAGTGCATTAGCTGGTGGGCGTTTTGGGGGACTGTCTTATGTAATTTTGACGTTCGAAAAATGCTGATTCTCAGCCTAGTTTGAATAAATGACTATTGAATTTTGAATTTTATTCCGGACAAGCCTCAAGGCTAAGTCAAACACACACGTCCACGTTATTAGGTCTATGAAGCGTAACTATTTCGATGCAATCAATCTTCCTAGCCTTTTCCCGACTATATTGGGGTTAGCTTCCAATCTAACCGGATGCAGCTGAATACCAGTATTTTACGTGGAATGACTGCCTTACTCACCTCCACCCAGTAACTAAGTAATACGATACCCCTTGGTAGGACTGTTTGTCAGACTTTCGGGCTTCTGACGACCCGTAACGACTGTCAAAGATCCACGAATGACAGCCGGGACCACGGTTTAAAACGCGCTTTCTGAAGCACGGAGGAGTCGGCTGTTATTACTTAACCACGAGCTCCTCCGTAACTATCGGCGATGCACGAATGCAATAATCATTCGCATGGCTTTCTCCTGAAGCGGGATACATTACATCTGATACTCTATACAGTTAGAAGAGGATAGTTACTGTTTTAAAAAAAATCATTCATTTCTTCATATTCATTCAAAAATATCATATCTGTAGCTTTGGACCCGATACCGATCAAAGGGAATTTTATACGTCTAGTGCGTTTCTCGGATCTTTGGGATGCGAGCATTACCAGCAGGTAATCTCTATAATAAGTGAGTTTGACGATAGACCACCCGATCAGACAAAGGCCTGCAGGCAAACTGTAAGTGAGGAGGTTCTTTTCAAAACTCTTTCTTTGTTGCAGCGCTCAATAGAAAGCGTTAGACATTTATGTGATACAGCTGGCATACTGGCACTGCAAGAAACATGCGCATGCATGACCTGCCATTGCTTGGTTCATAAGGATTTCGAATATACAGGAAGGTCGGCGGTAGACACGTCGGCAGGAATGCTCATAGGACGACCTTATGGAGGAGTAGCATTACTGTGGCGTACTCTTCAAGTCAGTGTGTGTAGTGCAGTGCAACAGTGTTCGAATCTCGGTCATAAAAGCTTGCTTAGAGGATCGCGTGATTTTAGTGATAAGTATTTACATGGCAACAAATTCGACAGAAAACTTTCTCCAATTTACAGAGTGCTTGAGTGAAGTAAGTGTCATATTGAGGTTAATGATGTTGAAGGATTTAATATATCAGGAGATTTTAACTCTCACTCTCATCAAGCTTTCTGGACTGAATTATGTAAATTTAGTTTGGATCAGAACTGGGTACCTATGTGCTGATGTGGAGAAATTAGGCTAAGAAACAGACATTCATACAAATGTGAGTGATATGAATAGTAGCAAGCGTTGGTGGGACCGCTGTTTTGTTACTCAAACAACCTGGCGCAACGTGCTGACTGTTAACACATACAGTATGATGTTTTCTGGTCTGATCACCTTTCCCTAGCTATAGAGTTCAATTTGCAAACAATTTCAGAAAAACTTGATTTAACACAGTTAGTGCCAGACAAAGTTAAACGTTCACATGAGCGTGGATGTGATCAGATAAAATAATATCATGAATGATGTAACTGTGAGTTTAAAAAAATATGCATTTTCCAGAACTCTTTTCCAATTGTGCTGACAAAGTTTGTGATAACGTACAACATAGACGTGGCTTGCAGATATTATGTACCAAGATATTGTAGGTAGTTTGTTTAGGACTGCCATACAGACTCATGAAGGTGTTCAGCCGCAAGGAAAAAGACGTATTATTGGGTGGAATAAGCATGTTTGCGCTGCTCACGTGGAGGTGGGGTTTAAGTATCAGTCAAAGTGATCTTACAATAAACCCAATTCCGGCAGAGTTTGGGAAGAAATGAGAGAAAGTCAAAGGGTATTTAAGGCAAGCTAAATGGTGCCAAAATCATTAAAATTAATAAAAAATGGATATAATAACATCTCAAAGATCGTCTAAAAACTTTAGCCGGTTTTGGAAATAGAGAACACTTTCCTGAACCACTTTCGCGTTTCCAAGCCACTGAGGCCTTCTGAATCAATGGTCAATGCTGAGATCTGTCACATCAGCCCTCTTATTCGTTTTACAGCCAAGCAAGTATCATCTGCAATACAGAAAATGGCCAGAGGCAAGTCTCCCGGGCATGACAGTCTCAGCATCGAGCACTTGAAACATGCGGGTATACACTCAAGCGCGGATCCACCGTTGTGGGCACGATGGGCATGCCCACAACCCTAATAGACTTGTGACATCACCCTTTCACGGTCTATTGAGGTCGATAGGCTGATGATATTATATTCAATGCCTTATTATAATATAATAAAACAATGCATTGTGCGTGATTCGGAACGCAGCGACATTCTTATTCATAAGAACTTCGCTGCGTATATTGCCGACAAAACTTCCGAGCTGCCTGCCTTTTTAGTGGCATGGCGTGGCGCTGATGTTAGCTGTTTGTACTATAGGTAAACAAGTAGGTACCACGTGGAGTCGTGATTCGATTTTATATGTAAAATTCATTTTTAAATTTAGAGTTTTTTTTTGCAGAATAGCTTTAATATTCTCATAGCCAAAAGTAAGGAATTTAAGTGATAGTTTAGTTCGATGTACAAGAGAATCGGCACCACTGTACAAAATCTTGGTCAGGGCGTCATATATTTTGTAAACATCTCCTTTGTAGGAATGCACTATATCGATCATGAGCGACTTCATATTCCGACTCGCACTTGGCCGATTTTCGGATGGCTGTGCCCACAACCTTTTTTGAGGGCTGGATCCGTACCTGTATACACTCTCGAACTGAGAGCAGCACTGAGAGCACTGAGAGTGTTATCCATGTTTTATTCTTTGTGTTTGAGTCACTCTTACCTTCCTCCTGAGTTGATGGACACATTAGTTGTCCCAATCATAAAGAATAGCACTGGTGATGTCTCCGACGTAAGTAACTACAGACCCATATCACTTGCCACTGTACTAGCTAAGGTGTTGAGCAGTCTGTTAGATAAAACTCTCAACAAATGGTTGAAATTAAACGATGGATAGTTCGGGTTCAGGCCTGGACTTTCCACTGAAAGTGCAGTACTGACAGAAGCACGCCTGTGTACGCGTGTTTCCTAGACTTTGTCTGCTATGACATATTAAGAATAAAACCGGCCAAGTGCGTGTCGGACCACGCACAATGAAGGGTTTCGTAGTTGGGATGAATAAAATTTATCCCAAAAACAAACTTAACATGGTAGTTGAAAAACATGTTCCCCCATACATTCTAACTGTAAATGTAAGTTTGTACGCATAATATTTAGTGATTTACCATGTTATTTTAAGACCATAGACTTCTTATAGGTTTTCCTGTAATCTATAAGCATAGAACTATTATCTGTATTTTTTTCAAAATTTTATGGTCAGTAGTTTCGGAGATGGAATGGTTATCTCCGAAACTCCGAAAAAGGGGGGGAATGGTCCTGCTGGAGTCGCGGGTTTGTCTGAAAGGGATATCGCGGCCCCAGCACATAGGCAACGGAAGGAACACGGGTGGGTTTTAGTCAGTAAAAGTCTGACACTCCCTTTCGCTCTGCCCAGAGCGGGAGGAGTCATTTGATGATATCCCACCCAAAAAAAAAAAAAAATGTTGTCGGGGGGGAAAGGTCAATTTTCATCTATTTTCTTAAATATCTTTAAAAGTATTTATTTTTAAATGATTTAAAAAATGTATTTGAGATCCTCGCAATAAGCCCTTTCATTTGATATGTCACACGGTCCATTTCGAAAAACTTTTTTATTTTATTTTCTTATTTGCCCCGCAAAACGGACTCCCATATTCAAAATTAATTTATTTATGTTACATGTCCGTGTTTGGGTCACAGAAATACATATGTGTACCAAATTTCAACTTAATCGGTCCATAAGATTTGGAGCAAATTGGCTGTGACAGACGGACAGACAGACACACGAGTGATCCTATAAGGGTTCCGTTTTTTCCTTTTGAGGTACGGAACCCTAAAAAGCTTGGGGAAGCATGCGTTTCAGCCAGCTAAAATTATACCTGTTTTCCAGTACTGGTATGAACTAAGTAAAGTGGAATAATTCACTTTCTGCTGCGTATGAGTTCGATTATGGGGAGAGGCAGGGGGGGGGGCTGACCTCGCCCAAGCTTTCAACCTTTACGGCAACAGCAGTAAACGGATTGAATGTTGGATTGACAACTTTTGCGTCAATAATCTGTTACGCGGATAATATGGTGCTGCTGGGTCCAACGGCTGCCTTCATAAGAGAAATTTTAGAATATTGTGAAAGGTACCTACGCTGCTAGCCACGGCCTAGTTTATAATTGTAACAAGAGCCTTTTCATGATCTTTAAGGCCCCTGGTAGAAAGCAGTCATACGAGCCAGTTGACAACCTCCAAGGCCTGCCCTTGCAAAGGGTGAAACAAATAAAATACCTAGGGCATTAAGTATCAGAAGACCTTAAAGATCATGAAGATATAGAACGCGAGCGCAGGGCTCTTGCTGTTGAAGCATGTTGCTTGAGTAGTAATATGCTGGTTCGTAGGTTTGCGTGTGTAAGGAGGTTAAAATTACGTTGTTTAAGGCTTAATGCCAGACCTTCTACACAAGCAGCCTGTGGACCAGCTACACGCGGAAAAAAATGGACACCCTGAGGGTCCAATACAATAACAGCTTCAGAATGATTTTGGGGCTGCCGCGCTTTTGTAGTGCCTCTGGCATGTTTTTGTAGGCGCATGTTAATGAATTCCACGCAATGGTAAGGAGAAACACGGTGTCGCTATTGGAGAGAACGCGGTCATCGAAGTCCTAATAGCATTCTGAAGATTCTAGTGAAAAAAAATAATTCATCGATAATGAATCAGTTCAGGCAGAAGTGATTCATTACAACCGGTGAAATGTGATACATTCATATTTATGTATATAAGTATTGTTTTTTCTGTGAGTTTAGTACCTTTATATAATAACACACTAACATAGCTTGTAAGTTTTTTGTCACTAACTAACATAATTATTATGGATTAATTGTTGTCTTTAAAAATAAATACTTGTCGGAGACGGTCATTAGTACGGTCGCTAAATGAAGCGCAGCACGTGACCCGAGTAGTGGCAGCACTAACACTCAGCTAACTTCGTGCTACGACGGAGCCTACCTAATGCAGGGGCGCCAGCGCGAGGGCACTTGCCTTCCGACCGTTCTAGAGAACGAACAGAACCTCCAGTCTAGGAATTATCCTCCGTTTTGAATAGTTGTAGTGTGTACCTACAGTGTGTGAAATGTTAGTGTGAGTAATGTTATCAAAAATATTATAATTTGATCTGAGCTGCAACAGTGTTTCTATTGCGCAATAACCAACACTACCCATTAGTACGCCCACAATAGTTAAAATATGCCTGATAACGAAAGAGACACATACCATCCTCCGACATACTTATATTTAATTTAAAAGGGTGACCTTTATGAAAAGTAGTGCATTTTGCACCAATACGCTGCTAACTAAACCTCTTCGCATGGAAAAAGGCCGTGCATGTTTTATTTATAAAATATTGTCACTATTGACAGTTTTTTGAATTCGGTTTTGTAGTAAGAGAAATAAAAAAGATTCGCGTTTGTTTGACGTCAGACGTCAGTCACCTTTCATACCAAACATTTTCTACTGTGATTTTTTTCCTGTGAACACGCACGTTCCAGTTATCACAGTATAAGTTAAGGCCAGTGAGCGTCTACCAGCGGCGCGTCGCCTTGCCACCTGGAGCAGGCAACTCCCAGCGTCTACCAGCAACGCGTCCCCTCACCCTGGTGCAGGCAACTCACAAGCGGTTCCACAATAGACTTGTTCTTGCTCGGTCATTGAACGGATCGCTCCGATCTAGTACAATCTGTGAAACGTACTAGTTCGGCCTTCTAGTACTATTAGTACACTAACTGAATGAAGAGTATTACGAGTGCTTGGATGGTATCACAGGCTCATAGGTGTTTACATCGAACTTTAACAATTCAATCGTATCTACTATCTAAACTAAATTTAAAATGGAAACTAACTAGAACGTAGGTACTTATTATTCTAAGAAAACAGAAAATATCTTTTTTAAATCGGTAACCTCGCATGCCTATAAGTTTCGAAAGAAATAAAGCAAAATACTTAAACAATTTTTGTAATAAAGATCTAAACACCTTGGCAAATCAGAGTTATGAAGTTGTCAGTTTGAGAAGTCAGAGTGAAACAGGAGTCAAGAGTGCGTCTAATTCCTCGCTCCCTCGCAACCGGTCTGTTTCCTGCGCGATCCATGAATCGAGAAATGCGTGATCTCTGCGGATCCAAGTCCGAGCGACCGATCGGAAAGAACGTGATCGAAACGAAGTACTAAATGACCGAAGTACTATTAAGCTTACGGAATAGTTCATTCTAGTACAGTGTCGTGAATGAATTCTTAATAGTACATAGTACATGTACTACATAAGTCTATTCCACAACATACAACCTTTTGTATTACCTCTAGCCAAATTATTTTTTCGTCGTAATTACTAGCAAAGATTAGGTTTCTTTGCCTTGTAGGGTCATGGGTCCATCGCGTCGAATTTAAATTACGGTCTTAAGCACGGATTTACACGGGAGCTTCATGTAGCGGTGGCCATCGTACATTCGCTCGAGTCGTGCTAAGAGAAACCGAGAGAGATAACCCACGTATGCCGAGCGTTCTTTGCCGAGAAAGATAACTGTTAATTAATAGTCATCTAACGTTTCGATAATAGGCTTTCAAAACATACGCCGACGGCTATTCTTTAATCCTTGCATATTTTCTTAGATTATATACTTGTAATCTAAGCATATTTTATACTTGTTCCTTTTTATGTCATTATTCCAATATAGTTTGTGTTTTTCACCTGGATATTTCGTTTTATTATATGACCTATGTTGTCCACGGTTCGATTCCGGGACGACATTTGAATTGGATGAAGCAGAAATATTTCTTTTGCTTCAATTCGTAGAGAATACTCACGAAGGCACTCCTTTAGGCCTGACTCCGAGCACAGAGACCACAGCGTCGAGGAAGTAGCCAGGAATATAGTGCAGGAACCAGGTTAGCAGCCAGTACACCACCTCGTTGTTGGTCTCGATCATATAGTTGTACCATAGCACCTGGGGGGAGCTCAGCCGGTAGAAGTCTTCAGTTCTCAGATGGTCTCCCAATGCTCCTGTATAACATACATAGTTTTTGTTTTTTTAAAGTTATAAAATGACCCATCATCCAAACTGAAACTCGGATATTTTTTTAAAAGCTTTTATTTAACTTGCAATGTATGTATGTTTGTTCTGGTGGAATCTTGCTACTCAATTTTGAAGCAGATATCTTCAACCGATTAAGCTGAAATTTTGTATACACGTCTAATTTGGATGACAATACACGATAAGCTGTGTGACGTCATTCTAAATCTAATATGGCGGCCCATCCAAGATGACGGACCGTTATTTTTAATGCATTTCTACAATATGGGTATCAAATGAAAGGACTTGCCGAGAATAATTAGAAAAATATTCTGACATCACTCTTAATCCAATATGGCGGATTTTTGTAGTTTTTTATGCTTTCCTTATAGTATGGGTATTGAATGAAAGGGTTCGCTGAGAATAAAAATGCAGGTTAAAAAAGATGGCGATTATAAGCTCCGTTCCTCTAATCTACCTCGATTATTCTTGAGGTAGAATTAAATAAATAAATAAACCTAGCCAGCGATAACTAAAAAGTAAAAAATAATTTAAAAGCAAAAAAACCTTAAAAAAAAAAAGCTTTTATTAAAATGCTCATTTATAACATTATGCTCATTATGTAATTTTGACGTTCGAAAAGTGCTGATTCTCAGCTTAGTTTGAATAAATGACTTTTGAATTTTGAATTTTAACTTCCAGTTACAACTATACGAGTATGTAAGCGGGCACGCCCTTTATGCCTGGAGGGTTTTATTTAGATATTAAGTTCTGTTTACGTTTAGTTTTTATTTCTGCCTGAGCATAGTTCTCGATGATTTTGTTGTGCAAAAACAGTACTGTATTTATTTTTTCTTTTGCTTGTATCTCGAAAATGGTGCGTCCTATCGGAAAAATAATGAAAATTTCGATTCCCTTTATGAAACCCATAAACCCCTAAACCTGAACATGTAGGTAATATTTTTTCATGTTTTCCATACAAAAAGTGAAAAATTCCATATAAAACACGTCGAGGCAGTCCACCTTGCGCGCCTCCGGCTCTAAAAAATATATATTGGGGTAGGGCAAACAAGTACCACGTGCAGTCGCGATTGTCAAATTCGATTTTAATTGTGTCAAAATTATTTTTAAATGTTGATCTTTTTTTTTTGTAGAATAATCCAATCTCATAGCCAAAGGTAAGGAATTTTAGTGATAGTTTAGTTAGTTATGTAAGTATGTTCTTGGGATAAATTCATCCCAACTACGGAACCCTTCATTGTGCGGGGTCCGACACGCACTTGGCCGGTTATTACTTGATGTTTTTAAAAATATTGACTATCTTAATGAGTTCGGACGAAGAAGGCGTGTTTTCAGTTTTAGGGTTTTAGCAATAGGTAGTAGATTTGGTAACGAGGAGAAGAAAATCTAGATTTAAGCATTGAAATACTAAAAACCCATAAAGAAGCATTCGCAGCAGAAAATTGCTAGCTCACTCACACAGAAATGAAACTATTCCGCCAACTCGAGATATTTTAGTTGTATTCTTATTAGTTGTCCTTGAACGGACCGTGCCATGTGCTATTTATAGAATCTACCATAATAAAACAACGCCATAAGTATCTAAATCGACTCCTAGATGGCGTTGTAAAACTACAGTCTCTGGCAATTTGTGAGTCGCTGATGCTGCCATCTGTTAAAAAATGGAGGAAAAAAAATAGCCAGCTCAATAGCCAGACTTAGGGAGGTTCATTTCTTTGTATGGGATTGGGTATCTGTACGTAGTATTATATTATCTGTGTCTAGGTGTTGTTTTAGTTTTTAGTCTATATCTACTTTAATACGAGGCATTTGCAGCTTAAATTTTCAATATTTCAGTAAACGCTAAAAATTTTGGTTTAAACCCAAACATCTTAGCCCCCTAAGATGTTTGGGTTTAAACCAAAAATTAGATATAAATTAGATACAGGATGGGGATCCTCCCCATCCTGTATCTTGCATTTTGACGTCAAATTTGGTTTCCTTTGGTTTTGACTTGAAGTGATATTATTCAAAAACGCGTGTATACTTAGTTCGTTTTGAAACATTTTATGGATGTTAAAAATAACAAGAAGAATCAAATACCGTTTTCAGTGAGTTTGTATGTATGTTCATTTAAGCGCTAGAATGTTTTTTTGTGTTTTCTTAAATGCTTGATTACTTTAACGGTAAATATTTTTGAAAATCTAATTCATGCACAAATACGGACAAATTAAGAACTACTGAAATACCTTTATTCTACAGGCGCACAATCATTGGTTTCCGAGAAACAAGATTCTGCTAAACGTTACTCCAGCAGGTAATTAAATATCTTAAAAATCATAAGACGCACAAATTTCATTTTCGGCGCACATTTATGCACAAATATTAGCTATCCGCCCATGTACTTTATTTCTCTCTCCGGCCATTCGTTAAAAATTTTCTTGCTGGAAAAACGTTACTCCAGCAGAATTTGTTTTTCCGTTTTTTTCCAAAACGCAACACGCACAATTTTTTTATTTGGCGCACGTTTACAGCACAATACGCTCTAAATATTCGACAAACTCAATTAATTCTACGTAGAAGAGATTTTCTTGCTGGGGTAACGTACAGACGCCAGCAGGTCAAGCTACCCGAAACTGTCAAATTTTCGCAAACAACCTTGAACCTTATGCTGTAGTGCTAAAGTTGAAAATCTATTAAATAAATTTGACAGATTGTAGTAGCTTGATGTGCTGGCGTCTGTACCTACACAAGCGTAGTAGGTTCCTATGGAGAAAAACGGGCAAAAAAACTCCACAGACACTCCTTTAAATTATAATAATTATATTTATTTATTTCTCCTCACAATGATAAGCTTATTCTAGTTCACATAATTATTATTTGTTTTGTTTTTTAGCAATGTGAGGAGCTGGTGTCTGAGTGAGGCGTAAAATGCCTGTATTACAAATCACAAGGTCCCCAACCCACGGAAGAACAGCTAATTTTACTTTAAAAAAAATAAAAAAATATTACAATCTAAGGTAAAATTTCAAGTATAAGTTTACCGGCCTTCCTCTCCTCGGTCCACAGTACCGATAAATTAACCAGGAACATTTTATCTTCCTCACTGGTCGATTTTGAGGTACCGTGTTTGACCGATGCGTTGAACGCTTGGAAAATGGCTTGTCCCAATACGGATTTGCCTGATAACCCGTCCTCCCAGAAACGGTGGGACGTGCCGCTCTGCAGTATTATACGGAATTCCCTGGTAAACACGTCACCTAATACTGTTGAGCGTGCCCGTCTGCTAGCTGTGGGAGAATGGGAGTCAGGTTTGTGGCTTCAAGCGCTTCCGTCATCCACCATAGGCACCATGATGGATGACTCATCGTTTCGGCTCGCTACGTGTCTCCGCTTGGGCGCACCTTGTGTTGCTCCGCATCGGTGTCTCTGCGGCGAAGCTGTAGACAGTCTCGGGCACCATGGCCTGTCCTGTTACAGGAGCGCAGGACGCATTGCACGGCACGCCAGCATCAATGACATTATTCGTCGAGCCCTTGTCACCGCCGGCGTACCAGCGGTATTAGAACCAAACGGCTTGGTACGTGACGATGGGAAGAGACCAGACGGTATGACGTTGTTGCCTTGGAAGGTGGGTAGGCCTCTGGTATGGGACGCAACCTGTGTCGACACCCTTGCACCATCTCATGTTCCTAGCACGGCGGGCTGTGCTGGCGCCGCTGCAGCGGCTGCTGAGACCCTCAAGCGGCGCAAATACTGTAACCTTATGGGTAACTACAGTTTTGAGCCGTTTGGGGTCGAAACGCTCGGGTCGTGGGGTCCGAGTGCGCGTCTCCTTTTTAAGGAAATTTCTCGCCGACTGATCGACACTTCACGTGACCAGAGGGCTGGCTCGTTCTTTGGCCAAAGAATTAGCATTGCCATTCAACGTGGCAATGCTGCCAGTCTTCTGGGCACGTTTCCGGATGACAGCGATGCGGACGAATACTTCGACGCCTAAGTGTCCCTTTGTTTTTTGTATCTATTTGTGTAGTTAGTTAATGTATTTAGTACCTAGTGTAAATAGTTAGTAAGTTATAGTAAATTATAAATATATATGATTAATCTAAGGTTAGATAAGGAGATTTATGACTAAACTTTAGTTATTATAATTTTGGGGGTAGAAGTTAAAAATTAACTATAAACAAAAAGTCAATCAGGGCGCCTGTATCAGTGTGTATGAGTGTATGAGAGTGTATAATGTTAGTGTGTAGTGTTGAGTGTCAGGCGTAGTGCGCCGATGTGTACGTGAAAGGGTTTTGGTGCAAGTTATAAACTTATATTGTACTAATTAAATACTAATTTAATTTGAATGAAGTAGACTTTCTGTAATATTATAATCCAATTTTTTTAACCAGTCCAAAACCAAAGTTTTACATTTGGTTTTTGGTAAAGGATATAAGGCTAGATTTACCTGTATAAATTTGAACCCTGGTAGCAGAAAAACCGATGTGCAAACTTAGTTTTGAATGACGATGAAGAACAGACTATATGTTTGCGACGTTTGCTTCTTATTCTTTCTGGCTCAAATGTTGTTAGGGCATGTTGTTTCATAACCGTTTTTAAGATAAAGAGCTGCCTCACAGTAACTACCTCCCATTTCGAGTAGAGATCAGTAGTTGGGTGATAAAAAGGTAGAAATAAACAAACATTTAGGAGTGCTCTTTGTACTCTCTCAACTTTTAAGAGATGAGATTTACATGTGCCACCCCATATGGTGATACAGTATTCAAGCTGAGACTGACAAAGAGCATAGTAGACCGATTTTATAATAGATTTTGGTGCAGTGTTTCTTAAAGCTTTAAATATTACTCTACTAAGTCTACGTACGCTCGCTAATAGAAGATTAATATGATCATGAAATTTAAGATTTATGTCAATAATTACACCCAAGTACTTTGTAGATTCAGTATTTTTAAGGTTGGGACACTGACAAATTGTGTCATTTGCATTTGGGCACGAATGGGAGACAATACTCAAAGAGGGATCGGTTTGTCATTAGTTTGAATGGAAAACGTGATGAACATCGTTTTTTTTACATTGTAAGTAAATTCTTATTTAACCAACTGATCACAGTGTTCATGCCTATCTCAGCTTTGACAAAAACTTCATGCCAGGAGTTACCACTGAAAAGTAAAGCCGTATCATCAGCAAACGCAACAGTTTTCGAGGGAAACATTAACTGACATATATCATTTAAATAGACTAGGAAAAGCGTTGGACGGAGCATACTTTTTTTTTTTTTTTTGGGTGGGAAATCATCAAATGACTCCTCCCGCTCTGGGCGGAGCGAGAGGGAGTGTCAGACTTTTACTGACTAAAACCCACCCGTGTTCCTTCCGTTGCCTGTGTGCCGGGGCCGTGATATCCCTTTCCTCCTTCGCGAGCATTACTGCTTCGCAGAAGGAAGTGACGGCTTCCCATGCACTCTCGCTCCGGACCATGGCCTGAACCAGGGCCGGACGCGAGAGATCACCGCTGCCGATCGCCTCCGTGAGGACAAGGCGGTTCCCCGCCCAAGCCGGGCAGACCTCCACCGTATGCTCCACCGTGTCCTCCGGGCGATCCACACAATGGTAACACCCGGGCGTTTCCTCCCGCTTTATCCTGAACAGGAACCTCCCGAAACAACCGTGTCCGGTGAGGACCTGCGTCAGGCGGAAGGTGAGGACGCCGTGGCGCCTCTCTAGCCACTCCTCAAAGAGGGGACTTATCGCCGCAATTGTGGCGTGCCCAGCGCTGGGTTGCGACAATCGCACTCTCCATGCCGCCATGAGATCCCGCCGGAGCTCTGTCCGCTGTGCCGTGATTTCTCGCGGCAGCGGAGTTACACCCCGGCGTTTCGCCTCCTCGCGCAACTCCCACATGTGCGCGAGGACTTTTGCCTCCAGATCCCATGGCGGTAGTCCGGCAAGGAGGCTCGCCGCCTCACGGGAGACCGTGCGGTATCCTCTGACCAGCCTAATGGCCATGACCCTTTGGGACGCGTTCAATCACTGGGCTGGTCGCAGCCTTAATGAACGCGCCCACACCGGTGCCCCGTAAAGGGCCATGGACCGCACGATCCCCGCGTAGAGCCTCCGGCAGGAGGCGTTTGGACCCCCTAGATTGGGCAGAAGCCGCTTCAAAGCAGCCCCAGCCCTCTGCAGTTTCGGAGCCAAACGTCGGAAGTGCTCCACGAAGTTCCACCGGCTGTTGAGGACGAGTCCCGAGAACCCCTCCCGCCGTTATCTGGGAACCCGACAGTGGCGCGTTCCGAGGACCATAGAAACACATGGCCTCGGACTTGTGCAAGGCCACCTCGAGTCCCAGTTGCCGGATCTTATCGACGATTGTCGCAACCCAACGTGTCGCTAGTTCGGCAGCCGCCTCATGCGACCTCCCCTGCACCAGGACCAGCGTGTCGTCAGCGTAGCAGACTACGCTGAAGCCGCTAGGGAGGTCGGACGGAGCATACTGCCCTGTGGAACTCCAAATGTCACTGGGACCTCTTCACTAGTTATGTTACCGATTTTAACACATTGCGTTCTGTCGGTAAGGTAATCTTTAAAAAGTTTTGATTGAAGATCCCGGATACCTAGGCTGTCGAGTTTTGTTAGCAGAATAGGGACAGAGACTGTGTCAAAGGCCTTTGCTAAATCTAAGAATATTCCAATGGCTTTCCTCTTCGAATCTATGTTGTTATATAGTTCTGACACAGTGTCGGCAGTGGATCTCTTGGCTCTGAAACCAAATTGTGCTTGTGAAAGAAGATTTTTTATTTTCCAAGTAGTTAAGTCTTTTGTTAATGATGCGCTCCAAAATTTTTGATAGGGTAGGGAGAATTGAAATTGGCCTATAATTATTGACACAGTCTCTGTCACCACTCTTATGTATCGGGTGAACTCTTGACTTTTTATAGATCTTTGGAAATATACCGGTTGTGAGCAACAAATTACAGATGTATGTTATAGGTATTATTAGAATATCTATATTTGATTTCAAGATGTCACTAGATATCAAATCAAGGCCCACCGAACAATCATTCTTTAACCCTGTTATTAAAGACCTAACCTCATCTTCATCCGTAGGGAGCAAACAAAAAGACTGGCTACACGAGTTAAAGGTGATGGGTCCCATTTGTAGATTATTCTTAATGATTTTTCCTGCTAGCGTTTTACCAACACTTGCAAAGTATTGATTAACATTGTTTGCCGAATTTCGGGGGTCATTGGTGCTTATAAGTTCAATCGGGCTGTCTTTGGGTTTAGTTGAGTATGTAATCTCTTTTACTGTTTTCCAAATTTTTTTACAATTTTTCCCTGCGTTTTGGAATTGTAGCTTCTCATGTTCTCTTTTAAGATTTTTTAGTAAAGACGAACAAAAATTTCGGTATCGTTTGTATGTAGCTTTATATATCTCATTGTCTGGGTGTTTCTTTACTTTTTTATATAGGTTATCGCGGTTCCTAATGCACTTCAGAATGCCTGGGGTAATCCACGGTTTTAGAACTTTTTTCTTATTTGATATTTTGACTTCTTTAGTATTGTTTTTGACAACCCTATATAGGATACTGTGGAAAAAATTAGCAGCCTCGTTGGCGTTTATAATTGTGTATAGTGGACTAAAGTCAACACTTTTAAGTTCTGCATGTAAAGAGTTGTGATCTAAGTAATTTATAATTTTGGCAAGTTTATGTTTAGGAAGACTAGCCATGTACAAAGCAACACTGTTATGATCTGTTATTGTTGTTTGGAGTATAAGACAACGAGCCGTTAGTCTTGTCTATAAAAACGTGTGATCCAAGCATGTTTTATTGTGCGTAGGAGATGTGTATGCAGGCATCATACCATGGAATGCCATCATATCTAGATATGCCGAAACATTGCTGTCAGCACTGTGCTCGGCAATGTTAATATTAATGTCCCCCAATAATATGACATTTTGCATAAATTAATATTTAAATAGTATCTGATTAAGAGATTGCAAAAAGTTATCAATATTTCTGTACCCAGATGGCCTATGAATGGCCAAGGCTACTGAATCTTTATTTAGGGTAATAACAAGACAGTTTGCGTTTTCAATTACAGGTTCTACAACTGAGATAAACAAACCGTTCTTGTAGTATACAACAACACCTTAATTCTGCATAAAGTTGTTAGTGGTGGCAAAACTGTCATATATCCACCCAAGGAGGGTAAGAACACAGTAGATGACAACCAGCACTCTGTCAAAACAATGCAATCCCAATCCACCGCAGTTCCGGCTATTATCGGTAATAATCCAGGTAGGTTACATTTAACGCTCCGAATATTTTGTTGAAACATTTAAAGATTTTTTTTGTAGTTTGGTAACAGACCCGGGCAGTCCTCTGCATCACAGATGACAAAATCAGCAACAGTAAAAGAGTCTATTTCAGTTTGTAAATGTGTTAACTCGTTGAATTTTGCCTAAGTAATGATTTAGCAGGATCATAATTGTGGGTTAATTTGGCCATAGTATTATATACTGGTATATTTTTATGTAAAATTATATTATTAATACATATAAAATCAAATCTTGATAAATGGTTGAGAAAAGTATTAAAAATGGTATTAGCTACGACATAATATTTTAGAGATTGTATGCCACTTTGGAGGCGTGGATATGTTATGTGGGTATATTTTAATAGAATATAGTGTAGAGTAATATTAATTAGTTGTAATGTGAGAGTTATTGTTTAATTGTTATGCATGCGGTGTACATGAACAGTGTAGTGGTAGGCGCTTATTAAATAAGTTATAAAAAAAAAAGCATGCAGTTGGAATGTACGAGTATACAAGCCGTTCAGAGAGGAAGACTAGTCAAATATTTTTTTCCATGTTTAGAAGATCTTCTTCGCAATAAACGCGTAGACGGGGTTTTCCTTTTGTTTTAAGAAACACTTTGCCAAACGAAGTCCAACAGTGCTCGTAATTATGTTTTTTAGCAAATAATCTGGTTATGTAGTGTAGATGTCTGATTGATGCAGTCAGAGATTCAGCCACTTATATTGGCTTTGCTGGTCCAACCATATTCAGATTTGTAGTACTCAAACGTTTTTCACGATTTGCCTTATTATATGACTCCGTAGCCTTTATAAACTGTTCTCCCTTTATGGTTGATGTGAAGTCTACGATTATATGGCCTATGGGTTTGTCTTTCAGCTTTAGACGAGATACATCTCGAAATCAAAATCAAAATCAAAAGTCATTTATTCAAACTAGGCTGAGAATCAGCACTTTTCGAACGTCAAAATTACATAAGACAGTCCCCCAAAACGCCCACCCTTCACCACTTCCTAGTGCGTTAGCTGGGAAGAAGAAGTGGCGCAACAAACTCCCCAGCTGCACAGCTGTCTGTTCAGTTAAAAGAACAAAAAGAAGATTCTATATAATAGTATTCAAAATAATTTACATTAAGCAACACAAAACATAATTTAAATTATTAGCCATATATAAGCTAGCACACGCCAATATACCAAACAAAATCATCGAGAGCTATACTCAGGCAGAAATAAAAAACAAAACGTAAACAGAACTTAATATCTTAATAAAAGCCACCAGGCATAAAGGGCGTGCCCGCTTACATATAGTTGTAACTGGAAGTTATAAATGATAAACTAGGACCATCGAGGTAAAATAAATAAACAAACAGTTAATTACTAATAGTAATAAATAATATGATCAATTGTCGAGGTCACTAGCTAACCACATATTGCAATACAACTCATAAAAAAACAGTGTGATGAGTAGATTTTGTCAAAAATAAATTAAAATAACTTGACTTAAAATGTCAACAATAATTAAATTTAAATAATTTGACTTTTATAGTCAAATAAATTAAACAATTACTTATATAAACTCATATAACTTGTCAGTGGGTAAGCTGGAGAAAGAACATAAACATTGTCTTGAGTTAACTACAGCGACCAACTATTCTTATCATTTAAGTAGTCGTTGATAGAATAGTATGCCTTTGAACAAAGCTTGGATTTTACTTTCGTTTTAAACGCATTAAAAGGCAAATCTACCAAAGAAGAGGGTAGCTTGTTATAAAAAGTTATACCAAGCCCAACAAATGAGTTATGAACTTTATGAAGCCGGTGAAAGGGAGCTCGTAGTTTGTCCTTATTTCTAGTGTTAACATTGTGAAAATCACTGTTTTTAGTGTATAAGTGTATATTTTGCCTAATATATAAGATATTGGCGAAGATGAATTGAGATGCCACCGTGAGGATACCAATATCTTTGAAAAAATCTCTTAGAGAAACTCTGGCACCTAGCTGGTAAATAGCTCGAACAGCTCGTTTTTGAAGGACAAATATATTTTGAATATCAGCAGCTTTGCCCCACAGCAGAAGACCATAGGACATAACGCTATGAAAATAACTAAAATAGACTGAACGAGCTGTATCGACGTCAGTGTATTGTCTTACTTTCCTGACGGCGTAGGCGGCGGAACTGAGCCTTCCCGCTAGGCTCGATATATTTGGGCCCCACTGAAGTTTGGCGTCTACTGTTATGCCCAGAAAAACTGCCGAATTTACGGATTCAAGCACCTCTTTATCTAAGACGATGTTGGGACCTAGATTTCTAACATTAGGTAGGGCGAACTTTACACATTTCGTTTTCTTAGCATTGAGAACTAGGTTATTTGTCGTAAACCAATCTGTAACCATTGAGAGTGCACTGTTTACATCGTCAAAATCTTGTCTATTCCTGTCTACTTTAAAAATAAGAGAGGTATCATCTGCAAACAGTACAACTTCACAGATACCCTTTAAATAGAATGGTAAGTCATTGATATACACTAAGAACAAGAATGGACCCAGTATTGAGCCTTGAGGTACACCTAACTGAACTGGTAGCCCGGAAGATTTCACACCATCAACATCTACACATTGGGACCTATTATGTAAATACGAATTTATAACGTTGAGAGCTTCGTTTAGCACACCATAATGACGCAGTTTACGCAAAAGCGTGTCATGGTGCACGCAATCAAAGGCTTTGGAGAGATCACAGAAAACCCCAATAGCATTTTGCAAGTTCTCCCATGCGTTAAATATGTGTTTCAGCAGAGCAACACCCGCATCTGTAGTCGAACGACCTTTTGTAAAGCCATATTGTTCATTATGAAGGAGGCTATTTAAATTAAAATGTTTTAGCAACTGCTTGAGTATTAACTTTTCAAATATTTTGCTAAATGCTGGTAAAATAGAAATAGGCCTGAAATTGCCAACGTCATTTTTATTACCTGATTTAAATAATGGTATGATTTTACTATTTTTCATGAGGTCAGGAAAAGTTCCTAAATCAACACATTTATTAAAAGTAACAGCTAGATAAGGGGCTACGATGTCTATTATATTACTTAAAAGTTTAATGGAGATGCCCCAGTAATCACCCGTGTTTTTTTACTTGAGTGTGTTAAAAACATTAACTACATCACGAGGCGTTACATGTTCGAAGCTAAATAAGGTACTACATTTAGGCACACTACTATGCAAAATGTTTTCAGCTTTAGACGGGGACGAATTCAAGGAGCGAGTCGTAGTTATAGGTATGTTGGCAAAAAACTCATTAAATGCCTCGGCTACGTCGGCTGCTGTATTAACTAATTTATCGTCTACCATAATCTCAAGTTGTTTTTCATGTCTAACCGACTTACCCGTTTCATTGTTAATAATTTTCCAAGTGGTTTTTACTTTATTATTAGATTTTTTAATTGTATCGCTTAAAAATTTAGATTTAGCAAAAGCACAAATATTTTTGAATAATTTTGAATACTTTTTGACATACTCTAGGAAAGGAGTATCAAACCTGTATTTTTTCAAACCATATAACTCGTATAGTGTCGCTCTACTTTTATAAATACCTGGAGTAGCCCATTGATTAAAGCCAACGGAGGTGCCATTAATGTTAATGGTTTTGGTCTTAAAAATAGATTGGTACTCATTTTGCATAACATCAAAAAGGGCTCCATAAATTTCATTAGGATTCTGGTGTTCTACTATAGATGGTGTAATTCTATGAGCTATATTGTTTTTAAACTTGATGCAACGAGTAGCTGTATAAGGCCTGCATTCTATTTTATGAGGCTTTTTATTTAATGGCATAGGGAAGCTAGCCAATAAACCACAGTGGTCAGACGTTAAGTCACTTAAAACTATTTTATTTTTGGCATCATAATCACTAAAAATATTATCGAGACAAGTCGACGAAGATGCCGTGATCCTAGTAGGTTCAAAAAACAAGTTAATTAAATTATAAGACCTGAACAGATTGAGAAGTCTAATACTCAATGGTGTAACCTCTAAAATATTAATGTTGAAATCGCCACATAAAATTATGCTTTTATTACTTGATTTTAGCCTATTGAGTGAATCCTCCATTACCGATTCGAAACGAATAAAATCCCCAGATGGGGGTCGATAAACGCAAATTATAACGTATCGCTCTAGTTCAACACAAGACAACTCAATAGTGCGCTCAATAGAAAGATTAACTAAATCTAGACGTTGTTTACATTTCAACTTGTTTGAAACAAGAACTAAAGACCCACCGCGAATAGCATGTTTTCTTACAAATGCACTTTGTACAGTAAACAAATCATCATTGATAAACACTACTTCATGTTCTTTCAACCAGTGTTCAGTCAAACATAACACCTGAACATCATTCGGAACAGAATTTCGGAGTCTAGGATTGGAACATTAATAACATTTCCAATCATTTTTGTTATCTCAACTAGCTGTTCTTTGTTCTCAGATAAAGTGACTAGGACATTTCTAAACTCGATCATGGTAGAACGTGCGTTTTTTTCAAAGTGTTCAAATTTTGCATCCACAGTCTTTATATGGCTCTTTAATGAATAGTTTTCCTGTTGGAGAGTTTTCAAGTCACTAAGAACGTCATCGTATTTCTCGGACAGCAATATCATTGATTTATTTATTTCAGCGTTTTGGTTTGTTAGCTCCTTCAGAGATAGTTCCAAGGTGGTAAATTTAGCATCTTGCTACTTTTTTATTTTGTCCATTTTGGTCAGTAAGTCGGACACTGAGATGTCTACTGTGCTTGATGGATCATTTAACCGGCGTTTGGTTCGCTTTGTAATGTTCAAATCTAATTGCTGCTGGCTTTCAGGTGTATGGAGCGCAGGATCCAATCCAAATTTAATGGGAGAGATAAGCTTAGAATTACTTTTCGGTGGGGTACGTGGAAGAGACATTGTTGTATTTAATTCTAGCTGTTGGTGGTATTTTTATCGTACGTTAGTACAATTACAATTAAGTTACTACGATATGTACGTCACCTTAAGCTACGGACAAATAATTACCCGCCAATCGCTGACGCTTATGAATTGTGGCAAGCCGCAACGCGCATGTAGTGGTGAGTTGCTATATGACGCCGCGTACGCAGCGCAGGATACTACATAGTTGCGTCGACTGTCGCTGTCCTGCTCGTGCCGCGTCACTGCGTAACTGCAAACTCCGTCAGCGTACTGCGCGCCTAGTACTTATGTTAATATTTCACTGTTTATTTTCGGAAATAAATCCGTATTTTAAATAAAATTTTGACAAAGTGGACACGTTTAAACTCGTCCGAGATCCGGGGGGGGGGGGAATCCTAAATCAAAATATTATTACAAAATATTGGTTACATCATTCAAGTTGAAATTATACATCAGGACAGTTCGCTAAAGATCCAAAGTCATTCTGACAATACATAAGATCAAAGAAAAGTGCAGTAGGCAAGAAAACTATTACTATTACTATAATAGATGGTGAGCATTTATCGGATAACGAGTGTGCTAAACAGTTCGCAAATTTTTTAGAATCGGTTTACAGCGATCAGCCACCGCGGTTAGAAGCTCAAGCGGCGGCGGCGGCGGGAGCGGCGAGCGGTGCGCGGGTGCAACTTGATGCACTGAGTCTGGAGGACGTCAGACTGATGTGCACTGTGGTAAATTGAAACTAGAAATTAATGAAGCAATCAAAGACATAATAATTTGGCTTAATAACAACAATTTAAAAATCAATATAAATAAAACAAAAATAATTCAATTTTAAACTTATAAATCAAACTTTCAGACTCTTTGCATAAAATATGAAGACAGTATCCTAGAACAAGTAGTAAAGACAAAAATTTTGGGGATAATAGTGGACCAAAACTGTAACTGGAAATCGCACATCAATTACGTATGCGATAAGCTAGACAAATTCGTATACGCAATAAAACGCCTACGATCAACAGTGTCCGTAGACGCAGCAGTCACTGCATATCACGGATACGTATCGTCTGTACTATCATATGGCAGACCATATGATAGTACAGACGATACGTATCCGTGATATGCAAACTTAGTATCAGAATACTATGGGGCAACTCAGTTGAAGTTTTAATGGCATTTCGGGTACAAAAAAAAGTTTGTTAGGGCAATATCTGGCGCCTGGTTTTTGGACAGCTGTAAACCGTTATTTAAAATACTTCACATATTACCTTTACCCTGCATGTACATCAAAGCACTATGTATGCTAGTAAAACAATATCCGCACTATTTTCGCATGCAATCAGAAGTCAGTCACAAAAAGGCTGCTGCTAGAAATAGGTATAAACACGAATTAAATGTACCGCAATGTAGATTACAAATTTTTAGGAGGAATGTGTATGTAAATGCCATTCAGGTGTATAACAAGTTACCTAATTCACATAAAGAACTTCCTATCCCCATGTTCAAGAAAAAGCTGACAAGCTGGCTATTGGATAATTGCTTTTATGACATTGACGAATATATGGAATATTTTAAAAATCCAAGATGACATGGACTTCATTTTGACATTTTATTGTAACGATTACCTAATTATAAAAATACAAATTCATTGGACTTATTGTAAATCACAAATCTTAAAATTAATATTGAAGAACGACAACTGAATATTTGTACACCATATACTTTGTGGTAGAATGTATAGAACTAACAAAAATACTAACACCATACTATGTAAAACTACAGTCTCACAAATAAATGAAATTCTAATTCTAATTCACTTAAGCGCCTGAAACCGAAGCGTTCAGCGGGCCCGAACGGTATACTGGCATTTCTTTTCAGAGATTGTGGTAGGGTGCTCATGGAACCCCTACTTTATATTTTTAATATGTGTCTTCGTTCGACGACGTTCCCCACTCAATGGAAGATCACGCGGGTCATTCCTGTACCCAAAGATAAGGCTGGATCGGACATAACTGGTTATAGACCGGTGGCCGTACTGCCGACGCCGCCGGCCAAGGTGTTCGAGTCTGCTATCCAGCGCTGCATGCTGGAGCAAGAGCGCGGACAACTGGCTGACGCGCAGCACGGCTTCCGGCCAGCCCACAGCACTGCCATCAATCTGTTGAACTTTATGGCGCAGGTGGTGCTGGCTGTGGATGCTAGTGTGCAGGTTGATGATGCATATTTTGATTTTTTTAAAACATTTTGACACCGTTGACAATGACATCTTACTAACGAAGGTCGCAGGAGTCGGCTGCATACCTCATCTATTGCTTGCACTTCGCCAGCTACTAGCAAGATAGACATACGTACGATAGCAGTACCTACGTAGATTATAATGGGTGTGAATCCGAACCGTATTACTCCTGGTCTGGTGTGAGCCAAGGCAGCAATTTGGGGCCCCTCGAATTCATCATAATGATAAACGATTTGGCTGAAGTCGTCAAACATGGCTTTTGTTTATTATTTGCGGATGACCTTAAGTTGCTGCTCGAGTTTAATAGTGAATCCGATTGCGAAAGATTGCAGGAGGGTAGTGGAATGGAGTCGGGACAACAAGCTTTTCTTCAACGTGTCGAAGTGCTCGGTGAAGAGTATACGCGCGCGCGGGCCCCTTTAGTGCACGGGTGGTGGGCGCCGCAGCTATGCAACGAGTCTCCGAGTTATGGGATTTGGGGGTTGCTGTCACTCCTGAACTGTCGTTTCGCGATCATATTACGGGGATCTGTAAAAGAGCCTTTGAGGTCTTTGTTTCATTTAATTCGAGTATGTGGGGAGGTTATTTTATTGTAACATTTTAAACAGTACCCCATCAAGAATGAGTCTACTTTAGCCATTCTTTAACTAGGTTGAACTAATTGGTCCTTATTTCTAGTACTATAATTGTGTCTTTCACGTCTTTTACTGAAAATATTGAGATTTTTCCTTACGTACATGATATTTTCAAAGATATATTGACAAGGTACAGTCATAATGTTAATATTTTTAAACAGTTCCTTAAGAGAATTGCGCCTGCGGAGGCCATATACAGGAAAAGTTTTTAACCAGTGCGCAAATTTTTTTTGGTGGTTCAAAATCAGTAATAGAACACATTTCCATTATTTAAGCAATTTTTTTTTTTATCCTACTTTACACAGCAAAATATGGACACAATCTATTCGTAATAATATCAATGGGCGCGCGCGGCGCGGCAGCCGGCCCAAGCGGCGGTGTTGAACCTCCCCTCCCTCCCCGGGCGGCAGGCGACGCCCGCGCGCCGGGCGCTGTGACCCTGACCGACAGTTCGCTCATCGCACGCGCTGTCGTGTGACGTCGCGTTTAATCGCTTTCCCGCGCTGCACGACGTGTGTCGTACTTGTACAGACCTACCGGTCACGATGTCAGACTTCACTAACCGCGAGTTTTATGAGATGGTGCGAGTGTATGTACTGAGTGGTGAAAGTTTGCGAGCAGCTCACAGAGCATACCTCGAATGCGAGCCCATGGAATCCTTAACCCCGTGAAAGGAAAATATCATTTTAGCGGCATAAGGTATTAAGTAATGTAAATTTAATTGATAATAATGCTTTATTTTCTGTATTTTGATGGTCCTAAGCCCATTAAAGTATGAAGGAAAAATTGGAATTACTCTTCAAATAACTTCAGGTCACGGCCTAAACATAAAAAAGTCTAGTTCGAATCTGATAAAATTAGCGATCAATACATTGTAAGTATTGTAACCCACGTAAATACCTACGCCGGCGAATCGAGCGATCACACAGCTGATAGGTAGGTACTTTCGCGCGTTCCGCTTCGCCACGCGCCGCCGCCGCTGCACCGCCGGGTAGCCATACAACCACTTTTAAAGTAAACATCTTTCGTTAACGATAACTTTTTTTTTGTACTATGACGTTTCAAAATAAAAAAAGTATGTTCAATAAAACTCGTTTAAGTTTAATTTGTCAAAATTTGCGCAGTGGATAAAAACTTTTCCTGTATTGCAGAAAACTATCTAGTTCTTTATAAAATTATAACGCATATTCGTTCGATATTATTTTTTTTTTTTTTTTCGGAAAGTTTGTCCATCATTAAAAGTAAGTTTGAGTCTCGTTTTCTCCGAAATGTATGGGTAAAGTTTTTTGCGATTTCTGATTTTTTTTAGTACTCAAACATTAGCTGGTCCCATAGAGTTTTTTGGTCCTTAGAAGAAACAGGATCGAATGACATAAAAAAAAAGTTTTTGTGAAAGCTCCCCATTTTCTTGCAGACTGTATTTTTTTTTCAAAATCTGTGAATGCAGATCAAAACGTCTCAAAAAATTAAGGACAGTCTTTTGACCTTTTTCCTATCGCTACAACGGTTAAGGTACCTTCGCTGTCGCGATATGGATATCGCATGTGCGTGTACATGCGATATCCATATCGCGACAGTGGGCTTTCATCTCTACTTTTACTATAAAATAAGGGCTAACATGGTCTGTGGGCAGTTTCACTCTATGGCCTGACGTATAAGTCTAAATCATTCTTATACAAAAATATTCATGGACAACATGCATTATTGATCGAAGGACAACCTCAGAGTAAGTTATTACTCTCAGAGGACAAAACTGCAAAAAAACAAATTGAAACTGACGGTTCTGGCACGTCAAAAGCGAGTCGAATTATGATGGTCGCTAGAGCGCGGTCCGAATGTATTTCGTTATTTTATATTGTTTTCTTGTGTAAATCGACGGGAAGTGGTGTTATTTGCATTACTTAGTAGTTTTTACATCGTGGTGGATAATAATGTGCACTAAATAACATCGTATTGTACCCATTTTGAACCCAACCAAAAAAATTTAAACAAAACTGTCAGTAAAAAAGGTGCATTTTGAGTTATGTGGGTGATTTGTGTGTGTAATCGCTGGTAAGTCAATAATTCCTCATTTATAAGTAGTTAGAATATCGTTTTACATTATGTTTAAACTAAAATAGACTGTTAATACATTTTTTTGAACCAAAATAATGTTAACTCAAAAAAAAATGTGTTTTTATTTTCTGTAACAGCTGGACAGCGTTTTTTACAGGCAAACCTGTAAAAACGGCCTTAGATAACTTATCTATTCATAAAGTACCCTGCAAAATTTCGTGTAAATTGGAACAGCAGTTTTATCAGAAATCGTCTTTTCAATGAACGGAACAAATGCTAATAACAATCTTTATTTATCAATTCTAACAAACGAACTCGCTGGTTCTAAGCATTACAAAAAATCCTTTGTCTAATCACCATTCCAAATCAATTAACGATAACACCGGAGACCAAACAAAAAACGTAAGTGTTTTGTTTATTTGAGTGCGGTCATAAATCTGTCACGACGCGCGGCGTTTCCGGCACGAGGCGATTACGGTCACTTAAAACGCGTCGGGACCTTAGAGCAGTAGTAGATACTTACGACAGTGTAGGTCTTTTATCCTATCAGCTGATCAGGACCGAACTCTTGGCGCGCTGAAAAAACCCGATAACTCATACACACTAACTGACTTTGAAACCAGTAAGGTCCTTCTCGAGACTCACTTCCCAGACTGTAAAATCCTGGAAGATAGGACGTGGGAGGCTGAACCAGAATGGACCCCAACGGCTCAAGACTGGTCAATTGCCCGCAATATAGTAACAGAAGACCGAATAAAGTGGGCTATGAACACCTTTCAGCCATACAAGTCAGCAGGGCTGGATGGTATTTTCCCAGCCCTGCTGCAGTGGGGGGTAGATTATCTAACACCATGGCTGGTGGAGATCTACCGAGCCTGCATAGCACTCAGACAGATACCTCTCGCATGGCGCGAGGTAAAAGTCATTTTCATACCCAAACCAGGAAAAACCGATTACACGCAACCCAAGGCTTATAGACCTATAAGCCTCACATCCTTTCTTCTGAAAACCCTCGAGAGGCTCTGTGATAGGCACATCCGAGACGGACCTCTTCGGGTAAAACCACTCCACAAATACCAGCATGCGTATTCCACAGGCAAATCAACAGAATCCGCGCTGCACAGCGTGGTTTCCAAAATTGAATGCGCAGTGGACCACAAATGCTCAGCACTGGCCGCCTTCATTGACATCGAGGGAGCCTTTGACAAAACCATGTTCAACAGCATTAACATGGCACTCAACAGTCACAACATTGACCCGACCTTGAGTGGCTGGATCACCAACATGCTCAAACTGAGAGCTGTTCAAGTCACAGTAAATGACACTACGAGGGCCATCGTTGCGAAGGGCTGCCCGCAAGGAGGAGTCCTCTCGCCGCTCCTATGGAACCTTGTAGTAGACAGCCTCATCAAAACACTCAATGACAAAGGTTACTTCACAGTAGGCTACGCCGATGACATAACCATTGTAATAAACGGCACCCACGAAAACACTCTATGCAACCTAATGCGTCAAGCCCTAAAAATAGTAGAGAAATGGTGCAGCAGGCACCAACTCTCAGTGAACCCTACAAAAACTGAACTGATTCTCTTCACAAAAAAGAGAAAACTGACAACACTACAGCTACCTCGATTCTTCGGAACAACCCTAAGCCTATCAACTGAAACTAAATACCTGGGCATCTTTTTGGACAAACAGCTGAACTGGGCAAAACACACCAACTATATTATCACAAAAGCCAGCATATCTCTGTGGCAGTGCAAGCGACTGCTTGGCAGGAACTGGGGAATTAGCCCCAAGGTCACCCACTGGCTATACATCACAGTCATCCGACCAATTATCACATACGGCTCACTGGTCTGGTGGCCCAGGACGGACCTGAGCACAGCCCAAAAGAATCTCGAAAAACTGCAGCGGTTTGCTTGTGTTGCAATCACTGGCAGTATGAGAACTACACCCACTGCCGCCCTACAGGCAATGCTTGGACTGCCTCCTCTGCACCTCATCGTGCGGGAGGAGGCGGCCCTAGCCGCCTTTAGGCTCCATGTATCCGGTACACTAAGCAAAGACTCTAGAGTTAAGCACACACGCATAAAGGAAGATGCGATCAAACGACGACCAATGATGGCATCACCCTGTGATAAATCCCCGAAAACATACCACTTTCATAGGCACTACAACATAATACTTACAGAAGAACAGTGTGACTACTCAGGCTCGAAAGAGATGAGAGTATACACCGACGGATCGAAGACCGACTCCGGGACTGGAGTTGGAGTCTTCTCACACGACTTCAACATAAAGATATCCAGCCCGCTGGGAATGTTCAACACCGTCTATCAGGCGGAGTGTGTGGGCATCATACGAGCGGTCCACGCCCTAAAAGCCAGGAGAGTTACGGACACACACATACGCATACTCTCCGACAGCGCCTCAGTGCTTCAATCCTTACAGAAAACACATATTACCTCAAAGCTGACACTAGAATGTCACAATGCACTCGAACAAATAACGGTATTTAGCCGCAACACGGTGACGCTGCAATGGATAAAAGGACACAGCGGTTCGCTAGGTAACGACGCTGCTGACGAACTTGCTAGACGAGGATTCAGCACGGCGGTCTGTGGACCCGAGCCTATCGTACCCATCCCCTTCAACCAGATACGCAGATGGCTGCAGGATTTCACTCATACTCAAGCGGAGCACTGGTGGTCCTCGACACCGGGCTGCAGGCAATCCAAGGAAGCCATGCCATCCTTGGATACCGGGCTAACCCGGCGTTTACTACGCCTGGATAGGAATGGCCTGCGCCTGGTGGCGGGGACCATCACGGGCCACTGCTCGCTGAACAAACACTTTCACACAATAGGCATAACGGACAGTCCTCTGTGCAGGGCGTGCATGGAGGCTGAGGAAACCGTCACGCACGTGCTTTTTGAATGCACAGGCGTCACCCAGATTAGAACACAGACCCTCGGGACACCCAGATCTTTCACAGATGTTCTGAACAGACCAGGAGATTTAATTAACTTCTGGAGGGAGGTGGGCTGGTTGGAATAACCACCGACGGCCGCTATAGCCCACGCACAATGGTCCACTGAAGGGCTAAGTGCGGAAACCAAACCCCATAACATAGAACATAGAACATAGTAGGTCTTTTAGCAAGTACCAGGTACTTAACAAAATAGAAGATGGTCAATAAATCTACAGTCCACTAAGCCTACAGCGTTCTCACATTCACAAAATAGAAAAGAATCTATATAAATATAAATAAATTAATAAAAATAAATACCGATTTTAAACGAAATGACATGATTGCTATTGCAACTGTAACAAATCTGAATAATTATCATGAACACAAAAGCCACTAATAAAGTGTTGAAATTAAATTGTAGGTATATAATGTCAAATATTAGGATGGTAATGTCAAGGAAGAACGTAAAAAATAAATAAAAAAATAAACATGGTAATTTGGGAGCAGTTAATAGACTCTTACACAATATGCCGTTTATGATGTACCAGGGAAGTCACATGTGCAGAGAGAACTATATTGCCGAACTTCCTTGTCTTCACCGTAGTTTTTAATTTTATAATATGCTTTCTTGATAGGGACACGTTTGATGTGGGGTTTGGACTTCCCGGCGCTAAGTTCTGTAACCGACTTTTGCAACTTGTTATAAACGTGGATACTGTTTATAAAAAATAAATTGTTTGTTTAGCCATCTAGTTGATTTGTGGTAAACTTGTACCATTATTCTTAATTTATTTAATAAAAGAGGACACTTTCACCACATTTGAAACAAACCACCTCCTTGGAAACTTTGCACTTGGTTGTGAAATGGTTCGTGCGATTACACCTAATACATTTCTTCTCTTTCGCTCCAGAAGTAGATGGAGTATTAACTATTTCTGGTAAACTTGTACCATGATTCTTAATATTGACTACAAGAGGACAGTACTGACCTTATAAAATAATTTAATTTAATGTTTTATGTTGCATAATGTACATTATTTTGCATAACTAATATTGTATAGAAGCAAGTTTTTCTAACTGAACGCCGCAGCTGTGCTACTGGGGAGTTTGTTGCGCCACTTCTTCTTCCCAGCTAAGCACTAGGAAGTGGTGAAGGGCGGGCGTTTTTGGGGGGACTGTCTTCTGCAATTTTGACGTTCGAAAAGTGCTGATTCTCAGCGTATTTTGAATAAATGCATTGACAATATATTTACTAATTGTAAAGTACAAGACTCATCATTAATTAGTGGCGTCAGGTCTGACCATAATGGTCAACTTGTGTCATTTAACTTAATAAAACCATAGAATTAAGATCTCTCACTAAAAATAAATTGAAAATGTTTAATATTAATGTTCTTAGCAATCTCTCAACTGCTCGTTTTGATCCGCAAGACCCCAATATAAACTACACTACATTATTTTCTACAGTATGCCATCAATTCAATAAAGCGTGCCCCGTAAAAAAGTAACAATCAATACTAAACCAAAATTTTATGAATGGGCCACTGCTGGCATTAGAAAAAGCAGAGATATTTTATATAATTTGTACAATGAGAAATCATTGACTTCTGATCAAGCCCTTCATAATTATGTCAGAAACTACTCTAAGATATTTAAACGAGTCTGCGCCCAAGCTAAATCTAAATTAATAAGTAACAAAATTAGAATTTCTAACAATAAAATAAAAGCTGTGGGGCAGGTTATTAACAAAGAAACTGGAAACATAAAACAACGAGATCAGAATGATTTGTCTTTAAAAATTGATAATGAAACCATTTCAGATAAGTTAAAAGTTGCTGAGACACTAGAAAATTTATTTACCAACATCCCAATAGAAGTCACGAAATCTCTCCCTTCATCATCTTATTAGCTGAGTCTCTTCTAAAAGAAAGGATTTTCCAAGTTTTGTATTTAAGCCCATTTCTATTGTCTCAATTAAAAAAGCATTCAAAAGTCTTAACATAAAAAACACTGAAGACTACAAGGGACAAGGGGGATTTCCGTTAAGGTTCTTGGAGAAATCATTGACACAATTGCCCCTGTCCTAACAGGCATATTTAATCAATGTTTAGATAGCGGTACGTTTCCTGATTTAATGAAACATAGTAAAGTAGTACCAATTTTCAAATCAGGTAGTAAGAGTGATCCCTATAATTATAGACCTATATCTGTGCTACCAGCATTGAGTAAAATTTATGAAAAAATCATGCTTGACCAGATGTTGTTTCATTTTAATTCAAATGGGATTTTACATAGTCACCAGTTTGGTTTCACAAAAGGTAGGTCGACGACTGACGCAGGAGTAAAACTCATTAGTCACATTTTGGAATCCTGGGAGAAGTCACAGGATGCAATTGGCATTTTCTGTGACCTCTCAAAAGCGTTTGATTGCGTTGACCACAAAACCCTAATCTGTAAATTACACCACTACGGAATTCGTGGACAAGCTGCTGATCTTGTTCGATGGTATGTAAATGGTTTAATTGAAATAAATACTGTGAGTTTTGAGTACTCACCCCATTTAGTGTTATAAGGCGAGCTACTGACGGTGTACATTGGAGTGCTGTCCCAGTGATCCCTGTTCTGCACGGAGTCCCAGCCCGCTGCGATGATAGCGTTGTTCACGAAGTCCACGGGGGCGTACGATACGACTAGACTCTTATCTACCAGAACTATATGTATCACACCCAGAGCAGCGCCTAAGAAAAACTGAAATCGGGAAATTATTAACTCAACTGACAAACTCAAATTCAAAGCATTTATTTTAATTAAACCAGGCACACGGGCACTTTTGAATTGTCAATTGGTCGGTCAGTCAGAAAGATGAAGCTAGTTGCCCATTCTAAAGCGTAGTAGGTTCCTATGGAGGACGGGCAAGAAACTCCGCGGACACTCTTTTAAACCAAAGTACTTTTACAAAGTATTGGGATTTGTTATCTGCCAAGTAAGCTTTTCATACAAATTTAAACATTATGGTGGTATAAATCCAGTAGTTCTGCGAACAGTAGACCTCGCAAGCTTAAACTTTTTGCAACAATGAAAGTAACTACCACTAAAGTTATTTAAAAAGGGATATTTACAATGTTATTTGTTTTTAAAAACATGGTAAATATCCCGTTTTAAATAACTTTAGTAGTGAAAATAACCATGTCAATTTAAAATCCTATAATTATTATACCTATCCAACTTAAAAAAAAACCCGACTGCGACTGTAGGTTATTAAAAACCATAAAATAAGCTCAGGTAAGTAGTATGAAGTCTAAGAAAGTTTAAAACTGGCGGGTGAGATGGACTCGGTTGGCAGGGTAACAGCAGTAGGTACCACCTATTTAATGAATTCCATATTTTTATATGCACAATAGCGACATCTGGTGACCTTATTGTGTGACTAACATTAATTTAGTGAATTCAGTATTTTTTTCAAAATTCTCTATTTTTGTGATGAGAAAGTGGTCCCAGGTGCTTCATCAATCCCTACCTATCCACTTTGCCATGGCCGATTCCACTGGTAGAAACATAAAAGTGAGCAAAATACTGCATTTTGAGGACCTATTCTGCTCACGCCGAAGCTCCTCATTAGACCTTCACCAAATTTGTATGAGACCAACTTAAAGTTTACCTTTCAAATCGGATCTCAAATGCGGAGATATCCAGTAACCCCCTTTTTGGAGGAAGGAGGGGTAACCCTCCAATCAAAAATTCCCGACGGCAAAAAAAAAACTACAAAGTCGTAAAACCTGTATATCAAGTTTCGGATCGGTTGTAAAATACGACCTGTAGAGGAGTACCAACAAACTGAAAGCACAGTCGCTTCGCTCGCTCAGTCAAAAAAAGTCAAACGAAATAACTCGTTTGACTTTTTTTGACTGGCAAGTAAGCCATTAAAAGGCACTTTTGAACGTCAAATATTATAAGAATAAACATATTATGCAAAAAAAGGAGAAGTTATTTGATAATTTGCCAAACTCAAAAAAAAAAAAAAGGTCAACTACTTATTAAAGAGGAAAATCCAAAAATTGATAATTTATAGATATAATTATATATTTTTCAAATGTGCTAATTAAGCCCTTTCATTTTGATACCGAACATGGCATATTTTATTTTATATTTAGTTCATGTCTTTATGTCCTCTAGAGGGCTCCATATTCATTTAATGTGACGTTACATAGCCTTTAATCAGCAGAAAATCAATACACTTCCAACGATACCACATTTGTCAAATTATATAAGTATTTTAGAAGTAATGAGGGAACAGAGGAACATAATAGTTAAAATCATAACCCTACTTTTAACTTCGCCGTAGTCGGGTCAAAATAAATGCAAAGCGACATGGTCTATTATAAAAAAATATATAAATAGCGACGATAATAAAATTATAAAAATGACAACAAAGAGTTAATAATAAATGATTAGGTAATTAATGACCCTAATGACCTATGTAGTCAATTCAATAACTATTTTAAAGAAATTAAAAAGTTTATCCTTAGCTACAATAATAACGTGAGTAACATTTTTGACTCCAGCAAATGAACAAACAATATAAAAAATATCAACTCTTTAAATGATACTAACGCTACTGGATGCAATGAAATTCCCACGAAAATAATAAATTAACCAGTAAAAGCATAGCATCACCTCCAAGTTACATAATTAATCTGTCAGTTTGAATTGAATGTAACAAGTGAGACCGCACATGTGTTTTCTCTTTGCAACTTACACATGCTTTATTAAGAGGGCGCATAAAGCCAGCAAAAAATCAAATTTCACCAGCGCAACCCTTACCTACCCCTCTCATCAAACACGACGAAAACAAAACACAATCCATTCCCGCCGGCAGAAACTTTTCACCCGGCGTTTATCTAGCTAGGTATAGAATTCGAATTTGAATTTTCTGTAGTAAGTATACGCAAAATAATCAGATGAAACGGCTCTATATAATTTACCTAAGTATGATCGTCGTATACAAGTAGGTATATTATTCCATTTATATTACATAATTGTATGTCCGTGAATCTGTTACCGATGCTGGTGGGCTACTATTTTAAACGTTTTTATTTGCCTCTGAACATAATTGTTATCATAAACGAGTATTTATCCGATGTTTATTAGTCAGTTATAGGCATTGATTAGAAAACCGCACAAATGCGAGCGGATCATCATCAAAGTATTATACTACATACTACATTATCAGTCATGATGAAAATAAACTCAATAAACTTGCTTTTTTGACGATACGGAAGCAATTACTATCTAACTAATCGTATCACTTACTTTTTATCCTTTTTACTTTGAGGAAAACAAGCCTTTTTAGAATGATAACATCATAAAGGTCATAATTATTAAGGACGAACATGATTGAACATACACATCAATAAACTTTGACGACACGGTTGGCGCAGTGGCTGAGTGATCGACTGCTGCGCAACGTGTCGCGGGTTCGATCCCCGCACGGAACAAATATTTGTATGATCTGCAAGTAGTTGTTCCGGGTCTGGGTGTTAGTATATGTGAGTTTCTATGTTTGTAAACGCACCCACGATACAAGAAGAAATTCTTAGTGTGGGGCAAAGTTTAAAAAAAAAAAAAAAAAAACTTAGAATATTTGTTGGACCGCAGTGATCAGCAACCCTATTCGTCGAAATGGTTTTTCAATTACAATATTTAAACGAAATATGGTCATTACCCATTCCCTTTATTTTCAACGCAATTTTTCAATAGGTAAAAACTAAAAACATCTGTTTATTTTGCATATACTATACGCTAAGCTTGAATTCAGAATTTTAGATCAAATGCAAGTTTTGGAACTAGAAACTCTATGTTGACGTGACAAGGTTCAAATTCAAATGTAACCAAATTTTATTTAGGATCTTGTACAATTTGTACCTCACGACGTCTTCGTGGAAAACTGTGATACCCAAGTAAAAAAATATAATGCAAAGTCACTTAGCAACAGTGTTACCCAAGTAAAAAATAATATTGGTATAGCGGATTTATCACTGTACTGTGCAAAGATACATAGCATGTGTCACGAAAACCTTTCCTGCGCGAAGCGCGAGTAGAAACAATCCCCACCGTTTTTTTGTTCACCTTTGTGAACAAAAAAAGTAAATAAAAAGAACAAAACCCGAATTGTTTGTGTTTTTGAAAAATAATCCGGTAGTCGTGACGGCCAATGGCATAATTGCTAAAAGCCTCAACCAACACCTGAGGAGGCTCTCGTTAGGCTGTTTGATCAAGGGCTTGATCCAGAAAGGGCTTCAAGTGCTTCCGGACACGACACGTATCGTTAGGAGGTTCCTCTCTCAGGAGCATAGATAATACACGAGCCCTGACTACCGGTTGCTTGGACCCTGCTCCCGTAAAGGATATAATAATATACCAATAACCATGCTTTTCGGATTTCAACTTGATTTAGGGGATGGTCAAAAGTCGCTCGAAATGGTTCGTCTAAACGTTACCTTATAAAACGTTTGTCAACAAAAGTGGGGTAAACGAATTTCGATCTTGAGTTAATCGCAATAAGATTTAAAATTTCCAGCGCAAACTTTCAAATAAACGTGGAATTGCCTAGTTGGCTATGTTGTAAATTTTCTCCGCAAGAAAATTGACCAAAATACAGGACAATGGCGCTAGTGGTACTTTAACAGTCATAAATCTGTCAAATAAAATGTATGTCATCTTGAGTTTTCAAATATCAACATTGAATTTTATATTTTTATTTAGCCTCGGTATTTATTTAGTATATCAATTCTTAAAGCTTTTAATAATCGTTTTGGAAGTGGTTTTAGTGGTTTTTCCATGTTTTCTATTTCACATTTTCTTTTCTAGAATGTGATAAATTACGAAAATATTATTTACGCAAATAAATTATATCACAGCGCGGCCAAAAATTTGAGCACAGTCCTCTCGTCTCAACAGAGCGACGGCGACTGATTTGTGAAACAAAAATATGCTTAAAGTTCCCGCAACGTGCGACGGAAGATGACTTCTTCCACGAACTAAGAACGTCGTAAGTGCTAAAGGCTTGTAGTCGTAATAAAACCAAAACTAAAAGGAATAAAAAAAAAAGCCTACACAATTATTTTCGCCTTTTATTAATACAAATAATCATCTAATTTTTATCCTATTAATCATTACCATATTAAGTACAAATCGAAAATACGGGAAAATTAGAAGTAACTTCGTGATGTCTTTTTATCGAGAAAATTTTAATAGTTTGTGTTTCTGTTACACAAAAAGTTTTGAAATATCATGTAGTTACTCGTATTATTTTTATTTTATACCTAAGTCTTATCAACTTCCAGAAAAATAAAATTTAAGATAGGCAATTTTGCTTACTACCCCCTCTTAAATCTCCTGCGTATTTGACGAGTCTCCGTTAAGAGGGTTTATCCTAAAAGTTGGCAACGTCGCAAATAACTGTCAAATATTTACCTGTTTTGATTCTTATAACAATATTACTGAATTTAGATAAGAAATGTGGCTAACTAGTGAACTAGAATATTAATAATGAATTGCAATTATAACATTTAATTTGATTTTGTACCCATTTTAGGTGTAAAAAACGCATTTGGAAGTTTCCAAATAGTTATTTTACACCTAAAACTAAATATTCGGTGTACGATACGAAAGTAATTATTGCATTTCATAATCAATATTCTAGTTCGCCAGTTAGCCACATTTTTTATTTTCACACGGTAGTATTGCCAAATTAATCAAAACAGTGAAATATTTGACATCTATTTGCGACGTTGCCCACCTTCAGAATAAATGCTCTTAAGACCTGCGCATGATAAGGTGACACAATTTTTTTTTGTGCACACACGGTCTACAGATTGTGCCAATTTTAAAAAGTATTATTTTGCAGATACGTACCCCTACTGGCGATGCAATAATTGTTTTTCCGTCTATCCAACCTGGTGAAGGCTCAAGGAAGGAATTAAGCACTGAAATAAACAAAGAAATCAGGTATTACAGGTAAATCAAGCCACCTTCACCGCCATACTATCCTCTCAAAACTTATTCTCCTTCTAATGAATTTTTTGAATAAATTAGCCTCAAAAAATGTGCTTCTAATGACGTACGCTTCTTTTTTAATGTTCCTCTTTTTAACTTTCTGGTGTTTTTTTTGGTTGTCAGAGTTGGTCGCAGTATCTAAGCTAGGGCACCCCGACCAAATGAGTAAGGTTAGGTTAAAACTGTCAAAACGCGCGCAAGCCGAGCGAGTGTAGCGAGCGATGCAGCGGCAGCGGTCGGCATGCGGTACATCCAAGTTGGGCGCAGTTAATTGACTATTTAGTATTTAAGGATTACAAAATGGAAATTATTTGAGGCTCACAAAAAAAGGCTCATTCTTCTTCGTGTCGCTGGCACGACAGTTATTCAAAGGACAATGACCAAATTAGTATGAAGACTGGTGCGTTTTGTTTTATTGGCGGCAGTCGATCGAATAAGAAAAAAACGGTGCAGAATAATATTATGAATAAATTATTGTTGAGTCTAAAGAATACTCAGTCCGGACTGAGTTATATCAGTTTAAAGATCAACTACTATTTTCATATATTATGGAATAATTCTTAATACAAAGCATATTTTTGACCTTCCCAAGCAACATTCACTATTTAGTTACTACTTATATCTTCAAATACATGTCTATTCAAATATTTTATTTATTTATGGATTGGTTAGAAACAATAAAACTTTTCAAAGGTGAGCTTTTTATTAAAAAAAAGAATATATTATTACATTTGGACATCATCATCGCTAGTTTCATCATCAGCCTCATTTTTCGACGCTATATTTTAGTGTGTTACTTAATTTTTCAATTTGGAGTTTGACATTTGCACCTGTCAAGTCTACAAGATTAAAAAACAGACTTTAAACAAAATATAGGTGCAATAAACCGGCTCGTGCACAGGTGACAATTAATTGGCAGTGCCGCCCGATGTTGGTGTTAGTCAAACCGCACAGAAAGGACAGCAGCGCGTCGGTTTGAAGTTAAAATGATTATTTAGGTATAACACATAACGATAAAACTAACTCAATCTAGCTAGCTTTTCCCCAACAATGTTGGGGTCAGCTTCCAACCGGATGCAGCTAATTACCAGTATTTTACATGGAGCGACTGTCTATCTGACCTCCACCACCCAGTAACTGTCATTTATTCAAACTAGGCTGAGAATCAACACTTTTCGAACGTCAAAATTACATAAGACAGTCCCCCAAAACGACTGGTTGTCGAGACTTTCGGGCTTCTAACGACCTGTAACGACTGTCAAAGATCCACGAATGACAGCCGGGACCAACGGCTTTACGTGCATTACGAGGCACCGAGGAATCTTGGTATGTAAGTTAGCCACGAGCTCCTTCAACGATTAAACCTTCTTCAAGTGCTAATTATTTAATTAATTTCAATAGTTTTTCTTTTCTTCTTAACCGGTCGAGCCCCGCCATTTCCATTTGGTAATGCAAACACGACCCCCTTAGAGCCCCGCCATCGCCATTTGGCGATGCCGTGTACACGCGGCTTTAATCTCTATTTCTATTATTATAAAGTGCTAATCTGGACTGTGGATTATTTCTCTATGGGCCTGACGGATATTCTCGTCGACTAAATCATTGGCAGACAAAAATATTCATGGACAAAATTGCAAAAAAATGTTGAAATTGACAGTTCACGAAGGTCAGACGCGAGTCTAACTACGCTGGTCATGAGTGCTCGGTCGCATGTATTTCGTTATTTTAAATGGTTTTCTTGTGTAAATCGACGGGAAGTGATATTAATTGCATTACTAAGTAGTTTTTACATCGTGGTGAATAATATTAACACTAAATAACATCGTTTGATACCTATTTTGGGCAACCAAAAACATGTGAGCAAAAGTGTCTGTGGAAAAAGTGATTGTGGTGTTGTTTTGTGTTTTGTGAGTGATTTGTGTCTGTAATCGCTGGTAAGTGCTTATTTTCTTTCATATAAATAGTTCAAATATCGTTATAAACGATAAATGAACTAAAATATAAACATCGTAAATTTAAAAACACGAAAATAGTTTTACGTAAACAGACGGTTAGTACCTATTCAAAAGTCGTAATTTTTCGTGTTTTTATTTACTGTGTTTATCTGTAAAAAATGCTCTCTTTATATAACTTATCTATTCATAATGTACCCTGCAAAATTTCGTGTAAATTGGAACAGTAGTTTTATCACAAATCGTCTTATCACTAAACGGCGCAGCCGTCGATTACAATGCGTATTTATGAATTCAAAGGGTTCCACTCGACATTTCTAAGTATTACAAAGAATCATTTGTCTAAACACGAACCCAAATCAACTAGCGATAACACCGGAGGCGAAACAAAAAACCCCGAGTGTTTTGTTTATTTAAGTGCGGTCGTAAATCTGTCACCGCGGGGGGTCGTTCGGTACTCAACGGGTATATGGCACGCGCAGCGGGGAGGGGCTCTAGCGGTTAAAGCATCTTAACTCTTAGTTCAGCCTGAGTTTGACCCTATAAAATATTTCATTTGTTATATTATTCTGCATCACTTTTTCATATTCGATCGACGGCCGTGAAAATAGTACCAATTTTACGCAATGGCCTTTGTTGCACAAAACTTCGTCACTTCCCGTTCACCGATAACGCCGTCACAACACAGCACAGCACGGCAGCGCAGAGGTCACTTTGGCTGCATGTTTTGAGGCACATAGAACAGGATAGGATGTGGAGTATAGTTTTTGACAGATCCACATCTAAACCCTGTTGCCGTTCTGTCGAGGTAGCTCCACTTGACGAGGTTCGACTTACACCTTCCCTCTTGGTTTCGGAGACGGTTCAGGGTCTTCTAAATGAACCACGGAAGGTTACAACCTGCTGGAAGATGCTCTTTGGTGATAGATAGTGAGTGGGTGTGTGGGGGAAAAGTATCCTGCCACAGCTAGCAACAGGCGTCGACCGGGTTACCGAGAGACGCTGTCGATTTTAATCAACTGTGAGGCACATTTATTATATTAGAGTGATGTACACTTATACTTTAGGGACATCAAAATGGAAATTATTTGAGGTACGATTAATTACATGCCATTAATAAAGAGGCAGAAGGATTACCAAAGGGTGGCTTGACTACACAGATGGGCAGGTCGCCGGCGTTGAGTCGGACCAACTCCTCAGCGATCACCTTCGTGAACGTGTACGTGTTCGGCCAGTCTTTGATCAAACTGCGAAATTAAAAACATCTCAGGGTCAGCGCAGATCGACGCAGTGGTGGCGAGGAGCTGCCGGAAGGTGAAGTGAGCTGTCATTCCACCTGATGCTAGGGATTGATACTATTGACAGCTTACTTCGAGCTCACTTCAACTAAGTTTTCCCGGTGAGATTAGTACAGAATAGATCGGCAGGTGGTTCGTTTAATGTTTCTACTCACGCAGGTGTTATACTAGTGAGCCGCTCCTTGTCAATGCTTTCCACCATATCTAGGAAGACGTCAGGAGGTATTGGGCATGGGTAGAATTGTTCCTTGATGTCAGTGTCTATTCTGTTGTAGGTGGCGTGCGCGAAGGCCGTGGATATGTGGTTGAAGAGTCTGAGGACAAGTTTATATTCGTTAGGATAATAGTTTGTCTTATCAAGGGGTATCGTGTTCTGGGCACGCCACAATTGCGGCGGTAAGTCCCCTCTTTGAGGAGTGGCTAGAAAGGCGCCACGGCGTCCTCACCTTCCGCCTGACGCAGGTCCTCACCGGACACGGTTGCTTCGGGAGGTTCCTGTTCAGGATCAAGCGGGAGGAAACGCCCGGGTGTCACCATTGTGTGGATCGCCCGGAGGACACGGTGGAGCATACGGTGGAGATCTGCCCGGCTTGGGCGGAGCACCGCCGTGTCCTCACGGAGGCGATCGGCGGCGGCGATCTCTCGCGTCCGGCTCTGGTTCAGGCCATGGTCCGGAGCGAGAGTGCATGGGAGGCCGTCACCTCCTTCTGCGAAGCAGTTATGCTTGCGAAGGAGGAGGCGGAGCGCGCGAGGGAGATTGAAGCTGCACGCCCTCGCGCCCCTAGTCGCCGCAGGAGACGCCCCGGGCGTCGGGAGTCACAAGCTGACTTCCGGCCACCGTAGGCGCGGGCCTGCGGACGGTGAGCGATGGGCAGCTCGCCGTCCGATAAGGACCAGGCCCGGGTCGACGGCGCGTCGTGTTCCACGCGCGCCTCAAAGGGATGTCAGCAACAACTGACGGGGTCCGGAAGGACCAATGCCTGCTGGGGTTGCGGGTTTGTCTGAGAGGGATATCGCGGCCCCAGCACATAGGCAACGGAAGGAACACGGGTGGGTTTTAGTCAGTAAAAGTCTGACACTCCCTCTCGCTCTGCCCAGAGCGGGAGGAGTCATTTGATGATTTCCCACCCAAAAAAAAAAAAAAAAAAAGGGGTATCGTGTTACACTCACTGCGTTATGCAGGTCAGATACAATACAAATACAAATATTTATTGTCGTTAACAAGCTTTGTATTACATAGCTAGTGATAGAAGTGTCCTTTTATGCAAATAAATGCATGTATTAGGACACTCCACTCTTCCGCGACTGTACATTGAACTTCGAGGTTTAAAATACCGATGTACTAATACTCATGGACATATTTAGAGGTACGCAAAAAAAAGTGTGAATAAGACAAAATAACATGGATGTTTGTGATAATTTAGTTTATTAATTTGGATTCTGTTTATTATTCGTTAATTTAAAATTGCAAACGTCAATTAACAAATGACAAAAGTTAACCAATTCAAGAAAAATGAAGGAACAATTTTACGGGTTTTTTTTTTTGTACTTAACAATTTATTTAAATTTTTCATAAATACTTAGGAAAGGCTATAACGTGGGCTATTATCAGTATTTAGTGTTGCCCCCTCTAGCTCTTCGAACTGCTTCCAGTCTCCTTGACATACTCCTAATCAAGTTATCGATAAAATCTTGAGAGATTGCATTCTATTCTTCCTATAATGCGTTTTTAAGATCACTCAAATTACTGGGGGCAGGATTTCTTTTTTAATTTGTCTTCCAAACTTATCCCGTACATGCTCTATGGGGTTTAAGTCGGGTGAACGCGCTGGACACCCCACACCACAGTTTTCCGTTTACGTCCCTGTCCTGCGATTCTTGTATACGGTCGGGTCTGCCGATACCTCTTGACAACTCGGTGTACCACAGATTTTGATACTCGTAATTTTTGGGCCACATGTTTGTAGGTGTGCCCTGTTTCAATTAAAGTAACAGCCCTAGCAACTTGAGTGGCGTTTAGATCTGGCATTCTCAGTTTATTTGAAGTAACAATTCACACTTAACACGATAAACAAGGCAGTCAAGGCAATTTTTTTAACAAAACCTAAATTTAAACTCAAATTCAAAAGTTGGCAAATTTTTTCGCAGTAAGAAAGAATGCAATATTACGCAATAACTACATAAAAACAAATGAAATTCGAAAAAAGAACATTCCAAAAATAACTCCTTTTTAAAGCATTTATTAATGTTTTCGGCCAGTACGCACGTTCATTACAACAGGAGAATTTAAACTCTTTTTGCGTTCCTCTAAATTTGTCCATGAGTGTATATTCATAAAGTTTAAATTCAGTTCTAGAGCACACTGCACAGTTGTAGAGCCAACTAGCGAAATGATCTAGTGGTGTCACGACTGGAAGATTATGTACTTCAACCTAACTCCAGTAAAAGATTTTAATCTTGAACAACAAATAAAACATTCTAAAAATGCAATTGAAATTAACTTGCGTGCTAATGCTATCTAGTACCTGAAACTCAATAAAACTCAATATTATACATGACATACAGCTTCAAAAAATTGTTTACACCTAATCCAATAATAAGAGAAAATATCAAACCCTAAGTCAGTGGACGACTAAACTTATTGCTCAGTTAACTCTATTGATTACGAGTTAGATAACAACGTAACATAACATCGCGCCTTTATTTCCCCGAAGGGTTAGGTGAAGGTGTACCTACTACCCATAGTACACCCATAAAAAACTATGTTGCATTCTGGCTACTGCACACTAGAACAAAAATCTTAAAATCTCTATCGAAGAAAGCTTGCATCCTATGGAATTTAATGAGCCAATAATCTAGTGCTGGCCATGGTATAATAATATACTTCGCCAGGTATAGCATTCCGAGACACAGTGGTCACATGGGTGACACAAGTCTACGTCATCACATATATTTGAATTATGTTTTGTGTTGCGTAATGTAAATTATTTTGAATACTATTATATACATTCTTTTTTTTTGTTCTTCTAACTAAACAGACAGCTGTTGTGCTGGGGAGTTTGTTGGGCCACTTCTTCTTCCCAGTTAATGCACTAGGAAGTCGTGAAGGGTGGGCGTTTTGGGGCACTGTCTTATGTAATTTTGACGTTCGAAAAGTGCTGATTCTCAGCCTAGTTTGAATAAATGACTTTTGAATCTGTTTTACCAGAAGTTTGTAATAATAACTCCCCAACCACCTTTATTACCTGTGCGAATCCGATAAAACAATGAGGTTTTAATTAACAATTACGTTAGTTTATGTTTTATGTTACATTTAATTGTTTCGTTTGATTAGACACACAAAACGACAAATTTAAATGCTTTGTACATATTTTTTAACAGAATGGTGGCTGAAAATCTTTCCTTAATCGTGTTTTGTTGCAGTAAAGTGGCAACTGGATAGTGACGTAAGCATGTGTTAGTTCCGGAATGCCAGACCTTGTTTTATTAGACCATGCTGCTGACCAAATAAAATAGCAACGGATTATATCAGAAAAAGTAAGAAAATCGGTTGCAAATTTAAGATCGTCTGTTCGTCGGTCGTCTCTTAACAGCCGTAAATCTTCTCAGAACTGAAAAATATCACTATCAATGAAAGCTTGCATCGTAATACAATAAACTTTTTTTTTGTAATTCGTTGAATTTTTCACAATTTCATCACACGTTTCCACGAAACTGCGGCGCGGGCTCAAACTGCGCCTTCAATGTTTTAATTATAGTTCCGGGTATAGTATTTATTTTTCGACGATTAAAATTAGAAAAGTTTTACACACGTCCGCTCTCAAACAGGGCACATGGCTACATGCCAAAAAAAAAAGTATTCGACACCATACTCAATCCTAGACCCCGCACAACGCCAACAAAGGCGCTTGTGTTAGATTTTAAGTACATGCTCATGAAAGATCCGACAAATTATATTAAAAAGAATGTCGAAACCTAACAATATTTTTTAAAGCAATTTACTATTCTAAAAAGTAAGTTTTATTAAATTGTATTTAAAAAGATATTTAGAGACATTTTTATTGACATAAATAGATAGAAAACTTTTTCTTTTGTATTTTATCAAACTAACTGCTTTCATATCTTGTCACTGCATTATTTTTGTAAGATCAGCGGGGCATGTAGGATTGTAAGATCAGCGGGGCATGTAGGATTGTAAGATCAGCGGGGCATGTAGGATTGTAAGATCAGCGGGGCATGTAGGATTGTAAGATCAGCGGGGCATGTAGGATTGTAAGATCAGCGGGGCATGTAGGATTGTAAGATCAGCGGGGCATGTAGGATTGTAAGATCAGCGGGGCATGTAGGATTGTAAGATCAGCGGGGCATGTAGGATTGTAAGATCAGCGGGGCATGTAGGATTGTAAGATCAGCGGGGCATGTAGGATTGTAAGATCAGCGGGGCATGTAGGATTGTAAGATCAGCGGGGCATGTAGGATTGTAAGATCAGCGGGGCATGTAGGATGCATCACTTTATTTTGTTTCATGTTCTGATGTTATGGCAAGCAAGGGAAGAGAAAAAAAAATCGACTACACCGGCATCATAGTTTTTTTTTATAGTTAGCATAGATATTTCTATGGTTAGGAGGAACACGCTCCAAGGTTTTGATTAATGTTTTTAAGGGATTTTAATGTATTGGGAGATACTCGGTCTAGGCTGAGACCAACTTTGTTAATGGGGCATAACCTTCGCAAAGTATGTTTATTTGACACAATTGGTTTCTACTGATGATTGAGGATCAACAGTTCAGTCAATATGGACAGAATTTTCGAGATTTTTACCTTTAGATTGAGTTCATGAGTTACCTAGGTGCAATCGATCTTTTGCAGTTCTGAATTTCCCCTTCCTCTGAATTTACGAAGTTTAAGCTATTGTTGTTAGAGGTTTTAAGACATCTAACCCCTTCTGGGCTGATCTGAATTGTCTTGTCATTTTATTTGCTATTCCATAGCTAAAACCAAAACCAAAACCAGCCAAAACTGTGTTGTACGTTTTTCAGCAGTTTTTGTGCAATGAGGTTTAAGCATGATGTAACGATAGCGTGACTTTGTGAGTGCACAATGGCACATATTAAGCCGCGTCCCCACTAGGGCCGCGCGGCCGAGGCTCGTGAGTTTGTAAACGTACACACTCACGAGGCTCGGCCGCGCGGCTCGGCATCACGGGCCGCGCGGCCCTAGTGGGGACGCGGCTTAAACGTACACACTCACGAGGCTCAGCCGCGCGGCTTGGCCTCACGGGCCGCGCGGCCCTAGTGGGGACGCGGCTTTAATATTTATTTTAGCTGACACTTATCGTGGTGTCAAATTGTCGCAATTCGTTCATCCTGCCTTTGACTTTTCGCCTGCAAGAGACATACCTCACATAGTTAATTTTATTTCTGGTGTTAGGTAATTATTCTTGTAAGTATATACGAGTATATGTAGGTTGACCCAATGTTTGTCTCAAATAGATAAAATTGGACACTACGTTAGCCCTATTTTATCCAATAGAGGCGTAGCTGATGTAGAGATTTTACTTCGTATGGGTTTGGAATAAAACCTTAGTGTATTCAAATTGTTGGCAGTTTAACGAGAAAACATTAAATTTAAATAATAATAATAAAATAATAAACGAGAAAACATTAAATTTGTAATTAGAATAGGAAAAGAAAACAAAACTCCTCCGAAACGGCTTGACCGATTCTTATGAAATTTTGTGTGTATATTCAGTAGGTCTGAGAATAGAACGTAACAAAAACTATTTTTCATACCTCTAAGTGATAAGGGTGGTCCACCCCAATTTTTCTTTTTAAATTTGGTCATTTTTTTTATTTTTTATGATTCGGTTTAAAAAATACATACAATCCTTAGGTAGGGTAGGTAGGTAGGTAGGTAGATATCAATAAATATTCTTTATTTGTAAACATAGGCTACAACAGTCTGTGTGCGAGATGTTACGATTGTTATAATATAGTTTCTCCATGTTTTGCCATTTGGCGTACTCGTACAAATATACATTTATGGGAGGCTTTCGCCAATTAAGTAAATTAATATAAAATAAAATAATTAGTAGTATCAATGTCTATTTTTTTAATGTAATTTAATAAAATGTAATAGGTAATGTCAGGTAATTAATGAAAATATTTAACGAAATGTAATAATGTCCTTTAATATAATGTCAATAAGTTAGATAAGAAAAAATAAAATTGGCATTGTCCACAGAATTACTACTTAATAATAAAGTCATCCTGCTTAGATAGTCTTAGTAAGAGTAGGTATACAAATATTATTATGTCAAAGAACTGTCATCAAAATAGTCACTGAGACAGTAGTATTTACGCTTGAAATTTACTAAATTTAAACTTTTTATTGAGCAAGGTAACTTATTAAATATGCCATAACTTATTAATTATATTTGTATATGAAATGAAGGAATGAAAGAACGAAAATAGTAGAGAGAAACAGACAACAAGCGGAGTGCACGTTACATCTCTATTGTTTTAATGAAAAGAAAAGAAAAATCGAAAAAATAGAGAAATGTCTTTTCTATGACCTTCAAACGCGGGGCGCGCGGCCGACCGATAAACGTAAGGTTGAAGATTAAAAATACAGGATTTTACCAGGATGCTTTAAAAACCCAAGAAGCTACTTAAAAACTATCCAGGATACCGCAGGACATCCCAAAAAGCAGGACATGTCCTGGGAAAACAGGACGGTTGGCAACCCTACTACAGTACCCTACTATTATGGCAGCATAGAATTAGTATGTACTATCATGGCAGCATGGAATATATATGTAATATACATGGATGGAAGATCTTAGACTGACCTTAGACGTGAATATGACCTTTAATCAGCACAATAATATCTGTGGCAAGGTCTTCCAATCACTTGGTTTTGTAATGACCGTCTCATTCGCAAATAGGTTTAAAGACAGGAATGTTAAATATATATATAAATAAAAATAAATGGAATATACATGGAACATACATGGAATATACATGGATTATACATACATGGAATATACAAGGGATATTAATGGAATATACATGTAATATACATGGAGTTAGTATGAACTATCCTATACTATTAAATAAGGATTCTCTATTTTCACCCAAACAGAGCTCGGTCGACCAGGTACTTCAACATTAATGATGTAACTAATATTTTTGTAACAATGCAATTTATAAGAGTCTCCATAGAGTTACCTGCCCTTTCTTCTCCATAGGTACTTATATGCTTTGGAATTGGCAACTAGTTTCATATTTCTGACTGACCGACTCTTTGACAATTCAAAAGTGCTTGTAAAAATTCAAAAGTGGTTTAAAATATATATTTGTTACCTCGTAGTGCAATTGTTTTCTGAAATGTATTGAAAAAACAAGATGGTGGCGTTAGTTCCACATTGGCCACACGCCAAAAAATCCTTGTATAGCTATACCTAAGTGTTTTGTACTCACTTAAGGTTGGTGCACTGCTTGCCAAGTGCGAGCATCTCTCTGGTCCCTCGCACGTTGATGAGGCCCGCGACGTGGAGCGGCTCGTCGAAGTTCACCGTCGCCGCCATGTGGATTATTATGCTTACCTGGAGTTAAATCAAGAGATATGAGTGTAATTACATAATACAACATAACATCACGCCTGTGTTTCCCGAAGGATTAGGCAGAGGTATACCTATAATACACCTACATTTCGCAAGTTATGATTAAGTCCTATGTGTCCCGAGCCTATTGTCCTCAAACGGGTACAAATCCAGATTCTGTGCTGCTACTGACAAATTCCAGATGGGAAAACCCGATAACGCTTTGCCCGACCCGACAATCGAACCCAGAATCTCATGCTCTTGCGTAGTAGACGATTTGAGATGTAAAACCAGTTAGGTACCTCATTTGTGATGTTGTTCCAGTCTTTATCACTGAGGCCAACCCTAATGTCAGACACGTCTCCTTCCACGGCCACGATGCTGTCAGCAAAGTTAGGTTTCTTCCTACGTAGAGTGTCGTATAACTGGAAGAAAGGTTAAATTATTGACGTGAAAATGTATGTTCAATATTTCTGATCTGATGTAAAATTTCAATCGCTAATAATTACGAGACTTTTAATGCTAGAGTAACGGTTGAGCACGCAAAAGATAGATAGGTTATATTTATAACGCAGGACGCAGTTGCTGCCCTCAGCTCATTAGTTATCGAACATCTCGATACAGGAAGGAAATGCCTAACGCTATTTCTAGATCTAAAAAACCTGACTTGACGCTGTTTCTGTTCCAACCCTTATGACCAAGTTGGAAAAAGTCGAAATAATAGGAGACCCTCTAATTTTTTTTCAAAGATTACCTATCAAATAGAAAGCAGAGGGTTAAGATAGGGGCATATGTTAGTGATGATGCGGACGTGCCATTCGGCATACCACAAGTATGCGTTTTAGGCCCTACATCTCTGCAACTTATAAGTCAATAACGCAAAAATCTTCTAAATAAAAAAAAACAAAAGTCATATATTCAAAGTAGGCTGGAAAGAAGAAGTGGCGCAACAAACTTCCCAGCAGCACTGCTGTCTGTTCAGTTAGAAAAAAAACTTGATTCTAAATACTATGCAAAATAATCAGGCGGCTGTCGTGACCGCGTATTATGGCTACGTAGATTCCATATTACGTTATGGAGTAATTTTCTGGGCAAATTCCTGTAAAGAAACTTGACATTTTTAATCAATTAATTTTTAATTAAAAAAATTAATCAATCTTAAATCAACAGAAAGTTGCAAACCGCATTTTACCATCTTAAAAATACTAACGTTACCTTGTGTTTACATATAAGAGACTGGTTTGTTCGTAAAGAAAAACGGTGATTTATTTCAAAAGCTTCAGAACAAAGCTATCGATCCATAAGACCAACATATCGACATGAATTATGCCTAAGAAGTTCAAAAACCGCTCTTATGCACAAGAGCATACTTTGCATGGCTCAATTTCTTTTTTATAAGCTACCAAATGACATAAAAGATTTAAACTTGACACAATTTAAACGTAAACTAAATATTTTTTAATAGACAAGTGCTACTCGTACTCCATTGACGAATTCCTAGTTGACAAAATTTCAGAAATGGTCAATATTTCTACCGACTTCAAAAAAAGGAAGGTTATTAGTATTTATGTTTTAATGTAATATTCATAAAAATATGTCCATTAATTTTTACAATATATTAAATCTTGAATTTTAATTTCTATAGATATAATTTAATTCTATGTATATGTTGCATGTAATGTATAACTTTACATTTCTGTTTACTGATGAGGAAATTAATTATTTATTTAATGGGTACAAACAATTTATAACTAATTAATTAATAAAAGTAGCAAAATTATATACTAACTTAACTAAAACTATTTACAAACTAAAATATAGCATCGAAGAATTCATCCGCATCGCTGTCGACTGGTAATGTACCCAAGAGGCTGGCCGCATTGCCACGTTGTATGGCAATGCTTAGCCTCTGCCCAAGGTAAAAACCAGCCCTTGGGTCACGGGAAGTGTCAAATAGCCGTTTGGAGATTTCTTTAAAGAGGCCGTGAGCACTCGGACCCCACGGCCCGAGAATTTCAACCCCAAACGGCTCGAAAATATAATTACCAACAGTTATTATACTTACGCCGCTTGAGGTTTTCTGCAGCCGCAGCGGCAGCACCAGCACAGCACGCTGAGCCAGGAAGATGGGATGGCGCAAGAGTGTCGACACAGGTTGCATCCCACACTAAAGGCCTACCCACCTTCCATGGAAATAAAGACATGCCGTCCGGTCTCTTGCCATCGTCGCGTGCCAAGCCATTGGGTTCTAATACAGCTGGAACGCCGGCGGTGACAAGAGCTCGTCGGATGATGTCGTTAATGTTCGCGTGCCGCGCTAAGCGACCCGCACTTCGGCTGCAAGACAGGCCGTGATGTCCGAGACTATTGACAACTTCGCCACAGTGACAGCGATGAGGAGAACAGCATGGAGCTCCTAGTCGTAGGGAAGCAGCGAGGCGGAATGTAGTGTCGTCGAACAAGGTACCTATGTTTGACGACGGTAGTGCATGAAGCCACAGACCCGATTCCCACTTACCCACAGCCAGCAGGCGTGCACGCTCCGCAGGGGTAGCAGACGTGTTAAGTAAATTGTTCTGTACTACTCTGCAGAGCGGCTCATCCCACCGTCTTTGGGAAGATGGATAATCGGGTAGAGCTGAGTTCGGGCAAGCGAGTTTCCAGGCATCCGTAGCCTCGGTGAAGCACGGAAAATCAAAATTAATCAGTGTGGAGGCTAGAATTTTCCTGATTAATTTCTCAGTGCCGTGGACAGAGGATATAAAAGCCGGTAAACTAATACTAGAAATTTTGCGGAATGTATAACTTAATCTCTAATATTGTAATTTAACAATGCATGCCTTGTAGATGATTGGTAGATTTTTGAGCTACTATAAAATATTTTTAAGACCCTGTTGTATCACCAAAAATCGCATTAATAAAAACTTTGAACTTTGAAAAATATCACAATCAATGAAAGCTTGCATGGAATGCAATAAACATATTTTTTTGTAGTTCTTTGTCAATATTAAATTAACATAGTTAAAGAATTTGGTACTATTTCACCACATGTTTTCAAGAGACTCTGCGGCGCAGGCTCGAACTGCGCCTAACTCTTTTTTTATTAATGTTTTGTTAGAAAGAAACAGGTTCTTAATTATCAATTACAATCTAGCCTTTATGACTTATAAGCAAGTTTAATCTTACTTAATTTTTTACGTGGTAATTAGCATGCCTAATACTTTTTGTCAGGTTAGGTACTGCTCACGAATTGTGCACAACGGTTAATGATTGAAATACTATTTTGAATTCATGCAAGCCTAGTCCTTTTTGTGCCAAGTTTCAAGGATTATGATTTTTCATACAAACGAAATCCCACCCTTTTCACCCCCTTAAAGGTGGAATTTTCCCCTTCTAGTGCTCCCCAACATTACAAAAGTGTAAAATTTCACGTTCCTAGTCCCAGTAGTTTCGCCTTGCGTCGATATATGTCAGTCAGTGTGTTTCTCCTTATATAGATAGATAACTAGGTGCTTTTCTTAAGTGCTGGCACCGGCCTCAAAAAAAATTGTAGGCCCCTAATTTGTTTCGTACCTACTTTTGATTTCGTTTTGTTGGTTAATTTCGTGTAGATATAAAAATATAATTTCATAATTTTGAGTTAATTTCTTTCAAAGTCGGTTTAATTTTTTAAATTACTTTTTATTTCGTAATTTTTAGTTATAAGTAAAAACTGGAGTATTTGTTTGTAATAAGTAGTTTATATATTTTTTGTAAGGTTACAGACGATTCAAGAGAAGCAGCTACTTATGGCAAAACGTAAACATTTTGGCAAAAGGTCAAGCTTATGTTGCTTTGAGTAGGATTTAATTCGCTTGATGGCCTTGCTATAGATGAGTTAGATCCCAACAAAATTTTGAAACAACCAAATTTTTTTGCGATTATAAACTTACATTTGCAGTTGGAGAATTGACCGTGACGTATATCAATGTATGGGAGAACATGTTTCGCAACTACTAAGTTAAGTTCGTATTGGGATAAATTACTACGGAACCCTTCATTGCGTGGCTGACACGCACTTAGCCGGTTTTTTTTTTCTAACACGCGATAGAATTTGACCATGGTTTTGAGACTTTTCCCTATAACACCATACCCGTAGCTCATATCAATAAGCCAGGCCGTCGCACTTACACGTATTAGTCCATATCTTAAAAACGACTGAACCGATTTTGATGAAACTTGCACTGTACCCTAAGTCGGAGTAAATGTAAGCCAATAAAATAACAATGGTTACAATCCAATTAATAGTTTCGGAGATATGCGTGGACAAACATACATACAAACAAACACCTATAAAAATTTGTATATTTGTTTGGCAAGCCCTACCAGATATTCTTAAGTGAATATCTTGCAGATCCAATAATAATTTATTACATACATACATGTCGAATTGATAACTTTCCTTTTTTTGAAGTCGGTAAACATGGGTTTTGTAGGGCTGAATTTGAGATAGCTACAATGCTTTGATTTTTCATAAAAAAAACGTAAACTTCACCGCGCTGATTCTCAGACAATAATCAACAAATTACAACAGATTTTTTGTATATTTTAGTAGTAAATGTGTTCTAGTCTAATTTGTTCTTGTTTGTAAAAATAAAATGGAAAAACGATATAATTTCGCTAATACAATACATTTATGTGGCTCCTCAATCCTGACGGTCTATAGAAAATATAGTACGAGTACGTAGCTACTAAAGCAGTTGATCAAGTCGGATAACAATAGCACCAAACTGCTAAAGACTATAGAATCTCTTAAAAATCTTGATGCAAAAAAACTGCTGACGTTTGGGGACTATCAGTACATACCATGTCTTCAATAATTGATGTTATTTCACCCTTTTTATTACCAATCGTTTTTAACTCTTGTATTGCATCTGGTGTATTTCCTGATTTAATGAAACTTAGCAAAGTGATTCCACTGTTCAAATCTGGCAGCACAACTGATCCCACAAATTTTCGGCCTATTTCGATATTACCTACATTGAGCAAAATCTATGAAAAAATAATTTTAAAACATTTGTTAGGACATTTCAATGCACATAATTTACTTCATCTGAAACAGTTTGGTTTTACAAAGGGTCGTTCAACTATAGACGCGGGCGTGGAATTACTGAAGAGCATACTCGAGGCCTGGGAGGAGTCGCAAGATGCTCTTGGCATTTTCTGCGACTTGTCCAAGACTTTCGATTGCGTACATACACTCATCAGGAAACTGTACCAATATGGTATGAGGGACAAGGCTCTTGACCTTCTGACTTCTGATTAATACTATCTTTGTTCTACAGAAAAGGGCTGTTTGAGCCATTTACAACCTAGGTCCAAGAGATTCCCTTCGAGAGAAATTCAGAGAAATAAATATTCTGACTGTAGCCTCACAATATATATTTGAAAACCTATTGTATGTACACAAAAATATAACAAATTTTAAGAAAATTTCCTATATACATAGGTTAAATACCAGAAATACAACCTTGCTGTACATCGCTCACGTCCTCAGAGTAGGCAACTCGTTCATGGGTAAATGTATACGCTTTTACAACAAACTTCCCTTTGACGTTCGAAAATTACCCATTAAACGATTTAAAAGCTGTTTTAAAACCAAACTTTGTAAAAAAGAGTAATATAAAATGTCTGATTATTTAGAAGATAAATAAGCTTGGGATTGAGCTGCTCGCTCTGCTAAGCCTTGTGATAAAACCATAAAACGACATTTTAATTATTCATCAAAATAAACCAGTTTTATATACACATTGACATTGTTGAAATTTATATACAAAATTACACGATGGTACTTTGTAAAGTATTATATTATTTTAATTATTGTGAATGTGAGAACTATGTGGATATTTCTTTATTTATTTTTTCTCTTTCATTTTTTTTTTTGTTTCTCAGTTAGTTTTAATGATGGTTTGGCAGTTTGAGTAGTTGATGTGGCCTACCTAAATATCCTTTCTTTGGTATTGTTCGTCGAGTTGAGCTCCTTAAGTTCTTAGTTGAGCTCCACGATTGCTGACAAATGCTTGCACTGAGTGGACAGGTCCACTTAAATCTGTGTGGTTCTTTCCTCAAGAGACCATTTCAGACACTAATCTCCATGGTCCTCACATGGCTTGACCAAGATTATGTCTGGACTTTAAAAGAGACTGCGACCTCTGAGATAGTTTAGGCCTTTCTTCTCAGAGTAGTCAGATAGGAAACGCCGACCTCATTTAGCTTATTTTTCAATATTTTTTTATATGATGTAAAAGTGATAGTAGGTAGGTAGTGATCCGATAACATATTTACAGAATAAACAATTTCATTTCATTTAATTTCCAATATTTAGTATTAATACTAAATGTTGACGTAATCCAAAATCCTGTACATTCAGTATTTCAAAAGGTTTTAATAAAATAAACATTCCATAACAATTTAGTGTGGTACGAGAGCCCAAGACCAAACCCATATCTCATTTTTTTACGCCCAAATCCATATAAAATCGTTAGTATAGATGATTCTCAACCCGACTCGGTGGAAAGTACCGATCAGAAACGTTCCAGTTTTACGGGAGCCCATTTCTGCTATGTAAAAAAATAGGCATACGGTTTCATCACAATATGTCTGATATTAAAAGTATACATAGGTTTCGTAATTTTGTTACGAAAAAGTTCGTTTTCAGATATTTTGCGTGTCACATGTGGACAGAGCGCATTTTCAAAAATGTCAAAAATATGTTTGTACAGGCTATGCATAAGTACGGGCTACTAAATCCTACCAAATTTTCAAAAATATCCATCGGCTAGTTTTCGAGTTCTAAGGTGGCTCCTCAATAAAGAGGTCTGAATTGAGGTGCCGTCTTAAACGTCCTGTAACTTTTAAGGGTTTTACTAATTCCTAGTTCTAGTAGTACCCGCGTTTAAATATGAGACATGGCTCCTCAATCCATACGAACACTAGTTCTTGTCTTTTCTTTTTGACGTGCGCTTTCCAGCGCAGTTTCACGTTAAGCTATAATATGTCAAGATATTTGCTTACCATTTATGAAGATATGGTGGTAATCACAATTCTTGTTGGTGAAATCATTGTGAAGTGACTTTGATTCATTTAATTTAATTTTACTTTTTTGTGCCCAGCCATGAACTTTATTTACAGCGATTTGCACCTTTTTTACTGCTTCCTTGTGACAAGAAAAACTCAAGTTTCCCTGATAAAGATCTATGTATAGGGAAATTCTCTTTTTTTGCAATCTTCTTTTCGTGTGGTTAGTGACTAATCTGGTGTCAGAGTTTTAAAGCCGCCAATGGGCCTCTGATTTGGCTTCACATGCCGTCGATATATTTATCTCTCAGGCATGCCCATTTCCTCACGATGTTGTCCTTCACCGCTTTTGAAGCAAGTGATAATTAATTACACAAAACACTCATGAATCCGAAAACTCAGAGGTGCGTGCCTTGGATTCGAACTTGAGACCTATGACTTGACAGTCTGTCGGTCTGACGTTTTTTGCAATTTTTGTCTTTCAAAAGTTAAAATGAAATAAATGATTTGACTTTGAAATTAATATTATTAAATCAGTCTTGTGTTCTCCGAAGGAGTAGACACAGGTGTTCAGTATCTACACCCACTATTCGCCAGATACGTTATAAGTGCTGCGTCATAGGAAGCAGTGCTATTGTCATCAGACACGCATACATCCAGACTTCGGGCTACTACTAAGAACTTCTTGAAGGAAAAACCATTAACACTTTGCCCGCCTTGAGAATCGAATAGCTCGAAGTGAGCTGCCAATAGTGTCAATCCCGTGGAATGACAGCTCACTCCAAGCTCACTTCACCTAAGTTTGCACGGTGACATTTTACAGAATAGACGGGCAGGTCCTCAAGCTCAAGCTTAAGCGCCAGTCGCGCGTGCGCATACTAGACCAACAAGGCAGTCTGATTACGACAGGTGCTTAGATTTTAGAAAATCCATGTTAGATGATGCAAAAAACTGATCATTCCAGATATTTTTTTTAAAATAATATATTACCATTAAAATACATTGTACGTTGTGTAAACTATACCTAATGTATTTACTTACCGGTTCTGTAAGTATACTAGTTAATCTCTGTTGAATGGTTTTGCCTTTCTTTTGTCTTAGTAACACGTACACTTTCTTGATTTCACATGATCTGAAACAGATAATAGAACCTTAAAACCTTGGTTTCCCATGGAAAAAAACATGGTCCTCCGAGCCATATTGTTATTGATTATTTTATTGATAGAAGACCGAATACATTATGTAGTATTTAATGTAGGTAGAATTCAAGCCTACCAACAAAATTTATTAAAAAAAAAGAAGCGAGCTTTAACAGTAGTCGCTTATGTGTAACATCTGACATCTACATGATCTCTCATTCTACATGATCTTCACATGATCTGACCAAGATTATGTCTGGACTTTAAAAGAGACTGTGACCTCTGAGTTTGTTTCGGCCTTTCTTCTCGGAGTAGTCAGATAGGAAACGCCGACCTCATCTAGTTTAAAAAATATGATTGACGTGTAAAAGTGTTTTGTCCAAACCCACTTACAGAAATAAAATCATTTATCATTTATCATCTTCAAAAGTGCCTATTATGTGCCTAGTTGAAACAAAATACATAATATTTGAATTAACTTGACATATCACCTTGGTAAATTAGCAATAGGAAATATTATACAGACAACGAAACAGTTACAGTTATCAGTTTTATATGGGGTTCATAGTAAAATAGCGAGAGATTGGGGTTTAAGCGCAAGTAGTTCGAAAAGGGGGGACCCTCGTCAAGGTCGTATCTGACAGCCAACTCTAGCACCACCCGCGCTCATTGGTCAAATCAAATAGGGCGCGCTTCCCCGGCTTCCTGTTACACACTTCCGGTGGTTTTTTCAAAATCGATCCCACAAATTGCAGGAATGCGAGAGGAAAGCTGATGTTACACATCAACAACACAGTCGAGAGGTGTCGCGGGACCCCCGGGTGGCCCGAAGTTCCTTTCGCTTGTGCACAATTGGCGAATGAGAGCTAGACCGAAAAAAGTGTAACATTGTGACCGTCACAACCCTATTTTACGTAACAAAAGTGTCATGACGGTCAAAACTGCGATAAGGAACTTCGTGCCAAAAGAAAACAGCAAAAATATTAACAGCATTAATGATTTCATGACCAAAACGCGTGGCAAGTGCCTGAAATGACTGCAGGAAGTGAGTTTGATGCCCTCATTCAAATTGCTCGAAGAACGGATTGCCGATGGCGGTTCTGCAGTGGCAACCGCGTACCGGAAGACGCAGCCTGAGTAGGCGTCGCTCAAAGTGTCGCAGAAATCCGCTGGATGCGGGGAACATAGGACCGGGCGTTGTGATGATAATTGGGGGTGGCTTTTGTCCGGCAGTGGTTTTTGGTTGAATGATGATGATCCCTCACCTGAACAGTTTCTCAATTAACTGCTTGCCGAGGAAGCCGGAGCCACCCGTCAGGAACACGACGGCGCCGCGGTAGAACTGCTGCACGGCAGAGTCTCCGCGATCTATCACGGCGTTCATCGGCTTCTGCTTCTCTAAGATAGCTAGCTCTATCTGCTGTGCGATGTCCATTGCTGTAAGACATAGTCATATAGAAAGAAAATACGTTTATTCGCAGTACACATGACGCAAGGAAAGAACAAAACACGAAAATAGCAAAATTACCATTTTACGTTTAGCATGGATGAACGCATATTTTCCCCCATTTGGGGGAAAATATGCGTCACATAGCTAAAGAACAAAATAAAATTTTCTTTTAAAATGTTAAGTATCTACTTACGAGTATAACCTCATTTTACACAATTTATATGATCATAAAAGCTTGTCGCGAGGTTTGCGTATAAGTATTTAAGTATTTAATTAAACTGAAATTTAAAATAATTAAACTTCGCAGATTAAGTTACTCAATTAAATAGGTACGAGCTATTTTTTAAGCTATTTTATTTTATACTTTTTAGAACATTTAAATAAAAGCTTTAAAAAAAAAAGGTTTTTTTGCTTTTAATTTATTTTTTACTTTTTAGTTATCGCTGGCTAGGTTTCTGAGTCTGTTCATCTCATTCAACGCATCATTGTTGCAAGGTCGTTTGCCGACACACTTCGTGAAATACAAACAAAGTAAAATTGATAGTAATCTTTTGACAATAAGTGTGCCTCACGGCTGCGCCACAAAGGTTCATTTCAGCATTAATGCCAGACAAATGCTGTCTGACGCTGGTTTTCTAATGAGGGTTCATTAGAAAACCAGCGTCAGACAGATTTTTTTTTAAGGACAAGTGACGGAGAGTCAGTTTCAACATACCTATATCGCCGCCCCCGCAGAATAAACGCGCAAGTGCAAAAACACAATTTTACAGGAAAAATAAAAAACCTAAAATGATCCATAACTTTATGACTACACATATTAGGAGTTTGATTTTTATGTCGTTTAAAAGATTTTTTTTTTTTTCTAGATAGTCTAATTAATATTAAGTGTTAAACAGATACTGTTTTTGAGTTATTCATAAAAAAAGTTTTACAGAAATATTAAAGTTTTTTTAAATCGTTAATGTTACTTTGAGTTTTTTTTCTTGTCAACTATTGTTCTTTTTTATTTTGCAATGTAATATAATTCGAATTTTCTTTGTGATTTTTGCAGTACAGTGATAACGTTAATGGGTTATTACGCGTTTATTCTGGTGCAGTCGAAAAGTTTCTGATAATGTAATAACTGATTAAGTTTTTGTTCTGGATATTATATCATCAAGGTCGGAATTATAACATTATGTTACGGTATATTGGTAGGAACATAACTATAAATAAATAAAGCAATAAAAACAGAAATATTTTCTTTAATAATTTTAGATAGTCTAACATAAACATTTCTAATACTTAATTAATCAGTGTTCAGAAAACTCTATAATTATAAAAAATTAAACTTTTACAATAATGTTTTAAACTAATTATTGGTTTTCTTTATCAGACTACCTTATTATTCAGTTCAACTAGTTATTGTGCATGTACAGCTTAATTATGACAAAACAAACCACTTTACCAATTAAGGTGATATTAATTATACTTAAAAACATAATAACATGATACTTTGGTTCTTTCTTGGTGCATCAATTGTATTATAAGAGATCAATATTTTACGATAATCTGAAAATAACTTTTTGGTTTAATTCTTAAACGATTACACTTTTTGTAAAAGTCAATTTTCTTAATTAACTTAAACTAAATCAATAAAGATGATTAAAATATACTCTCCTATGTATAATAAAAGTCTTAAACGCTCGCAATTGAATGATTTGCGCTAATGACTAGATAGTTTCAACTCTCTTCTTCATCAGCATCAGCCTCTTCGGTATTAATATCACAATTTAAAGATTTATAAAATCCTTGATAGTGTCGAGGAATAGCCTCAGCACGACACCTAGAGGGCCTTAGGCACAGGAAGGAGCCCAAACCAGCTGACTGCTGCCGGTATTAGTAGTAGCTATTCTTCCTCGGGGTAATCTTGCGCTGCCACTTGAGGGTCTAGTAGCTCTCTCGGGGTTCACCGCGTGCGATAGTTTTCAGTAAAATCGTATTTGAACACGAGCTGGTCTGGCGTTGTGCTTGATATATTAACGTCTCTTACTAGGGACCATTTAACTTTCTCGTTACTATTGTCACGATCCCAATTTTTGCCGTCCACTAACAGTTTGATATCAAAGAATTCCGCCTGTTGCATCTCTTTCAAATCATCTTTTGCCCTTCTGTCTTAGCGCTCATTAGGATGCCGTACATTAGATCAGGTATATGGCTCGCTCTATACATCAATGCATCGAGTCTACTTCGGACTGATAGATCGATGAGTAGTATTTACATGTATTTTTTTAAAGGTAAAGATAGAGGGCAAAAATGAATCTATTTTTATTTTGTTCAGGCCAGCTATCGGAATAAAAAGAAAATAAATTAACGCCTCTCGAAATTTAGAAGGCAACTACCGATTTTATTGGCACCTCGTTTGTCTATTTGCAAATGCCATACGTAACAGTAACCTTTTTTTGTTAGACTATTATGGATTGTGAAGTCATACACTGGGTATTTTCGTTTATAATGGAAGACACCAACGCTAGATTGAGGAATGTTTGGTGATTTAGGTAAAACTGAAACAAAACAAATTTATTACAAAACATATTTCACTATCCACTATTAAAATACAACTAGGCTAAGTGCATGAACGGACAGATGGCTGAGGCTTAGCAATCGAGTACCCTTTAGGTACGGAGCCTTCAACAACGTACAAGATACCCAGCGTTGTGTTCTAGCCATTATGTTGGAATATTTAGCAAACCCTTTCGTTGATTTTTGATTCAGGCAAGATATTGTCTTCTGAAAAGTAAATATTCGTCTAACATTTTGCGGCACAGCTCAATCATTAAAGTCGTAGATCGCACAGCACAGGCAGACCCCACCGAAGTAGGTAAGCGAACACACCGCGCGGCGCCGCCCGCGTCGTCGCGCGGGTCAACTGCATGAAGTTGGTATTTATTTATTTATAAATAAATAAATAAACGACTTTAATGATTGAGCTGTGCCGCAAAATGTTAGACAAATATTTACTTTTCAGAAGACAAGAAAATATTTGTCTAACATTTTGCGGCACAGCTCTTGCGTATGATTCGCTTTTGTCAATGTGTATATTGTTAGGTATTTAAGAGAATATAATCAAACAAATCCATATTTACCCAGTAAAACGGGAGTACTGACATGTGGAAATTGGTAAGAACGGCTTTAATTAGGTGATATACAGAGTGACGTGATCTGACAATATTTTAAATACCTAGTCCTATTCTTATAATTTATACGTTACAGGGACTGATTTTGAGACATAAAACAGAAGATCTAATATCAGAATCTGAGATCCGATTCCCGTGATGGACGTGCCACTTCACTTGTGTGTCGTGTTTTATAAAAAATAGGTATTGCACAAGAGTGAAAATAATTAGAAAGGGACTAAGTTAGGTATGAAGTAGGTACCTACCTACTGAATATGAAAATACGGATATGTAAATAAGTAATTAGGTAAATAATTTATCTTACCTTGCTCCTCTGGTCCACATGACATTATCAACATCCTCTGTGCTCGTAGTTTTATTTTGCGATAACATAGTCTTCGTTGTTTAGCCATTCCACTTGTTAAAAATTATATCACAAAACAAAATTAGGTAACTACAAAATGCACTCAACAGCTTTTGTTGTTGACCATAAACTCCAAAGCATAGCAGACCCGCCTTCCAGCCGCGAGTGTATGAAGCTTAAGGTCATTTGCGAACGGCCAAAGAGTTTGTACCACAATAAAAAGTAAGAACGTTAACACTATTTCGTAGTCTAAAATACGATTATTTGGTTAGCAACCACGTTTAACGAAAGCGAAAACAACAAGAACTGTCCAAGCAAAACCTGCTCTTAGCGATTAGCCAGATTGATTCGTGTACCGTGCACTCACAATTTCACAAAGCGCAACAGGCCGCCGACCGTGGCGGACAGTTTAACAGTTTATACCGACTGTTATTTAGTTTTACGACAGAAATACTGTGTGAATAAAATAAAATATATGAATGGTTTTAAGAAAACTAAGACAAAAATGTGTCATAAATAGTAGGGCGAAGCCGCGGGCAAAAGCTAGAAAGCATGCTGCAACGAACTGACTGGTATTCTGACGCATTTAATAAACATGTCATTTTCACAAGGCACCTTTCCTGAAAAATTAAAACTGTCTTTAATAAAATTAGATTCATTACGTTTTAAACTACTAATAGTATAGAAAAGTGAAGCTGATCATACGAACCAACAGTGACAGTTAGTGACGTTTTTTTAGTGTTGGACTATCCAAAAATACTATACATTAGCAGTGACTTTGAAAAACAGTGACTTAATACTATTCAAGATCCTCAGTGAGTTACGTGCGTCATCCATACAGATAGTGCGATCCACGAAGACGCGCCCCACTCCGCGATTACTGTACTGTAAGCTGTATTTTACTACGGAGCGGAGCGGAGTGGGGCGCGTCTTCGTGGATCGCACTATCTATAAGCATATATAATAAATTGTGGACTCCAGTTAAAAACACTTGAAACATTCGTAACCTATACAAAAATTGACTCGATGTGATCCTTATTCAAACTTTGTATGCCAAAAATCGTTTTTTATTCAAATCTTAAGACAAGTACAACGCCATCTATGATAAACTGCATAAAATAATATGCCAATCTGTGTTGCCAAACTAATATCCGTGTTAACAGCTTAATAAATTATTTTACCATTGGCAAAACTGACATCTATCGGTTGAGACACAAATTAACATCGATCAAACTCTAAATAGATAGAAAATTTCGCCATAATTGAACAAGTACGACTGGCCTAGTGGCTACGAGTGAATACTCTCGTCTAAACATCTGGTCGAATCTCACAAGGCAAAAAAATATTCATTGGGTATTATTTTAATTTCTTTATTTGAATTAATTTACAAATTATGAATTTCTTGGAGAACATAACTTTCCGAAGGACACGCACGCGATCGGAACCAGATAATAGCGACATAATAGCGCAAACGATGGACGGTACCTCGAACTTCGTGGAAGATAAAAGCCAAATAAACTTATACAGGAAAGAGATAGAATATCTCAAAACTCAATTACAAAGTGCACACACTTTATATAACTATTATCGCTAGAAAATAATAACTTGAAGCAGAGAAATGCTGTTTTATTGGAAAGAAATAAAACCTACAAGGTAATTGCCAGTAGTCTTAAGACCAAAGTCCAAACACCAAATAAGAACACTGCCCGTACAAAAACAAAACAGATGCAGACTTCAGAAAGTATGGAAAATACACTCAGCGCACACTCGATAAATTATTGCAAGGAGATAAAAGGCGACACTCTCAACAAAGAAACGCAAACACCCGAGATGACTTATGACTAGTTATGACACATTGGTGCCAAAACAAAACCTAACACCACCCTCACACCTGTGTAAGGTTGCCTTAAAAAAACCAGTAGGCGTATCTCTACCAAAACCTAAAAATAGACTCGCTTTAATGAGTAGTAGGTGTACTGAAGGTTTACTACCGTTAGTTGAAGAAGTCTTAACTTATGAATTTGACTACTGTCATTATTTGCTGCATAACGCTACCACAGAAGAGTTGCTACTCACCGTCGAAGACAACCTAAATAAAAGACTTCACAATGCAAGACTATTGCCTGATCTTCATTGGAGAAAACGATATAAAAAATAACGAGTATCTAGATATCCTTCAAATCTTGAAAAACTCGCTGAAAAACACTACACACACAAACATTGTTATATGCGCACCGACTTATAGAAGAGGTGCACTAATCCATAATTATAAAGTCAATAATAATTATTCATAATTATTTAACAACCTACTCAGTTTAGACATAAGAAACAACGAATATGCATACTTTTTCGACAGTAATTACACCCTGAGTCTTGACATGTTTTCTTACAATACAGGGAAAATCAACAAAAGTGGATGGAGAGACATCTTTAGCCAGATCAGATGCAACATATTTATTGACTATGATCAAGATTATGCTAAAGTTTGCGGCGACAATGCGGAAATGAAAAGCATAATGTCATAATTTAGCCATTTCAACTAACAAACACGTAAAAAATACCCTAGAAAATCCTCAATTACCAGATACCAATATGACATCATAATCATAATTGTAAGAATAAATGTAAATGTGAAGTAATCGACTTTGCCTTGTCTGATCACTCTGCACAAATATTTGAGATTAAGGTAAACAAAACCTATAGACTAAATTCATGGCATGTAAAACACGGTACCTATCATTGGAAAACTTAACAAAATTCAATAGCTATCTACAATGCCTTTCATTTACTGAAATGTATGAGACAGAAAACGTTAATGAGGCGTATAACATATTTATGCAGCAGTTTGGTCTGTTATGTAAACTTTGTTTTCCTTACAAGTTAGTTACAATAAAACCAAATAAAATAAAATTGTAGTTTAAAAAAAACTAAACAACACGCTTTTTAAACGGAGCACTTTTAGTGGTGTATAGTTTAAATTAATTAAAACAAAGCACTCCACGCTTTTTGATTTAATCATTGGATACAATTCAATTTAATTATTTTATCATTTTTAGTTCGTTTAAAAAGCGTGTTGTTTAGTTTTTTTTTAAACTACAATTTTATTTTTTACTTTTTAGTCTAGTTTAATCTTCGTTTAGTTAATAACTCTAAAGTCAATGAAGTTATGACTTGACCGGTTTACTAGTTATGTAGCCACTAAAGAAATCCACTATCCACCTCCTGGCTCCATCATCAGACCCTCGACACCCAATGCCACATATTGAACTCGTCAAACCGAGTCATATGAGCCCAAACTGGAGGCGTTTAGTAGTAGCCATTAAACAGTTCCACTGTCCACCTCCTGGCTTATTAGTGCTAGCTTGTTTATTGTGCAAATTTTCAAGTTAATCGAACGTCTTGAAGTTGGTGAAAATTACGTTGAAAGATTCCGTTACATAGATAGATAGGTAGGTAGATACAGGTCAAGCTAATAAAAGTGTGTTAAAAATCAAGTGGATTTCTAGGGGAATACGATTATGTAGTAGGAAGCAGCGTCACCTTCTATGGGAGCACAGACTTAGGCCATCAAATGAAAACAAACATAAATTAAAAAATTACTCCCGGCGATTTAGGAAAATTGTAAAATTAATTCAAAAGGCTCAATATAACCATTTTATTAATAATTCACGCAATAAATCAAAGGCGTCTTGGCAAGTTATCAACAATAAAGCATGTACTTATGAACCCATTTCCCAGGTAAAAATAAATAATACAATTATTAATGACCCCAAGGAAATTGCAGACGCATTCAACAACTACTTCATTAATAAAACATCACTAGAAACAAGTTTCCTACACAAAAATCCTAACACAATGTTTATGAGACCAGTTGTACCTCAAGACGTACTCAGGGTAATAAAATCATTAAAAAATAAAATACCGTAGGATATGATGAGGTAGCAACAAAAGTTACAATTTTTTTTTATCAAATAACATAATCATACATTTTAGCCACATTATTAATTTAGCCATCAGTACTGGTGTATTTCCTGACGGTTTAAAAACAGTCATAGTCAAACCGATGCTCAAAAAGAATTGCAGGGACGATATAGCTAACTATTGACCGATTGCTTTAATTCCTGTATTTTCCAAAGTGATAGAAAAGATTATATATGAATTGATCAACAACTTTCTGACAAAATACAACATACTATGTAATGAACAAGCAGGCTTTAGAAAAAACAAAAACATTAATACAGCAATATATGATTTATTACGCGAAATAATGATAAATGTAGATAATAAAACACCTATCTGTGCCATTTTTACAGACATGACTAAAGCATTTGACTGTGTCAATCATGATATTTTATTGAATAAGCTTAATAGCTACGGTCTAAGAGGAAACGTGCTGAATCTCTTAAAATCCTACCTCAGTAACCGAACTCAATATACGGAGATACGAGTATCCAGAATTTGTCTTAAGTCAAAATGTGAACAAAAATATCAATCTGATGGTAAAATTGTTAAATTCGGTGTACCGCAAGGTAGTGTATTAGGTCCCCTGCTGTTTTTGCTGTATATTAATGATCTGCCTCGTCAGATACCAAGTCCAATGATTCTATTTGCCGATGACAGCACAGCACTGATAAAGTGTACAAATATTAATAATTATGAACAGGATATCAACACCAACCTTAGAAATATTATTGATTGGCTAGATAAAAATAGCCTGGTAATAAACTTACCAAAGACTACTGTAATGCATTTTCACCAATGGACAATTCCACCGAAAGTTAAAGCACAGTACAATGGACAGGTGATCAGTCAAACAAAGGTTGCGAAATTTTTAGGAATTTATATAGACGATCAACTAACTTAAAAACCGCAAGTAGAAGAGGTGTGCAAAAAGTTAAGCACTGCAGCTTATGTTCTTTTTAACCTGTCAAAAAAAGTGGACATAAAGACTGCTTTAGTAGCATACCATGGTTTGGTCGCATCGGTCTTGAGGTTTGGAATAATTTTTTGGGGTAACTGCAGTCTAAGAGATAACATATTTAAAGCACAAAAACGTTGTGTTAGAGCTATGTGTGGCCTTAAACCTAGAGATAGTTGTTCAAGTCTTTGAAAATTCTTACTTTTCCGTCGTTATATATTTTGGAGATGGCAATTTTTGTAAAAAGTAATAAAAATTTGTTTGTTATGGTCTCTGAAACCAAGAAAGGTCCCGTGAGAAGTCAATACAAAAACCTCGCTATAAAACAGCACTACTTAGAAAAAGTGTTCTGCATGGGTCCAATAATATTTAATAAACTACCGGACAACATAAAAAGTGACACCCTTCAACAATTTAAAAATAAACTCAAGACTTTTTTGATACAGAAATGTTATTATTCCTTTAGTGACTTTTTGAATGACCCTATGTGTGGTGACATCTCAACTATTTAATATTATTGACATTATTTGTAACATTTTTTATGCATGCTCTGGACTTGTTAAATGATTTATTAATTTATTATCTATTTCATAATTTTGCTCATTAGCATTAGCATATTGATGATGAAATTGTTTGTTAGATTTTGCATGCCAAAACTCAGGCAGAATGTATCCGGCTCACTATACCTTTATAACAACTTTATTGTACAATACCTACATTCTATGAAGATTCTATGCGAATAAATGATTTGATTTGATTTTGATTTGAAAATTACCGACCTATAATACCCATATTGTCTAAATTTTTTGAAAAATTTATGTTTGAAAGGTTAACTGACTTTTGCAATTTTCATATTATAAGTGACCAGCAGTTTGGATTCCAAAAGAACAAGTCCACATCGTTAGCAATTTTTTCCCTCATGGAAGCTATACTTTCAAATATTAATAATAATTATATAACTACAGGCCTCTTTTTTGATCTATCGAAAGCCTTCGATCTGGTGTCACATGACGTATTGCTACAAAAAATGGAAGCTGTTGGTATTAGAGGACCGGCACTTCAGTGGCTGTCGTCCTATTTAAGCAATAGAAAACAATGTCATCATCAATCAATAAAAAAAATAAAAATAAAGTACTAATATCGTATTCATCGGAATATAAACATAACAAATATAGCGTTCGACAGGGAAGTGTGCTAGGCCCAATATTATTCCTCATTTATATAAATGACATCATAAAAATAACTAACCATAAATGCGTATTATTTGCTAACGATAATTCTATTAGGTATAGTGACATCTAATAAAAAACTAAATACCATTTCAGAACATGAACTTGAAATTAATAATACAATTGACACATTATTGCATTGGCTTGACATTCACTTTTAAACATTATTGAATTTGTGAAGAGAGAATAAATAAATAAATTATTATTAACCATTTGATGATAAAGGACAATGACCAAGTGACTGGTTTAATTAAAAGGATAATTTTAGGGCTTTCAAATGTAATTTACCATTTTACCATAATTCTCGGCATTAGACGGTAATTAGGTCTCAAAATCTAGGTTTAGAATCGAATCTCTTGATTTTTTGTCACAATGTATGGTGGTAAATTCAAAATACGAATTAGTCAAAATGACGTTTGAGAATTTTCAATGCTCGTCAATTCCGACAATGTTTATATAATCATAAAACGTTCACGTTAATGGTACCTTTACGTTACACCATGGTTACAACCCTAAGATCAAAGTGCTGAACATATTTCAGTAGGTAATCTATGTGACATATTCTACTATATAAAAATAAGTTGGGTTTTCCTTCCTGACGCTATAACTCCAGAACGCACGAACCGATTTCCACGGTTTTGCATTCGTTGGAAAGGTCTCGGGCTCCGTGAGGTTTATAGGTATATATAGGTAGATAGGTAGGGTAGGGTAGGTAGGTATGTAGGTAGAGTAGGTAGGGTAGGTAGGGTTGGTAGGGTAGGTAGGGTAGGTAGTGTAGATAGGTAGGGTAGGGTAGGTAGGTATGTATGTAGAGTAGGTAGGGTAGGTAGGGTTGGTAGGGTAGGTAGGGTAGGTAGTGTAGATAGGCAGGGTAGGGTAGGTAGGTATGTATGTAGAGTAGGTAGGGTAGGTAGGGTTGGTAGGGTAGGTAGTGTAGATAGGTAGGGTAGGGTAGGTAGGGTAGGGTAGGTAGGTATGTATGTAGAGTAGTTAGAGTAGGTAGGGTTGGTAGGGTAGGTAGTGTAGATAGGTAGGGTAGGGTAGGTAGGTATGTATGTAGAGTAGGTAGGGTTGGTAGGGTAGGTAGTGTAGATAGGTAGGGTAGGGTAGGTAGATAGAATGAATGAATTGCAAAATAATAATGGCCTAGTAGTAGAGATTAAAACTAAACATATAAATGAAATCATTCAATTAATTATACAATAATAATATACTATTATTAAAAGTAAATACCTACCGTTCGAGACTGTACTTAAAACTAAACGAATGGGACGTGCATATATGCTAGAAAGAGAAAGCCCGCCGTTCTGTCACCAGCATATTCTGCTCAGGATGCGCGCGCATAGAATCTTAGAACATGTTTGTTCTGTTTTCAAAGAGTTTCTATTGATGAATGAAACAGGCAAAGGTCTCTAAAACCTTCTGCCTTTCGCATAACCAAAAGGTTTGCTTATGTACTTTAACATCATAGCAGATTATTATTACAATGTAGGTAAAAATAATAATTAGTTGTTATTAATATCTGGTGTTACCAATTATTCGACTTTAATTTCAATAATTGGATGCGTAAATTAATTATTTTGCGTAAGTCAAGAAGGTTTTATTGTTTACATACTCTTTGAAGCCAATGACATGTGACATTACTTGGGTGAAAAAAACAATGTAGAGGTAAAATTAAAATAGGAAATCTTGCTAACCTCATGGCAAGTCCAGTGGCAAAATTCAAGTAAACAAAAAGGAGCTTTTTATCACGCAATACAACCCAATGTTACACCCAAGCCCTGGTTTAATCCCTACAAAAAAATATCTAAAAAAGTAATTTCAATTCTTTGTCGTCTCCGTATTGGACACTATTGTTCTCTGGTTTTCCTTCATAAAATCCGGGTCAGAGACTCATCGCTCTGCGAATGTGGGTTGGATGAAGGTACTTTGGAGCACATCTTTTTTAACTGCTCCAATAATAACCCAGCCCATGCCTTATATAGCCATCTTCCTAAATTAAAAATCCCTGTCCCAACTAACTTTCCATCCCTACTAACACATTCTTCCCCAAAACTCTTTGCAGCTTTGATGTTTTTTATTCGCGTCAATGACATCAAATTATGATGATTTTTGTGTGGCCTGTGACCATTTATGTACATATTTAATCATATTTAAAACAACATTTTGTATCTGTTTGTTTCAGTGTTCTAATAATACCCGCCAACAAGTTTCGCATTAAACTCAATTACATGGTATTTAATTTTAGCTTCCATCACAAAATTATTTTTTGCTTCCCTCCGCACGTTTTCTCCACACATTGACATTGGCAGAATTGTCGACATCGGCACCATTGCCATAAGGAAAAAAAAAAAAAAAAATAGGAAATCGAAATAAAAACTGATACTTTTATGGTGTTTTTTATACGGAGAATTTTAGGAATCGCATTACTAGATAAAATTATTATATTTAGAAACAAGATTTATCAACATTATACACTTAAGTCACCACAGAACAAATAGCGATACCAGATCTGGTCAATCTCTTTTAAACAAATCTGAATATATCCAATTGAATCGATCGAATAATTCAAAAAATGACATTAAACTCAATATTAATAAAATCAATGAAGAAACGCGTACCAGATTTTTTGGTGTAATAATAGATAAAGACATTAACTGGAAAGAGCACATAGACAATGTTAGAACTAAAATTTATAAATTTGTTTATGCATTAAAACAAGTAAAACATGTAACTAATATAACAACTGCTGTAATGTCATACCACGCGTGTACGTCGAATCGTTGTTACGTTATGGACTAATAATGCACTGACTTCCAAAGAGCATTCATCGCTCAAAAAAAGTGCATGAGAGCAATTTGTGAACTTAAGCCTGACGACTCATGTCGACCCGTATTCAAAAACTTGGTTTGTTACCGTTACCGTCGCTCGCTTTACATTTACGAAATATGCGTGTTTGACATGAAAAATAAGCAACTATTTAAGACTGCAAATGATGTCAATCCTCGGAACTGACGAGATCCACATAAACTAGTGTTGAATGATTTGCCTAGACTGTCTAAATACAATAGTAACTGCTTGGCAATGTGTGTGTGCATTTATAATAAAATACCAAGGCATTTCAAAGCTTTAAATACAAAATTATTTAAAATTAAATTTCATAAGTGGTTACTCGAGTGTGTTTTTATAGTTTAAAATAATGTATAGATAAAAAATGTTGATGTTTTTATTTTTATTTTAGCGATTGTTGTTGCATAACTTGTCTTTAAAATTTTGCATACTATGTTTTATCCTAGCTAAACATGCTTGTGCCTGAATTTGTATTTAACACCCTTTATACCATGTTTTACGCAAATAAATATTCAATTCTATTCTGAAAGTAAACTTTCAGTAGCGCCATCAGGATGTAATTTGGTGTGGACAAATGTGCGGTCATGCATGCAAAGCGAGGGGAGATTTTGGAATCCGTGGAAACCCAACTCTCGGATTCCATAAGCCTTAAGCCGCGTCCCCACTAGGGCCGCGCGGCCCGTGAGGCCAAGCCGCGCGGCCGTTTCTCGTAGTAGCGCCCCACTACGAGCCGCGCGGCTTTTTGGGCCGCGCGGCTCGGCCTCGCGAGGCTTTTGTGATTTTTTTCCACGCAGCGCAGATGCCACAGACTATATAGAGATATTACTGGCAGTTTCTTTTGAGATGTACGAAGAAGAGGACGTGCTTTTAGCTTCAGCAGCATTCATAATAATAAGCACCGCTGCGCAAATAAAAATAAACCGCGGCGACGACGTTTTTGAATGCGACCAAGTTTAACCAGCAGAAAAAGTTACAGTGCTAGTAATTTGATACAAGATTTAATATTAGATGATGTAGATCAACTAAGTCTTGAATATAGATGCAATGGAGGATTTCGAAACTTTTTTCGCATGTCAACTTCTGAATTTGAGATTTTACATAATGCAGTTGGACCCATTATTGCCAAAAAAGATACTACGTTTCGAAAAGCAATTCTGTTATTATATTATATTTTTTTTAGTTTTATCATTCTCTTATTTTAGAAGTTACAGGGGGAGACACACACATTTTACCACTTTAAATAAAATAAATAAAATACAATATCTTTATTTCAGACCTAAGCAGTCCATACGTAGTTAGTGGTTAGTAACAAACTGTGCTTACATGCTATGTTATTGTTGTTAGTATTTAATTCTATTTAACATAAACCTATACCTAATTCTACCCAGTGCCTTTGGATGGGGCAGTCCACTCTGCTAACAATCATTTTCAGGATGCCGTTCCGAGTGCTACGCAAACGTTGCAGTAGGGAAGCCGCTTTCTTACGCATGATGGCGTGAAAGCCATCCGTACGTGCTTCAGCAAACATTCCCGACGCACTGCAACGTCGCGGCAACCGCAACAGCATCCTGAAGGCATTGTTGTATTGCACGCGCAGGACGTTGTAGGCTCGGCTCGTATATGACACCCATAGGCCGCTCGTGTAGAAGGACTAACAGAACGTGTTGGTTGAGAAGTGTCTCTCGCGCAAACTATTCAGTTTAGAAAAATATTATATTAGAAACCTCAATATCATTTTAGAAGACCTATCCATAAATACCCCACACGTATGGGTTTGATGAAAAAATATATTTGAGTTTCAGTTCTAAGTATGGGGAACAACCAAATTTTTTTTTTTTTTTTTCTATTTTTGTGTGGAAATCTTAATGCGGTTCACAGAATACATCTACTTACCAAGTTTCAACAGTATAGTTCTTATAGTTTCGGAAAAAAGTGGCTGTGACATACGGACGGCCAGACAGACAGACATGACGAATCCATAAAGGTTCAGTTTTTTGCCATTTGGCTACGGAACCCTAAAAAGGGTTAAAAAGTTTGTCAATTAGGCAACTCTTTAATTTGTACGTTTAAATTGCTTCAAACCTATGGTTGGGGAATTTCCTTCGAATCTATGGTTGGGGAATTTCCCCTAGTCGAGTGCTATTTAGAATGTTGCCATGCTATGGCAAAAAAATACGCTCAATATTCCATCTGCCCTATTACGGTGTTTTCTGACATCGTAATTACATTATTACGGTATACGGTGAATCAATGCTGAATACGGTGATTTTACCGTAATTACGGTGTAGTTGGCAACACTGTGGTGGTCACTAGCGCACTGACAGGCCGCGCAGCCCGACCCCACTACTCAGAGCCTGTAACGCAACGTTTTCCTCCGTGGAGAAAAACGAGAGTCACAAATTAAATTATAATAAAAAAGGTATTAAAATTAAAAGTTTAAATTAGTAAAAATAAAGGTAAGTTTAGGACACAGGACAGGCTCGGGTTAGGCAGGAACAGGTGGGCAGGCAGGCAGGCAGGCCGCAGGCAGCGTGGAGGAGGCTGGGCTGAGGATTATCCACCCTGGAGATACACTCCAGCCTGTGGAACGGAGACGAGGTTGTGAGAGTTTGTAGATATCGGAGGCGCTTTGAGGCGCCTCACCTAGCGGGAGGACCGAGCTAGCGTCACAGGTGACGGCGGAGGTCTCTCTCGGAGAGTAACGTCGTCTAGCGTCGGAGTCTTTTGTGTGCGTGTACTCGCGGCGTTTCACGCCGTGTGATAAGAGTTCATTTGAAGTGAGCACCTCCTACAGAGCTAAGCACGAATCAAACACAGTATTGCACAGGCAGAATGTTTACTGTCATAGACCACTCAGTATCGATAGTTTAAATTACACAGTAAAATTAAGACACCCGCGCACGCTAGTTATGCTAGTTTTATGAGACTAATATTCGAGTAGCTAACTGTTCAACAAATAAGACTTAAGGGCATAAAAACAGCGACTCCGTCTCAAGTTAAAAATACGACTCTCCGAAGCTAAAGACAAGACTAGACTCAAAAATTTGAAGGCCGTTTTTATCGTTCTGTGTCATATTTTAAACGTTTAATAACATATTCAAGTTAATTCTTAATTTAGATATGACCAGCACTAATAAAAACGGCTTACAGAGGAGAAATCTTAGATCTACGCTTATTGCGAAGGTTCAGTGTGTACACCCACTTTATGAGAGAAGATAGAGTGTACTTATCTATGATGTGTTCTGCCTATGGTTTAGAAAAGTAAATAACGACAGATGACAGCTTAAGATGAAAACGTCAGAATATAAAAATATTCTAAAGTTTTTACAAAAGGGAAAATTAAATACAATAAAATCGATTTGGAGCATCCAAATCGATTTTATAGTATTTAATTTTCCCTAATTAATTTTCCTATTTAATTTTCCCTTACGAGTAAAACAATCAAGAGATAATTAAAAGTATGCTTTACAGGGGTAAACAGTGCTACAGAATATAAAAGTGAGTTAAATATATGTGTCATAGAATATCAATAGGTAAATACAGGTAAATAAATCAAAAGGTGGTTTGTTTAGTATAATAATTTAAAGAAAGACTAAAGATCGTGGATTCTGCACGGCAGAATACCACAAGCCGCGCGGCTCGGCCTCATGGGCCGCGCGGCCCTAGTGGGGACGCGGCTTAAACGTACACACTCACGAGGCTCGGCCGCGCGGCTTGGCCTCACGGGCCGCGCGGCCCTAGTGGGGACGCGGCTTAAACGTACACACTCACGAGGCTCGGCCGCGCGGCTTGGCCTCACGGGCCGCGCGGCCCTAGTGGGGACGCGGCTTAAACGTACACACTCACGAGGCTCGGCCGCGCGGCTTGGCCTCACGGGCCGCGCGGCCCTAGTGGGGACGCGGCTTAAACGTACACACTCACGAGGCTCGGCCGCGCGGCTCGGCCTCACGGGCCGCGCGGCCCTAGTGGGGACGCGGCTTAAACGTACACACTCACGAGGCTCGGCCGCGCGGCTCGGCCTCACGGGCCGCGCGGCCCTAGTGGGGACGCGGCTTAAACGTACACACTCACGAGGCTCGGCCGCGTGGCTTGGCCTCACGGGCCGCGCGGCCCTAGTGGGGACGCGGCTTAAACGTACACACTCACGAGGCTCGGCCGCGCGGCTCGGCCTCACGGGCCGCGCGGCCCTAGTGGGGACGCGGCTTAAACGTACACACTCACGAGGCTCGGCCGCGCGGCTTGGCCTCACGGGCCGCGCGGCCCTAGTGGGGACGCGGCTTAAACGTACACACTCACGAGGCTCGGCCGCGCGGCTCGGCCTCACGGGCCGCGCGGCCCTAGTGGGGACGCGGCTTAAACGTACACACTCACGAGGCTCGGCCGCGCGGCTCGGCCTCACGGGCCGCGCGGCCCTAGTGGGGACGCGGCTTAAACGTACACACTCACGAGGCTCGGCCGCGCGGCTTGGCCTCACGGGCCGCGCGGCCCTAGTGGGGACGCGGCTTAAACGTACACACTCACGAGGCTCGGCCGCGCGGCTCGGCCTCACGGGCCGCGCGGCCCTAGTGGGGACGCGGCTTAAACGTACACACTCACGAGGCTCGGCCGCGCGGCTCGGCCTCAAGGGCCGCGCGGCCCTAGTGGGGACGCGGCTTAAACGTACACACTCACGAGGCTCGGCCGCGCGGCTCGGCCTCACGGGCCGCGCGGCCCTAGTGGGGACGCGGCTTAAACGTACACACTCACGAGGCTCGGCCGCGCGGCTCGGCCTCACGGGCCGCGCGGCCCTAGTGGGGACGCGGCTTAAACGTACACACTCACGAGGCTCGGCCGCGCGGCTTGGCCTCACGGGCCGCGCGGCCCTAGTGGGGACGCGGCTTAAACGTACACACTCACGAGGCTCGGCCGCGCGGCTCGGCCTCACGGGCCGCGCGGCCCTAGTGGGGACGCGGCTTAAACGTACACACTCACGAGGCTCGGCCGCGCGGCTCGGCCACACGGGCCGCGCGGCCCTAGTGGGGACGCGGCTTTAGAGCCCTCTCAGCATCCGAAAGCTATAAGTATTTGGGTATGTTGGAAGCGTCGGGCATCAATGTTACTTATCATTGAAGGAGCGCTTCTTTGGCCGCCTGAAGAGAGTATTTAATAGTCTTCAATCAGGCGGAAACAAGGTGCGTGCCTTCTACGGTTGGGTCATGCCGGTTTTGATGTACTTTTTCGGCATATTCAAATGGACTTAGACTGAACTCTACGCCCTGGATAGGAGGGTCCGTACGCTGCTAACTGCATATCAAATGCATCACCTACGGTCATGAAACTGTATATCCCGCGAAAGTGTGGAGGTTGAGGCTTTTTAAACGTTAAGATCCTCCACAATCGCCAGATATGAGTCTTAGGGAATATTTCCTGGAAGCCGACGTGGGGATGCATAGAGATGTGGTCACAGTGGACAAGGGCCTTGACCCTGCTCCCCTTGGCTAAAGAGAACTGGCGCAAGCCTGTAGTGCTTGACACTAATGATCGCAGGGAGATATGGCAGAGTAAGGAGCTTCACAGACGCTACTTCCGGGCTTTACATGGACCCGATGTAGATTTACTAGCAACCGTAGCCTAGCTGCGTTTTGGTGACCTCTTTGGGGAAACCGGAGGTTTTGTCTGTACAATTATGGACGAAGTTATGATGACTAACAATTACCAGAGATTCATTCTGAAGTTGACATTTGTCGGGCATGCCACCGTCCGGGAGAAATAATCAGACACATTATCTCTGGCTGTTCTCGTCTACCTAACGAAAAGTACTTGCATAGACACAACCTTGTAGCCAGGATTATCCATTAGCAACTTGCTCTGAAATACAGCCATGTGGAATCGGAAGTGCCGTACTACAGGTATGTGCCCGACCCAGTTCTCGAAAATGGAAATAACACACTGTACTGGGATCGATCTATATCGATGATATATCATCACTGACAGGACTATTGTTGCCAATAAACCTGATATAGTGGTAGTGGATCAAGTAGAGCAGCGCACAATGATTATTGACATAACGGTCCCGCATGACGGGAACCTCGTGAAAGCATAGAAAGATAAACAAATCAAGTATCTTGACTTGGCTCGCGAGGTTGTCGACATATGGGATGTGGACTCAGTGATCATTGTGCCGATAGTCGTATCAGCCAATGGTTTAATTGCCAAGAGCCTCGACCAACACCTAAGAAGGAAACTGCCCAAGGAGAGCCTTGAGCAGTTGGATCAAGGGCTTGATTAAGAAAGCGGTACTCCTGCACACGGCTCGCATTGTCGGGAGGTTCCTCTCTCTGGAGCCCTGACCGCCGGTAGCTTGGACCCTGTTCCTGATACCGGTGGGCAACGTTTTATTTTTTTATTTTTGAATGTTTTATATTATTTTAGTCTAATATTAAAAAATATAATTAATATGTATAAAATGAAATAAAGGAAATTAATATTACTGTCATTCCTTATTATATTGACGTAAAACTATTGAAATAATAAGATTACATCATCATTCCAACACTATCAGTAGTAATGACATTAAGTACTTGGATGTAATGTAATTTTTACTGATACTGTCTGGTCCGCTAGTCGCTGTTATATGTAGTTTACTATAGGTTAAAGATGTTTACTATAGGTTAAAGATGTTTGTTAAATCGGTTAAGTATTTTTTGTGTTTCTCCATTATTACAAACAAACATTATGAAGTTACAAACATACAAAAAAAAAATATCTTTTCACTTTATAGTATTAGTTTAGTTCTTTATTAGTACGGATGTATGAACAATAAATATTCCAGAACAAGCTGGATTTAGATCAGGCAATTCTTGCTGCGGGCAGGTCCCGCAACATTTTGAGGATGGGTTTGAAACGAGTAAAGTGATGGAAACGGGCGCAGTCTTTGTAGACTTGTCGGCAGCCTAAGACACCGTTAACATTCAGCGCTTATTGTAGAAGGTTACCAACTTTACACAGGATCTAAAAGTAACTCGACTTCTCTGAGAACTCCTCAGTAACCGACGAAATCAAGTGAATCTACTTGAATATAAGAGTAGGTGGCAAATCCAAAAGAACGGCCTACCTCAGGGTAGTGTACTGGCCCCTCTATTTTATGTTTTTTTTTTTCCGGTTTAACCGTTTTTTACGGTTTAACATTTACTACTCTGTCAAAAAAGTACCGGGAAAAGAACAATAATACACAAAATGTTAGATATTCATCCAAATTTATTATTTCGCCTTCAAAGTATGCTCCTTCAGAAATGATACACTTACGCCAAGGAATAATTAAATCATCAAAATATTTTTTTAACGCTTTTTCCGGAATTGCGTTTAGTTCTCGCCGCGAATTCTTTTTTATTCGGTTTCGGTTCAGTTGGAAGGCGCCACTCCGAAGCTTGTTGACTAGTTTGCAAATCAACCTCGTAAACACACGTCTCGTCACCAGTAACAATGCGTTTCATGAACGTTGGGTCGGAATTGACTCGTTGTACCATGTCTTCAGCGACTCTTATGCGATTGAGTTTTTAAATAAAATTCAGGTCTTTTGGGACTAGCCGAGCGGCAACATGTTTCATACACAAGTGATTATTTAAAATGATATGGATCGACTCGTGAGACACAGAAAGTTCAGCAGTTATCTCTATCAAACTTGAATGAGGATTTTCAGTCACTTTTTCCTTCACTTTTGCGATGGTAACTTCAGTTGAAGACGTTGATGGCCTACCAGGGCGACGCAAATCTTCCAGCATATCTCGAATGCTTTTGAACGCTTTGTACCACTCGTAAGCACGTGTTTTTGATAAAGTCGATTCACCGTAAGCTTTCTGTAATTTTCAGTGACTTCGAACACGAAATTCCATTGGCGATGCAAAATTTAAGACAAACTCTTTGTTCGATGTTTTTGTCCATTATGAAATTCGCAATTCACACTAGTTAAACCTAACTAAATACAGCACTGTATTTAATCTAAATGACAGATGCAACTCAAACTCCGCGTCGAAATGGAAAACAGTTGAGCCAATCAAACAAAAAAAAAAAAAAAAGAATTTGGAACCATATACAAATCATCCATTCCTGATACTTTTTTGACTGAATGTATACCAATGATCATCTGGTAAGCCCAAACACAACCCGCCTTCTTTACGCAGACGACCTAGCATTGACTTGCCAAGCCACTGACTTTGATGTCAACCTTTCCACCGCCTCTCAGATCTCAGCCATTATTATGCTGACAACGCCCTGAAGCCAAATCTCTCAAAAACGCAGTCATGCGCCTCCCACCTTTGTAACAGACAAGCGGGTCTAACTCTCAATATTGAATAACAGGGATGCCAATCATCCACAGTACCCACCCAAAGTACCTCGGCATCACTTTGAATAGGTCCCTTAACTACAGTTAAAACTGCAAGAATATTAAACAGAAAGCGCACACAAGAAATAACCTTCTGCGTAGTCTAGCATCGACCAGATGGGGGTGTGTCGCTAAGTCCTGCCAACAATTACTGGAATGGCGCTCCTCTTCTCCGCTGGTGAATGCCTGTCCGGCGTGGTGCCGCTCTTCTCTTCTCTCTGGTGGTGATGGTGTCATGCTCTGCCGCAGAGCCACCATTTTAGAAACCGATCAATTATATCTTAAAATAATGTACGTTAAACGAACATAATGTACGTATACCGTTAATCGCTGTACGTACATTGGATAATCATAAAATAAATATTTATTGTAGCTCTGCTGCAGAGCATACTATCTAGCAGAGCCACACAGAACATGTACTCAGGCAAGATAAATGCTACTTTTTTTAATGAAAACTGTTGTACGAATAGTATTTATTGCGTACGTGTTGAAAAACATCATTATTAGACAGTGGTTTTATTTATTTTTACTTTTCTAAAATTTTCATAGAAAGCGCTTAGTTATTATGTGTCAGCAAAATGTTCTGTAGCGATTGCTATATTTATGATTTGGCGCACAACTATATTATGAACGAGGAAAATTTGGCATGTTATTTATTACATATTATTACGAAATGTATTTACTTTTCGCGTATGCATAAATAAATTATATTCAACCTATTTTCAATGTTTTTTTTTTTTTTGACATTTCAATTAAACTACAGAAAAGGTAGTAGAAAACATGTGAAGTTTTGCGATAATTCCATGCAGTTTCAATACCATTAGTGACGTTAGTTTTCAGTGGGAATTTACGTGTTGTATTCCATTATTATTTACATTCATAACTTATCAAATTCCAATTTCTGAACGCGCAAAATTTTTGTCAATGTGCTTAGAAGGACAAAAAGCAGCATTTAAGGACTACAAACACTTATTTACAAATGTAAAAAAGTTGCCATCGAGTGAGGGTAGTGTTTTTAGGGAAATAAGTAAGAATTTGTCGTTTTTTATGACACTAAAAGCCCTATATCTATTTGCAAAGAGACACTTCATTGATTTTTTTGGTGATGAAAACCTAGAAGATCATGAAGGTTCCAAAGTTGTCTTTCTCATAAAACGAAACAACTATCTTCACAAATCCAGTATCCCATTGTCATGCGAAAAAAAAGTTTTTTTTTTCTTTTATACTGGACAATTCTTTTTTTTTTCCTTAGAGTTATAGTGAAGGCATCTGTGTCTGAACTAGATAAAAATATCTGTATCTCAGACATTAGCGCTCTTCCTTATGATGACCATTACAATACTAGCTTACTATATTAGACATATTGGTATATCTTTACACAGAAAACAAGTTTAAAATAAAATAAAATAACCAAACGGGTATGTGGAATGTTAACGGTGACTAGTATATGAAAGTGCGTGAAAGAGTGAGAGAGGGTGAGTATAGGAGTTTACTATTTCAATATTTTCAATAAGTTTTCTGTCTCTTCATATGTGAGTTTACTAATAAATTTAAAGAGTAAACTTTTACATATTTTTTTATTTAGCGGGTATACTTCCAAGGTGTCATTAATCTTATTATATAAGTACGGTCCCAGGAAGTAAAAGTATTGTTTACGTAAGCATGTCTGAAAGAAGGTCGTTTAATATTACTAATAACATTTCGTCTTCCAGCTAGATCACTTTTTGAGAATTGTAGTAAAGAGTGTTGCTTCAGAACCACAAAAAATACAACCAACTGGCGAACTGTCAGGACCTCACACGACTGATAGACAAGATGGGTTGGGTACAAATAATAAATGGTAATCAATCAGTCTACTATTTATAATCCGTTCTAGCAGCTTGGAGATTGTAGGCAATATGGAGATGGGTCTATAATTAGTGACACGGTCTCTATCACCCGACTTAAAAATTGGATTTCAGATTCATCGGTTTCCAGCATAATCTTCTATGCAAGATGACGAAACACGTGAACCACCTTTTATACCAAACTTGAAATCATTGCAAAATGTAAGAAACAGACACGATGCTGTAAAACGTTTCCATAAAATAGTTGTATTGGCCTTATGGATTATGTCGTTTACAGAACCGGGGGTAAACGTCATCAGAACTGTTTCTCTGCAACCGTTTTTAAATTTTTTGACGTATGAATAACATTTCTATCGACATTTTGAAACGAAAATGTTAACATAACGCTATCAGTATTTCCTTTGGTTGTGATATTAATTTTACCATTGCACTCCTTACATGTGCCTGTACACTTCATAATTATGGTAATCATCAGTCACAGAGCTATTTTTACAAGTCCATACACAACGATTAGTTGTGTAACGCCAAATCCATTCACAAAAAATACTAATCCACTTTGATTTAGGCATCCTCCTCATTCTTTTATGTTTATTTTTAGGTTTATTGAAATCATTTCATTGCCAGTTACCAGTATAGGCTTCACGTTGTGCCACGAATCACGGTCTACATTAAAAGACTCCACGTTGACGTTATTAGTAATGCTAACGCTACTAGAACTTACATCGTCCTCAACGTTTACAGATTCAGCGCTGTTGGAACCTTCATTATCTTGCAAGTTTTTATCATATTTATTACATATTATTACGAGATTTATTTATCTCGTAATAATATGTAATAAATTACATGCTAATTTTCCTCGTTCATAATACTTATAGTTGTGCGCCTTATCACAAATATAGCAATCGCTACAGAACATTTTGCTGACACATAATAACCAGGCGCTTTCTATGAAAATTTTAGTAAAGTTAAAATAAATAAAACCAATGATCTTATTCAACACGTACGCAATAAACACTATTCTATTTTTGCACGTACAGCGATAAACGGTATACGTGCATTATGTTCGTTTAACGTACATTATTTTAAGATATAATTGATCGGTTTCTAAAATGGTGGCTCTGCGGCAGAGCATGACACCTTAAATGCGACATGACGAATTTCTACTGGTAACGTCAAACTGACCCCGGTGCGAATGCCATAGCCACTGACTGGCATTCAACCCCAAAACATTCTACCATAGCAAGCCGCGTAGAAAAGGCAAAACTAGAAAACGACTTTCACAATGCACAATTACAGCTCAGTGTTACGGAGACTTAAAACCTGAAAAAGTTTTCTCGGCTGCGTGAGTCCATCCGCACACGTGAGGACCTTATGTCTGGGTCAGCGAACGGTGTTAGCGTTGCCGAATTCTGGCCAAACAGAAAATTTAAATTATATGTGCTATCGACACGCTAAGAAGAAGAATATGGAAAAAATCTAAAGTAATTTGTAAAAACTAGCTTTTTCCCGCGGCTTAACTCGCGTGGAAGTCATAAATTATCCCATGGAAACGTACTAAAAATTATCCTATGTGTTACTCCAGATTATAAACTATCTGTCTGCCTCATCCAAATCCTATTAGTAGCATAACATAATGATTGAATACAGTACAATACATACAGTATATATATACAAAATATATCGTAAATTCATGCAAGCCTAGTACTTTTTGAGCCATGTTTCAAGTTTATTAACTTAAGGAATATGACTCCATTTTCGCCCCCTTCATTTTCAAAAACCCCTTCTTTAGTGCTCCCCTAAATTATAAAAGGAAGCTTTGAGCAAAATTTCACGTTCCTAGTTCTAGTAGTTTCGGCTCTGAGTTGATATGTCAGTCAGTCAATCAGTCAGTCATTCATTCGATTTCTCTTTATTACTCGTATGTAAAAATAATTATTTTACGTAGGTCGAACAACGCATGCAAAATGAACCAGAAATCGATATTTTCCTTCACAAAAATCCAATAATTAATTAAATAATTTCTAAAAAAAATCAATCTGCCTCCCTATTCCCAACTAAGTTGTGGTCGCCATCCAGTCTAACCGGATGCAGTTAAATACTAGTATTTAACACGGCGCGACTGCTTATCAGACCTCCACAATCCAGTTACTAGGTAACACGATACTCCTTGGTAAGACTGGTTGTCAGACTTTTGGAATTCTGACTACCCGTAACGATTGTCAAGGATCTACGAATGATAGCCGGGACCAAAGGATTAATTAACGTGCTTTCCGAGGCACGGAGGGGTCTCGATATGTGATGGGTGGTCATCATGAACCGACCGCGGCAAGCGTCGTTAACCCGCGATCTACCTGTGCGGCTGTTATTATGTATTTCTACAACGAATTCTTTGGGATAGTAATTGACAGCCAATTATCTTGGAAACAGCAGGCAAAAGAAGTCTGCAAAAAATTTATAGAGGAGCTTATATTCTCTACAACTTGTCGAAAAAAGTTAATTTTGACACCATCATCATAGCTTACCATGGTCTGGTTGCCTCTATCTTAAGATACGGAGTTATATTTTGGGGGAACTGCAGTGAACGAGAAAGGGTATTCAGAGCCCAAAAATATTGTATTAGATCAATGACCGGCATCAATTCAACAGACAGCTGTATTCCTATGTTTAAATCCCTAAAATTATTAACCTTTCCATCGCTTTATATTCTGGAGGTAGCATTATTTGTTAAAACGAACAGAAATCTTTTTGAAACAATGATAAATCATTCTTCATTAATGAGATCCCAATACAAAGGTCTATTACATACAGGCAGTTTCAAAACAGCATTATTACGAAAAAATATTATGCATATGGGACCAGTATATTTACAATAAAATACCTAATGACATTAAAAATGATACATCTCATTCTTTCAAAAAGAAATTAACGAAACTACTAGTTGAAAAATGCTATTATGCTGTTAGTGAATTTTTAAATGACAACACCCTATGACATTGCTCAATAATATTTCATTTTGTTAAGTTTGATTCTAATTTTATATACTATGACTATTATTTTCCCGGTGAATTCAACTTTCAAGAAGTTAGGTTTAAAGACATTAAAAACTGATTACCTGACACTTATTCATTAATATAGATTTGCAATAATTATGATAGTGCTTAATGTTGCATGCCATATGGTAGAATGTACTGGATCTTTTGTTTTTCTTCTTTTTACACCATCAAAACTATGTTTTGTTACCTACATTCTTTGCAAATAAATTATTTCTGATTCTGATTCTGAATAAAATAAATTATAATTTTTAATCACGACATGTGCACTTGCATATTAACCTACATAGACCAAGTCAAGGTTGGTTCGCTTTTCCTGTCAGTGATGTCACTTGTAATAAATAATGTATAACACGGTAATACACGCGCGTCAGTGGCCTGCAACGTCTACAATTTTGCTAATAAATTACAAATCAGCATAAAAGTGGCACGATCTTAGAAAATGTGTGTGTGTGGTGGTTTAAATTGAGGAGAATTTCTACGCTTTACGGCTTACTCATAACTTTGATCATATTGAGTAAAATAAACTATTTTGTAATCGCTACTGCTGTTCGTGAGGGTTTGATTCCCAGGTATTTTCATTTGATTCAGTTATGACGTGAAAACGTCGTTTTGTTCGTTATTACTTAGTACTTTTTCAATCAATAAAACGCTAATAATTACGTTTAGCTTGAATATCACTGACATCGGTGAAGGAAAACATCGTGAGGAAACCTGGACTTACATGTAATATAAGTCTGAAAAATCGCCTTGACCAATCATAGTGATGAATGCTCATTCGTTCTCTTGTGCAAAGAGGACTTTGCCTAGCAGTGGGACAATTAATGGCTGGTATATCATATGTGTAGCGTAGCACCCCTGGGCGGGGCACATAGCCCGCAGAACAGATAGCCGATTAGGCCGAGAAGATCTTGTGAGTGGCAACCAGAACCAGAAGCCGCAGCGTGGATAGGCCCCTCACAAGGTGGAACGACGGTCTGGTGAAGGTCGCGTTGAGCCGCCGAGCTGGCCTAGCGTAGTACGCAGTTTCGTGCGAGGCCAGATTATACTGGTATCGTTCCCACTGACTTGTGGCCTCCCGTACTCTACCGACCACCCCCTATTGAATTGTTTGTCTAAATCCCATCCATCAGTATTTAGCAGGCAGATTTTATAACTCGTCATTATACATACGGCGCCGTCGTTTGCATACTGTTGCCGTTATGTATCATGCCTAAGGCAAAATGTATAACGCCTAGGCATTATGTAAAAGTCCTTGAAACCCATTCGATGATTCTAACGCCGCATACGAGTACATAATGCCTAGGCGAATTGATACAACTAGTTCTATTTTCTACCTCCTATAGCGCTGCTTTAAAAATGGCGTCAAGAAATGCAATTGTTTTCGAAAATAAAGATGAAAGCAGAACGTATTTCTTGGAGTACGCACTGGTGCGTGCTGCAAGAAATACGTGATTTTAAGAACAATTATTATGAATCTGAAACGGGATCGTTAAAAAAGCGGTGAACTAGAGAAAAAGTTAAGGAGGTTATCCGGATCGCAAAAACAGGCTCTGGAGTATATACGTATACGGTAGTATGAATATTGCTGGAATAAATCCTTTGAAATGAAAAAACTTGATTGCAGTGATTATAATTTCTCAACTATGTGCTACCTACTTCACTAAAAAATTAAAAAAATAAAATATGTAATAGTATATTGCGCGAAGTGCTGATAAAAATATTTTTTTTTTTTTTTTTTTTTTTGTTTTACTTTAATTGAATAAAGAATTTAATCAGTATTTTTTTTATAAAAACCACACTTTTTAATTTAAATAATTATATTTAATGACGAATAATTATCGGAAATACATTGTCAAGGACGGTACGGTTGACATCTGTCGGGTATGCCACCGCCCCGGTGAATCAATCAGACATATTGTTTCCGGTTGTTCTCGTCTTGTTAACAGCGAGTACTTGCATATAAATAATCTAGTGGCTAGGATTATCCACCAGCAACTTGCCTTGCAATACAACCTTGTGGAATCAGTAGTACCATACTACAGGTATGCGCCCGACCTAGTTCTCGAGAATGGTCACCCCACATTGTATTGGGATCGATCTATCATCACTGACAGCCTAGGACTATTTGTAGCCAATAAGCCTGATATTGTGGTGATAGATCGACGAGAGCGCCGTGCAATGATGAAAGATAAAAAAACAAGTATCTTGACTTAGCATACGAGGGACGTAGACTCGGAGAGGAGAGCCTCGACCAACACCTCAGGAGGCTCTCATTGCGTAGCTGGGTCAAGGGCTTGATTCAGAAAGCAATACTCCTAGACACGACACGCATAGTGAGGACGTTCCTCTCTCTAGAGCCCTGACCACCGGCAGCTTAGACCCTGTTGCTGATGCCGATGGGCCACAATTTTTTTGATTTTGTATGGTTTTTGTAAAATATTAAAAAATATTAATAGTAAGTAATCAAAATTAAATATAGGGAAAATAATATTTTCGCGTCATTTCAGAGTGGAAAAGCTTCTTGCACCGATTTATTTTGTTTCATCATCATAATATATTAAGAAGGTGACTATTATTTATTTTTAAGGGTACACTAGTCTCCATGGCCCTTTACGGGGCACCGGTATGGGCGCGTTCATTGAGGCTGCGACCGGCCCAGCGGTTGAACGCGTCCCAAAGGGTCATGGCCATTAGGCTGGTCCGAGGATACCGCACGGTCTCCCGTAAGGCAGCGAACCTTCTTGCCGGATTACCGCTACGGGATCTGGAGGCAAAAGTCCTCGCACACATCTGGGAGTGTCGCGAGGAGGCGAAACGCTGGGGCGTAACTCCGCTGCCGCGAGAAATCACGGCACAGCGGACAGAGCTCCGGCGGGATCTCATGGCGGCATGGAGAGTGCGATTGTTGCAACCCAGCGCTGGGCACGCCACAATTGCGGCGATAAGTCCCCTCTTTGAGGAGTGGCTAGAGAGGCGCCACGGTGTCCTCACCTTCCGCCTGTCGCAGGTCCTCACCGGACACGGCTGTTTCGGAAGGTTCCTGTTCCGTATAAGGCGAAGCCGATGAGCCACCATCATCATCGTAACCCTTCATTCCTAACCCATCCGAATCGTTGTGCCTAACTTCCCGAGCTCACTTCGCTCGCTCAATTATAATAATAGCTTTCACGACTGGATGTCTTCTATAAATAAAATCAACGTTAAATTGCTATTGCCAGCACTCGAGTAGCTAACTAATCATCTGCCTACCAACCATATTGGAGTCGGCTGCTACAATTTATCTGACATCCACAATTCAGTTACTGGGTAACATGATACCACTTGGTAAGACTGTTTGCCAGTCGTTTGGGCTTCTACCCGTAACATCTGCAAGGTAGCTAACTAATACAAGAAAAATTATAAAAATGTACTCACTTTCTGACTCCATGATAATCTTCAAGAATTATAATAACGAACTTTTTGCCAGTTTTTAAATGTTACACTACGTATTTACTAACTTTACACAGAAGGATTTAAAATGAAGGTCCTGATCACTAGTAGATACGTTTGGGCAGCACTTGCCAAGTGAAGATAGTCTGGACGATCAGAATTTAGTACGGATGGACCAAAGTTTGTTCAGGTTTTAAAGTAAAATAGAGAAAATAAGACAGAAACGATAAAATCACGATCAATTAATGTTGCAATTTATGCGAAACTAGAAAGAAGACTTTTCAGATTGAGATTAGCTTGGATGTCGGCTGAAGCCTCTACTGAGCAGTGGACAGCGATAGACTGAGTGTGCATTAAATGTAACAAACTATTCATGATTTAATTCCAATGAACAATACGTTAACCACAAAGTTCAAGTGAAAACCAAAACTTTTACATAATGTAATAAAATAAAATTGTAACTGACGAATTAATGCATCGTATTATTTACATTGTTTTTGATATAAGGGCGAAAAAGTAGTTTACACATATTATCAACAGCATTCCCGAGGAATAATCGTTAAGTCATCATTATATGTAAAAACAAGCCATGCATTTAGAATCAAAAACTTCGTAGTGCCACAAATTAATGTAGTGCGATCCAATTTTATCTTATACTAGCTTCTGCCCGCGACTTCGTCCACGTGAAAGGAGATTGACCATTTTTGTATGGACGTTGGACCAAGTGCTGCCCAACATTGAATCATAGTGCATAATGTTCCTAAGACTAATATTAGTCTGTAACCCAAAGCGCTTCAGAATCTATCCGAGGAGTATTGAGAAAAAAATATCTATTGTATAGGTTTGACATTGACGAAAAATCATAATCAACAGCTTATTTTTAAAATAAAAGACGGTATATTATAAACAATGGATTATATTATTATAACAACACTTAGTTAAGGATAGTCATTGAATCAATCAATTGTTATTCGTTACATATACGAAGATCTATGGACCATTTTATATTTTGCTAAGTACAGTCACGAGCACCAATATGTGCCCATTTAGCAAAATTCAAAAGCGAATTTTGCATGAAATAACGACTGCAACTTCGAGATAAGACCTATTTCATATTAGTGTGGGTCCTAAAAACTATGTTCGTAGGAACATAAAATTACAATCACCACCGTAGGAGGAAATAACTTTTTAAAGTTGCTAAGTGTATACATATTGGTGCTCGTGACTGTACCTGGTACTTGTTGATAGGCCTACACTGTCCTCTCATACCTTTTAACACTGTAATATGAAAACATTGTTCAAACTCAAAACTCAAACTCAAAGCATTTATTTCAAATAAACCAATTACAGGCACTTTTGAATTGTCAAGGGGTCGGTCAGTCAGAAAGATGAAGCTAGATGCCCATTCCAAAGCTTAGTACCTACTAAGCTTTGGAATGGGCATCTAGCTTCACCTATGGAGAAGAACGGGCAAGAAAATCCACGGACACTCTTTTAAATCAGGATATGGTTACAAAATATTGATTGATTGACCTGATTACGAGTATATTCAATAAAAAAAATCTGATACAATTTGATGAAGAATCAAGCCTATTCGGGAGCTTAAATGATTTAGTTAATCAATCTAACTTTGGACTCTGTAAATCATACGGTAGGAGTATTGATATCAGAAGGTAAATCATTCGGAGTAATGCATTATGACAATAAATATTACTTCAGTGATTCTCATACGTGTGGTCCAAAGGGTGCAAAAGCAAAGGACAATGGAAAAGCTTGTATTATTGAATGCGATCATTTAGACGAGTTCATAAGAATTTGTAAGCGTACAACAAGCAGCAAAAAGGTTCAGGTTATAATAGACTACATTGATATTGAAGTTTATGATATATCTGACTTTGTAGAGCCAGGAACTCAAACTCGACAGATAACTCAAAGAGTATCAACTCCAAAATCCCTACTTCACAGTAACCTATACATCAAATAATTCCACTGCAAACGTCGGTAATGGCATCGATTGATGTCATGCAACCTAATGTCGAAGATGAATTACAGGTTTCGCGGAATCTTAATGACCAACTTTGATGACTTTACCCGCAAGACCATTGATAATATCGTGAATGTAGCTCATGAACTGAAAGCAGAAGAATTTGCCTGGTATTTTTTATTTCCATACGGAAAAAAACGGACTTAAAGAGCCAAGACCCGTAAATATAACACCACTAGATTACTTTCAGTATAGAATTTCGGGAACTGACACTAGATTTCAACGTAACGATTATCTATTTTATGCCTTATCGTTCTTTGAATATTTTCTATCAACTTTAAAAATAAGAGAAGTGTTATCAGCAAATAGAATTATATCCGATAAGTTAGCCACCATGTAAAGAAGGTCATTTATATAAAAAAGAAATAAGAAAGGGCCAAGAATTGAACCATGAGGCACGCCCATTTTGACTACAGACCCCGAGGACGTCGCCCCATTAACGTTTGTATTTTGTTGCCTGTTTGATAGATAGAAAAGAACAAAATCAGCAAGTTGTCCATGAATTCCGTAGTGGTGTAATTTACAGATCAGTGTATTGTGGTCAACGCAGTTAAACGCTTTTGAGAGGTCACAGCAAATGCCAATTGCATGCTAGAACTTCTCCCATGATTCCAAAATGTGACTAATGAGTTTTACTCCTGCGTCAGTCGTCGACCTTCCTTTCGTGAAACCAAACTGGTGACTATGTAAAATCCCATTTGAATTAAAATGTGACAACATCTGGTCTAGCATGATTTTTTCATATATTTTACTCAATTTTGGTAGCACAGATATAGGTCCATAATTAAGAGGGATCACTTTTACTACCAGATTTGAAAATTGGTACTACTTTACTATGTTTAATTAAATCAGGAAACGTACCGCTAGTGCAATAGCAATGGCAATAGTGTCAATGATTTCTCCAAGAACCTTAACGGAAATCTCCCATAAGTCTTCATTGTTTTATATGTTAAGACTTTTGAATGCTTTTTTAAATTCTGGCAATTGAAATGGGCTTGCATTCAAAACATGAGGGGAGAGATTTCGTAACCTCTATTGGGATGTTGGTAAAGAAATTTTCTAATGTGTCAGCAACTTTTAACTCATCTGCACTGGTTTCATTATCTATTTTTAAAGGCAATTTTAATTTCTAACCCAGGATTGGCTCCATAAGAGAGATCTCCTCAACGATCAACAACAGACAAGAAATTTTATATACTCATTTAATTATGATAGTCCGTTCTAAAGTCCACCATGCTGCACCCAGGATTGGCTCAAGATGAGAAAACTTCTCAGCGGTCAACAGCTCAGACACAACATTTTAAATACGTATTTTACGGTCAACAGCACATACACAAAATCAGTGGCGTTCCCCCCATGAAAGCCAAAAAGCCCGGCTTGTCTTAAAAAGTGAGACCAAAAAAAAAAAAAATTGTAAAGCAACCAAGTAAATAATTCATCTCGCAAGAATTGTTAAGAATAATACCTAACATTAAACTCCGCGCTGCACTGTGTCAGCCGCGCGCTTTTTATTAAGCTACAACGCCAGGTTTACGTACTCAAAGAATAATATTTAAATTCCGCGCCGTTTTGCATCACGAACCGTTGCCAACTATCTCGGATGTAGTTGCGATCTCGCTCTAACACTATAGCGATAAGCAGTACGCGAGATCGCATCGTAAATGAAAACGTAATTTTTATTCTTTCTCGCTCGCACTTGTGGTGGCTTTTATGAGGCTTTTGTACCCTCTCTTCTTTCGAATAAAAATAGTTACGTTTGTTGATACCATTAGTATGTACCTATTTCGCAAATTGTTCTAATTTTTAAGCCCGGCTTTTGATTTTTTTATGAATGGAACGAATCGTGCGTTTGATTATGATTTTATGAATAGTAGAAGTAATGACGTGGCAAGACGCTGCGCAGCGCGTGAATTTCTATAGAATGATACAACTTTAACCAAATTTGTTCAAATTTGTTTTGAGCGGCTAGGTACTCTTGGCTGGTGCAATTTTTTTCGCTTTGATATTTTTTAATTTTCTGTGAATTTAAGTGTTGTGATTAGTTTTTGCTGTTATTACCTTTGTTTTGAAGTGATTAAAAAGTTTCTTATCATTAAAATGAATACGGAAACGCATGCAATTGTTCCTTGTGAAGGACTAAAGTGTGTGCAATCCTTACTCGGAAAGGTAAATACTTTGAGTTTTACAGACAAATATAATCTCGATAGTTATTGTGGCAATTTCATTCCGAGCTTTTGTTAGTGATTGTAGTGTTATTTTTATAATAAAAATGGGAATTTGGAAACTGTGTTCGAAAAGGTATGTAACTTGAGTTTTTCGACAATAAGTAACTCTTTACTTTACCGTAACCAACCTCAAATTACTGTAGGTACCTGTTTCTCGGAAATAAAAACACATAATGAGTGTTGTTTGTATGGCATTTTTAGTTTTGGTAAACCACTGAAAATCAACCTATATCCTATTACTATAATAACAATAAGTTCTCATTGAGATCACAAAACACAATAATTTTCGTATCGAAGAGATTCTTCATAGGTGTTTTGAAATAAAGATAAGAGTTGGCTATTGTCATTATGATAAATTATAAAAAGTTATTTTGGTATTATCTCATGTTAACATTTTCAATTAAACTCATAAAATTATGCGTACGGCAATAGAACAACAAATCGATCATTTGTTGGGAGCCATCTAGTGGATTTTGATTGAAAATTTTAGCATGTGACAAGTGCATATGAAATAAGGTAAAAAGATTCGGCTAAACGGTGTGTTTACGCGCATTCATTCATATAGATGGCGCTTATGAAAATTACATACTAATGCTTGATAATACTTATTTAGAACTCTTCGCATTTTATAAAGGTTTTCTAATAATGTTGTACCATGAACAACATATGAAAAATCTGTTGGCTTGCCCTAATTTTGACACCATGGCACGCCGCTGCACAAAATGTTATATACGCATTATGATAGCTGATTATGATAGAAGTTCTTAAGTCCACCATGACCTAGTTACTGTACCCAGGATTGGTTCCAGACGAGGGAAATCCTCAACGGTCGACAGTACTGTCACGAAATTTTATATAGGTAGGTATGCACTTAATGGTGACCGAACCTTTTTAAATGGCCGTTATATTAGCATATCGGAAGCTGTTTGGAGAATTATCGAGTTCCACATTCAAGAGAGGCATCCAATAGTAATCTATTTAGCGGAGCACAGAAACGGTATTTCGCAGAAAACAATCCCCGACAAAGAATGGAAAGCTCTCCTGCAACAATACTTACGGCCTTCTTGGATTTATACATACATACATTTATACTTATGCATAGATGTATAAAATAGTTAAGAGGCGATAGATTCGCGAAAATTAATCTGTTGATCATGAAATTTTAAAATAAATTAAACCTAATACTTATTAATATTAAGTGTTTTTTTAACACAAATGGACCGTCCTCCATTGCCCCATGAATGAATGAATGAATGAATTTTGATTAAGGGGTTCATTTATGGGGGCAAATAAGAATATTAAAAAAAGTTTTGCGAACTGTAGCGTGTGACATAATGACGAATGAAAGGGCTTATTGCGAGGATCACAAATATTTTTTTTAATCATTTTAAAATAAATACTTTTAAAGATATTTAAGAAAATTGACCATCCCCCCCCTCATATCTCCGAAACTTCTGAGCTTAACATTTTGAAAAATATGCAGAATTTTACAGGATTATAGGTTTATAAGAAAACAATGGTCTTAAAATAATAAGTTAAATCATTCAATATTGTGCGTACAAACTTACATTTGCGGTTGGAATGTATTGGGGAACATGTTTTTCAACTACAATTTTTAGTTTGTTTTGGGATAAATTCATCCCAACTACAGAACACTTCATTGTGCGTGGTCCGACACTCACTTGGCTGGTTTTTGTTTAGTTTTTACGTGAAATTGTTTATCTTAAGAACAATATCGCCAAGTATCTTACTGTATATTTAATTATATTATAAATATCTTCCGTATGTTAATATAACTTTCCCATATCGGCTATTATCTTAAGATACATTAATAAAAAAAAAAATATTATGTAGGGTGAGCGATATGTCGAAGATAAAATGGTATATATTTTATATTATATTCATAGTGTGTGACACGCTATATGGTAAGTAAGCAATTATTAAACGAAAGACTTCAAAATACAGAAAGATTCAAAACAAAATACAGGTGAAAACCAAAAATTAATTCAAGTAAACTAAGAATTATCACTGAATAAATAACAAGGGTGGCTTTGATACATACGTCCCCCTCGAAAAGAAACTTCTCAAATATATGTTAAGGTTTTTGTTTGTGGACCCCCCCGTATACGTAGGTATGTTCAAAAATCTGACAAAAGCAAAAATAAAAGCACTATTTTCCTTTTAAAATAATTTATTAACTAAAATCTAAACAGCGAACATCATAGCGAGGGTCCAGTACACAAAGTACACGAGTCTCCAAATAAAATACAAGTACACCGCTATGAACACCATGTTCGCGTAGTACAACCTGTTCTGTTTCTTGTAGGCGGCCTCACTGCCTTGCAGACCGTCCTTCAATACGTACCTGAAACAGTCAATCTTTCATTCACTCACTGACAGACAAAGCACAACCTAAACCGCCTGGTCTAGTATCATGAAGTTTTGCACAGGAGTTCCTTGTAAGTGAAACTGAGCACTCAGGAAAATTCATTCCCCAAAAGGAGTTAAATAGGAGATGAAACTTTGAATGGATCTTAGCGTTGGTCTTGGTTCCCCGGTAGTGTCGGATTGCCACTATCGGTACATCTTTACCTAACCCTACAAGGAAACAGGCGTTAGGTTATGTTATATAAGGGCAAAAGGATGATGATGATGATGCTAACCTTCGTATGCCAATACAGGACGCTTGGAGCAGTTCCTTGAGTTCAAGAAGCCTAACATCGCAGTTGAAGATGGCTCTGTCGGCGGGAGACAGCCTAGCCATCATGGAGACCAGGTTGTCATCACAGAAGTTAAAGTAGTTAGACAGGAAGTAGCGGTATGCCATCGTCAGCTTGTAGACTTTGCTGTAGACCTTCATGAGCCTAGCGAAAACAAAAAAAATATTACTCTGTGTGCAAGATCTACAGACCACACTTTGATTTTGCTTCGGTAAGTAAGTTATATGAATGTGAACTTTATTATAGAGTTATAATTCACATTTGTTTGAAGCGCTTGCAAATAGTTTCGCTCATAAGTACGCATCGTACGTATCGCGTATAAGAATAAAGTTCGCATTCATATGAAACGCTTATTTTACAAATTAAAGTCAAAGTGCAGTCTGTTACTCTTGCCCTAAGGTACATGTTGAGAGGTCTAATCAGGACAGAACGTGACCTAAGGTACGTGTTGACAGGTCTACTCCGGACAGGCCGTGTCCTCAGGTACGTGTTGACAGGTCTACTCCGGACAGGCCGTGTCCTCAGGTACGTGTTGACAGGTTACTCCGGACAAGCCTTGACCTCAAGGCTGAGTCATACGAACTCGTCCACGGCTTTATCAGATCTATGAAACCAAGCGTAACTGTTCCTATGCACGGGTGCAATAATCATTGACTTTCCTCTGGGGCTGGATATCTGATATTCTATGGAGTTAGAAGAAGATAGTTACTGTTTTAATATGTTTCATTAATTTCTTCATATTTATTCAAAAATATCAGGAGCTTGGGACCCGATACCGACCACAAGGGAATTTATACATCGGACAGGTCGATCAGACAAAGGCGAGTAGGCTAACTATAAGTTACCCTTTAAGAAAAGTAGTGCATTGGTAGAATATACTCACGAAGGCATTCCTTTAGGCCTGACTCCGAGCACAGAGACCACAGCGTCGAGGAAGTAGCCGGGAATATAGTGCAGGAACCAGGTGAGCAGCCAGTACACCACCTTGTTGTTGGTCTCGATCAAATAGCAGTACCACAGCGCCTGCGGGGAGCTCAGCCGGTAGAACTCTTCTGTTCGCAGATGTTCGCCGAGTGCTCCTGTGTAATATAGATAAACTATTCATTTAAAAAAATACTGGATAGGTATAAAAAGACCTAACTCAAAGCCAGCATCTACACATTCTGCAGGTACATCAAACTAAGTTACATTGTACAAATAACGGGTGTAAGAAGACGCTTTACAAAACCGAGAGTCACATATAATCACCACCATTGCTTTTTTTTTTAATTGAACCGTGCTTGGTTCTGGTTACAGAGATATTGAAAATCAACGTTCCAACTTTTTTTAACGAAAACTAGTTTAAATATAAAAACTTAACTTAAAGTGCTGTTAGAGGCGAGCGTCCCCTCGCTTTTATTTTTTTGGGTCTGACATTATCCAATAGCTTATCCCACTCTGGCCGGAGTGGGAGGGCGTGTCAGACTCTTACTGACTAAAACCCACCCGTGTTCCTTCAGTGTTGCCTGTACGTTGCCAGGGGCCACGGTATCCCTTTCGGACTTTCCCGCGCCCCCGGCAGGCATCGATCCTAGCGGACTCCTTCAGTTGTGCTGAAATCTCTTTGAGGCGCGCGTGGAACACAACGCACCGTCACCGCGTCGACCCAGGTTGGGCTTTGTCGGACGGCGAGCTACACATTACTCACCGTACGCAAACCCGCGCCTACGGTGGCTGGGAATCGGATGCGATTCCCGACGCCCAGGGCGACTCCTGCGGCGGCTAGGGCGAAATTTGCCTCTCCCTCACGCGTTCCGCCTCCTCCTTTGCGAGCATTACTGCTTCGCAGAAGGAGGTGACGGCTTCCCACGCCCTCTCGCTCCGTACCATGGCCTAGACCAGGGCCGAACGCGAAGGATCACTGCCGCCGCTCTCCTCCACTGGCGCCTTTCTAGCCACTCCTCAAAGACCCCTCTTTACACACACGGCACAGTTGCGGCGATAAGTCCCCACTTATCGCCGCAACTGTGGCGTGTGTCCCCCTGCCAGCTATTATTTTGTGGTTATTTTTGAATATGTGAAAAAATTCACGCTAGTAGTAACTATATAATTATAACGCAATTAAAAGGAAAACTATCACAGCTAAGTAGGCTCTACAAGTTAACGAGTAATAATCGACCAACTTACATTTGCATTTGTAAAAACATAATTATTCTCCCATACATCCCATAGGGGAGAACATGTTTTTAACTTCAATGTTAAATTTATTCTTGGGATAAATTCATCTCAACTACGGAATCCTTCATTGTGTGTGGTCCGACACGTACTTGGTCAGTTTTTTTATTTTTTATTTAAAAGATACATAAAATTAATGTTCTAAAGGACAAAATTCATAAACTTTTCTTTTTCCCTGCGGTCCCGAGATAAAATAATAATAATAATTGCTTTATTTTCAGGCAACTAAGGCCATAGATACACAAAATATACAAAATAATAATAATAATTGCTTTATTCTCAGGCAACTAAGGCCATAGATACACAAAATATACAAAATAATCTTATCATATTGTACGATTCAAATGGTGATTGTATGTAAATGGTCTAATTGAAACAATCGCTTTGAGTTTTGAGTACTCACCCCATTTAGTGTTATAAGGCGAGCTACTGACGGTGTACATTGGAGTGCTGTCCCAGTGATCCCTGTTCTGCACGGAGTCCCAGCCCGCTGCGATGATAGCGTTGTTCACGAAGTCCACGGGGGCGTACGATACGACTAGACTCTTGTCCACTAGGAGTACATGCATCACACCCAGACCAGTGCCTAGGAGAAACTGAAATCGGGAAATTATTAACTCAACTGTCAAACTCAAAGCATTTATTTAAATTAAACCAATTACAGGCATTTTTGAATTGTCAAAAGGTCGGTCAGTCAGAAAGATGAAGCTAGTTGCCCATTCTAAAGTGTAGTAGATTCCTATGGAACGGACAAGAAACTCCTCGAACTTAAACCAAAATATTGACACAAAGTATTGGGTCCTTTATCTGCTAAGTAAGCGTTTCATACTTTAAACATTATCGATGGTGGTATAATAATAAAGTCAAACCAATTATTATTTCAGGCAGGCAAAGAAGGCAATAAGGCAATTTTGAACGTCAATCGTGGTTCTAGTTGCCTCTTCCAAAATGTAGCTTCGCGTGCAGAAGAATTGGCAAGAAACTCAATTATTACCTACTCTTTTAAAATGTTTTACAATATTTTTGTATACAGTTGTTATACAATGTCGCCCATGGACATGTGCCCACCCGTATTTTTCTGAATATTCATGAAACATTATGGAATATTAACTTAAAAAGGGTCTATCTTTAATCTTTTTCATTTTTTTCAATTATTATTATTTTTTGTAGCGTTTGTAGCGTTTGCCAATCTCCTATGTTATTGGCTCGATTTGGGTTCTATTTATTATTTCTAAAAGCTGATGAGTTATTTTATCGGATTAACTAACATTATTTACTAAAATTTGTCGACTATAAAAAATAAAACGGAAATGAAAACATTTTTCTAACAAAAAAACAGCATTTGTTAAAAAAAAAAACACAATTGTAAGTCCATAAGGCATAATTGAAATAAAATAAAAAATAATGAAAAGTAAATTTTCGATAATTTGTCAAGAATATTCAGAAAAATACGGGCGGGCACATGCCCAATGCCCATGGGCCACATTGTATAATTATATATGAAGTCAATGTAACCGGTATAACTTTATAATTATATATGAAGTCAATGTACCCGGTATAACTTTATTAAACTCGCAATATGTATACGTATTATGCAATGATAGATAAATTAATTATTTTGATAGATACATGGTGCTAACTTTATAAATATTATAACCATATACGATTTTAACTAACATTGTAAGTAACAAGCAATTAATGTGAGGGAAGAGAGAGCAGAGCGCACATAGGTTTTCGCTTTGCGCCTTACATACACATGCACATTATATAACCCGCGTATTTGACCAATCTCCTATAAGACCTTCGCGTGTTATGGCGACATATTGACCTCGCCGTAGAGGTGCCCCGCGATCGCGACCCTCCCGAGTAAACGATACTCCCCCCCGACCCTTGCTCGTCGACGAAGCGCCAGCACGCGTTGCCGCTGAGCCTGTAGCTTTAAATTCCCCGATTAATAATCATGAAACCACCATTTTGATCCAGCCTGTCCCTCTTGCTGTCCTCCCCTCAGCGAATGCCCTAAGCCGAGGTTCGCACCCCACAGGGGGTGGCCCTTAGCGAGCATTCGCCTAGTTTTAATTAGCATAGTTTTTGCCCCTGGCTGGAGGCTTTGAGTGTAGAAGCTTAAGGCAGCCACAGGAAAGCCCGGTTAAGCAGTCACTACCTTAGTGGTAATCTGCGAGATGCCCTAGTTAGGAAAAAAGGCGACATATTTTTTTTTTGTCACCCACACGCCCACAAAACTGTGCCAGTTTTAAACAGCATTGTTTTGCTGGTACGTACCCCTAATGGCGATGCGATAATTGTTTGTCCGTCTATCCAACCTGGTGTAGGCTCAAGGAAGGAATTAAGCACTGAAATAAACAAAGAAATCTGTTAATATAGTTAATCAAGCCACCTTCACCACCATGCTATCCTCTCAAAACATATTGACCTTCTAATGATGTTCACTTTTTTGAATAAATATTCCTCGAAACACTTTATGTACTTACTTCTAATTACGTACGGTTTTTTTAATATAGTGTTTTTAACTTACTAGCTGTTTGTCAAAGTTTGTCGCAGTATCCAAGCTAGGGCACCCCGACCGAATGGGTAAGGTTAGGGAAGAACTGTGACCAGACGCGCCGCGAGAGTAGCGAGCGGTGCTGCTGCAGCGATCGACAGTCGCACTTAATTGGCTATTTAGTATTTAAGGACTACAAAATGTGAATTATTTGAGGCTCACAAAAAGAGGCACATCTTTCTTGCTTCTTCTTCGTGTCGCTGGCACGACAGTTATTAAAATTTGATTGGCCCAAAACTTCGCCATTTCCACTACGTTATCGGTGACAGCGCAGAGGTCACTTTGACTGCATGTTTTGCGGCACATAAGGAAGGATAGGATGTGGAGCATAGTTTGTGACAGCTCCATATCCTCGACTGTACGGCAGCAGGGTGTATCCCTGCTGCCGTACAGTCACAACACACACGTTAGGAGGAGGTTAGACTTACACCTTCCCACGTGGGTTTGGAGATGTTTCAGGGACTTCCAAGTGGACCACGGAAGGTTACAACCGCAGGAAGATGCTCGTTTGGTGGTATGTATTGAGTGGGTGGGGGAAGGTATTTTGTCACACTTTACAACGGGCGTCGACCGGGTTACCTGATAGACACGCTGGCGATTTTAAGAAACTGTCAGGCACATTTATTATAATAGAGTGTACATTTATATTTGAAGGACATCAAAATGAAAATTATTTGAGGTACGATTAAATACATGCTATTAATAAAGAGGCAGAAGGATTACCTAAGGGTGGCTTGACTACACAGATGGGCAGGTCGCCGGCGTTGAGTCGGACCAACTCCTCAGCGATCACCTTCGTGAACGTGTACGTGTTCGGCCAGTCTTTGATCAAACTGCAAAAATAAAAACCTAAAATACAATAGACGACGTATATTTAGTAACCTAATCCGCTTAACTGTTCTTAAAGAGTCTTAAATAACCCTGTAAGAAATCGACAAATGGATTTCCGCAAAGTCACGCCTGAATCAATAAAATAAAATAAAAACATCTCAGGGTCAGCGCAGATCGACGCGAGTGGTGGCGAGGAACTGCCGGTCTATTCTATAAAACCTCACCGTGAAAGCTTAAGTGAAGTGAACTGTCATTCCACCGGATGCTAGGGATTATGCTGACACTATTGACAGCTCACTTCGAGCTAACTTTACCTAAGATTTCCCGATGACAGGTTGGCAGGTGTTTTGTTTCAAAGTTTTTACTCACGCAGGTGTTATGCTAGTGAGCCGCTCCTTGTCAATGCTTTCCACCATATCTAGGAAGACGTCAGGAGGTATGGGGCATGGGTAGAATTGTTCCTTGATGTCAGTGTCTATTCTGTTGGAGGTGGCGTGCGCGAAGGCCGTGGATATGTGGTTGAAGAGTCTGAGGACAAGCTTATAATGGTTATGATAATAGTTTGTCTTACCAAGGGGTATCGTGTTACACTAACTGCCTTGTGCAGGTCAGATAGGCAGTCGCTCCATGTAAAATACTGATATTCAGCTGCATCCGGTTAGACTGAAAGCCGACCCCAACATATTCGATAATAATTGAATTACCTTCATTACTCAAATTGCTTAACATGATCCTCCGTTACACCGTTGTGTAACGTTGTGGTTGTGTGTTAAAGTTGAGGATTAATTTTAAGTACCATGTTTGACGAAAATACGATTCCATAAAATTTTTTTCCCACACCGAACAATAAACCACTGGTATTAAAAAAATACTAAAAAGTAGATCATGAAACTTTGCATAATATAATAACTGAACTAATTATAAAGCAGATAAAATAATTATGCTTTTTATTAATTTTTTAATTACCTACCATTATTTTCGCCGTATAAAGAAATTACCTATACCGCTTAGGAGCTTTCTCCCCGCCGCTCAGTTTCGCTCTCACTCAGTCCGTGAGCAGTATCGTGCGAGCGAGATAAGGAGTGAATTTGAACTGAGGTATTATGGAGTCTTAAGCTGCGTACACATTTGTGACATTTCAACGTACAATACTTCGTAACAAGCGGCGTCACAAGTCACGGTTAATGAGGACGGGAGACGAGACATTGCCTGTCTATTATCTCATGAAGATTGCTGTGTGACAATCGTTTTCGTCACGCGTCACATTGTCTCGTCTAGTACAAGCTAGCGAAACATTTTTTTTTTTACTTATTTTAATTGTTTATGTGGTATATTGGAAGTATATTACGGTATTTTAAGAGAAAAAGAGTGGAAACGTGGACATAAAAAAACATCATTACATGTTTGTGTACCAAAGAAGTGTTCTGGTAGGTATCTATTTACGTAGTATATACACAATTCAGTAAAATCAATCAATAATAAAATTACAACAATTATTTACAATGTACAATTGAATACTTATCTGAAACACTTAAAATAAAAACTATACTTAACTACAACTACATAATAAAAGTAGGTATGATAATTTTAATAATAATAATTGACATATGGTCCCGCATGTCTTACGGTATTTTATTGTGGGGACGGGCTGCAGAAAAGAGCGATCAGAGCCAGAGTAATAATCTCCGCAGGCGCGATTCTCTAAGGGAACTGCTTAAGGATATTAACATCATGACGGTACCTTTTCAAAATATCAAAAAAAAACATGTGTTTAAGAAAGATAATACATCTTTTTTTGTAAAAAGAGGTGAAAGACATATTTTATATACTAGAAATAGGGATCTGGTACTTCAACCCGGTTTCAGACTGGGTAAAGTAAACTCATCTTTCATGGGGTAATGTTTAAAATGTCTCAGTAAAATACCTCCCCACATACTTCATCTGAATGTGACAAAATTCAAATCTTGTTAAATACGCACAATAGGCAGGTAGGCATATTATAAGTTGGGGGATTACATCGCTGATAAAAATGCTTGGCTCAATGGTCCACAACCACAACTAATTGATTAACATATTTGAAAATACCGTTGTAGCTGTTAAAGATTGTAATACTATGTATCTTTGCATTGTTTATATATAAACTCAATCTCCTTTGTACTATACAATGTACTAAGCAATGTCGCCCATGGGCATGTGCCCGCCCGTATTTTTCTGAATATTCATGAAATATTATGGAAAATTAACTTAAAAAGGGGGGTCAAAATGACCCCCCAAATGTTAATCAATTTTTTATTTTTTTATTCTTGGCTTGATTTGGATTCTGTTTATTTTATCGGATTAACTAACATTTTCTAATAAAATTCATCGACTATGACAAGGTTTCCCTAACTGTGCGTCGCGACGCCCCGGGGCGTCGCAGCATCATCCCAGGGGCGTCGTGAGGCGATCCACATAGATTAGAAACCCTTACCATCAACACCTTCGGCAGAGGAAGAAGAAACATTAATAGAATTATCCTGTAACTCCAGTCTTAAGCTTTTTTTTGTTGGGTGGGAAATTATCAAGTTAATACTCCCACTCTGGCCGGATCGGGAGGGCAGGGTACAGATCGAAAATAAATGTAGAGGAAGAGAAGAGACCGGCGATTTCTAAACTTCAGCCCCGTTTTGAGAAGCTAAGCTCAGAAAAGCAAACACATCCTTCTCATTAGTAGCCAACCAACAAAGTAAAATAAACACCTCTTTACATTTTTAGGGTTCCGTACCTCAAAAGGAAAAAACGGATCCCTTATAGGATCACTCGTGTGTCTGTCTGTCTGTCCGTCTGTCACAGCCAATTTTCTCCGAATCTAATTGACCGATTAAGTTGAAATTTAGTACACCATATGTATTTCTGTGACCCAAACACGGACGTGTAACATAAATAAATGAATTTTGATAAAGGGGGTCACTTTTCGGGTGCAAATAAGAAAATTAAAAAAAAAAACTTGTTATCTGTACCGTGTGACATATCAAATGAAAGGGCTTATTGCGAGGATTTCAAATACATTTTTAAATTATTTTAAAATAAACACTTTTAGAGATATTTATGAAAATTGATGAAATTTACCCCCCTTATCTCCGAAACCACCCATCGTAAAATTTTGAAAAAAATACAGAGAACAGTTCTATGCTCATAGATTACAGGAAAACCTATAAGAAGTCTATGGTCTTAAAATAACATGGTAAATCACGCAATATTGTGCGTACAAACTAACATTTGCAGTTGGAATGCCTGGGCGAACATGTTTTCCAACTACAATGTTAAGTTTGTTCTTGGGATACATTTTCATCCCAACTACGGAACCCTTCATTGTGCGTGGTCCGACACGCACTTGGCCGGTTTTTATTCTTATTATGATTTCTTTTTGCTCTTATTTCCTAATAAAAATTATAAATGTTTATTGGAGTTTTTCTGATAACTTGTTAAGGCTAGAATTACAATAAAATTGGCAGGTAATTTTTGGCCAGAATCCCAGCGTCGCAAATAAAATGCAATTTCTCAAGGGCGTCACAGTAAAAATAAGTTTGGCAAGCCCTGGACTATGAAAAAAAAAAAAAACTAATTGAAGAAATCAAGATCAACCCCCCCTTTTTAGGGTTTCGTAATAAACAAGGAACCCTTATAGTTTCGCCATGTCCGTCTGTCTGTCTGTCCGTCTGCCTGTCCGTGGCTTAGCTCAGAGACGGTTAGTACTAGAAAGCTGTAATTTGGCATATACGAGTATAAACATATTAATCATGCCGACAAAGTGGTAAAATAAAATCAAGAAAAAGATTTTTTTAGGTTACACCCCACATACACGTAAAGTGGGGATGTTTTTTTTTTCCCTCGTCTATCCCTTGTTGTGGGGTATCGTAAGAAAGATCCGTTTGCGAAATATTAAGCTATTAACTGAATTTTTTTGCTAGTGTCCCCCCCCCCCCCCCCTTCTAGCTAAATGGTCGTACTTGGACTTGTGAAAAAATTCACAACAGTAGTATATATGTATAACGAAATTAAAAGACAAAACCATCAAAACTAAGTAGGCTGTACAAGTTAACGAGTAATATCAACCAACTTAAATTTGCGGTTTGAAAACATGTTCTCCCATACATTCCGTATGGGAGAACATGTTTTTCAACTACAATGTTAAGTTTGTTCTTGGGATAAACTCATCCCAACTACGGAACACTTCATTGTACGTGGTCCAACCCGCACTTGGCCGGTTTTTTTTTAAGTTAATTTTCGATCATTTGTCATGAATATTCTGAAAAATATGGGCCGGCACATGCCCATTGGCGACATTGTATAATTGCATAGCACAGGTGTGAGTATACTATGTACTGTAGAGCTATCATTTAATGGGTAATATATCTTTAATTGACTTGAATGTGTGGTGACTGAGAGTTTGACACTCAAATGTCTCACTGATGGTGGCGTGTGTTAGCTACCTTCAAAATTGTTGGCCGGAATGGTGCTGCTCCATGCGTCAAGTTCCTGTACGGACGCCGCCGTCAGTTCGTCATTCTCACTTATTATTATGCAACATTAATGATGTAGACACCTAACTATAATGCATGGGAAGATAAATGCGATGCCTTGGGCATCATTTGTGATTTGTCCAAGGCATTTGATTGCGTTCTTCATGAAACGTTAATCAGGAAACTCCGCCACTACGGGAGCCGTAACACCGCTCTGGATCTTCTTTCTTCATACTTGAGTAATAGGATTCAGAGCGTTGACGTAAATGGACAAAGATCTCCTGGATCTATAGTAACAATGGGAGTCCCACAGGGCTCGATTCTTGGTCCTTTTTTGTTTCTTATTTATATTACTACTTTGAGGTGACTTGGCTTACCTCATAAAGGATAACCATGATATAGTGTTGTTTGCGGATGATACTTCACTTTTGTTTAAACTTAAACATCAGCAGCTGGTTACTGACGACGTAAATAGCGCGATCTCAAAAGTAGTTCACTTGTTCAATGTTAACAATTTACTTCTTAATGAAAAAAAAACAAATGCAAAGGTAAAGGACGAAGAATTGAATCCTGAAGATAGCACAGTATTCTTAGGCTTAACTTTGGATACTAAGCTTCAGTGGGGACCACTTATAGATAAATTGTCAAAAAAGCTAAGCTCCGCAGCTTATGCTGTTAGAAAAAATCGTAATTTAACTGACATAGAGACAGCCCGTTTAGTGTACTTTAGCTATTTTCATAGTGTAATGTCGTACGGTATTCTGTTGTGGGGAAATGCCGCCGACATTCAAACTATCTTTGTTTTGCAGAAAAGAGCCGTTCGATCAATTTATAAATTAAGCCCGAGACACTCTCAGAGAGAAATTTAAGGAAATTAATGTAATGACTGTGCCTTCTCAGTATATTTTTGAAAATCTTTTATATACCCATAAAAATATAAAATTGTTTAAAAAATACAGTGATATCCATAAGATAAACACTAGGAACAAACACAAATTTGTAGTACCTACAACAAGGCTCAAGAAAATAGGTAGCTCGTTAAGATGTCAATGTATACGCTTTTATAATAAACTTCCAAGCCACGTACAAGATCTAAGCCTTAATAAATTCAAAGCATTCATTAAACGTAAGTTGTGCCAGAAAGCGTTTTATACCATTAAAGATTACGTTGAGGACAAAAAGGCCTGGGATTAAGCTGCTACAATTTATAAAAAAAAAAATTACAGTCAGTTTTTTTTTCAATCATTTGTACCACTATATGAATATTTACTTTGTGAAGTATAATATATACATGTTTTTTTATATTATTGTGAACGTGAGGACTAGTGGATCATATTTTTTTTTTTTTTCTCAGTTATTTTTAATGATAATCTGGCAGTTTGAGTACTTTATGTGGCCTACCCAAACGAACTTTCTTTGGTATTGTTCGTCGAATTGTTGAGCTCCTTAAACCCTGAGTTGAGCTGCACGGTCACTGACAAATGCGTGCACTGACTGGACAGGTCCTCTCAACCTGTGTGGTTCTTTCCTCAAAAGACCATCTCAGACACCAATCTACATGATCTTCACATGATCTGACCAAGATTTTGTCTGGACTTTAAAAGAAACTGTGACCTCTGAGTTTGTTTCGGCCTTTCTTCTCGGAGTAGTCAGGTAGGAAACGCCGACCTCATCTAGTTAAAAAAATACGATTGACGTGTAAAAGTGTTTTGTCCAAACCCACTTACAGAAATAAAATCATTTATCTTTTAACTAATATTTTTTGTAACAAAATAATTTATAAGAGTGTCTATGGAGTTTCTTACGTACTAGCTTCATATTTCTGACTGAACGACTCTTTTGCAATTCAGAAGTGCCTGTAAACGGTTTAATTGAATGAATAAATGGTTTGAGTTTGAGTAAGTACATTATTTGTTACGGTCACAGATCATATTTTGATCGACATACAACCTGACACTGACCTGTAAATTGCAAAAACAGGTGAGAAAATTTAAATTTCGCCGGCTACCTTAGCGCATTCCCCTTAAACTTCATACAAATATGGTTTATTTTCGAATTAAATGCTACTTAATTAAGCTTGAGTGTAAAGTATATGTGCGCTCTATAGAGTCCACACTGCTACAATGATCTTTTGGAGGTTGTGGGGTGCACATTAAGTGCAATTGTTTTGTGAAATGTATTGTAAAAACAAGATGGCAACGTTAAGTTCTGATATTGTCCACACGCTAAAAGATCCTTGCACACCTATACCTAAGTGTTTTGTACTCACTTAAGGTTGGTGCAGTGCTTGCCAAGTGCGAGCATCTCTCTGGTCCCTCGCACGTTGATGAGGCCCGCGACGTGGAGCGGCTCGTCGAAGTTCACCGTCGCTGCCATGTGGATTATTATGCTTACCTGGAGTTAAATCATAGTCATGAGTGTAATTATGTACATAATACAACATAACATCACGCCTGTGTTTCCCGAAGGGTTTGGCAGAGGTATACCTATAGTACACCCACATTTTGCAAGTAATGTTTAAGTCCTATGTGTCCCGAATTGTCCTCAACCGGGTACAGATCCAGAATCTGTGCTGTTACTGATAAATTCCAGATGGAAAACCCAATAAAACTCTGCCCGACCCGAGAATCTAAACTAGGACCTCATGTTCCTGCGAAGTAGCAGTAGCGCTTGCGACCACTAGACCAACGACGTAGTCATGAGGTAGTCAATAATATTAATGGATAGGAATAATAACACACAAATAACCTCTGTTGTTGGGTCGAACACAAGTACCAGTTCACCGAACAAAAAGTGACATATGAAAGCGAATTCATCGCATTTGGTTAGGACGCAGGGTTTACAAAACTATGAGTTTTCTCTTAGATGGCACAACAAATTTGAAGTGTAAAACCAGTTACCTCATTTGTGATATAGTTCCAGTCTTTATCACTGAGGCCGACCCTAATGTCAGACACGTCTCCTTCCACGGCCACGATGCTGTCAGCAAAGTTAGGTTTCTTCTTACGAAGAGTGTCGTATAACTGGAAGAATGGAGAAATATAATTATTATTATTTGTCACAAGCCGTGTACCCGATGGCATTTTGCATCGGCAAAATTAACTTCCATAATAGCTGTCGTCCCCTATATAACCATTCTAAGGAAAGTATTTTCAAAAAATCTTTTTTATTTTCTCGCTTTTTAGTGGGTCGTTTTGTAATGTATCTAAGATTATAATAGCCTAATGTCAACTGCTCATCACATTTTACAAAATATTGCTTTTCCTGATGCGTACTTCACCATCAGCTCCATTTCACAATATGCATTGTGACGAGCATGCAACATTTGCTTGGCAACCATACTAAACTAATCAAATCGCAACCCGTGAAATACTTCATCATCATTTCCACTTTACCAAATGGTACTTTTCGAGAGCACGAGTTACTATAAAAAATACTCAAATCGCTATAGGTGAGCACATAATATTTGAAGAGTTTCCTCGATTTCATCAGGATTTCATTGTCAGATCTTGACCTGATGACAATGGGACCACTTGGAAAGTATACCCTTTTAAACAAAAAAGTCTGATAAAAGTGCTGATGTCCAGCCGTCTTCGAGTAATCGGGGAACATACATAAAAATAAAAAAGATTCCGGCGAACTGCAAACCTGCTCCTTTTTTGTAGTCGGTTCAAAATCCTTTCTATTTCTAACGCTCTTTACAAAAGGAACTCTTGGACAACATTTCATAATTTTAGACATGATTTTAGACATGTGGTTTAGGATGAGGCTCCCCTCTCACAGAGAGGAGGCATGTCTCCCAGCAGTGAGTACATTAACAGCTGAACAAGTGTGTATGTAAGGTTTAGGATGAGGCTCTCCTCTCACAGAGAGGAGGCATGTGTCCCAGCAGTGAGTACATTAACAGCTGAACAAGTATGTATGTATGGTTTAGGCTGTGCTTTTCTCTGTCAGTGAATTAATGAACGAATTTAAGATTTTTATTAAGTCGATTTTAGGGCCGATTTTACCAAAACTAGGAGGTCACTTCTCGTATTTTGAAAACCGTTCAAATTCAAGACGCAAACTCATCTCAGCGACAATCAATGTAAAAATATTAATTAAATAATTAGAGCTATTTTTGACAGATTGAAACTAAGATTAGAATGCGAACGTTCAAGTACGGGAATGGGCGTTCTGATATGGTTTATCTCAGCACGCGTAGCATGACAACCATAGAAACGGTTTTTTTAAGGGTTTTGTTGACGGAAGAATTATACAAAATAACAAATTGTGATTGTTTATCTGTCATTTTTTGTTTATCTGTTATTCCGTCGACAAAACCCATTTCTACCTGGGGATGCTAAGGGTGCTAGAATTAAATTGAAGTCTTGACAGCTTTTGTACGGATTTTTTTTCAAAAATTCTAAATTTGCAGGAAAAGTCTACGACATAGAACTATAGAGGCCTAAGTAAATGAGCTCCATGTACCTATCAAAATAAGTACTTATTTAGTTATCTCTTCAAATATTCTAAATTAATAAAGGAGGACGCGCTACGGTAGCTTACGAAATTCAAATTTTCTGTCGTTTTTGCGACCGTAACATAAATTTATTTACAAAATTACAATAATTAAAATCATTAATACAACTCTCTAAATTCAAATTACCCTGTTGAATGACTATTTCATCAAGTCATGACATTTGGGGTCAATTCTAACTTAGAGAGTTGTATTTTTGATGATTCTAACTATTAGGTGTAAATTGCAAAAAAAATTGAAAAATTGGATTTCGCGGCCTAAATTGTAGCTCTCGCCTTAAAAGAAAAATTCCAGTTTCGCCGATACAGATGTAGACGGATAGGGCAATATTCTTTTTTTTTCAATTTTTGACTTTGAAATTAACATTATTAAATCAGTATTGTGTTCTCCGAAGGAGTAGATACATGTGTATAGTACTTACACCCACTTTTAGACTGAAACGTTATAAGTGCCATGTAATAGGGGGCAGTGCTATTGTCACCAGACGCGCATAAATCCAGACTCTGAGTTACTACTAAGAAATCATAACGGAAAATCCATTAACACCCTGTTTGCCTGACCTGAGAATGTAATAGTTCGAAGTGAGATGTCCATAGTGTCAATTCCTAGCATCAGGTGGAATGACACCTTTTTTTTTATGAGCGTGGGAAATTATCAAATAACTTCTCCGCTCTAGGTGGAGCGGGAGGGCGTGTCAGACTTTTAGTGACTAAAACCCACCCGTGTTCCTTCCGTTGCCTGTGTGCCGGGGCCGCGATATCCCTTTCAGATTCCTGTAGCCCTGACGAAGACTGACCAGTCTGGACCAGTTTCCCCGTCTTCCAACGAAATAGGAACTGGCCCCTTTCCAAGCATGCGCTTAGGAGCCCCCTTAGTCAGGAGCCTCTAAGGCCAGAACCCAGGCTTTTCCAGGCAAGCCGTCTGGTCCTGGGGCGGTATTTTTGGCACTCAGCCTACGTACCGCCACTCTCAAATCTACCTCGGTCACCTCCGGAGTATCGTCGTCGTCGTCACTAGTGTGGTCCGCATCGGGCACCGCAGGAGGCGGAGCCATGGGCGGGGGAGTATGTTCCCCTCGCGAAAGGAACAGAGCACTCACCACATCCTCCACGAGGTGGGGCTCGAGACTCTGCGTCAGCGGGGGAGCCCATGGGCGGAGTTTATCTCGCACCCATTTGTATGGGCGTCCCCACGGATCTCTGTTCAGAGTCTCCAGCGACTCCTCGCGGGCCAGTCCTCTGGCCCGCTCGATCCCCGCCTGGAGGGCGGTCTTCGCCGCTCTGTACCCGTCGTACAGCTCGGCCTCAATGGCTTCCGTATCCGGAGGACGGATACGGAGCCTGCGGTGCCTGGAGTACCGGTGGCGCGCAGCAACGCACGCCGCGCGTAAAGCGGTTAGCTCATGCGACCACCAGTACACCTGGCGCCGAGCACGTCCGAGCTGGACCCGAGGCATTGCCACGTCACAAATTTCGGACATGGCCTCCCGGAACCACTCCGCCTCGTCATTGATGTCGGCAGGCCTGTCCGGTGATGACACCCAGGCTTGCACGATCGAGGCTTCCAGGAGGAGCTCCCGGTCCAGCTGCTTCAGCGCCCACCGCGGTGTAATGACGCCTTACGTGTTAGATCGTTCGATTCTCTACAAAATGGTTGAGCTGAATGGTGTTGATCCACGCGTCATGTTCGTAAACGGGCGAAGTCAGTTGAGACTGGTCATCTCATAACTGCCAGGGCTTATTTTAAATCTTATATTTTGAATTGTTTTTGATTATTTTCTTACATTGATTCAATCTGCCTAGCCTTTTCCCAACTATGTTGGGGTCGGCTTCCAGTGTAACTGGATGCAGCTGAGTACCAGTATTTTTCTTACGTTGATTGTTCTCACATAAAGAAGCAACAAGAATAATGAACCCAGGATTTTGTAATATCTATATTTAAAAGAGTGTCCTTGGAGTTTCTTGCCCGTTCTTATCCATAGAGATCTACGTTTTGGAATGGGCAGCTAGCTATGTATGGCACTCGTGGGTTGCAGCTGAAATCAGCTTTGTGTTTTGCCATCTGATATTATGCTAAGCTGAGGCCCTTTTGGCATTAGAATAATTGTTTTTGTTTTTTTTTAGTTTTAATGTGTATTTTTTCTGCTGTAATGCCAATAAACGCATTTTTCTTTCTTTCTTCAACTTTCTGACTAACATACCGACTCATAGACAATTCAAAAGTGCCTGTAAATGGTTTAATTGAAACAAATGCTTTGAGTCCGATTTTTTGTGTTTTTAGTGCACATACACGGGTTCGCCCAATGCGGATTTAATTTGATCAGTCCATCTCATGGGTGAGCGTCCGCGTGGTCTAGTGCCTTCCACTCTATCCTGCACGACAAGGCGCTCTATAGAGTTACCCTCACGCCTCGAGACGTGTCCGAATTATGAGGATGCGCGTTTGGACCAGAACAGAAAAACTCTTTTTGATGCCGAGTTCTTGGCATATAGAGGTGCAGCACCACATTTCCAGAACGTCTATCTTCTTCTTGTCTATGTCATGCAGCGTCCACGTGGCAGTGTAAATGAACATAGGAAAATCCAGCGTTTGAACAAGCCGGATCTTAGCGGCTTTTGTAATATCTCTGTTCCTTCAGACTTTTTTCAGTTTGTCCATTGATGATTCAGTTATCCCCATACGTCTCTTAATTTCATCCATGCATCCACCCCCATTTGAGATAAACGCTCCGCTTGGAGCGTAACTGCGCAATTTTTGAGACTTCTGGCGAGTTTTTGTTAGCGCGGTCCACGAACATCACCTTAGTTTTTTTGCGGTTAACCTTTTGTCCGAATTCGTACTCGTACTCTCCATCTGACGAAGTATCCTCTAGATGACTTGCGCTAGTAGCACAAAGCGTGGTCATGATTATTACGACAGGTGCCTTGATTATTATTACGACAGGTGCCTTGATTATTATTACGACAGGTGCCTTGATTATTATTACGACAGGTGCCTTGATTATTATTACGACAGGTGCCTTGATTATTATTACGACAGGTGCCTTGATTATTATTACGACAGGTGCCTTGATTCACATCTTGTGGGATGATGTACTTTTTTTTGTTCAACTTTATTTTATTAGATTAAAATATTTTTTATTATTTTATTTATTACATACATACGCTACCAATACAGTATCCCAATTTAGTAGTGTAGTTAATTAACAGTTCATCAAATAAAACAACATAATAATATCAAATAGTTTTTTTTTTAATCTTCCGGCTCGCTACAAGTTCGCGGTTGGGCGCTCCTTGCGGGGCTCCGCATCGTTGTGAGTGCGGTGAAGCAGTCGACCGCATCGGACACAATAGCCTTTCCTGCAGCCAGAGCGCCGGTCGTTTGGCACGGCACTCAAGCATGAATGACATCATCCGTCGGGCTCTTGTCACCGCCGGGGCGCCAGCTGTTTTAGAACCCAATGGCTTGGCACGCGACGATGGGAAGAGGCCAGACTGAATGACCATAACGCCTTAGAAGTTGGGTAGGCCTTTGGTGAGGGATGCAACCTGTGTCGACACCCTCGCGCCTTCCCATCTTCCTAGCACGGCGGCCTGTGCTGGGGCAGCTGTTGCAGGAGCAGAAAACCTCAAACGGCGCAAATATAAAAACCTTATTGGAAGCTATATTTTTGAGCCGTTTGGGGTTGAAACACTAGGGCCGTGGGGTCCGAGTGCTCATCGAGTATTTCGGGACATCGCCAAGTGGTTGGTCGACTCTTCACGTGACCAGTGGACAAGGCCGGACAATTTTTTGGTCAAAGAATCAGCATTGCCATCCAACGTGGCAATGCTGCCAGCCTTTTGGGCACTTTTCTCACTGACAGCGATGCGGACGAATGTTTTGATGCCCAATGAGCTCTTCCTTTATTTTTTTTCCTTTGTATACTAATTGTACATAATTTATATATTTTAGTATTAGATGTATATTATATTTAAGATTGTACGTATAGTTTCAAATTGTATTTTCTTTATTACATTTTTATCCACACAAATTACATTTTTAAATATTTTTATGAAAAAGAAATAAAATAAAATAATACATTTAAAAATATAAAAAGTAGTGGTCTATCGGCATCAGGAACAGGGTCCAAGGTGCAGGTGGTCAGAGCTCTAGAGAGAGGAACCTCCTCACGATGCGTGCCGTGTCTAGGAGTACTGCTTTCTGAATCAAGCCCTTGACCCAGCCGCGCAATGAGAGCCTCCTGTGGTGTCGGTCGAGGCTCTCCGCTATTAGGCCATTAACCGTTACGATTATCGGTACAATGATTGCAGAGTCCACGTCCCACATGTCGCCAACCTCGTGTGCTAAGTCGAGATACTTGATTTTTTTATCTTTCTCAGCTTTCACGAGATTCTCGTCATGAGGGACAGCGATATCAACAATCAATGCACGGCGCTCTCGTCGTCACCACAATATCAGGCTTATTGGCTACAATAGTCCTGTCAGTGATGATAGATCGATCCCAATACAATGTGGCGTGACCATTCTCGAGAACTAGGTCGGGCACATACCTGTAGTATGGTACTTCTGACTCAACAAGGTTGTATTGCAAGGCAAGCTGCTGGTGGATAATCCTAGCCACTAGATTGTGTCTATGCAAGTACTCGCCGTTAGCAAGACGAGAACAACCAGAAACAATGTTTCTGATTGATTCACCGGGACGGTGGCATGCCCGACAGGATGTCAACCGTACCGTCCTTGACGTATTTATTATTATATTTAATATACGTAGAAAGCCTATTTAAAAAAAGATAGATTTACAAATTAAAAACATAACACGTGTAACTTTACCCTTACAAACTCGCCCAGTAAACATGAGAAAAGATCTATTCTGTCGGCAACCAAGTGTGCGCATTGTTTGCATCAGAGGGACATTGTCCAACAGTTTAGTTCTACCGCGCGGCACCGCGAACTAGTTGGGCCGTCATCGGCGCTGCACGAACCCATCTGGCATACACAAGCTTATCTGTAGCACACCCGGATTATTTATGTTACCCCGGAACACTCCAAGCCATAATTCAATAATTTTGTCTGTTGTCTTTTATGATTATTATTTTATTATTATTATTTTATTTTTATTCTTAATGTTTTTATTAGTAATTTGTTTTGTATCTCATTTTAATTCGATCTCTGATATCATGTTGTATGTTGTGATTTATTCATTTTTATATTTTCGCTTTGTCAAACTTAATGTTTTACCTAGATTATAAGAGAATGATGTGGTCTCCTATAATTGGAAGCGCACACTGTATTTGTCGCTATTCCTAAATTGTAAACTTGCATGTAATTGTGTAGCCTCTGTTGGAGATCCAATAAATAAATAAATAAATAACACTCCAACCATATAATTATGACGCCAGTGTTAGCTCTCCTTGTTTCCAAATTGTTGTATCCAACCATGCCCAGCACAAACAAGGTTGGATACATCAAGGGGTAAAAGGGATACACACCATACCGCAGTAGGTATATATATATCTAGTAAACTTGTACAGTGTGCGCTCCAACATGATGACTATATTTAGTCTCATGTGGAGCCCATACAATGTCGAAATGGCTTTAATTATTATTAAATAAAATACGTACGTACGTACGTACGTTGTGTAAACTATACCTAACGTATTTACTTACCGGTTCTGTAAGTATATTAGTTAATCTCTGTTGAATGGTTTTGCCTTTCTTTGGTCTTAGTAACATGTACAGTTTCTTGATTTCACATGATCTGAAACAGATAATAGAACCTTAAAATCCTGGTTTCAATAAAATGGAAAGACCATTTTTTATTGTCAATGTCAAAGCGAGCCAAATTAATTGATAGAAGACAGAACACATTATTTATTATTTAATGTATGTAGAACACAAGCCTATCAACAATAAAAATGATGAAATGAAATGATTTTATTTCTGTACTAGCTTTTGCCCGCGGCTTCGCCCGCTTGGATGTCGAAAAATATCCCATGAGAACGTACTACCGGTATTACATACCTAAAAGACGAGGAAAAGGTCATTGACTCCTAAAGCTGCACCCGCTGCCATCAACCATAAATCATAATTATTTTACTTCATTTTGATAATGATACCAAGGCATATTTTAATCTAAATTAACCAACCAATTGCCCAACTTAAATAACATATTTTATTGGATATGGATTAATATAATACCGGGCAAAATATCGGAAATTAAAGTAAAATAGTGTTAATAAAAAAGTGCTTACTGCGAATCATTCGGTATGGTTTCGGTCGGCCCGGGTACGTTAACAGTACGAGAGTGGTTAAGAGATAGACTTATGAATGCTATCCCCACTTTTTGTTGAACTTTTTAAGATATACAATTCTGTAGTACATTAATTTTATGTATCTCTTACGGTTTACGCGGCGCACGCCAGTAAAGCCCCCAGTCCGCAAAATTTTTTTAGACATTCAACAAAATAATCGTCATATTTCAGCCAATTTACACAAAACCTTCCTCATGAATCACTCCGTCCATTGTTGAAAACCGTTTGGTAGTTTTTTGCGTATAGACAGACGTGGCGTGAGACTTTGTTTTATAATGTTTGTAAGGAAGTAGGTTTGTACAAACACTTTGACACATCAATAATATTTTAAAAACTAGATGAGGTCCACGTTTCCTATCTGACTACTCTGAGAAGAAAGGTCAAAACAAAGCCAGAGGTCACAATCTCATTTAAAGTCCAGTCATAATTTTGGTCAATTTTGGTCATGTGAATACCATGTAGATTGGTATCTGAAATGTTCTTCTGAGGGCATTTGTCAGCAATCGTGCACTGAACATAAAAAGCTCAATGATTCGATGAACAATACCAAAGCGGCATTTGCGGTAGCGTCGGGGTGACTGGTCGTCTTGCTGATCATGGTTTGTTATTAGTTATTAACAAATTATTTATTTTACCTCGATGTCCCTAGTTTATCATTTATAACTTCCAGTTACAGCTATATACATCTATATGTAAGCGGGCACGCCCTTTATGCCTGGAGGATTTTATTTAGCTATTAAGTTCTGTTTACGTTTAGTTTTTATTTCTGCCTGAGTATAGTTCTCGATGATTTTGGTTGGTATATTGGCGTGTGCCAGCTGACATATGGCTAATAATTTAAATTATGTTTTATGTTGCGTAATGTAATTTATTTTGCATATTATTATAAATAATCATATTTTTTTCTAACTGAACAGTCAGCTGTGCCGCTGGGGAGTTTGTTGCGCCACTTCTTCTTCCCAGCTAACGCACTAGGATGTGGTGAATTATTAGTTAATATTAATATTATTAATTTTATTAGGTTCGATCCCCGCACGGAACAAATATTTGTATGATCTGCAAGTAGTTGTTCCGGGTCTGGGTGTTAGTGAATGTGAGTTTCTATGTTTGTAAACGCACCCACGATAAGGAAGGAAGAAATTCTGAGTGTGGGGCAACGTTTTAAAAAAAATATATATATTATATATATATAATATTAAAATATTAATTATTATAATTATATAATAATATTATTTATGAAATAATATTATTATATCATGTAATATAATATTTTTTTTATTTTGCGGTATTTAAATATACGGCTATTTGCACCCTTATTGATTTATGGTAAAACTGAGATAGGGAAATCTTTCTTATGGGTATTTTTATATGTTTTGAACAAGATAACGCTAAAAGGTTTAGTTCATTAGATGCGTATTTTTTAAAGCTATCCGATGGCATAAAAATCAAATTTACGTTTTTTTTTGAGATACCGCTTTTGCGCTTAGTAGGGCAGAATAATTATTTAAAAAAAAAACAGTCGAGAGGTGTCGTAGGGCCCCTGGTTGGAACGAAGTTCTATTCGCTTTTGCACAGTTGGCGAATGAGAGCTAGACCGAAAAAGTGTAACATTGTGACCGTCACGACACTTTTATTACGTAACAATCAAAAGTGCGTTATGGAACTTCATTCCAAAAGAGAACAGTGAAAATATTAACAGCATTAATGATTTCATGACCAAAACTCGTGGCAAGCGCCTGAAGCGACTGCTGGAAGTGAGTTTGGTGCCCTTATTCAAATTGCTCGTAGAACGGATGGATGTTTCGGATGGGGCCGAAAGGCTCTGAAGTGGCGACCACGTACTGGAAGACGCAGCCTGGGTAGGCCTCGCTCAAGGTGCCTCTTTCAGGGCTTGTCACGGAAACCCGCTGGATGCGGGGAACATAGGACCGGACGCTGTCGCGATTTTTAGGAGGTGGCCTTTGTCCGGCAGTGGTTTTTTGGTTGATGATGATGATTCCTCACCTGAAGATTTTCTCAATGAGCTGCTTGCCGAGGAAGCCAGAGCCACCCGTCAGGAACACGACGGAGCCGCGGTAGAACTGCTGCACGGCAGAGTCTCCGCGATCTATCACGGCGTTCATTGGCTTCTGCTTGTCTAGGATAGCTAGCTCTGTCTGCTGTGCGATGTCCATGGCTGCTGGACATAGACTCATGTTAAACTTGCTTAAATAATCCTTACTAACACAAATGCGAAAGTAACTGTCCGTCTGTCTGTCTGTTATCTTAACGGCTGAACGGATTTTGTAAACATTTAGCACACAGGTAGACCATGACGTGGCTTAGGACTAGGAGAGGTGGTTTTTTGTACAAGAAATAAAGTATATTAATGGTCAGAGTTATATTAGATGGGGATTCGGCAACTTGAAGACAAAATTGAGTTCCTGGAGTTCCTCATGGGCTATAGGAATAGAAGTCTGAAACGTCCCAAAAACAGAAGGTGAGACAAAAAATTATCTATGCGATTTAGTCTCGAATTTGGGGCAGATCCTAAACCTCAAAATTAACCAGTCTGATCTGAAAGATTTGCATAGATTTAAAACTAAAGAAAATTCGTATCCAATTGTCGTGAACTTCAACTCTGTCATACGAAAGGACAAAGTTTTTATAGGAGTAAGAAACTTTTGATAAAACCAAGGAAAAAGGTGAAAAGCTCAACACATACACAAACAGACTCAGCAACCGGTTTATATATTTGAGTGTCAAACTTATAAAACACAAATTAAAATATTATTTAGCAAGAACTCGAACATCGCATGGCGTAGTTTATCTCCGCAAAAAAGTGGAGACCCTCAAATTCGAATAAACTCGGAAGCTGACTTTGAAGAGCTTAAATATACAAATTCTACATAACTAATGTCGAGCAATGACAGTTCCTTTAGTCTATGTCTCTTTCCAATGTGCTAGAAAAACTCCTGAACAAACAACTTATATACATTTTCTAGAGTATAATAAAATTCACAATTCGGTTTCAGGGCAGGCAAAAGCACAGATGGAGCCGTCAGCTCTTTGGTGGAATATGTAACAGTTGACCTAGCTAAAGCATTTGACACTGTGGCGACCTCTATTTTTGTTGATAAGCTGGAAAGATAATACATTCGGGGAATGGTGCTAAAGATTTTTATTGATTTTCTCTCGGGTCGTCAACAAAAAGTTAAGACTGTTAAATCTATTCGTTCAGATGCAACTGTAACCTGTGGGATCCCATAGGGCAGTATTCCCGGTCCCAGTCTCTTTTTTATATACATAAACGACCTATGTCAAATGTCACTCCGATGACACATCTTTCACACGAAAGCTGTGTTATCGGCATAATGTAAAAGATTAAAATGTTTATGTAAAAAAAAATAAGGAGAAACTTGGGACGAGGTTCGACGAAATGCAGAAAAAGCACTACATAAGGCTCATTTGTGGCTGAAACATAATTTACTGATCTTAAACGTGTCCTTAACTTCATTTGTTTAGTTCACCAACTCTCGCATAACACAACAAAAAGTAGAGATTCGTTTTCAAACGTGTGAGATTTTGATAACCTATCATGCCCCGACAGTAAAGTATCTTGGAGTACTTCTAGACGGTAAATTAACCTGGAAACCCCATTTAGACATGAGTCACGAGTTAGAGAGCTAATATGGGTTTAAAAAAACTTTTAAACTTCAAGAAATGAAATGAAATGAAATGAAATTGTTTATTCTGTAAATAGGATATAGGAATCACTTTAACACGTCATATTAAAAAAAAATATAATTAAAATTTGCTAGATGAGTTCGGCGTTTCCTATCCGACTACTCTGAGAAGAAAGGCCGAAACAAACTCAGAGGTCACAGTCTCTTATAAAGTCCAGACATAATCTTGGTCAAGCCATATGAGGACCACGTAGATTAGTGTCTGAGATGGTCTTTTGAGAAAAGAACCACACAGATTTGAGTGGACCTGTCCAGTCAGTGCAAGCATTTGTCAGTAATCGTGGAGCTCAACTCAGAACATAAGGAGCTCAACTCGACGAACATACCAAAGAAAGGACATTTGGGTAGGCCGCATAAACTACTCAAACCGTCAGACCATTATTAAAACTATCTGAGAAAGTAAATAAAAAAACTGAGTAGAGAAAACAAAAAAAAAAAAACATTCAAAATTTAAATATCCACATAGTCCTCACATTCACAATAGGTAATTAAAAAATATAATACTTTACAAAGTAATCATGTCATTTTGAATGTAATATTCAATAATATGAATGTTTAAATAAAACCGGTATATTTTGATGATTTTACTAAATAATTCTAATGTAAAGTTTTATGGTTTTATCACAAGGGACCACAGACCTACGTATTTAATGTTATTTCAACTTGATATCTCCACGCGTTCCTGAGAAAAAGTGTCGTGAGAGACTGATGGACGGACAACGATGTAATCCTAAAAGGGTTCCGTATTTTCCATTTGAGGTACGGAACTCTAAAAATGACTTCAAATTATTTATAACTTTCAGATTTGTTTGTAAAACGTTAAAGACTATCCTCTACAAAAGACAGAAATTGCAAAAAAACAAACTACCTATGTAAAAAGTATTTTCAAAAGCAATAAAAGTAAGTTGGAGTCACATTTCCAACGAAAATATGGGAAAAGTGTTTTGCGATTTCTGACTTTTGTAGTACTCAAACCTCAGTTGGTCCAGTAAAGTTTTTTGAAAAAAAACACGGTTTGATTAATATATATATATATAATCTTTTTTATTTCAGACCCATAACTAGTCCATTTGGTTAGTATACACTCGACTTAAAAACTAGTGTTAGTACTTACATCTACCAGCAAAACAACACAAACTTAATTAATACGCCACAGTGGCATGTAGGCGTATCCAATGTCCCAGTATGGGGCTGTCCCACCTATCGGATATAGTTTTCAGGATGCTGTTGGGGCTGGCGCGTACCCTGCGCATAATGGAAGCGCAACGCTTGCGCATGATGGCGTGAAAGCCATCAATTCTCGCCTCTGCAAACATGTCGGAAGCACTGCAGCAACGCGGCAACCCCATCAACACCCTGAACGCATTATTAATGGGTTAGGTACTGTCGTTAAATCCATAACTGGAAATCTTGATCACGATGATGCAGCAAAATTCGAAGAAGACATATTAAACATGAGGAATAGTATTAATAATGTTCAGAATATGCAAAGAAAGTCGTTAGTTCTAGCACAAAATACAATAAATGAGTTTGGCAATCAATTAAGTAAATTGAATAGTAATCAGAAAAGAGGACAGGATCAGGGAGGAGCTCGTGGCTAAGTAACAATAGCCGCACTGGTCGATCCATCAGGTTAAGCTACGCTTGCCGGGGTTTGTCAGTGGATGGGTGACCATCTTTACATATTGAGAATCCTCCGTGCCTCGGAAAGCACGTTAAGCCGTTGGTCCCGGCTGTCATTCATGGATCTTTGACAGTCGTTACGAGTCGTCAGAAGCCCGAAAGTCTGACACCAGTCTTACCAAGGGATATCGTATTACCCAATTACTGGGTTGTGGAGGTCAGATAGGCTGTCGCTCCATATAAAATACTGGTATTCAGCTGCATCCGGTTAGACTGGAAGCCGACCCCAACATAGTTGGGAAAAGGCTAGGCAGATTGATTGACAAGTAATCAGAAAAATTTGGCTAGCTTATTGAAAAACATTACACGTAACAGTAACGACGTAAATAATCATAAACATTTTCTAGTTATATATATAAATGTACAGATAGATTTTAGTTTACAGATTATCTTAGATAAGTTAATGATGTTAGAAGATGCCATGACGTTCGCGCAACTGGGCACCATGCATCCTAGTATAATAAGTCCTCAAAGTCTAAAATAGGAATTAATTAAGTTAAAGCCTATAGTACAGTACACTCAATAAACTTTATCCTAGAAATCCCATCAGTAGCCCCACAAACCTATGACCTCCCCAATAAAAATAACCTTACTATTATCACTAAATCCAAATACCTTGCACTTGGGAACGATGAGTACGCCTACCTAGAAGAAGACTGTCAACCCCTGACCAATGACATCCAGCTTTGCAAGACTCTGGACACTAGAAGAATTGAAGACACCGAAGACTGCGTCCCATCCTTCATTTAGCATCGTCAAGCAAACTGTACACATGCTAAGATGAGCCTAAGAAGAGGAAAAATTCAAAAGATCGGAGATAACAATTGGCTCTACTTGTCCTGAACGAAGATAAAATTGTCAAAACACAGTGCAAAACTAAGACAGCCTACAAAAAGTTAACCGGGATTTATCTCGTCACACTAACAGAAGATTGTCAAATTAACGTCATGAACAGAACACTACGAGCACATACAGACACAATCGTTATCAATGAAGTCATACCTTTACCAGAACAATATCAAGTCTTAGAAGAAACTGTTCAATATGAATTACAACTAGAATACATCTCACTAGACAGCATCCATGAACTTATCAACAAAGCAAGCGACCTCTCCTTACCAGATGACAACAATTGGCCAATGATGATGGCCACACCAAGTTGGACTACGGTACTCCTTTACATCATAATCCTATCATCAGCAGCAGCATCCTGGAAGTTGTACCAATGGAAGATCACTAAGATATCAGAGGACATCAAAGGCAGCGAGGCAACCAAAGGCAGCGTGGACGCCGCCAGAAGCAAGAGTTGCTTCTATCTTATGAAGAGAGGAGGTAACTCATCGTAACAACCGTTTACGCTGAGTACTTAACCGCCAACCTACGTATTAAAGTGCAACCTAGCAATAAGATCAATTACATGTTATTCCGTATCATTGTTTGTGAAGTTAGTTTTTAGATCAGCCTTCAGCTTAATACACTGTTTTCCTGTTAATTTAATTTTATTATAATAAATAAACATTTTTAAAATTCAAATTCAAAATATTTTATTTTACATAAACCTACAAGGGCACTTATGAAACGTCAGAAGCTAGGTGCACGGTTCCAATTGGTCGTTTTCTATGGAGAAGAGCTGGCAAGAAACTCCACGGTTACCCTTTTAAAAATAATTGTTTTAACTATATTTTCAAATAACAGTACCTAATAGGTATGGGAGGACAGTGTAGGTTTTTCAACAAGTACCAGGTACTTAGCAAAATAGAAGATGGTCGGTAAATCTACGGTCTACTAAGCCTTTTACTACATTTTTGGCATAACAATTAGTGTAATAATGTATAATAATTTACATGCTTGCATAGACACAACCTTGTAGATAAGATTATCCATCTGCAACATGCTTTGAAATACAGCCTTGTGGAATCGGAAGTGCCGTACTACAAGTATGTGCCCGACCCAGTTCTCGAAAATGGAAATATCATGTTGTACTGGGATTGATCTATCATCACTGATGGGACTGTTATTGCCAATAAGCCTGATATAGTAGTGTGGTAGTGGATCGACTAGAGCGGCATACAATGATTATTGACATAAAGGTGCCGCAAGACGGGAACCTCGTGAAAGCTTAGAAAGATAAACAAATCAAGTATCTTGACTTGGCTCACGAGGTTGTCGACATGTGGGATGTGGACTCAGCGATCATTGTGCCGATAGTCGTGACAGCTCATTAGCTGTCGTCGTTCACGTTGTGTTGGTCGAGGTTCTTGGCTATTAGGCCATTGCCTAATAGCCAAGAACCTCGACCAACACCTGAGGAGGCTCTCGTTGGGCAGCTAAGGCTTGATTCAGAAAGCGATACTTCTGGACACGGCTCGCATTGTTAAGAGCTTCTTCTCTTTGGAGGCCTGACCGCCGGTAGCTTGGACCCTGGTCGCGATACCGATGGGCCACTATTTTTTATATTAAGAAATGTTTTTATATTTCTTTATAGTCTATAAGTATTCAAATGAAATAAAGGAGTATAATGTGTTTGGAGGAATAGGGACGTCGGCTGTGGCCACTTCTTCAGGTTTGTTGCAGGGTAGGCCCTACGGAGGGGTTGCCATATTGTGGAGAAAAAGTGTGTTTCAGTCTGTAAAAGTGATACATTGTGATGACGTGCGTATAGCCGCAGTGAAAGTTCGGGTATGTAACAAAACTATAATAATATTTTACATCTATATGCCGACTGACTGTCTAGTAAACTTGCCTGTATTTACGCATTGTTTAGGTAATATTCATTCAATAGTTGAAGACAATTGTGATACGGAGGCTATTTACATTTTAGGTGACTATAATGCGCATCCTAAGGAACTGTTTTGGAACGAATTGTTTGATTTTGTAATGATAGGGATTGGACATATGTGGATGTAAATATTCTAGGTGATAACTCTGATACATTCACTTTCGTCAGTGAGGCACATGGGTGTGCGAGATGGTTGGACCACTGTTTCGTAACAAAGGCCGCTTTACCGTCTATTAACCGTGTTTGGGTAGATTACAATGTGCAGTGGTCTGACCATTTCCCACTTTTTGTTGAGTGTAATTTGTAATAAGGAGGCTGTCCTTACTTCGACCAATAAGATCGTATGGGGAGAAAGAACGGCAGATCAAATTGGGTTATATCATCGTCAGTGCCACTCTCGGCTTCGGGAAATCGATTTTTCAGAAGATTTTTCACAATGCTGCGATGGTTACTGTTACAATGGTGTTAAAGCTTTAGCCATAGGACCTTGTTAAAGCTTGTTAAAGCGATTGAACGCGTCCCAAAGGGTCATGGCCATTAGGCTGGTCAGAGGATACCGCACGGTCTCCCGTGAGGTGGAGAGCCTCTTTGCCGGACTACCGCCATGGGATCTGGAGGCAAAAGTCCTCGCGCACATGTGGGAGTTGCGCGAGGAGGCGAAACGCCGGGGTGTAACTCCGCTGCCGCGAGAAATCACGGCACAGCGGACAGAGCTCCGGCAGGATCTCATGGCGGCATGGAGAGTGCAATTGTCGCAACCCAGCGCTGGGCACGCCACAATTGCGGCGATAAGTCCCCTCTTTGAGGAGTGGCTAGAGAGGCGCCACGGCGTCCTCACCTTCCGCCTGACGCAGGTCCTCACCGGACACGGTTGTTTCGGGAGGTTCCTGTTCAGGATAAAGCGGGAGGAAACGCCCGGGTGTTACCATTGTGTGGATCGCCCGGAGGACACGGTGGAGCATACGGTGGAGGTCTGCCCGGCTTGGGCGGGGCACCGCCGTGTCCTCACGGAGGCGATCGGCAGCGGCGATCTCTCGCGTCCGGCCCTGGTTCAGGCCATGGTCCGGAGCGAGAGTGCATGGGAAGCCGTCACTTCCTTCTGCGAAGCAGTAATGCTCGCGAAGGAGACAACCTAAATATTTAACCTATTGTCGCGAGCCGACTTCCGGCCACCGTAGGCGCGGGCTTGCGGACGGTGGGCAAGGTTGACGGCGCGTTGTGTCCCACGCGCGCCTCAAAGAGATGTCAGCACCAACTGACGGGGTCCGTAAGGGCCAATGCCTGCCAGGGTTGCGAGTTTGTCCGAAAGGGATATCGCGGCCCCGGCACACAGGCAACGGAAGGGACACGGGTGGGTTTTAGTCAGTAAAATTCTGACACTCCCTCTCGCTCCGCCCAGAGCGGGAGGAGTCATTTGATGATTTCCCACCCAAAAAAAAAAAAAATGGACCTTGTTAAAAGAGATGTATGTCAACTTAGTATCTATCCTGTCAGATGCCGCCATTGCTTCTTATGAGCGCAGGGGAGCGCAGAGGAGAGGTGGGTATATAGCGGGGTGGAATAAACACGTGGCCGGTTACCACAGGGAAGCCAGACTGAAATTTTTGTTATGGGTTCAAGCTGGTAAGCCGAATACGGGTTTGCCGGATGAACTTACCAGAACGATCTATCAGATAAGAGCAACTATCGGCCTATATCACTGGCTACGGTAATGGCCAAGATATTTGACAGCTTGCTTAATGACACCCTTAAAACTTACGTGGATTTACACGATGCCTAATTCGGCTTTAGGGGGGACTTTCTACCGGAAAGTGCTATCTTGTGTGTTAAGCGGGCTGTTGGGTACTACACTGAGAGGAGTACACCGGTATATGCGTGCTTTCTGGATTTGTCCAGAGCCTTCGATACTGTTTTGTACGATAGACTGTGGATGAAGCTGGAGAGCGCTGGTGTGCCGGCAGAGGTTGTCTCAGTGTTAAGGCATTGGTATCGGTACCAGCGAAACCAGGTACGATGGGTTGGGGCTCCCTCTCAGGAATATGGCATGGAGTGTGGCGTGAGGCAGGGGGGCATTACCTCTCCTCTGTTGTTCAACCTGTACATTAATGATCTCATCTGTGATCTCAGCAGTACTCATGTGGGTTGTTTTGTGGATGGACTTAGCGTCAATAACATCAGTTATGCAGACGACATGGTACTGCTGGGCCCATCGGTGGGCGCAGTTCGTAAACTTGTGGCGATTTGTGAGGCGTACGCGGCGGAAAATGGACTGAAGTATAACTGTAAAAACAGTGAAGTTCTGGTTTTTAAGAGTGGAAAACGTGGTCCACTTCATGTTCCGCCTATTAAGCTTAATGGCGCAGCGCTAGCAGTGGTGAGCAGATTCAGGTATCTGGGGCACATTGTGACAGACGAATTGCAGGATGACGCTGACATTGAGAGGGAGCGCAGAGTATTGGCAGTCAGGGGGAACATGGTTGCGCGTAGGTTTGCTCGCTGCTCGAGGGAAGTAAAGATAACTCTTTTTAAGGCGTATTGCCAGTCCTTTTACTCGAGCAGCTTGTGGATAAACTACACTCATAGGGCTGCTAATGCTCTGCGTGTCCAATATAACAACATTTTCAGGATGCTGATGCGGCTGCCTTGCTATTGTAGTGCATCTGGTATGTTTACTGAGGCGCGAACGGACGGCTTCCATGCGATTATGCGCAAAAGGGTAGCTTCCTTGTCACAGCGTGTGCGAGGCAGTAGCAACGGCATCCTGCAGATGATTGTATCTCGTGCGGATTGCCCTATCCAAAACATATGGATGCGCTTTGTTTTGGGCGCTCACTAACACATTGTTTATGTCTTATACTCGTACTAACACAATTTTGATTTTGATTTTATTGTATATTATTTAATTTAGGGTAATGTGTAAAGTAAGTGTAATATTTTATATGGATTATACGTACGTAATTATCTGAAATAAATGAATTAATAAAAAATAAAAAAATAAAAAATGAAAATGCTAGAAGGCGCTGACTCCTGACAGGTTTTTAACTTGTTTGGGATTCAGAGGCTTGATATGATTTTGTAACCTTCCTTTCAAATGACAGCTGCCGTACCAGGGCAGTGTCCCTTGCTGTACTACAGCAGATTCGATTATGGTCCAACTTTATTGCGATTATCTATAAAACTATGACAGAGCTAGCAATAAAACACGCCATGCTATCAAAATTTTAAGCATCAAAACGAATGCATGGCACTCGGAAGTTACTTCGGGATATTGCAAAAAAAAATGACGGAGCTTCGCAAATGTTGCGAATTTATGTTTTTATTTCTCAAATGATATAAAAATAGAACTGCTTTTAATAAAGAGGTAATTTAATGTAGTTTTTATTAAAATTTATAAATAATTATGAAACAAAGAGTTTCTTCGTTTATAAAAAAAGTTGTGAGTCGGAACCATCGTAGTCAAGTGGTTTTTGTTTGTGATGTCAAGTCGTAATATTTAATCTAGTTGAACATTTAAGCGTTTGTAACACTTAGATAATCCCACAAACTTGCAACTTATCTCTCAACAACAACTTTGACATGTTTACAATAATTACAGAGCGTTGAGTGAGCCGGGTTGGCGCTGCAAGGTGCGTTTCAATTCGTTATTTGGACATATTTTTAAATGGTTTTATGTTATAATATTGTTCTTTCTTATTGGTAGATTAATTAATAATCTTCGTAGAAAAATGTTTTTATAACGTAAAATATGCAGAATTTTGGTATTTATGTTCTTGAATGAGAAAAATGGGTGAAAATTTTCAAATTTCAAATTTGTCTTTGTTATTTTCACCCATTTTTGCATTTAAATTAAATTAACTTTTTTTTAAATACTTTTGACAGCTGTCTGTTGAAGGGATCATGGCATTACGCCGGTACCAGGATATATCTAAAATGACAGACGACAGAGTTATTTTCACCCATTTTTGCATTTAAATTAAATTAACTTTTTTTTAAATACTTTTGACAGCTGTCTGTTGAAGGGATCATGGCATTACGCCGGTACCAGGATATATCTAAAATGACAGACGACAGAACTCAACTATCAGCGGAAACGAAGGGATCTCGTAAAACAACAAAGAACGAAAGATCCTATTATGTTGGTCATATCCTCCAGGTCAGGTGCGTGCTAGCTTTTGCCCGCGGCGTCGCCCGCGTGGAGGTCGGACATGTAATATCAGGATAAAAACAATCCTGTGTCTGAATCAGGGGCATATCTGTGTATCGTTCAGTCGATGAAACGTTAAAGGTACAAACAGACAGAGTTACGTTCACATTATAATATTATTAGTATGGAAATTAGTAAAACAATATTAATATTATTAGTAATTAGTAGTGTATTAGTGTTCATTATCTATGAACAAAGACAAAACGAAACGAACATGTGAAAATAATGATTTTACAGGATTTTACTTAAGATGTTAGGTACCTACACTACATACGACGCATGTATCATAACTAGAAATAGATCTTTTCCTTCACAAACAGCCAGTAATTTATTGAACAATTTATACAAAAATTCAATCTGCCTGTATTTTCCCAACTATGTTGTGGTCGGCTTTCAGTCTAACCAGATGCAGCTGAATACCAGTATTTTACATGGAGCGACTGCTTATCTGACCTCCACAACCCAGTTAATGGGTAACACGATACTCCTTGGTAAGACTGGTTTTCAGACTTTTCTGACTACCCATAACGACTGTCAAGGATCTACGAATGACAGCCGGGACCAAAGGCTTAACTTGCTTTTCGAGGCACGGAGAGGTCTCGGTATGAGATGGATGGTCATCAAGAACCGACCGCGGCAAGCGTAGTTAACTCTCGATCGACCTGTGCGGCCGTTATTATTTATTTCTACAACTAAAAAAATAAATTATAATTTTTATTCACGACATACGCACTTGCGTATTAACCTACATAGACCAAGTCAAGGTTGGCTCGCTTTTTCTATTATAAACAAGAAATACTAACAATAAAACAAAATTGCAAGTCATTATTATAAGCGAGCCTTTGTTTGTAAGATGTGACGTCACTTGTAATAAATAATGTATGACACGGTACTAGCACACGCGCCCTCTGACTAGCTGCAAGGTCTCCAATTTTGCTAATAAATTATGTATCAGTATAGTATTGTGAGTGACACGACCTTAGAAAATGTTTAAATTGTGGAAAATTTCTACGCTTGACTACCTTCCGGCTTACTCATAACTTTGATCATGAATTGAGTAAAATAAACAATTCTATAAGCGCAACTGCTGAGCATGAGGTCCTGCAATGGGTTTGGTTTCCAGGTTGGGAAAAGTGTTGTTTGGTTTTTCTACCTGGAATTTCTCAGTAGCAGCACGGAGTCTGGATTTGTGCCCGGTTGATAGCAATAGGCTCACCTCCTATTACATAGGACTAAAACATAACTGGCCAAATATGGGTGTACTTAATAGGTACACCTCTGCGCAAACCTTCGGGGACACAAGGCGTGATGTAATGTTATGTTAAGTAAACAATTTCGTGCCTTGAATGACTTAAAAAGCGAATCTCAATCGCGAATATACTTAATATTATAAAGAGGCATTTGTGAGTTAGTACGTAAGGAGTAATCTTCGACACGGCTGATTCGATTCCGTCACTAATGAAAAGCTACACTAGTAGAATAATTTTATTTTACAACTAACTATTATATATATTATGTACAAGAATGTTAAGAAAAAAATTAAATAAAATAAAGGGAAGAGCTCATTGGGCATCAAAAAATTCGTCCGCATCGCTGTCAGCGGGAAAAGTGCCCAAAAGGCTGGCAGCATTGCCACGTTGGATGGCAATGCTGATTCTTTGGCCTAAGAATTGGCCAGCCCTCTGGTCACGTGAAGAGTCGACCAACCGCTTAGCGATGTCCCGAAATATTCGATGAGCACTCGGACCCCACGGCCCTAGTGTTTCAACCCCAAACGGCTCAAAAATATAGCTACCAATAAGGTTGTTATATTTGCGCCGTTTGAGGTTTTCTGCACCTGCAGCAGCCGCCCCGGCACAGCCCGCCGTGCTAGGAAGATGGGATGGCGCAAGGGTGTCGACACAGGTTGCATCCCACACCAAAGGCCTACCCAACTTCCAAGGCATAATGGTCATTCCATCTGGCCTCTTCCCATCGTCGCGTGCCAAGCCATTGGGTTCTAAAACAGCTGGCACCCCGGCGGTGACAAGAGCCCGACGGATGATGTCATTAATGCTTGCGTGCCGTGCCAACCGACCAGCGCTCTTGCTGCAGGAAAGGCCATGGTGTGCGAGGCGGTCGACTGCTTCACCGCATTGACAGCGATGCGGAGCCCCGCAAGGAGCGCCCAGACGCAGACTTGTAGCGAGCCGAAAAGTGGTGTCACCCAGCATAGTGCCTATGTTGGGTGACGGTAGCGCCTGAAGCCAGAGGCCCGACTCCCATTCTCCCACAGCCAGCAGGCGGGCACGCTCAGCAGTATTGGTGGACGTATTAAAGAGGTTATTCCGTACCAACCTGCAGAGCGGCTCATCCCACTGTCTCTGGGAAGACGGGTTTTCGGGCTTCTCCGTATCCGGACAAGCCACTTTCCAGGCGTTCATCGCATCAGTCAAACACGGCACTTCAGAGTCAACCTGAGAAGCGGCTAAGATCTTTCTGGTTAACTTTTCGGTGCTGTGGACCGAGGACAGGAACGCCGGTAAGCTTACACTAGAAATTTTGCGGACGCCGAGCCCACCATAGCGAATGGGTAGTGTAGCTTGCAGCCACGCGCGGTCGTCCAATGCCACATTTATAATTGATGTCAGAGTACTTCGAATAATTTGATCAATTTTGTCTAAAAGGTGTGGCTTTTTCCATAGAGAGGAAGAGCGGAGAAAATACATAAAATTTGGACCGAAACAGCAGTATCTGATAAGGGTGAATGCCGAATGTAAGTTAATTTTAGAAAGTCTATCCGAAATATCGTTAAAATGTTCAATTTTTCCGTCAATGAAAGGTGAAAAACTGTCTTCTAAAATTGGGGAGCCTAGGAGGTGCAGTGAACTTTTTTCCAAAATTTTGATATCTGGGGTAATTGAATTAAATTTCTGAATGGTCAATTGTCTGTCAGTATTGTCACAAAGGTAAATTTCGCATTTTGAGAAGTTGAGGTCGAGGCCGATAGATTGGAACTGCTGCTTTAGAAATTGGAGATCTTTTAGAACACTATCTACGTCGCCTCCTAGAGTCCCATCATCTAAATACCACACATTAAATTTTGAATTTAGTTGTTGTATTATGGGGTGAATAGCTAAGCTGAAAATGACTGGCCCGAGAGGATCACCTTGTTGGCATCCAACTGCAGATTCCAAAACGTTGTCTTTATATAGTAATTTTGAAGGGTGCCTGTAGCACTGCCACAAAAAACCATAAATTTCCGGTAGCTCTTTTTTAGCTTCAGCCAACAAAGTGTCCCTGTTGATGGAGTTGAAGGCATTTTTAACGTCAACCTTGAGGATGACCTCACCTTTACCGGAGTTTAAAAAACTGGAAAGGGCATGTACGGCAGCCTCGCAGCCCCCTTTGGATCCGAAGCCAAGCTGTAGGGGCTGGAACTTGTTTTTTAAAGTTTAGACTAGTAGAATAGAATAGAATATTCTTTGTTATGTTCACCATAAAAATTACAGATATAAATTTAGACATTTAATTTTTTGCTCGCAATCCTTGCGCATTTTTTGCGGTCATTTGAATTAGGGGTAGTGCTTGTCATCTGGAAGTCAGCGTATATAACGCCGATTCATAAAAAAGGAGCTAAAGCCAATATAGGTAACTATAGACCAATATACAAACTTTGTGTGTTTGCTAAAATTATGGAGAAAATTGTCCACAGACAACTTTCTTCTTCACTTAATAAAAATTAAGTTTCTGTGAACATCAACATGGGTTTCTAAAAGGTCGCTCGCCCACATCCAATCTCGTGGTCTGTAACGACTATCTTACAGCGCACATGTCCAGACGGTCTCAGGTCGACGTTATATACACTGACTACAGCAAGTGTGTCGTTACGTCTTGTTTTTTTAACTCTAAAGTCTTATTGTATGCGGATGCTATGAAGATTTTGGGTCAAGTGTCAACTGTTGAGGACGCAGGCTTATTACAGGATGATCTGGACAGGTTCCACGAATACTGCGCTAGAAATAGGTTGAATATTTAAATGTATCCAAATGATATGTACGTTTATACACATTTACGCGTAAGCCAGACCCTGTTAAATTTGATTATAGACTTTCGAATACCTTGGTGGCCAGAGTTAGTATCATCAGGGATCTTGGAGTCACTTTTGACTTTAAGCTTCTGTTTGATGCACATATTAAAAATATAGTTAACCGGGCTTCTAAAGCCTGGGTTTTATTAACACACTTTTATTAGCTTGACCTGTATCTATCTATATAAGTAACTGAATCTTTCAACGTAATTTTCACCAACTTTAAGACGTTCGATTAACTTTGAAATTTGCACACGTATCAAGGACCGATGACAATACAATAATTTATTATTCTGGAACTGATCTGATGATGGAGCCAGGAGGTGGATAGTGGAACTCTTCAGCGACTACTAGTAAACCGCTCGAGTTGGGACCCATATGTTTTGGTTCAACAAGTCCAATATGTTGCACTTGGTGTCGAGGGTCTGATGATGGAGCCAGGAGGTGGATCCTAGAACTCTTCAGTGGGTACTAGTAAACCCCTCGAGTTTGGGCTCATATGACTCGGTTTGACGAGTCCAATATATTGCACTTGGTGTCCAGGGTCTGATGATGGAGCCTCGAGTTGGATCCTGGAACTCTTCAGTGGCTACTAGTAAACCCCTCGAGTTTGGGCTCATATGATTCGATTGGATGAGCCTAATATATTGTACTTGGTGTCAAAGGTCTGATGATGGAGCTAGAAGGTGCATAGTAGAACACTTCGGTGGCTACTAGTAAACGCTTCTTCAGTGGCTACTAGTAAACGCCTCGAGTTTCGGATCGTATGACTCGGTTTGACGAGTTAAATATATTACACTTAGTGTCGAGGGTCTGATGATGGAGCCACGAGGTGGATCCTGGAACTCTTCAGTGGCTACTAGTAAACCCGTCGAGTTTGGGCTCATATGATTCGATTTGACGAGTCTAATATAATGCACTTGGTGTCCAGGGTCTGATGATGGAGCCTCGAGTTGGATCCTGGAACTCTTCAGTGGCTAATAGTAAACCCCTCGAGTTTGGGCTCATATGATTCGGTTTGACGAGTCAAATATATTGCATTTGGTGTCGAGGGTTTGATGATGGAGCCAGGAGGTGGATAGTGGAACTGTTTAATGGCTACTACTAAACGCCTCGAGTTTGGGCTCATATGACTTGGTTTGACGAGTTCAATATGTGGCATTTGGTGTCGAGGGTCTGATGATGGAGCCAGGAGGTGGATAGTAGTTTTCTTTAGTGGCTACTTAACTAGTAAACCGGTCAAGTCACAACTTCATTGACTTTAGAGTTATTAATATTAACTAAACGAAGATTATACTAGACTAAAAAGTAAAAAATTAAATTTTAATTTTTTTTTTAGGGTCTCTTCAGATTTTAAGAATGTCAAAACAATGAAAATGCTATATTGTGCGTTTATCCGTAGCCACCTTGAATATGCTTGTCAGGTTTGGAATCCAAATTATAATGTATACAATAATGAGCTTGAAGGTATACAAAGGTGATTTTTGAAATACACTCAATATCGCTCAAATACCTATCTCCCGAATTATATAAGTCGGTGTATAAAAAACATATTCTGCCTCTACACGAGCGAAGGAAAATTGCAGATGTTACTTTCTTATTTAGCGTTATGAACGGATCTACTGACGTTCCTGAGTTGGTGGGCAAGATCGGGCTTCGTGTACCGAGTGCATTTCTTCGGAGACCACGTCTTCTCCATGTGCCTCAAGTCAGAGCTATCTACAGACAGAACTCGTACGTGATAAGAGCTTGTCGTACTTTTAACATGGTGTGTCAGGATGTCGAGATTGATTTAGATTTATTTACTATTAGCGTTAAGGAAGTAAATAAAAGTTTGAACAATTGTTTTTTCGATGTACAACCATTATTTTTATTTTTCTCTCAATATTATTGTATGTTACTATTATGCTCTGTATACTAGATATTACATGTATTTACCGTAAGTTTTCCTAAAATTAATCAAATAAAATATATTTTTTTACATTGGGTGACACAATAGGCCAATGGGCCGTGTATCATATATATGGACTAGCTTTTGCCCGCGGCTTCGCCCGCGTGGATGTCGAAAAATATCCGACGGGAACGTACTACCTGGATTAAAAAATAACCTATAGGTTAATTCAGGTTATAAACTATCTGTGTGCTAAATATCATCCAAATTCGTTCATCCGTTTTTGTGCAAACCGGAACATACATACAAACAAACAGACCAAAATTCTAAAAACTATGTTTTCGGCATCAGACTCGAATATTCAATGTAAGGTTTGACTTCGTTACTATTTTATTTTACTTCGTCTGCAAAGAGTAAATATATATAGATAAATTCTTTTTTTCTAGATAATTATGAATTATTATAACAATATCAATATAGAGCTTTTTTCATGGCTAATTGTCCTCCACTATGTGTGATATTTGAGGAATACTGTCAAGAAATACCTACTGTAAAGGACCGGTATCTACCTAAATCCTTCACAGTATTTCTCTATATACAATGTTTTTCACTAATTCGGAAGCGGGTACTAAAACAACCAGGCTAGTTGGAGAGCTAACACGTGAGTAAGCCACATAAAACTGACCGACGGAGAAACAGTCAGCCACGGTATCCCTTTCGGACTTTCCCCCGACCCCGACAGGCATCGGTCCTAGCGGACCCCTGTCGTTGTGCTGACATCTCTTTGAGGCGCGCGTGAAACACAACGCGCCCTCGACCCGGGCCTGGTCCTTATCGGACGGCGAGCTACCCATTGCTCACCGTCCTCAAGCCTGCACCTACGGTGGCCGGGAATCGGGAATCGGCCTACGATTCCCGACGCCCAGGGCGTCTCCAGCGGTAGCTAGGGGGCGTGAGGGCACGACAATTGCCTCTCCGCCACGCGCTCCGTCTCCTCCTTCGAGCATTACTGCTTCGCATAAGGAAATGACGGCTTGCCACGGCCTCTCGCTCCGTACCATGGCCTGGACCAGGGCCGGACGCGAGAGATCACTGTCATCGATCGCCTCCACAAGGACGCGGTGGCAAGCCGGGCAGACTCCATCGTATGCTCCACCGTGTTCTCAGGGTGATCCACACAGTGGACACCTGGGCGTTTCCTCCCGCCTTATGCGGAATAGGAACCTCCCGAAACAACCGTGTCCGGTGAGGACCTGTGTCAGGCGGAAGGTGAGGACGACGTGGCACCTCTCTAGCTACTCCTCAAAGAGGGGACTGATTGCCTCAATTGTGGCGAGCCCAGCAGTGAGTTACGACAATCACACTCTCCATGACGCCGGACCCTTGTGGGTTGAAATTTAAAAAGACAACGATTTACGTTGTATAGTTTCCAACCATAAGCCAAAATATTAGTGAATTTAAATAAAAAAATAAAGAACTTTAATTTAAAACAAAATTTCATCCCCCTTTTCACCCCCTTAAGGGTTGAAATTCTAACAACACCGTTGCGTTAGCTTCCAACCATAAGCCTAGATAGTAAATTTAGTGATTTTTCTTAGAAAATTAATGACTTTTCAACTTCATCCCCCTTTTTAACCCTTCAGGGTGGAATTATCAAAAACGCTGAGACACAACAAATAAAATACTTTGACTTTTGACTTTGACATATAAATTAATTTTTAATTGTCAGCCTAAACACAAAATTTCCTAACTTCAAAACTGACGGAATTTCATACAAACTTCCATCCCCTATTTTACCCCTTTAGGGGTGGAATTCCCAAAATTCCTTTCTTAGTGGATACTTACTCGTCGAAAAAAAACACACCCTCCAAGTTTCATGTCTCTAGGTCCAGCGGTTTGGGCTGTGTGTTGATATACCACCCAGTCAGTCAGTCAGTCAGTTTACCATTTTATATATATACGTATATATAAAATGGTAATGTATATAGATATATTTTATGTTAAGGTGATTGCGTAGATGCTCTTCCCACACATTCTCAAGGGAGAACAAACGAACAAGACAAATTCAGCAGCTTATGTGTCTGGATCGTGTATCTATCAGAAGATCTATTCAGCAGCTTATGTGTCTGGATTGTGTACCTATCAGAAGACAAATTCAACAGCATATGTGTCTGGATCGTGTATCTATCAGAAGATCTATTCAGCAGCTTATGTGTCTGGATTGTGTACCTATCAGAAGACAAATTTAACAGCATACGAGTATGTGTCTGAATTGTGTATCTAATAGATGATCAATTCAGCAGCTTATGTGTCTGGATGGTGTACCTACCAGAAGACAAATTCAACAGCTTATGTGTCTGGATTGGTGTACCTTTTAGAAGACCAATTCAGCAGCTTACGTGTCTGGATTGTGTACCTATCAGAAAACAAATTCCCATTCATCTCAGCGACCATCACCATCAATGTCAAAAATCTGACCAAAAATTTGAGGTTTTTTTGACAGATTGAGACTGAGATTAGAATGCGAAGGTTCATAGATTCGGCAGTATACGGGAGCCCCACCAGTCAAAGTTTGATTCAACTTCGATAGAATTTGCATATTTTGATTAGTTCAAGTTGAGATATCAAATAACGAAAATTATTTTGGTATACACATAAAAGTTGTTTTGGCGAAAAAAAAACTCGCGCACAATCTACGATTAAGTAAATTCAATGTGTTGGTTTTTGGATAACTATTTGAAGGTAAAGTGGTGCGTACCCAACACCAGCTGGGTGTGTGGGACCCAACACATTTACAAGTTGAGGATATACTCAGCCAATCGAAACAAAAAGAAAACGATGAAGAATTAGATTTTGATGTGCCACTTCTGACGAGTCATATAAATACCGGTATTCAGCTGCATTCGGTAAGGCTGGAAGTCGACCCCAATATTCGGTAAGGCTGGAAGTCGACCCAAACATTCGGTAAGGCTGGAAGTCGACCCCAACATTCGGTAAGGCTGGAAGTTGACCCCAACATTCGGTAAGGCTGGAAGTCGACCCCAACATTCGGTAAGGCTGGAAGTCGACCCCAACATTCGGTAAGGCTGGAAGTCGACCCCAACATTCGGTAAGGCTGGAAGTCGACCCCAACATTCGGTAAGGCTGGAAGTCGACCCCAACATTCGGTAAGGCTGGAAGTCGACCCCAACATTCGGTAAGGCTGGAAGTCGACCCCAACATTCGGTAAGGCTGGAAGTCGACCCCAACATAGTTGGGAAAAGGCAGGCAGATTGAGGCTAAACAATGTTATATTAATGACGAACACAATTATTATTTGATGTTTTTGTCATTAAAATAACATTGATTACTTATCTACTAATATTTCCCACTCAGAAGATGAATAAGTTGATAAGTTGAAAACTCAGTGAATAAGTTGTTAACTCGTTCGTGAACAACTTGACAAGTCTATTAATAAGCTAAGTCTAGGGAATGTCGTTTATTTACTGTCATTCTTTTATGATGGCTTATACTCGTACATTTATATGCGAAAGTGAGTTTGTTTGTTACGCTTTCACGCTAAAACGGCTACTACTACCTACTAAAATTTTTGTCTCACAATATATTTAATAGTAAATGATTATAATTTAATAAGAATTTATAATTTATACGATGAAGATTATGCTATGTTAAAAAGAATATTAGTTTTATTATTTATAAGAATGATTAATGAAAGTTTTTTAAGTTGAATAATTTTATATTTTTTATTCTTATTTTTTTTTCTCAATATCCCGCTATGATTGTATGGAGTTACACTTGTGTATTTTTAAATAAATACTGTTTTTATTTTTTTATTGTCTCACCTCCGTTTTTTTCATAGTCGACAATATTAAAAAATATTAGTTAATCCGATAAAATAACTCATCAGCTTTTAGAAATAATAAACAGAATCCAAATCGAGCTAATAACATAGGAGATTGGCAAACGCTACAAACGCTACAAAAAGTAAAATAAATAATAACATGAAATATATTAAAGATAGACCCCCCTTTTAATTTTCCATAATTTTTCATGAATTTTCAGAAAAATACGGGTGGGCGCATGCCCATGGGCGAAATTGTATATCGGGACTCCACCGACTTGTCGTCAGGTACGCTTGGCCATCCTCCTTTGCATATCGGGACTCCACCGACTTGTCGTCAGGTACGCTTGGCCATCCTCCTTTGTATATCAGGACTCCACCGACTTGTCGTCAGGTACGCTTGGCCATCATCCTTTGTATATCGGGACTCCACCGACTTGTCGTCAGGTACGCTTGGCCATCCTCCTTTGTATATCGGGACTCCACCGACTTGTCGTCAGGTACGCTTGGCCATCCTCCTTTGTATATCGGGACTCCACCGACTTGTCGTCAGGTACGCTTGGCCATCCTCCTTTGACACATGGGTAGACCATGACGTGGGTTAGAACATAAGATACCTTTTATCCCGATATTTCCACGGGATGAGACTTATGCGGGTGAAACCCCAGGGTGCAGCTAGTGTACAATAGTATTCAGCTGCATCCGGTTAGAAAACGCCGATTGGAAGCCGATGCCGACATAGGTAGTTGGGAAAAGGCCGCAGATGATGAACCACCATCATTTAATTCCTATCCATACGAATCGGGGTGCCTGTACATTGCCTATATGCCTGGATACCAGTTTTTCACATGGAGCGACTGACCTGACACCCCCCCCCCCCTCCACCCCGAGGGGGTGTTACCCAGTAACTAGGTTGTTGAGGGTAACAATTGATAAATGAATTGAATTAAACTGGTTCCCAGAATTTCGGGCTTCTGACTTGTAACGAATGCGAGGTAGCTAACTAATACAAGAAAAATAATAAAAATGTACTCACTTTCTGACTCCATGATAATCTTCAGGAATTATAATAACGAATTGTTGCCAACTTTTTAATGTTACACTATTTTAGTAAATAATGTAACTTTACCCTACACACAGAAGGATTTCAAATGAAGGTCCCGATCACTAGTAGATACGTTTGGGCAGCACTTGCCAAGTGAAGATAGTCTGGAGGAGAAGAATTTAGTACGGATGGACCAAAGTTTGTTCAGGTTTTAAACTTAAATAGATAAAATAAGACGCAAAAGATAAAATTATAATCAATTAATATTGCAATTTATGCGGAACAAGAGGACTTTTTCAGATTGAGATTGGCTTGGATGTTGGCCGAAGCCTACTGAGCAGTAGACAGCGATAGACTGAGTGTGCATTAATTATAACAAAGTATTAAGAATTTACTTTCAATGAACAATACGTTAGCGTTTTACTTGAAGGTTATAACCTTCAAGTAAAAAATTACATTTACCTAATTAGCAACATACATTAGATACATAACATCAGGCCTGTATTCCTCAAGGGTCAGGCAGGGTTACATACTCGTAATTTAAATAAATAAAATTGTAACTGACGAATACCATGCAAATACAATTTTGACGATCTTGATTAATACATCATATTATTTCGGTGAATTTCAACAACTATGATTTATTACCTAATTTCAACAACTATGATTTATTACCTAATTTTGGTGGAAATTTTTGTATCTGATTTTTATAATATAATGCAAGAAATACGTTACACATCACAAACTACTCAAAACTTGCTTAAAAAACGGTGAAGGAAAACAACATGATGAAACTAGCATGCCGACGGCATGTGAAGCCAAGTCAGAGGCCCATGGGCGGCTTTAAAACTCTGACACCAGGTTAGTCACTAACCACGCGAAAAAGAAAGAAGAAGCTACATAAAATGTAAGAGAAATGTATTTAATCGAAAGCTTCTAATAAATTGTCGACAACAGAATTGGTCATCATCTTCCTGCAGGTTATTTCCGTTTATACGTACAGATTTTCGTTTCGGCGGATTTTTGTTTCGACAGTATGTCACTTTGTTATCTCACACGTACAGCTACGTACAAAATAAAAGACATAGGTATATTATTAAAGTATATTGATGGAATGACGATAGTGGAAACTAAAACGTCAAACTATAAGGGATATACTATATAAACTACATAAGGGATAATCACAAGATCGTATTATTCGCAGATGACACTTCCCTCATTCCACAAGTCAACGATGCACTATCTAAAGTTGTGCATTGGTTTAATGTAAATAATCTTCTCCTGAACGAAAAAAAGACTAAACTCATTAAATTTTCAACGCCAAATGTCATAATGGAATAGAGTTGGACCCTGTTGAGTCAACAGTTTTTCTTGGAATAACTATTGACGGTAAATTACAATGGGGCCACACATAGAAAAATTGTCAGGAAGGCTTAGTTCGGCCGCCTATGCTGTTAAAAAAATTAGACAGATAACTGACGTAGATACAGCCAGAATTTATTTATTTTATTTATTTATTTATCATCATCTTACATTTACCATTACAGGTTACCCCAATGCGATAAATGCGCTTATCCTAACTTAACATCTTAAAATTGTTTATTTTAGTTACTTTCATAGTCTTATGTCATATGGAATTCTTCTTTGGGGAACCGGTGCGGACATTAATAATATCTTTGTTCTACAGAAAAGGGCTGTTCGAGCCATTTACAACCTAGGTCCAAGAGATTCCCTTCGAGAGAAATTCAGAGAAATAAATATTCTGACTGTAGCCTCACAATATATTTTTGAAAACCTATTGAATGTACACAAAAATATATCAAATTTTAAGAAAATGTCCGATATTCATAGTTTAAATACCAGGAATAAACACAACCTTGCTTTTCATCGCACACGTCTCCACAGAGTAAGCAACTCGTTCATGGGTCAATGTATACGCTTTTACAACAAACTTCCCATTGACATTCGAAACTTACCCATTAAACGATTTAAAAGCTTTATTAAAACCAAGCTTTGTAAAGAAGGGTACTATAAAATTTTAGATTATTTAGAAGATAAAAAGCTTGGGATTGAGCTGCTCGCTCTGCTAAGCCTTGTGAAAACCATAAAACTTGACATTTTAATTATTGAACACAATAATTAATAATTGTGTTCAATAATTAAAATGTCAAGTTTGACATTTTTGAAAACATTTTTGACATTGTTGAAAATTATATTCAAAATGACACGATTACTTTGTATAGTATTATATTATTTTAATTATTGTGAATGTGAGGACTATGTGGATATTTCTTTTTTTTTCCTTTTCGTTTCTTTTTTCTTTCTCAGTTTTAATGATGGTCTGGCAGTTTGAGTAGTTGATGCGGCCTACCCAAATATCCTTTCCTTGGTATTGTTCGTCGAGTTGAGCTCCTTAAGCTCTGAGTTGAGCTCCACGATTACTGACAAATGCTTGCACTGACTGGACAGGTCCACTCAAATCTGTGTGGTTTTTTCCTCAAAAGACCATTTCAGACACTAATCTACATGGTTCTCACATGGCTTGACCAAGATTATGTCTGGACTTTAAAAGAGACTGCGACCTCTGAGTTTGTTTCGGCCTTTCTTCCCAGAGTAGTCAGATAGGAAACACCGACCTCACCTAGCTTATATTTAAATATTTTTTATATGACGTGTAAAAGTGATTCCGATATCCTATTTACAGAATAAACAATTTCATTTCATTTCATTTCATAAGTCATGCAAACCCCATGGCAATCTACCGACGAAAAACACTATCTAGAATTTTTAAGCATCCTATTGTAGTGATAATGAAGTGATAATGATAATGGATTATGCATTCAATCTTCATGATCTTTGCATTATCAAGTTTATTTCTATTTTTGGTCAAATTGTGATATTTAGCATTTCTTAGTTTTTTTTCTTGAAAAACGGCTTCCATTTTGTGCAAAAAAACAAATACAAGAGAGAGGTTTTTTAGTAAATCTGTTATTCACTTGTCGGTGCCAGCCTTCCACATTATTTGTTGTACGAAAAGATTATTTGTAACAACTCAATGTAGCACTTGTGACAACTTTGACCTATTCATTAATGAAATAATCTTGAAATGCTGATAAGACAGCCGAGTCCGGAGCGTTGGCAAAAATAGATAGAACTGTTTCTGGTATCAGTTTCGCCGGTAATAACGCTACTCGTGAACACAATCTTGTTATTTTTCTACCCTCATTATCATCGCTTAGGCCAATTATTATGGACATTTTCCAAACTGCCTTTACTAAATGATAATAGCAATTACTAACGACTACGTTTTGAAAAGTTTTCTTACTCTTTTAACTTTGATCTATTATTTAGTAGGTTCAATCCCAATGTATGAGAGTAGATTAATTAAATACTCGTAGATAGATAAATAGATCACTTAAACTAAACCTATCACTCTTTGTGATTGTACTTTTACTGTCGAAACAAAAATCTGGCAAAACGAAAATGTGACGAAACGAAATTCTGTCAAAACGGAAACAACCGCTTCCTGCCCTTGTCCCATACTACGTGCGGTCGGCGCAACACGACTCGCCCTTGTCAACCGTCACACTATCATTCAAAGTCAAACAATTTATTTCAATTATGCACATAAAAGGCAGTTATGAACGTCAATTTTACAAAAAATAGAATTAATTCTATATAGTCGCATTCACTCCCTTCTCTTTCATATGATTCCTCACACATCCATATGTTGTTCGGCTTCCCTCTGCCGCTCCATCCGTTAACATTTATATTCTTCACTCTTTTAGTCACATGCGTTTCCTCTCTTCACACCAGAATTGGTAAGACACCAAAATTGATAAAATCTGCCTAGCCTTTTCTAACTATGTTGGGGTTGGCTTTCAGTCTCACCTGATGCAGCTGAATACCAGTATTTTACATGGAGCGACTGCCTATCTGACCTCCATATCTCAGTTACTGGGTAATACGATACCCTTTGGAAAGACTGGTTGTCAGACTTTCAGGCTTCTAACGACTCGTAACGACTGTCAATTGGAAAGACTGGTTGTCAGACTTTCAGGCTTCTAACGACTCGTAACGACTGTCAAAGATCCACGAATGATAGTCGGGACCAACGGCAGAGAAGTGGAGATACCAAAATTGATAGACGACACCAAAATTATTTTACTATACCAAATAATAAATAAAGACAGAGATCAATTTAAAAAAATATAACGATTTTCCGTCACGTCTGACGCTGACACGGTCTACTCGGTCACGGCTAGCGTGTGGTGCCACAAAATCGCCTCCGCTATCCACAAATCCTCACACTCTATCCTCTCCGTTTGACAGGGTCGTCGTTGAAGCACCGCAGCCCAGCTCCTCCACGTTGCCTGCTGCCTGCCTGCCTACTTTCCTAACTATCTGACTGCCTGCCCGTCTGCCTGATCCTGCCTGCTACCTATCCCGAGCATCGCGTGACCCGTGAAGCTGTCCTAATCTTAACCTCTAATCTTAATATATTTTTTTATTATTTTCTAATCGTGACTTACGTTTAACTCCCTCCCAGAGTTAAACGTAACGTTACAAGGTACGTGCCTCAAAAAACAAATTTTGGTATATTGATAAAATACCACCAAAAACACCAAAATTGCACCACTAAAATTAGAATCTTGTTGAATATGTTTAATTTAAAAAAAAAACTACTAAGAATATAATAATTATATTGGTATCATTTTGAAAGTATACCAAACCTTTTTACTATAAATACCTATATGTCGCCGCAAAGGCAACCTGTAAAGATTATAAAATAATCTTATGCGTAACTATTTGATATAATTGTTTCACCATAAAGTGCTATACTGTTACAAGCACTCGTGTGCACCTGTGCATTGTATCAGTTCCTTTGAGATCAGACGCCATCTATTGCCAACTTTGTGAAGTCAGTCGATATCGTATGGGTTGAACTGAAAGTGAAAATATTAAACTAATTTCGATATTGGAGCTAAAACTATAGTTGGAATTAAAAGGGAACATTTAATTATTGATTTGGGTTTTTAGTCATATTGACAAGTGGTCATTTGACAGTAAATTTGTTTATGACAAAGCGCTACCTAATGTCACGAAGATGGCGCGATATGCGAATATTATGATCAATAACTGAATGCAATAATTTAATACGAGAACTAAATAAGTTTCAATAATAGAGAACCAACTATAAAGTAATAAGATTATTTTACTCTGCAATTTACTAATGAATACCTGTTGTTTGATTAAATCCTTGAATCACAGGAAGTGTTGTCAAAAGTAATAATGAAGGTGTAAAAAGTAAAGAAGGTTCCAATTTAACTTTAATTCTGAATGACCTTTGTATTTGTGAATATTAGCATTGTTTAATTATAAAATAATTAACTGATAAGCATTTTAGAATTATTTATAAGTTTTATTGAACTAACTAAGTAATAAATTTATACTATACTATACTAAGTAAGATTTTTTATTGAAATACGCGATTTATCCGCTGACTTAGAGAATGGGCACAGACACAAAAATGGCGCTTGGGAGATGAGATGAAAAAGAAAAGTTGTGGTTATCCTCTGTAACATAATGTTTTGATTTAAAAGAGTGTCTTGCCCGTTCTTCTCCATCAGTACCTACTTCGTTTTGGAATGGGTGACTAGCTTCACCAACTAACTTAAACTGAATCACTCCTTGATATGTGACAAAGTGATAACTCAAAAGTGTAAACGTTATAATTGAAATAAATGCTTTGAGTTTTAGTTTAGAATTGTGTGTGATTGAAAACCAACTACCTATATCTACCATCAACGAAGAATTACACCGGAGACTAGTCAGAGACGGCAGAGAGTAGATACCCCGTCGTGTCATATATATTACAACAACGATTTAGTTTTAGAACGTTTTAAAACATTAACACCATAATTGCAGGTTTTTTGTCCGATCGTTACGAAAATACTTATTTATGTTTTTAGGGGGAAATCACAACAGGATGGCACAAGTCTGTCACTTCTGCGTGTGAGTTCCTGGCTAAACGAAGTGAACGATGGTAGTGTCGTCCTAGGTACATATTTGAACGTTGAAAATTAAAATACCTAAGGGTAAAATGGGGTCCGTAACTTAACTTCGAGAGTCATATGTTCGATTAATGGAAAGTCGACTGAACGATTGTTCAAATGGAATTTATTGCGAAACAACCTTTTATCGCCTAACGCTACTTCGACTGAACGATTCATCGAATATTTATTAATCGATGGGCTGCTCTTTCGAATGAGTTTTAAGTATTATATAGTTTAATAATTGAAATAAAATTATAAAATAAAGATTTTTCGTCACATATTATTTCATACATAATTTAATTTTAATGACTACTCAGTTTTAATGTAATGTCGTTTGTGATTCTATGGAATTTTGAATTTGAATTTTAATGTGCATATGTAATTAATGATCGATTGCATTGTAATGTACTTATTTTATTTTAATGATATAATGTATTGAATGAATTATATGTATTTGTGATTAGTATATTGGGACTTGGTGCCTTAGTAAATAAATAATCGAGGAAATCAAACACTTTTAAGATATTGTACGTTCTTCCCGTAGATTTAGAAACATGCAATTTGGTGAAAAGGAAGATAATAAAGTACAAATGAAGGGAAAATTGTTTATTATAAAAATAACCATTTACGTTACGATTTTAGCACAAAATGAAGGTAATCAAAAACCTTTTCGGAAGATTAGGGTTCTTTAACGCCATGACAACTCCACTAATAATGCAAACTAGAATTAATTAAAATAATTATTATAATTATTATTTGAATTATTAATTTAGAATTTTTCGTAGATTTAAGTAAATTTGTATTTAGTATTTTACCTTTTAACATGAATAAACTTTTATTATTATTTTATTATTATTTCCTTTATTAACATTTTAACATATAAAATACATTTTTAAATATTTCTTAAAAACTATATAAAAAACATTTAAAAATATAAATAATAGTATTCCGCCGGTGTCGGGAGCAAGGTCCAAGCTACCGGTGGTTAGGGCTGCAGAGACAGGAACCTCCTCACAATGCGAGCCGTATCCAGGAGTACTGCCTTCTGAATCAGGCGCTTGATCCAACCGCCTAACGAGAGCCTCGAAAGATGTTGGTCGAGGCTTTCGGCCATCAGGCCATTGGCCGTTACGACAATCGGTACAATGATAGCCGAGCTCACATTCCACATGTCAACAACCTCGTGTGCTAAGTCGAGATATTTTATTTGTTTCTCTTTCTCAGCTTTCACGAGGTTCCCGTCATGTGGGATGGTAACATCGACTATCATTGCGCGGCGCGCTAATCGGTCTATCACCACTATATCAGGCTTATTGGCAACAATAGTCCTGTCAGTAATGATAGACCGATCCCAGTACAACGTGACATGGTCATTTTCGAGAACTGGGTCGGGCACATACTTGTAGTACGGTACCTCAGAGTCAACAAGTTTATATTTCAAAGCAAGTTGCTGGTGAATAATCCTGGCCACTTGGTTATGCCTGTGTAAGTACTCGCCGTTAGCCAGACGCGAACAACCAGAGATAATATGTCTGATGGACTCACCCGGACGATGGCATGCCCGACACACGTCAACCGTCCCGTCCTTCATAATATGTCTCCGGTAGTTATTCGTCAAGATAACTTCATCCATAATTGCACAGACAAAACCTTCAGTTTCCCCGAAAAGGTCGCCGAAACGTAACCAGGATACGGACGCTAAGAAATCTACACCAGGCTCATGAAGAGCCCGATAGTAGCGCCCGTGAAGCTCCTTGCTCTGCCATACCTCCTTGCGGTCATCTGTAGTAAGTATTACAGGTTTGCGCCAGTTCTCATTAGCCATGGAGAGCGGGGTGAGTCCCTTGTCCACTGCGACCACATCCCGGTGCATACCCACTTCGGCTTTAAAAAAATAATCCCTGAGGCTGCACACCTCGCGGTTGTGGAGGGTCTTAGCGTTTAAAAAGCCTCGACCCCCGCACTTCCGCGGGATGTACAGTCTCATCACCGATGAACGTGGGTGATGCATCCTATTTGCGGTCAGGAGTGTACGGACCCTTCTGTCCAGGGCGTCGAGTTCGGTCTGAGTCCATTTGAGTATGCCGAAAGAGTACATCAAAACCGGCATGACCCAACCGTTGTAGGCGCGCACCTTGTTTCCGCCCGAAAGAAGACTAATTAAAACCTTCTTCAGGCGACCAAAGAAGCGCTCCTTCAACGATTGCTTCATGTCAGCAACGTTGATGCCTAACGCTTCCGACATACCCAAGTACTTATAGCTTTCGGCTGAGGAGAGGGATCTAAGGTGTATGGAGTCCGAGAGTTGAGTTCCCTCGGATTCCATAATCTCCCCTCGCTTTACATGCATGACTGCACATTTGTCCACACCAAATTCCATCCTGATGGCGCTACTGAATGTTTCAGTTACCTTCAGTAGCTCCATCAGTCGCGATTTGTTGGGGGCAAAGAGTTTCAAGTCATCCATGTAGAGGAGGTGAGATATGACCTGACCACCTCTCCTCAACCGATAGCCCAGACCTGAATCCTCCAGCAGTGTGCTTAGAGGATTCAGGGCTAAGCAGAACCAAAGTGGACTCAAACTGTCGCCCTGAAATATTCCCCGTTTAATCCATACAGGCCCATCATTCCCCTGGATCTGTTGACATCCTGGGTAGCGAAGGACCGTCCTCCATTGCCCCATACACGACATCAGGAAGGTGCGCAGAGTTGCATCTATCTTGTACAACTCCAGCACCCTCATGAGCCATGTATGTGGCACCGAGTCGTAGGCCTTCTTATAGTCTATCCAGCATATCGACAGATCCTTGCGGGATCGACGAACCTGTTGGCTTATGGCCATGTCAATGAGGAGTAGCTCCTTAGTTCCGCGGGATCCATTCCTACATCCATTTTGAGAGGCAGACATAACCGAGTTATTGTCAATGTGTGTGTTAATTTTCGCTCTCAAAATGGATGTAAGAAGTTTATAAACCGTCGACAAACATGTGACCGGTCTATAATTCTTGGGTTCCGCGGGACTACCTGACTTATGGAGCAGGTGGGTAACGCCTGTTGTAAGGAACTGTGGTAGCGACCCAGTCTCTAAGGATGACTGGAATTGAGATGCCAGGCAAGTGTGTGAACTAATTAGCCATTTTAGCCAAAAGTTGTGCAGTCCGTCCGGTCCCGGTGATTTCCAGTTCGGTAACGGACGGGCTGCACTGGCTATATCTAATGGCGTGATTTCCACCTTATCCATTTCTGGTATAGTTTCACACACTCGCTCGACATCCTGCATCCAGCCAGCCTCAGCGTGACAGACGGGTACCGACCATATGCTGCGCCAGAATGCACTCGTGGCGGCGTCATCTGGGCGGCACACGTCTGTCACATTTTGTTCAGGCCGCTCCCAAGCTCTATATACCCACCTCTCATCGCTCTGGAACATGCGATTTTGCGTGTATCGGTCAACCCGCCGCTTATACCGCCGAATTCGGCTCGCCCATGCACAAACTTTCTGCTTCAGGAAGTCGATGCGCTCTGTAACACGGGACATGTATTCTTGAGGACTGATTCCAGTCCCCGAGAATGCCTGCCTTACAAAGCGCATCACTCGTGGTCGTGTATTGCCCTCCTTGAAGCAGTATAGTTTGCCGATGAGTACCCTGGTCCCATCAATACGTCGCTCGATCCTGCACTGCCAGGCTGGTACGGCTGGTTTTGGTCGAGTAGCTCCGTCACAGTTTGGGAACTTGACGTTAGCTAAACGACATGCCGCAACAGCCGCACAATACAGGATCGAGTGTGTATCAATGAGATCCTCGCTGCTCTCGAAGAAATTCTTAAGCTGCGAGTCCAAGGCACAAACCAGCGCCCTATTTTTTTTGTGCATGGGTAAGCGTGGAAGTCGGGGTCTAAGTTCGGTCGGGGTGTGCCTATACTCGCGAAACGCATCCTCCAGTGCGCTCCTCAGTCGGACGTTGCACTGGCTACTTACTGTATCAACCCTATCATCCTCCTCTGCAACTCCATGATTGAACCGCGGCGGGATTGCATCAGTATTTGACGTTTGTGCCGCGGTTTGTGCCGGAGTTGATACGATATGGTTGCTCAGTACCTCTGAGCGCAGCCTATCAAGTGCGGCATCGTCCAACCTATGATTGCGTTGGATGACACGCACCTGATCCGACAGACGTTGGACCGAGACGTTGACGGTTGGCTCTAGTTCCTGAAACAGAGACAGCATCCTAACACGGTACGCAGTGAGGTTAGTTCCTCCCTCTGTAGACCCGTAATATGCGCGCATGACGTTCTCGTTCATAGATTGAGTCCATCTCATGCGCTGCACACAACCACCGGCAGCGGGGACCCGGCTCGGGGCCGGTTGGCCCCTAAGTCCCAAGCTTCTCGGTGGCCGGCCTCTCCCTTGCCGACGTATAGGTGTTGGCGACGTCGGAGGGGAGAAATACTCGTCGCTCGAGCTCGACGCAACTACCACGGCCGGTGTCGACACAGCGCTCACGATGGGGCTGGGTACCGGCGGCGGCGAGGCGGAGCTGAGCGGCGAGTCCGGGGGTAGTAGGCGTGCACGGCGAGCTGCTGATCTCGTCAACATACTTATTTAATTTTCAAATCTTACATAATTTGTTTTTAGGGAGTCCGAGTTTGACAGCGTCATTTTGATGTTTCTATATTTCTTTCGTTTTTTCATTTTAGTTATGTTTATTGTATTATTTCTTGTTTATTCTAGAGATTTATTTCTTGTTTATTCTATTTGGCGCTTTTGGTATTTTTACGATGTACGGAATTATTTAAATATGTAAATTATGTGATAAGAAAAAACTTGACATTGTTGACGTATCAGTGTTGCCGTATTATTATTATTATAAACATAAAATAATAATCACAGATCATCAAATTAATCATTTAAACGTTGTTTTATTTTTAAAGTGGCAAATGAAAGCCATCGAGCTCATGAAGTCAAACCTGACCATGTCTTCCTTTTGATTTAAAAGTTTTTTCGGTTTTTCTGCTTTCCTAACCTGTTTTATTTCATGTTTCTAAATCTACGGGAAGATCGTACGGGTCCGTGGCTTAGGCCCCGAGTGGTCGAGGCACCTGTGGCCGACGCCCCCGATTTGATTTATTTAATATCTTTATTTTTTGGTGCTTTTTCACTTAATACTTAGTACTGTAAATGAGAAAAGTATTTCACCATAATATAATAATAAAATATTTTTCCTTGCTAAACAAAAGTTATCTATCAAATATCAGCGAGAATAGATCGCCAGTTAACCTATATTTATTATGTACAAACATCCAAAAAATCAAAAAGATTTCAAATAAAATGATAGTCAATGTTGTTAATATACATGTATAATAAATTACCTTATGGAAATTTTATCTTTCAACTTCAACCAACTCTTCAACTAACTGAGCCAAACTTTTTATAGTTACCAATAACTGGTTATTGGTAATTATAAAAAGTCCGTCGTTTTGTCCACTGACTGTTATAATTAGGTAAAATTATTCTCATTAATTTGTTTAAGGTTTCACAGTTGATTATGTTTAATTATTATTGTTAACATTTTACTATGTAAAAAGTTAGTTGCTCTGCAGTAATTTTTAAGACTGTATATTTAAAATCACTATCTAATTTTATTACATTTGAGACTGATTATTATAAATAATTAAGTTAAATGATTCTCTTGATTATAGGTGCTGAAAACTGTGATTTATATACATTTTTTTTACTAAATTTCTTAATGAGATAAATAAATAATGAAAAATAACTAAGACTTTCATTTTTTCAAAACATACATCATATATATAAGCATTTCTATGTTATAAATATGATTATGATTTAATACTCGTATTATACATATACTTACAATCAAACATTTATTATTTTTGTAAAACATTTTTGTGACTGACAGTACATTTGATCAAAAATTGCTTTGAATTAAATTCATCGAATCGGGGGCGTTGGCCACAGGTGCCCCGACCACTGGGGGCCTAAGCCACGGACCCGAACGTACGATATCTTGAAAGTGTTTGATTTCCTCGATTATCTATGTATGAAATAATATGTGACGAAATAGTTATTTATGCTACAAGTGCGGAAGGTATATAGGTGGTATAGGTGTATAAGTCGACACGAGTCGAAAATCATCTTACGCACGTGTATCATACAACGTTTTACTATGCATTGTGCGAGGAAAAAAAAAACGAGCGAGCCTGACGGTAGTCGCCTATGATGCCATCTAACATAATTATAACGACGTATATAAATGATAAAAACAACAATCATGACTTTGACTTCGACTTCGACTTCGACTCGACCTCGACTTCGACTTTGACTTTGACTTGGACTTCGACTTCTATTTCGACTTTGACTTCGACTTTGACTTCGACTTCGACTTCGACTTCGACTTTGAATTTGACTTTGACTCCGCCATTGCCATCGCCGTCGTCATCGCCATCGTCATCGATATTGTCATCGCCATCGTCATCGCCATCGCCATCGCCTTCGCCATCGTCATCGTTATCATCATCATCTGATTTGTAAAACTTTTCTCAAATAATAAAAACTCTGCAACGGGCTGACGACGGCCACAAAAATTAAAAAAAAAACAGAAAAGTAAAAAGCACTAGTGAAAAAAATTTACACTTTCCGCACTAATTTACTGCTTGGAAAAGGCTCTTTTCGAGCAAATGCATTGTAAAATCTTTTTTTAATAATTTTATTTCAATTATTAAATTATATAATAATTTAAACTCATTCGAAAGGGCAGTCCATCGATAAATAAATATTCGATGAATCGTTCAGTCGAAGTAGCGTTTGGCGATAAAAGGTTGTTTCGCAATAAATTCCATTCGAACAATCGTTCAGTCGACTTTCCAATAATCGAATATAATATGACTCTCGAAGTTAAGTTACGGACCCGATAGATTATCAGTCAGATACTTAACAGAAATGCTGAAAGTTTGTGAAGCCTATGCCGAGTCACATGGACTTATTTACAATATAAAGAAAAGTCAGTACATGGTCTTCAAGGCCGCCGGTAAGTGTCCTGAATCTGTTCCACCCATTACTTTGAATGGTGTTAACTTAGATAGGGTGTCGCAGTTTAAGTACCTTGGACATTACCTTACCAACGACTTTAAGGATGATTCAAATTCATTTATTCATCAAATATAAGCTAACAGTTTACACCAAATCGCTTATATCTATGCTAATTCTACAAAATTACATTAAAATTTTAAACACTTCTTAGACCAATCAATTCAACTATTATTTCTTCATATTTAAATAAATATACACATGTTTAGCGATTGTCCCTCGAGAGTCAAAAAATAAATCTGCTTCAGGAATATATTTTAGAAACTCATTTATTAACTAAATTGCTCTAGCAGTAGGAGTGGTGTTGGTTCGGTGATGTTGACATAGAGAGGGAGCGCAGGGCTCTGTCAGTCCGTGGCAACATGCTGGCCCGTAGGTTCGGTGATGTTGACATAGAGAGGGAGCGCAGGGCTCTGTCAGTCCGTGGCAACATGCTGGCCCGTAGGTTCGGTGATGTTGACATAGAGAGGGAGCGCAGGGCTCAGCCAGTCCGTGGCAACATGCTGGCCCGTAGGTTCGGTGATGACATAGAGAGGGAGCGCAGGGCTCTGTCAGTCCGTGGCAACATGCTGGCCCGTAGGTTCGGTGATGTTGACATAGAGAGGGAGCGCAGGGCTCTGCCAGTCCGTGGCAACATGCTGGCCCGTATTTTCGGTGATGTTGACATAGAGAGGGAGCGCAGGGCTCTGTCAGTCCGTGGCAACATGCTGGCCCGTAGGTTCGGTGATGTTGACATAGAGAGGGAGCGCAGGGCTCTGTCAGTCCGTGGCAACATGCTGGCCCGTAGGTTCGCCCGCTGTGCGAACCAACTCAAGATCACGCTATTTAAAGCGTATTGTCAGGGTTTGTACACGGGTGGTATATGGGTTAGTTATACCAAAAAATCCCTGGACACTCTGCGTGTCCAATACAATAACATTTTCAGAATGATGTTGGGACTTCCCCGTTTCTGTAGTGCCTCCGAGATGTTCGCGCAGGCTCATACTGACGATATGTCGTCATTCGGAAAATTCGTGTCACTTATGAGGAGGGTGCGGGGAAGTCACAACAGCATCCTGAGAACTATAGCTGAAGATGTACGTGCACCTGTGTTGAGGCAGTTCGTTCGTCTGGTGATCTTTTAGGGAGGTATCTCCCTATTGGTTATCTTGACGGGCCGGGGTGTATCAGCACAGGGGCATTTGTGTATAGACTTGGTGTGTTCTTTGTAATAATTGTATTTAAGTGCTAACAATAGTTTCTAAGTTCTTGTATACTAACCTTTCACCCTCCTAACACCCTCACGGGTCGGACAGGTTTTTTTTTACATGTTGTATAATAAAACTGAAGAACTTGTCTAATCTCCGGAACTCAAGTCGGATTTGAAAAAATATTTCTCATTTGTAAGTCCAATTCTTGGGCAAGTTTAGAGGCTATTTAACATCTCGCTATACCCTTAGCAGCCGAGCAAAAAGAAAAAAGTCAGAAAGAACGCTAAGCGAAAACGAAGTAATAGCGCGGGCGGGCGATGCGATGCGACGCGGTGGGCCGAGGCAGTTTTATAAAAATGTGGCTGATATTATAGTTTATTGTGTAGGTATCTAGCAACTTCCATGAAGTGAAGAAGTCGCGGGTAGAAGCTAGTGACCGGATAATTGTAATTTCATAAATTATTCAGTTTTTTGCTTAGCCTTGCTTCATTTTTGTTATTAGCATTATTGTCTATAGATTGACGCGCAAGCGCTGAACATACCGCACGAACATAGTTGACCCGGACAAGTATTACGTCAACAGAATGATTAAGCATTTTGTGTAACAATAACAGTATACGCTGTATAAGTACGGTCTATTATTAATTACTTACCTACTTTCCTTCGATACGTGTAATTATAGTGTCACTAACTAATTACGCAAATTGTGATTTTACGAGTATTTAATTTTGGAATACCCGACATTCTGATTTTATAAAAGATGTTTTTCATTTGACTATTGAACCTTTTGAACTCAATTCTCGTCAATGATTTTTGATTTTTCACGCGACCAGCACGCGCAACATGTCAACCATAGAAACGGGTTTTTTATGGGTTTTGTCGACGCAAGAATAGATAAAATGACAGATGGTGATTGTTTATCTGTCATTTTGTCTATTCTTCCGTCGACATAACCCGTTGCTATTGTGGTCATGCTAAGCGTTCAGATGTAGGAATGTGGACGAAGCAAAAGGAGTAGTAGTACTTACACAGGTTTCATACCTACCCAAGCCGCAACCCATCAGCAACCTTACTATAACCACAGTAAAGATCACTTTGATTTTGGCAGTGACGCAAAATCTGAGGTTAAATAAACTGAAAGGACGGTAGGTAAGGATTGTAGCGTTCTGTAGTTTCTGCCTGCCCCAATCAGAAAATACTAACATTATGGAACATAAAAAATCTCCCTAGTCTTTTCCCAAGTATGTTGAGGTTGGCTTCCAATCTAACCGTATGCAGCTGAATACCAGTATTTTGCAAGGACCTCAAAAAAGAAACTCAAAACTCAAAGCATTTATTTCAAATAAACCAATTACAGGCACTTTTGAATTGTCAAGGGGTCCGTCTGTCAGGCGACTGCCTATCAGACCTCCACAAGTCGTTCCCAGTTTAATACTAATAGATAATAAATAATACCCATAGATATAAGAAAGAAGTAATACCCCTTGGTGAAGGCCTGTTAAGAGATAAGCGATATCGCTGTCGCGCTCGGTAGCGATACTGTACCCTAATTACGCAATAAACGACCAATCAGAATCTGAATCGTTTTGAAACAGATTGCTAATCCATTGATCCGTAAGATCGAAAAAAAATCTGCTCAGCAACGTAAATAGCGCAATGAATGTTGTTGAACTGTCAAAATTAAACAGATAAGTCGTAATCGTATAAGAAATGTGTTGCGTAATTAGAAAGCTGGTCCGAAGTGAGTAATCCAAAGGCGGACCCAGTGCGGCTACCGAGCGCGACAGCTGTCGCTGACATCTGAACAGGCCTTACGACTGCGTTGAATGTACTACAACATTTTTAAATAATATTATTGTTTAAAACTGATTAATGTTGTGATTATGCTGCATAGTGCTAAACATGTGCTGAGCCCGATCTTAAAGACTACACTGCACTTGCACTAAACCTCTCCCCCATTATCTCCGAAACTGCTGAGACAAAAATGTTGAAAAAAGTACAGAAAATAGTTAAATACTTATAGATTACAGGAAAACCTATATGAAGTATATGGTCTTAAAACACCATGGTAAATCTTCCAATAATATGCGTACAAAGTAACATTTGCAGTTGGAATGTATGGGAGAACACGTTTTTCAACTACAATGTTAAGTTTGTCCTTGGGATGAATTCATTCAACTACGGAATCTACCGTTTTTTTCATAATATTATTACTTACGTCTTCGATCAATAATGCACTAGATTACCGGTAAGCGCTTCAAAAACGGAACGAAAATAAGAGCACAGATTCGGTTGTGGTCTTATTTCAAATTAGTATGGTCCAATCATAGCCAACGTTAAGACGTCAAAATGCCGCAGTACGCGTTCAAAAAATTTGTAAATACCACCGTAACACCAAGATTTTGGAAGGTTTTTTTTTTTTCGGTAAGTTTATTATCAGTAAGTGTTTTTCATAAAATAAAAACAGAATTAAATCGTAAATATAAATCAATTAGCAAATATTATGATTGTTTGACCAATGTTTGTGACAACTACCAACTATTGTAACAAACATCGACTGTTCTGGAACAGGGAATGCATGGTGTAGTATTGTTATTTTATATTTAATTTAATTCGACAATTTGTTCGATTCATTTTAATAGATTGGACATAACTGGAAACACGCAAAGGGGTAGATTACTAAAACAGTACAACAGTAACAATAAATATTTTTGAACTTATATATAATTGACTTTTTATTTTCAAGCGACATGACATTATATTTGTTTCTCCGAAGACAGAAATATTTAATTTTGCCATTGTAATTAAATATTTGTTTCCCCGACGACAGAAAGATTTAATTTTGCCATTGTAATTAAATATTTGTATCTCCGACGACAGAAATATTTAATTTTGCCATTGTAATTAAACTTTATGTTTGAGTGTCAAGGCTTATAATAAACTGAATTTGTTAGTATAAATTATTTTTTTCTGTATTTCATAGAAAGAAATATAAAGACATTTCGACTCCACTCATTCCTTGTCCAAGCGGCGAGCCTCTGTCATAAATTTTTATTGCTTTTATTAGCACTTTGTAATTCGAACTTTAAAACAAGCGCGTAAGGTAGAATTTGTTTTGATGTATGTTTGACTTTATTGTTTTTTGTACATAGCTTTGTGAATACAACTTTAAGCATTGCCTTTAAGGTTGAATTTACATTAATCTATATTTATTTAAAATAGAAGTACGTAAACACAATTGGCGACAGTTTTAAGAGAACATTTGTATGGGATAGTGTATCTAGTGCATTATTGATCGAAGACTTACGTAGTCTAAATAATTCATAATTAAATAATGAATGCAAAAAATAGATAGGTAAGTACAGTTTTCAAGGTCGTGGCGCTGGAATTCTTCTGGGTTGATAATATTAATTAATCAGCGTTAGTAGTACTAGCAAGTGTGGTGGAGTCCGCTACGTGTCCTCGAAACATGTGACGCCGAATATGCAGCGCCGAAAGTTTAAATAACGAATAATCTAATGATGGCCCAGTGGAAATACCCACGAACTTACGTGGTGCTCGTAGGTTCGAATAATGCGAACTCAGGCAGACAATTTAATAAACTTATCATAACATCAAGCTTTGTTTCCAATTCCAAAAATTCCAGAAAGTAAAATCCAATAAGTAACACTTTGCCCAACCGGGAATCGAACCCAGGACCAGCTGTAGCGCTTGCGACCACTAGACCTACGAGGCACAGTTTAATAATAACAGTCTGTTACTGTCCCACCGCAGCGCAAACGCCTCTTCTCATACCGAGAAGGCACGAGCATTGATCACCGCGCTTGCTTAAGATGGGTTGGCGACGCGACAAATCTACCTCTATGAAATAAAAAAAAAATCAAAAGTCATTTATTCAAACTAGGCTGAGAATCAGCACTTTTCGAACGTCAAAATTACATAAGACAGTCCCCCAAAACGCCCACTCTTCACCACATCCTAGTGCGTTAGCTGGGAAGAAGAAGTGGCGCAACAAACTCCCCAGCAGCACAGCTGTCTGTTCAGTTAGAAGAACAAAAAAAAAGATTCTATATAATACTATTCAAAATAATTTACATTAAGCAACATAATTTAAATTAACAAAACATAATTTAAATTATTAGCCATATATAAGCTAGCACACGCCAATATACCAAACCAAATCATCGAGAACTATACTCAGGCAGAAATAAAAAACAAAACGTAAACAGAACTTAATATCTTAATAAAAGCCTCCAGGCATAAAGGGCGTGCCCGCTTACATATAGTTGTAACTGGAAGTTATAAATGATAAACTAGGAACATCGAGGTAAAATAAATAAACAAACAGTTAATTACTAATAACAATAAATAATATGATCAATTGTCGAGGTAATTATGTTAGGTGGCAGCAGAGGATGCAGAAAAGCCCAGTTCTATTTGATGAAGTTTAATGTTACAAGAGAAAAGTATTACAATTATATTCTATTTCTAACTATATTTAATATTGTATTATTTAGTCGACGATTGATCAAAGAATGTCATGCCCAAAACGGATGGATCGCGTAAACGGGGTCGCGCTCTACACGTGTTGCAGCGTCAGCTTTTAGGTAGCGCGCAGTTGTCGTCGTGTAGAATCAGGGCATTGCATACTAGGGGTGCTAGGACAGGAAATGATGCGGATGCGTCCGGGGGGAAGGCCAGTCTCCGGGACGGTGCACCCTGGGGTGCGGGCAATATCTCCCCATTAGGTAATGCGTGCCTAAGGGGTCTCGTTGCCCGTATGCCAATATCCTGTCGGAGAAGTGAACGCTCCAACGTGTACTCGTAAAGAGCACACGTTGAGCAGCGTTCTAGTGGGAGCGGGCTCGGCGCGTACTAACCCTGCCGTCGGGCAAGCACGAGGAAGTCTTTTCTCTTGCCACCGTTGGTCTCGTAGCCCCGAAGAGTGTCATGGGTCAGAGGTCATGCCTCTGGCATTTGACGGGCGTCGAGGGTCTTGGCTTAACCTCCCGGGCCGCGAGGTAGAAAACCTCTATAAAAAATCACCCCAAACCTCCAAGCGGCGCGCGGCGGCGCACCGTGAGGGAGGTTGCTAGCTTGACTAATGGGTAGCTTAATTAGTCACTAGTGCGAACCACTATTTTTTGGTTGGTTGGTTGGAAATTTTTTGTACTCGTGGGATTTAATATGGATAACCTTATAAAAAACACAAACGATGACGTGCCAATATTAATGGCGGAGGAACCGCTTGCCGGTGACGGTAACCAGAGTCGAGGAGACTCCTGTCCCTCCGGGGACCAAACTAGGTCCGACCAGGACACGGGATGCGGGCGTTTCTGGGGGAAACGCTCGCGTGACGAGAAGTCGCGTGAGGAGAAGTCGGACCGCGCAGGATCGGCGGGACAATCCTCGGGCGAGGAATGCCTGCCGGTCGCTAAAGTGCCGACGGTAAGGAGAGGCCGAGGTCGCGTGGCGGTCACCTCGAAACCAGGGCGTGGCAATCGGGGTCGCATCAAGCAGCCCGATACCCCCCCTGGAATCGGCGGGGAGAGCGACTCTGAGGTCTCATCCAGGGCCTCTAGCGAAGAGCCGGAGGGAGTCACCGTTCCTCAAAGGGGCGCGAAGGCGCAGGCTGGTGCCGTTGCGAACCGGGCCGGGGGAGGAGTGGCGACCGACGAGGCCGCCAAAGTTAACGCGGTGGGCTCCGATTCGGAGCGAGCGGCCAGGTTTGCGGAGGTCTTAGCAGCCGCCATCAGGAGTGTGGCCTTGAAGAAGCTGCAGTCCTCAAAGGACAAGGCCATACCCGCGGCCACGGCCTCCATTATGGCGGCAGCGAGGGCCCTTCAGGTCGGGCCTCCGTCGGACGTACTGTCCGAGATGCGGGTGGAGGTCGGCCGCTTGACGGCCGCTATGGAGCTTCTCCGAAAGGAGAACGTGGAGCTCCGAGCAGACCTGGCCAGGCTCAGTGGAGCCGGCCCCCGCGTTGTGTTGCAGCGCGGAGTGGTGCAAGGGCAGGGCCCGCCCTTGCCGGCGGAGGACCGGATTTTGACCCTGGTGCGGAAGGAGCTGGCTGCTTTTAGCAGCCGGTTCTCCGTACTGGAGGGCATTGTCCTGCGCTCTCCGCTAGCGGCGAGCAGGCCGGCAACTTTTGCCGCCACCGTGGCTGCTTCGGCCGCGCCCGCGGCCAAGCTTGCGGCCCAGTCCGCGGCCAAGTCTGCGGCCAAGCCAGCGGCCAAGCCAACGCCTCCAGCGTAAGCGGCGGCTCCAGCGAAAGCGGCACCTCCGGCGAAAGCGGCACCTCCGGCGAAAGCGGCGCCGTCCAAGCCCAAAAAGGGTGGGACGGCTGCGCAGGCAGCTGCGCAGAAGGCCATGGCGGGAGAACGGTCGCCCCCGCCCCCACCTCCTAATTCCTCTCTGGCCGATGCCGAATGGCAAGTAGCCGGGGAGAAAAGGGAGGCGGGTAAGGCCAAAAGGGCGGCCAATAAAAAGGAGAGGCGGCAACAGCGCAAGAAGCGTAGCGCCGCGGCTAGGCTCCGCGCCCCGAAATCCGCAGCTGTAGTGATCACACTACAGCCGGAAGCGGAGAAGAAGGGCGTGACCTACCGTCAGGTGCTCGCCAAGGCGTGGGTGGCAGTGAACCTGGAAGAGATCGGCGTCGCCAATGGCTTCCGAATGAAGGTCACTGCGACGGGGGCTCGGATGCTGGAGATCCCCGGTGCGGCTAGCGGCCCGACCGCTGACGCCCTGACCAAAAGGCTCAGGGCGTCCTTCAATGCGGAGGAGGCCCGAGTCTCCAGGCCCACCAAGTGCGCTGACATGCGCATCCTGGGCCTGGACGACTGCGTGACGGCGGAGGACGTAGTGACTGCCGTGGCTAGGACTGGAGGGTGCTCTGCCGAGCAGGTGAGGGCGGGCACCATCCGTCCTGACACAACGGGCATGCAAACCGTGACGGTGAGCTGCCCCGTGTCGGCGGCCCAAAAAATAGCCGGAGAGGGCCAAAGGCTCCGGGTGGGCTGGGTGTCCGCGCAAGTGAAGCTGCTGGAGCCCAGACCACTGAGGTGGTTCCGCTGCCGGGTGGGGCACCACGTGGGAGCACAATGCACCTCGGAGGTGGACCGCAGCGAGGAGTGCTTCCGCTGTGGTCAGCCCGGTCACAAGGCCGGCTCGTGCAATGCCACGCCGCACTGTTATGCATGTGCGGCGGCTGGCAAGCCGGCCGATCACCGGGCTGGAAGCAAGGCTTGCGCTCCACCCGCCAAATCCAGGGGCAGGGGCAAGCCTTCCGCCACCATTGTCACCGCCGCAGCCGCCGCCATTGCCGCCGCCGCCATGTTGTTGTCGCCGCTAACACCGCGGCAGGGCCATCACAGGGGGCCCGGGAGGAGGCTAAAATGGATTGCCAATAAATGGCCCCATTACGCCTCCTCCAGGCGAACATCAACCACTGCGCCGCCGCTCAGGATCTGTTGCTCCAGAGCATGGCGCAGTGGTCGATTAACATCGCCGTGGTCGCTGAGCCGTACTTTGCCCCACCCAGGGATCACTGGGCGGAGGACCTGAGCAGCTCAGTGACCATAATTTCGTCAGCCGCCGCCGGTACCCCGTCCCTCGAGGCCGTCAAGCGGGGACCGGGTTGCGTGGCAGCACGGTTCGGGGAGATTGTCGTGGTAGGAGCGTACTTCTCCCCGAACCGAACTCTCGCCGAGTTCCACAATGGTGGAGGACTGGGCTCTGGAGACAGGCCTGGTCGTCCTAAACTGGGGTTCTGTCCCCACGTGTGTGCGGATGCGGGGAGAATCAGTGGTGGACATTTCGTCGTGAGATCCGATCAACTCCGCCCATGGGCTCCCCCGCTGACGCAGAGTCTCCGGCCCCAGCTCGTGGAGGACGTGGTGAGCGCTCTGTTCCCTTCGCGAGGGGAACATACTCCCCCGCCTATGGCTCCGCCTCCTGCGGTGCCCGATGCGGACCACACCAGTGAAGACGACGATGAATCTACGGAGGTGACCGAGGTAGATTTGAGAGTGGCGGTACGTAGGCTGAGTGCCAAAAATACCGCCCCAGGACCCGACGGCTTACCTGGAAAAGCCTGGGTTCTGGCCTTAGAGGCTCTCGGGCCTCGACTTCGAGGGCTCTTTAGCGCATGCTTGGAGAGGGGCCGGTTCCCACTGCGTTAGAAGACGGGGAAACTGGTCCTCATCAAGAAGCTGGGGCGCCCGGCGGACTCTCCGTCTACTTACCGGCCCATCGTGCTACTCGACGAGGTGAGCAAGCTCTTTGAAAGAGTAATTGCAGACCGCCTTGTCGGGCAGCTGGTGCGAGTGGGGCGGATTTGGCGGACAGCCAGTTTGGTTTCCGCAAGGGGCGCTCTACGGTGGATACTATCATGCGCGTTCGAGCCCTCAAGACGGGGGATGCTATTGCCCGGGGTGGGGTGGTCTTGGCGGTGTCTCTTGACATCGCCAATGCGTTCAATACCCTGCCCTGGAGTTGCATTAGGGAGGCACTCCGGTATCACCGGATGCCGACCTACCTCTGTCGAGTGGTCGAGGCCTATTTGACGGACAGGGCCGTCATCTACCCCGGTCACCACGGAGAGTGGAACCGGTGAGAGATGTCGTGCGGTGTCCCACAGGGATCGGTCCTGGGGCCGCATTTGTGGGACATCGCCTACGACTGGGTGCTGCGCGCCGACCTCCCCAGCGGTTTCAGCGTGGTTTGCTACGCTGACGACACGCTGGTCCTGGTGCAGGGGAGGTTGCATGAGGCGGCGGCCGAACTGGCGACACGTTGGGTTGCGACAATCGTCGATAGAATCCGGCAACTGGGACTCGAGGTGCCCTTGCACAAGTCTGAGGCCATGTGTTTCTATGGTCCTCGGAACGCGCCACTGTCGGGTTCCCAGATAACGGCGGGAGGGGTTCACATCAGTGTCGAGTCGACGATGAAGTACCTGGGACTCGTCCTCGACGATAACTTTAAACGCCATCTTGTGAGCCGTTGGTTGGGCTCTTTGAGGCTCATGACCCATTGTAGGGGCTTGTGGTCAGTAAACATTTTGAACCTTCGGCCAAAAAGATAAGGTCTGAAATACTTACAAGCCCACACAATAGCTAACAGTTCCTTCTCTATTGTGCTATAGTTCAGCTCGCTTGAATTTAAAGTTCTAGAAGCATAGCCGATAGGTTGATCGGAACCTATGGGACATGGAACCTGGGATAACACGGCACCTATTGCAACATTAAAAGCGTCAGTGGTTAGTAAAAATTCTTGGGCGAAGTTTGGGTACTGAAGAATTGGGTCATTTGTTAGTAGGGTTTTGCAATGCTCGAAACAGTTAATATAATTTTGATCGCAATTTATTTTAGATCCTTTTTTTAAGCATTGAGTTAGTCCGGTATGAATTTCCTGTAGTATCGAAGCAGACCGAGGAAACGTTTAATTTCGGTCGTGGATTTAGGTAATGGATAAGCCTTTATAGCGCTAATCTTATTTGGGTTCGGTTTAACCCCGTCTTTACAAACAATATGACCTAGAAATTCCAAGTTGCTCCCAGTCACGCAGGCTATTTAGCGCAAGGTGCATTACGTCGCAAACAAGTTGAATATCAGATCAAAATTTGTCGCAATCTATACACGATTAGTCCGTATGCGTACTGGCACTGTATATTTTGGAATAAGGTAGTTAATTAAGTCACTACGAAGTATACGCGAGTATTTGCGTACCTACTACTCTTGTGTAGATTGGAAGACCTTAGTAAAAAAGTGATTTCCAATCTATACGCGATTAGTTTCACACCCTTGCGTTCTGGCCTTGTATAGAATGGAAAGACGCACCGAGATGACGACTAATAGAGCCTTAACATCATGATATCAGTTTCTAGTCATATCATCTTCCACACAGTCCATCCATCGCTTTTTTGTGTTCCCCTACTCTTATAGCCATTCACATTTAATACTCTTCTCATGACATGGCTTTGATTCATTATTTGCTGAAAAAATGTGAAACGTACGGAACTCTGACGCGAACCAGACAATGCAGTTGGCCTGTTTTTTACCTAATTTAATTAGATAAGTGTGTATAACTCGACCGTGTCGAATGGGTGCCTCATGCTTATGTTATAATAAGTACATATTAAAATAAAAACAACGGCCAAGAGCAAGCTGGAATTGCGCATTGCATTCAATTGAATTGTATTATTTATTTATTTTTATTCAAAAGGAACAACAAACAGCTACAATATACAGTATAGTAAAGAAATACACATAACATTTGAACAATATTGTAGCTCACAAGCATGAGACGCACGAGAGACTTATATTTCTTATAATATGGACTACAGGTGGACACGGCATACTCTAGTTGCGAGCGCACGAGAGACTTATATAGGCAATATATGAAGAAGGCTTCTTAAAATCGAATGTCGAGCGCATAACAAATCCATAAAGTTGGTACGCTTTATTAACTATTTTGCTAATATGTTGTATTGTTCTTGTTTTGTTTTGTTTGTTGGTTCCGTACCACAGAAACTATAATAGTTCGCTTCTTTGAATAATTTGTCATGATAGAGGCTATATTAGTATCTAACAAGTATTATATAAAAAACAGTGTGCTAGAGAAATAAAAAAAATGTATTATTTGGGAGTCTCATAGGCATAATAAAAAAAAACACGTCAAAATTCTCCTATGTCAAGCCGCGGAAGCGATCGCCGCGCGAATACGCGATCGGTCGCGTGCAATTATGTCACTTTGTTTTCGAAAAACCGGAAACGGTTTCAAAGGATCGTGTGTACGCGTGACGGTCGCTTTTGACTAGGACGCGGGATCTTATGATGCTGCGACCGAAAAGTTAGACAGACAAATGGACGGCGGCGTGGGCTCAGTAATAGGATGCCCCTAACCCCTTTTGGCACCCGTTAGAGACGGAACAAGGTGCGAGATTATCGAAGCAGAACTACACGCGTATGGTCTATTTAAATCTTTGTTTCCAATTGATGCTATCTCCACTTAAACAAACATCAACTTTATGTGAATGTTTATCAAGTTGATTTTAGACTAACTAGTACTGTTGAAAAAATCGTAAAAAAATGTGAAGTTGTAGCGCAAACTGAACATTATGTGTAGGCATCACAGTTTTTTTTCCTAAAACTCGTGTTTGTTTACATGTTTCGCAAATAAATTGCGAACGCAGATTACATACTTACGAGTATTATTTAGCATAATCAACCTGTAATGTACCCACTGCTGCGGTACAGGCCGAAGCACGATGTTTTCCTTTACCGTTTTGAGAGCAGTGGTAACGAAATAATGTACACTGAGTAAAGTGCTTGCCTGGGACCGAACCCACGACCTACGCCCCGTAAGTCGCAGCGCTGCCAGCGCAATATGTTTCTTATCTCAAAGTGTGAAACTGAAGTACAATAGGTATTTTCAACACATCATAAAATTTTGATGTTCTTTCAATAAAAATACACAATTAAAACCTTTTAACGCTTCGTGTTAGTGTATTAATAATTAGAAACAGTAAAAACACTCCTTTTCTTTGGTTGTCGTGCAATGATGGTACAGCTTGTAAGTAGATATTTTTTCAAAAATTAAATGAAATTGATTATTCTGTTAGGTTATCGGAATCACTTTCACACGTCATATTAAAAACAAAAAACTAGATGGAATCGATATTTCCTATCTGACTACCCCTTTTTTTTTTGAGGGTGGGAAATTATCAAATAACTTCTCCCGCTCCACCCAGAGCGGGTATGTATGAGTATGCTCCACCGTGTCCTCCAGGCGATCCACACAGATTATACCCCTATTCAATTCTAAAACAGATTACCTATGTTTTAGAATTATTAACATTTTATATTTTTAATTATTTTATTTGTTAGTTATATATTTTAGTTATTTTTTAAATGAAGTATAGATTGTATCTAGTCTAAGCCTTTTCATGTTGATCCATGTATCTGGAGAATCCTCGACCCCTGTCATACGGGATGTCCTAGTTCAGGAGTCGACACTCGAGACCTCATTAATGTAATGTGTACAGAAGTTTGGAAATAAATTACTATTACTACTATTAGGGTCAGAAATGGTATTTTGGTCCTCACTTAAACAATAATATTAAGTAATATACTTTACAAAGTAATCATTTTTATATACCAATGTCAATGTGTATGTTACGGTTAAAACGCGTATTTATTGGGAACGCGTTTTCACTAGTTAAAACTAGTTTTTACTGGATGCCTTTGTTAATACTTACTAAAATTTCCTAGTTTTAAGTTAAATTTACTGATATTCATGTTTTAATTTTAGTAAAACTAGTTTTAACATTAATCACTAGACAAAACTAGTTTATGTAGAGAAACATGTTTCATGTCATTGGTTCAATAAATGATTTAATTGAACCAATAAAGTATTGATTGGGATTTAAAAAAACATTGGTATTATTTAGGACATTATTTATTGAGAATATTTAAAGCATAATTTTAAGGAACATAACAGAGCCACGTCGCACTCTGGAACGTCGCCATACAACAGGTCGGAGGGTCGGACTCAGTGTAAAATTCGTAAAATATCAATAGATCGTGTATATTCTGAAAGTACAATAGTACATCTATTTGTATTGGATATTTATATTTTTTATGACGATTGGTTTAAAAAAAAAACTTGGTTGTTTGTAAAGTCGGTTTACGGACGATAGTTTAACGTGACAACGTCATAACAAAACATTCCCTTCCCTCGCTCCGATCGTAACGTTACAATGAGCGTAACGGGACTATGAGCGTAACGGGACACTTTTTCGTGCGTGCAGCCGTTCGTCGTCGGGTCGTTCATCGATTTATTAGACGTTGTCACGTCAAAAATTAATTGGAAAACTGCGCGTTACGAATTACGTTCACATTTAAATAACAAAATACAAGAAACATGTGTCCATCTTTGCTTGGTTTGTGTTCAAGAGAGAAAGTGGAATAATAACTCAAGTTTGTAATAAAAAACCAAATACAAAATTGTTCAACACGAATCAAAACTACAATTAAACACCGCGAATCTTTACAAAAAAGGAATTTATCGTGGTTTTGGAGTCCACGAACGAACCAAAATTAAAATTTATTAATGAACTCGTCATCACTATCATTACAGGCATTTTCTAATTCAATAGTGTGGCCATAATTACAGTTTTATTATTTACCATAACATATTGGGGAGCAACACTGAAAAAGACTGTTGAAACTGTTTCTCTACCTAAACTAGTTTTTGTCCAGTTTTCAAAGCTAAAACTAGTTTTAACTAAATTAAAACATGATTATCACTAAACTCAAGTTATAACTAGGAAATTGGGGTAGTAACAAAGGCAAACTGGTGGTAACAACTAGTTTTAATTAGGGAAAACGCGTAATAACTAATAACACGTTTTAACTATAACATGTAAATAAAACTGCAGCTTACTTGCGCAACACATTTTATTTCTGATTGCAAGTCTGAAACGAAACCAAGTCCAATATTAATCGCATGCCATATTTGGAATAACGATAAAAAAAACACTGTCAATCGACGGAAATTGGATATGGTTGTTCAAACCAATTGGCCTTCATTATTTGTTTCATTAATGAAACAATTAATTAGCATTAATAATTAAAAAAATATTGTGCTATAATTTAATTTTGTTTTAATTACAACTGATGCTCTACTAGTGCTTATAAATGAAAATGTACAATGTGTGTACTTTTCACGTTTTTCTTATATGTGGCCAATAACAAAATCGTAGAAAAGCAGTGTTGTCAACTTATTGGGATTTCCACTAAACCTGGGGGTTTGGACAGCCCTACTGGCGGAGATATTTTGTTTTTAGTGTCTAGTGGTTTTGTGTAGTAGGTTAGTTTAGTTTAATTTGTAGAAAACAATACAATCAAAAACTAAAACTTTGACTCGAGAAAATATTAAAATAACACGATAAGGGCGGGCATGTATTACCGCTGCCGCGAGAAATCACGGCACAGCGGACAGAGCTCCGGCGGGATCTCATGGCGGTATGGAGAGTGCGATTGTCGCAACCCAGCGCTGGGCACGCCACAATTGTGGCGATAAGTCCCCTCTTTGAGGAGTGGCTAGAGAGGTGCCACGGCATCCTCACCTTCCGCCTGACGCAGGTCCTCACCGGTCACGGCTGTTTCGGGAGGTTCCTGTTCCACATAAGGCGGGAGGAAATGCCCGGTTGTCACCACTGTGTGGATCGCCCGGAGGACACGATGGAGCATACGGTGGAGGTCTGCCCTGCTTGGGCGGAGCACCGCCGTGTCCTCACGGAGGCGATCGGCGGCGGCGATCTCTCACGTCCGGCCCTGGTTCAGGCCATGAACCGGAGCGAGAGTGCATGGGAGGCCGTCACTTCCTTCTGCGAAGCAGTAATGCTCGCGAAGGAGGAGGCGGAGCGCGCGAGGGAGAGTCAAGATTCGCGCCCTCGCGCCCCTAGTCGCCGCAGGAGACGCCCAGGGCGTCGGGAGTCACGAGCCGACTTCCGGCCACCGTTGGCGCGGGCTTGCGGACGGTGAGAAATGGCACCAACTGACGGGGTCCGTAAGGGCCAATGCCTGCCAGGGTTGCGAGTTTGTCCGAAAGGGATATCGCGGCCCCGGCACTCAGGCAACGGAAGGAACACGGGTGGGTTTTAGTCAGTAAAAGTCTGACACGCCCTCCCGCTCCACCCAGAGCGGGAGAAGTTATTTGATAATTTCCCACCCTCAAGAAAGAAAAAAAAAAGGCTGACAATCATCCAAAAATCTTAACTTTTTCATTAATTATTGTGTGATATTATAGTTGGATGATGTTTAAAAAATACTATGATTACCTATGTTAGGTTTTTTTTTTTCATTCTCAAATCTTACGAGGTACGAAGTTGCCTTTCGTTTAAATGCCACCAAAATACCTCGTTTCTGAAATATTATACAATGTCGCCCATGGGCATTTGCACGCCCGTATTTTTCTGAATATTTAACACAAATATAAGTTTAAAAGAGGGGGTCAATCTTTAATATTTTAAATGTCATTCAATTATTTATTGTTTTATAGCGTTTGCCATATCTCCTGTTATTGGCTCGATTTGGATTCTGTTTATTATTTCTAAAAGCTTCAGAATCAGAATCAGAAATCATATAATTTCAAAGAATGTAGGTAACAAAATATAGTTTTGATGGTGTAAAAAGAAGAAAAACCAAAGTTCCAGTACATTCTACCTTGCAATGGCATGCAACATTAAGCACTATCATAATCATAATTATTGCAAATCTATATTCATGTCAGGTCATCAGTTTTTAAAGTCAACTTCTTGAAAGTTAAATTTACCGGCAAAATAATAGTCATAGTATATAAAATTAGAATCAAACTTAACAAACTGACATATTATTGAGCAATGTCAAAACCAAAATCAAAATATTTTATTTCACATAAACCTACAAGGGCACTTATGAAACGTCAGAAGCTAGGTGCACGGTTCCAATTGGTCGTTTCCTATGGAGAAGAGCCGGCAAGAAACTCCACGGTTACTCTTTTAAAAGTAAATGGTTTTACAGTGTTAAAAGGTATGAGAGGACAGTGCAGGCCTATCAACAAGTACAAGGTACTTAGCAAAATATAAAATGGTCCACAGATCTACAGTCTGTTAAGCCTACAACGTTCTCACATTCACAAAATTTTGAAGAGAAACTATTTATAAGATAAATAAAAATAAAGACCAATTTAAACCAAATGACACGATTGCCACTACAGCTGTAACAAACCAAATTTAATTTTAAAATTTATATATTATTATACTTAGAATATTGTAAGTATATAATGTCAAATAATAAAAAGATGTGTCGTGATGGCCCAGTGGTTAAGGCCTCGCCTCTCATGCACGAGGTTGTGGGTTCAAATCCGGGCAAGTACCAATGTGATTTTTTCAATTCATATGTACTTTCTGAGTTTATCTTGGACATTATTGACATCGGTGAAGGAAAAACATCGTGAGGAAACCTGGACTTATAGTTAATATAAGTCTGAAATCGCCAACCCGTCTTGAGCAAGCGTGGTGATCAATGCTCGTGCCTTCTCTGTATGAGAAGAGGCCTTTGCCCTGCAGTGGGACAGTAACAGGCTGATATTATTATTATTATTATAATAAAAAGATTATGTCAAGGATGTAAAAAAATAAAATTAAAATAAAATAATTATCGTAATTTGGTAGCAGTTAATAGACATTTACATAGTTATGCCGTTAAAGAGGTACCAGGGAAGCCACATGTGCAGAAGAAATTATTGCCAGACTTCCTTGTCTTCAACGTAGTCTTTAATCTTATAATATGCTTTTTTGATAAGGACACGTTTGATGTGGGTTTTGAACTTTCCATCGCTAAGTTCTGTAACTGACTTTGGCAACTTGTTGTAAAAGCGAATACTGTTTATAACAAATGACTTACTAGTTTTTGTTAATCTAAATTTGGGTATCACAATTTCATGTTTACTACGTGTATTTATATTGTGGTAATCGCTTCTTATTTTGAAACATCCTAAGTTATTGCGAACATTCAAAATACTTTCCAATATATAAAGAGAAGGCTGAGTAAGTATATCAATTTCTTTGAATTTTTCTCTAAGGGACTCACGAGGACCCATTTTATAGATCGCGCGAATTGCCCTCTTTTGCAAAATGAAAATTGAATCTACATCAGCTGCCGATCCCCACAGCAGAACGCCATAAGACATAATACTGTGGAAATAAGCAAAGTATACTAACCTAGCTGTGGCTACATCAGTCAACTGCCTTATTTTTCTTACTGCATATGCAGCTGAACTTAATTTACCTGAAAGAGCTCTAATGTGGGCGCCCCATTGCAATCTAAGGTTATTCCTAGAAATAAAGTTTCCGTAATAGCATCTAGTTTCTTGCCATCTAGTTTTAAATTTAGACCTATACTTGAGGTACATTTGGTAAAGAGAACTTAAGACATTTAGTTTTGTTCGCATTAAGTAAAAGATTATTAGCTGCGAACCATTTAGAAAGAACTGCCAGACTATTGTTGACATGTTAGACATCCGTATCTTTTCTATCTATTTAAAAAATAAGAGAAGTGTCATCAGCGAATAGAATTATATCTGATAAGTTGGCCATCATGTAAGGAAGGTCATTAATATAAACTAGAAATAGGAAACGGCCAAGAGTTGATCCTTGAGGCACGCCCATCTTAACTAGAGACCCTGAGGACGTCGCCCCGTTAACGTATACTTTTTGCTGCCTGTTTGATACATAGGAAAGAACAAGATCAGCAGCTTGTCCACGAATTCCGTAGTGGTGTAGTTTACAGATTAGGGTTTTGTGGTCAACGCAATCAAACGCTTTTGAGAGGTCACAGAAAATGCCAATTACATCCTGTGACTTCTCCCAGGATTCCAAAATGTGACTAATGAGTTTTACTCCTGCGTCAGTCGTCGACCTACCTTTCGTGAAACCAAACTGGTAACTATGTAAAATCCCATTTGAATTAAAATGAAACAACATCTGATCTAGCATGATTTTTTCATATTTTACTCAATGCTGGTAGCACAGATATAGGTCTATAATTAGAGGGATCACTCTTACTACCTGATTTGAAAATTGGTACTACTTTACTATGTTTCATTAAATCAGGAAACGTACCGCTATCTAAACATTGATTAAATATGCCTGTTAGGACAGGAGCAATTGTGTCAATGATTTCTCCAAGAACCTTAACGGAAATCCCCCATAAGTCTTCAGTGTTTTTTATGTTAAGACTTTTGAATGCTTTTTTAATTGTGACAATAGAAATGGGCTTAAATTTAAAACTTGGAATATCCTTACAAAAGTTTTCTTTTAGAAGAGACTCAGCTAATATAGATGATGAGTGGAGAGATTTTGTGACCTCTATTGGGATGTTGGTAAATAAATTTTCTAGTGTTTCGGCAACTTATATCTTAGCTTACATTTATCGGGTGAGTTAACTAATAGATCAATATTTAGATCACCACAAACAAAAACTAATTTATGTCATAGGGTGTGGTCATTTAAAAACTCACTGACAGCGTAATAGCATTTTTCAACTAGTAGTTTCGTTAATTTCTTTTTGAAACAATGAGATGTATCATTTTTAATGTCATTAGGTATTTTATTGTTGATAATTGGTCCTCTATGCATAATATTCTTTCATATTTTATTCTTTAATTCTGTTTTGAAACTGCCTATATGTAATAGACCTTTGTATTGGGATCTCAGTAATGGTCTTGAAGAATGATTTATCATTGTTTCAAAAAGATTTCGGTTCGTTTTAACAAATAATGCTACCTCCAGAATATAAAGCGATGGAAAGGTTAATTAATAATTTTAGGGATTTTAACATAGGAATACAGCTGTCTGTTAATATAATAATGCAATATTTTTGGGCTCTGAATACCGTTTCTCGTTCACTGCAGTTCCCCCAAAATAATACTCCGTATCTTAAGACAGAGGCAACCAGACCATGGTAAGCTATAATGATGGTGTCAATATTAACTTTTTTCGACATGTTGTAGAGAATATAAGCTCCTCTACTTAATTTTTTGCAGACTTCTTCTGCCTGCTGTTTCTAAGATAAATGGTAGCTCTTTAGCACATAGTACTCACACCTGTGCTCTGCAATTATATAATACAAAGGAGATTGAATTTATACAATGCAAAGATGTTCTTAAAATCTTCAGTAGCTCCAACAGTATTTTCAAATGTTAATCAATTAGTTGTAGTTGTGGATATTGATCCGCAACTACAACTAATTGATTAACATTTGAAAATACTGTTGGAGCTACTGAAGATTTTAAGAACATCTTTGCATTGTATAAATTCAATCTCCTTTGTATTATATAATTGCAGAGCACAGGTGTGAGTACTATGTGCTAAAGAGCTACCATTTACCGGGTAATACGTCTTTTATTGACTTGAATGTGCCCTGGCGGCTGTGAGTATGTCATGCTCACTCAGATGTCTCGCTGATGGCGGCGCGTGTGTTGGATCATTTAGCTTCCTTCAAAATGGCTGAGGTGAATGGTGCTGATCCATGCGTCATGTCAGTGAACGGGCGCCGTCAGTTGGGGCTGGTCAACTCTTAGCTGCCATAGCTGTTTTTAATATTTGAATTGTTCTTTGTTTTATCTTTTTATTACGGACGCTTCTAACGTGCACGTCTTTCTACATTGTTCTTACATGTATAAATTCAACATGAATGATGTAACGAATATTTTGGTACAATTTTTTATTTATTTAAAAGTTGTGCATGGAGTTTCTTGCCCGTTTTTCTCCATAGGTACCTACTACGCTTTGGAATGGCAACTAGCTTCATATTCTGACTGACCGATTCCTTGACAATACAAAAGTGCCTGTAAATGGTTTAATTGAAATAAATGCTTTGAGTTTGAGGTTTATAAGCATTATTTACGCCCTGGCTGGAGGCTTTAAGTTAGTTGCAGGAAAGTCCGGTTAAGTAGCTACAACCTCCTCAGAGGTCAACTGCGAGATGATATAGTAAAAAACATATATATATATTTAATTGTAAGATCGAATGAGATCAAGTATATTTCCCCTGATACCATATTTTTCAAGTTTATGTATTAGTATAGGATAGTTCACATAATCAAAAGCGTTAGTTAGATCCATAAAGATAGCACATACAGAATTTCTCTTATCTACATTTGACAAAATAGGGTGAAGCAGGTCATGTATGGCCATATTGATGATGGTGATGATGTCTTCTGCTTACGAAATCTCTTTTGTTCTTTTACTAATATGTTTCATTTCTCAAGGTAGTTGTACAAGGACTTATAAATGACTTTTTCAAATATTTTTGAAAAGACGGGTATCAATGCGATAGGCCTACAATTTTTAAAGGATCTGGGTGCAAACGTTGAAAGAAATGCATTATCTTTGTCTTTTCTGAATTAATAATTAGATTATTAGTGTTTAGTCAATTAATGATTGATTTTAATGTGTCATTAATGTCTTTTTCATAAATAGCTTTTTACACTCATTTTCAGATCCTTTAAAAATTGCATACAATGGTCAAAATATTGACAAGACATATGTTGCAAAATTCTTAGGGATAGTAATTGACAGCCAATTATCTTAGAAACAGCAGGCAGAAGAAGTCTGCAAAAAATTAAGTAGAGGAGCTTATATTCTCTACAACATGTCGAAAAAAGTTAATATTGACACCATCATTATAGCTTACCATGGTCTGGTTGCCTCTGTCTTAAGATACGGAGTATTATTTTGGGGGAACTGCAGTGAACGAGAAACGGTATTCAGAGCCCAAAAATATTGCATTATTATATTAACAGACAGCTGTATTCCTATGTTAAAATCCCTAAAATTATTAATTAACCTTTCCATCGCTTTATATTCTGGAGGTAGCATTATTTGTTAAAACGAACCGAAATCTTTTTGAAACAATGATAAATCATTCTTCAAGACCATTACTGAGATCCCAATACAAAGGTCTATTACATATAGGCAGTTTCAAAACAGAATTAAAGAATAAAATATGAAAGAATATTATGCATAGAGGACCAATTATCAACAATAAAATACCTAATGACATTAAAAATGATACATCTCATTGTTTCAAAAAGAAATTAACGAAACTACTAGTTGAAAAATGCTATTACGCTGTCAGTGAGTTTTTAAATGACCACACCCTATGACATAAATTAGTTTTTGTTTGTGGTGATCTAAATATTGATCTATTAGTTAACTCACCCGATAAATGTAAGCTAAGATATAAGTTGCCGAAACACTAGAAAATTTATTTACCAACATCCCAATAGAGGTCACAAAATCTCTCCACTCATCATCTATATTAGCTGAGTCTCTTCTAAAAGAAAACTTTTGTAAGGATATTCCAAGTTTTAAATTTAAGCCCATTTCTATTGTCACAATTAAAAAAGCATTCAAAAGTCTTAACATAAAAAACACTGAAGACTTATGGGGGATTTCCGTTAAGGTTCTTGGAGAAATCATTGACACAATTGCTCCTGTCCTAACAGGCATATTTAATCAATGTTTAGATAGCGGTACGTTTCCTGATTTAATGAAACATAGTAAAGTAGTACCAATTTTCAAATCAGGTAGTAAGAGTGATCCCTCTAATTATAGACCTATATCTGTGCTACCAGCATTGAGTAAAATATGAAAAAATCATGCTAGATCAGATGTTGTTTCATTTTAATTCAAATGGGATTTTACATAGTTACCAGTTTGGTTTCACGAAAGGTAGGTCGACGACTGACGCAGGAGTAAAACTCATTAGTCACATTTTGGAATCCTGGGAGAAGTCACAGGATGTAATTGGCATTTTCTGTGACCTCTCAAAAGCGTTTGATTGCGTTGACCACAAAACCCTAATCTGTAAACTACACCACTACGGAATTCGTGGACAAGCTGCTGATCTTGTTCTTTCCTATGTATCAAACAGGCAGCAAAAAGTATACGTTAACGGGGCGACGTCCTCAGGGTCTCTAGTTAAGATGGGCGTGCCTCAAGGATCAACTCTTGGCCGTTTCCTATTTCTAGTTTATATTAATGACCTTCCTTACATGATGGCCAACTTATCAGATATAATTCTATTCGCTGATGACACTTCTCTTATTTTTTAAATAGATAGAAAAGATACGGATGTCTAACATGTCAACAATAGTCTGGCAGTTCTTTCTAAATGGTTCGCAGCTAATAATCTTTTACTTAATGCGAACAAAACTAAATGTCTTAAGTTCTCTTTACCAAATGTACCTCAAGTATATTAATATTCTGACCATTGTATGCAATTTTTTTTAACATTGAGCCAAGCATTTTTATCAGCGATGTAATCCCCCAACTTATAATATGCCTGCCTGCATAGTGTGCGTATAAACTGGGCGAACGCTCGCTAAGGGCACCCCCTGTGGGGTACGGACCTCGGCTTAGGGCGTCGCTGGGGGGAAGACAGCAAGATGGGACAGGCTGGAACAAACATATATTATTATTATTTATCGGGGAATTTAAAACTACAGGCGCAGCTTCGACGTGGATTGGCGCATCGTCGAGCAAAGTTCGGGGGGGAGTATCATTTACTAATGTAAATACACAGACTAATGGGGCGGTAACTGGAGGGCTCAGACTTGGGTTTACCTGGCTTGGGGATACCGATGACGTCGGGTTCTTTCCACGCTTGTGGGAAGATATTGTTGCTTAGGGACCATTGAAGATGGTGGCCAATAGCATTATTAGGTGGGCAGGGAAAAGTTGGATCACCCTATTGGTGAGTCCGTCTGAACCGGGGGCTTTGCGGGCTTTAAGACCTTTGATGATATCGTGCGTGTATTGTCTGGAGTGACGGGAGGTAGAGGATTATCAGGGTCTTCTACGGGAGGGAGGGAGGCTCTACGTTCGACTTCGGCGTATACCTTTGTGAGCTTGGTCTACTGGTTGGGAGCTAAGTGAACATTGAGCTTCTAGACTGTCGGCTAGGCACTCAGCTTTGTCGACGTCATCGAATGCGATGGTCTGATCGGGGCGTACTAGAGTGGACATGGAAATTACTTGCTGGGACTTGAGTTTCCTCTGAAGTAAAAAAAAAAAAAAAAACATTTATGAAGTTCCCAGAAGGCGTGGTGGGTAGGCTCTATCTTATCCCAACCCGCGTTACGCAGCTTCGCTACACGTTTCCGTACAGATCTCTATAAGTAGCGCATATGGGCTTTGTTCGCGTCGCAAAGAAAGTTACTGTATGCACGGATAGCCGCGTTCTTCTCAGTCAATAGATCACGTACATCGTCAGGTAGCTTCCAGGGACGGTCTTCCGTCACTGGAACTTCCCTTGAACAATAGTTCACGACAGATTGTATGTAATCCGTGAGTGAGTTGATCGCGGCTGTCGTGTCAGCGATAGAGTCAAACTGGTCGGGGATGGAATCTATTTGGGGGGACATGTTGGATTTCAGCTGAGTGCTTACTTTCTTCCAGTCCGTTACCCTTTTGGTTGGGGTTGGAGAGACCTATGCGTGGGGCCAGTCTTATGACTACGGGGCGGTGGTCAGGGTTAAGCTCTTGTACCGTTTCTATTGAGTCTAATCGTAGATTGACATTCTTAATGAGCGCCAAGTCTAAAACATCGGAAGTATGGGTGGGTTATGAGGGAAGTGGGTTGGGTTCATCGAAGCGATGACGTCAAAGATCATAGTGGAGGAGAGGTCAAACAAGTGTTGCCCTCTGGTGGAGGTTCTAGTACTATTCCAGAGGGTACATTTGAGAGGAGGCGGAGGTCCTCTGAAGCGTGTTGGGGAGGAAGGTAGACCGATATAAGGGTTATCGGCTGATGGCCTGACATGCCTAGTTGGCAGATAGAGACTTCTAGTATTGAGAGTGGGGGAGGATCAATGGGGATGCAATAGAGGTCTATTTTATAACAGATAATGGTGCCGCACTTTTGACATCGAGTCCTGTCGTAGCAAACTATTCGATCGTTGGCGATTGACGGAACTCGTTTATCGTGTAAGAGGAAGATGTCAATGTGATGGTCGCTGAGGAACTCCGCGATCTCATCGCGTTGACTATCAATGCCGTTTGCATTGAAGATCCCTAACATGAGGGATCGGAGTTTGAACCTAGCTAAGATGGTGTTAGACATTATGGGTTCTAGAATTATTGGTGAGGGAGGACAGGACAAAAAATCCAAAAAAATAGATTTACGTCTTCTATTATAAGCATTTTTTATATTGTTATGTCTAATATATGCCAAAAACTCGTTGCTATGTGGCTATAGTAGTAGAATAATAAAAATATGTTTTTTAAATACATACTCGTAATGTTGCATTCGATCGAAATTCTATCGAATTAAAAAATTGAACCAAGAAAAGGAAAATAAGCAGTATATCACCATTCTAGAGGATAAAATTGAGGATATGCAGATGGGCTGTCGTAAAACAAACTTTGTAATCAAAAATGTACCAAAAAAAGGCAACGAATCCAAAGAAGACCTCATATGATATGATATGATATGATATATTTATTTGCCCAAATATGTGTACACATACAAGAATAAAAACGTGCATGCAGGATGACAAAAGAAAATACAGGTTCAGACATGTTTGCCATGTGCTATGGCGTGCAAATATGAATAGTTATGATTACTAATAATTAATTTCAAATCAATAACATTAATTTAAAGCGAATTTAGCAAACAATAACAAATTTAAAAATGTCAACAGTAAATAACAAATTAATTAATAAAAAATCCATGTCAAAATAAATGCTTCAGTCAGACATTAATTAATATAAATAATCAATAGTGTACAATTCTGTCATGAAGTCAAAATTAGAATATAAAAAATAAATAGATTTCGATAAAATTAAAAATGTTAATACTATACATAATGTCAGAATTTATCTGTTAAAAAAATCTGAGACACTATAATAACATTTTTGACATAGCATAGTGTTTCATTGTATATATAGAAATGGTTATGTGTCTCTCTAATAGTGTGGACTGTAAAATCGGAAAATACGACGTCAAGGACATCTACAGAGTACGAGATAAGAATAATGACAGCCAGAATATGCCAATAGTTGTGGAGAGCAGTTCTACTCTGTTGAAAACAGAAATACTTAAAATGGGGAAGGCTTTCAATATAAAGGATAAAACGAAACTATGCGCTAAACACCTAGGCTTTAAAGTTCAAGAGGATACTCCCATCTTTATAGCTGAGCATTTGACCCCAAAAGCGTCCCGTCTACATTTTCTTGCTCGAGATCTATCCAAATCTGGTACATACAAGTTCTGCACCTTAGTGTAGGACAATTATTATTGTATATATATATTAATTATTATTTTGCATGGTACTTTTTTGTAAACATACTCACACAATTACTTACACAAACATATATACAAACTCATACTACAAAATCCTTCCACACAATCTCTAATCACAAACTATGCTTAACATACAATGTACTCGTAACTAACCAAAAATATATATCCAATAACAATGCCGTAGGGGGCCTAGTTGTTAGACATTATGATTCTACAAGCTACATACTCGTATTTTTTAATGCTACTATTTCTGAGATTTATATCTATTTAAAACAGAATATTTTTTACCGTTATCTAGAAATTACATTATTACACTTAACAATACATTGTGATGAGTGACAGTTTAAAAACACTCGCTGACATAGACAACATCAAAATTGCACGATCTGTTGAATGTGACCCGTCTGACCTTACCAAACACATAAAGATAAATAATAATGACTTGACAATATTTTCCCAGAATATAAGGAGGGTTTATTGTAATTTTGACAATTTCATGGCATCTATATCCACTTTTCGATTCGAAACTGACATCATAATTTTCACTGAGTGTAGATTAGGTGATGAAAAATGTATTCCGCAACTCACAAACTACACTTCCCATTATACAACACGGCATTTAAATCAAAATGACGGGGTAGTTGTCTATATAAAAACTCTCTTATACCCAAAGTTAAGGAAATAAACTTAGTCCAGGCATCTTGCCTATAACTGGACGTTCTTAACAATATTATTCTGTGTATTTACCGATCCCCATCGCATGCAAATAGTGACAGTTTCACAGAATCACTCATTACAGAACTCAATGCTCTAGGTACACAGAAAAGTATTATTATAGCGGGTGATATAAATATTAATATTAAACTCAAAGATACAGAACAATCCAATGAGCGTTAAAATAGAGTTAATTATCTAACTATGCTATCAACTTATGGCATACTACCTGGCCATATACTTCCCACGCGAGGAATGAATTGCTTGGATCATTTTATGCTCAAGATTAATAATAACAAGAAGTCAGCTTTTATTGGTGTACTAAACACCTATCACAACTATCACTGACCACTATACAACATTCTTATGTCTATCTAAAATAAAAGTTAAACAAGTTGCCCCAAAAACTAAGACTAATCTGGATTATGAAGGTGCGCTGAAACATTTACAGGAAAATAAAATAGCTGATCTACTTTTTTGCAATGATCCGGTTGAACTTATTTATATCTTCATTCAGAAACTTACTGACTCAATAAATAATAATACTACCACTGTAACAATTCCTAACAAAAAACGCATAATTAAGCCGTGGATAACTCAAGGTATTTTAAAATGTATAAACAATCGTAATAAAATGCAAAAATCGCTTAAAAGGGAGCCCAGCAATGAAATTTTAAAAATAACATTTTTTAGGTATAGAAATCATTGCAATAACCTCATAAAAAGATTGAAAAGGAAATATCAAAAGGAATTATTAGCCAACTCTTTAACAAACAATAAATTACTCTGGAAAAATAAGAAAAATGTTACCTACTCTTATAAAACTATGAGTTGACCGAAAACACGGAATTACTAAACTTAATGTCATCTCCTACCGAGTCAGTCAATCATGTCAACGATTTTTTCGTTAATATTGGTAAGCAACTGGCCCAGCTAATCTTGACTTGGACTCTGACCCCCTTCACTTAATTGGAGATCAATCTCCCGTATCTCATTATTTTGTGCTCCATGATACTGACTGTGATGAGGTGGATAGAATTTTAATGAGCTTAAAAACTGATAGTGCCCCCGGTTGGGATAAGGTAACGACAAAGTTTCTCAAATATATAAAAATGATAGCTGTTCCGATCCTTACTCATCTGACTAACATGTGCTTTAATGAAGGCGCCCACATTAGAACTCTTTCAGGTAGATTAAGCTCAGCTGCATATGCAGTAAGAAAAATAAGGCAGTTGACTGATATAGCCACAGCTAGGTTAGTATACTTTGCTTATTTCCACAGTATTATGTCTTATGGCGTTCTGCTGTGGGGATCGGCAGCTGACGTAGATTCAATTTTCATTTTTACAAAAGAGGGCAATCCGCGCTATCTATAAAATGGGTCCTCGTGAGTCCCTTAGAAACAAATTCAAAGAAATTGATATACTGACTCTGCCTTCTCTTTATATCTTAGAAAGTATTATGTATGTCCGCAAAAACTTAGGACTTTTCAAAATAAGAAGCGATTTCCATAATAAAAATACACGTAGTAGACATGAAATTGTGATACCCAAATTTAGATTAACTAAAACAAGCAAGTCATTTCTTATAAACAGTATCCGCTTTTATAACAAGTTGCCAAAGTCACAGAACTTAGCGATGGGAAGTTCAAAACCCACATCAAACGTGTCCTTATCAAGAAAGCATATTATAAAATTAAAGACTACGTTGAAGATAAGGAAGTTAGGCAATAATTCCTTCTGCACATGTGGCTTCCCTAGTACATCATTAACGGCACATTATGTAAGAGTCTATTAACTGCTCCCAAATTACCATTTTTTCTTTTTTTTTTACATTCCTTGACATAATCATCCTAATATTTGACATTATAAACCTACAATTTAATTTCAACACTTTATTAGTGGCTTTTGTGTACATGATAATTATTCAGATTTGTTACAGTTGTAATACCAATCATGTCATTTCGTTTAAAATAGGTTTTTATTTTTATTAATTTATTCATATTTTATATACTTAGATTATTATTTTTTCTATTTTGTGAATGTGAGAACACTGTAGGTTTAGTGGACTGTAGATTTATTGACCATCTTCTATCTTGTTAAGTACCTGGTACTTGTTGAAAGACCTACACTGTCCTCCCATACCTACTAATACCTACTGTTATTTAAAAATATTGTAAAAAACAATTATTTTTAAAAGAGTAACCGTGGAGTTTCTTGCCGGCTCTTCTCCATAGGAAACGACCAATTGGAACCGTGCACCTAGCTTCTGACGTTTCATAAGTGCCCATGTAGGTTTATGTGAAATAAAATATTTTGATTTTGATTTTTGCATCTTCCCGGAAGAACTAAAGAGATCAATTATCACACCTGTACACAAGGGAGGGAACAGAGACGATGTCAATAACTATAGACCAATATCGGTCTTACCAGCAATTTCCAAAATTGTGGAAAAACTGGTAAATAATAGGCTTACTAATTATCTAAGTAAATACGACTTGCTGTCGCCCACACAATTTGGGTTCAGGCAAGGTGTATCAACCGAGGATGCAGTAACCGCCCTAACATCTCTAATAGCTGATACTATAGATAGTGGCAGCAAATGTGTAACTGTCTTCTTAGACCTGAACAAAGCGTTTGACACCGTCTCTGTTCCAACCCTGGTGAATAAATTAGAAAAATACGGAATAAGTACGGTAATAAGTTTACGGAACTCCGCTTTCTCTTATAAAAAGCTACTTATGTAACTGAAAGCAGAGCGTTAGGATTGGAAAGTATACCAGTGACTACGCGGATGTAACTTACGACGTACCACAAGGAAGCGTATTGGGTCCGACTTTGTTTTTAATTTACATCAACGATCTCTGTAAGTTAAATATCAGAAACGCCAAAATTTTCTCTTATGCCGCCGACGATACGGCTATTGTCTTTTCTAGTATCTCTTGGGAGGATGTTGAGAACACAGCTGAAATAGGCATGGCTGGGGTGGCCGGATGGTTAAGGAGGAATTTACTTACCTTGAATACAAGTAAAACTAATTTCGTGTGTTTCGGTATTAGTGCACGAACTGAACCAATGGATAATTTTAAAATTAAAATACACGATTGTGGAAACCTTAATAATAAAAATTGTAATTGCCCAAAACGAAATAAAGTAAAGCAAACGAAATACTTAGGGTTAGTAGTAGACCAGAGATTATCCTGGTATCCCCATATCGAACAAGTTGCTAGCAGGGTGAACAAACTGTGTAGGTTGTTTAGTACACTGAGACATATTGTGCCAAAAATATAATGAGTCGTAATAACACTTCTAGAAATCTCCTTAATGAGATATACGTCGCTTTGGCTCAGTCTGTCTTAGTTTACTGTATACCTAACTGGGGAGGGTCTGCTAAAACTAAATTCATAGAAGTAGAGCGTGCACAACGTGCCCTGATAAAAAAAAATGTATTTTATGAAAACTAGATATTCCACAGAAAGTCTTTATAACCTAAGCAAATTACTCTCAGTAAGAAAACTATACATAGTTCAAACTATATTAAAAAAGCATAAGACCCTACCTTACGATGCATCTAAACTGGCAAAACGAAGAAAGCATGCTGTTGCAGAAGTCCCCCAAACAAAAACTTTGGTTGCCTCCATGCAATTTAAAACACGGTCTGCTCGTTTATATAACAGAATAAATAAAGAAATATGTAAATACAAAAATCTGTTTTATGAATGCAAAAAAAAACCCTTAAAAGGATCAAACCACTTAGCTATGAGGAAACGGAAGAGCTCTTGAAACCAACAGCATAACCTCTCACACAGGGACATAAACCCACACATACACACGCATACACAAAAACAGACGCACAAACACATACACATGCACACACACACGCATACCCAAGGACACACACACTCACACACATAAACTATTCTTATGCTAATTTTGTCTTCTTAAACATGATCAATTTGTTATAAATATTTTTCTCTTTTTTGTTATGGAAGAGCGGAGTCTTCTAATACAGGCATTGTTTGCTTAAAAGAAGGCTCCAATCACAAACTAATTGTGTAATTTGGTTACTAAATTAAAGAAATAAACAATTTTCATTTTCAATTATAATTTGATTGAAGAAGTTTTAATTTGTTATGTTAATTGCTTTGAATAATGGACAAAATAAATAAGTATTTTGAGGTTTATATCCTATTAATAAAAATAACCTATCTGTTTATATTTGTACGCCGTCAAGGCAAAACATGACTGTGCTATAATTTTATGTAACATCTTGCATGCAATGTGTGTATACTTATGTTTTGAACAAATAAATCTTATCTTATCTTATCTTATCTTATCTTCAATTTTTCAAAAAACAATTTTCATATTTTCAATTTTCTATGGAAAACTAAAAATCGCCGTAACTTCGTTTCTAAGTACATCTGCACTTCGGGAGTTCTACTCTGACAGTTGAAATAGTTTGTAGTATCCATTAAACAAATAAAAGGAGTTTTTTTTTTTTTGAAGATGGGAAATCATCAAATGACTTCTCCCGCTCTGGGTGGAGCGAGAGGGTGTGTCAGGCTTTTACTGACTAAAACCCTTCCGTGATATCCCTTTCGGACAAACCCGCAACCCCAGCAGGCGCTGGTCCTTACGGACCCCGTCAGTTGGTGCTGACATCCCTTTGAGGCGCGCGTGGAACACAACGTGCCGTCGACCCGGGCCTGGTTCGTATCGGACGGCAAGCTGCCCATTGCTCGCCGTCCCAAGCCCGCGCCTACGGAAGTCCGGAAGTTGGCTCGCGACTCGCGACGCCCGGGGCGTCTCCTGCGGTGACTAGGAGCGCGAAGGCGCAAATCTTGCCTCTCCCTCACGCGCTCCGCCTCCTCCTTCACGAGCATTACTGCTTCGCAGAAGGAAGTGACGGCCTCCCATGCACTCTCGCTCCGGACCATGGCCTGAACCAGGGCCGGACGCGAGAAATCGCCTCCGTGAGGACACGGCGGTGCCCCGCCCAAGCCGGGCAAACTTCCACCGTATGCTCCACCGTGTCCTCCGGGCGATCCACACAATGGTGACGTTTCCTCCCGCTTTATCCTGAACAGGAACCTCCCGAAACAACCGTGTCCGGTGAGGACCTGCGTCAGGTGGAAGGTGAGGACGCCGTGGCGCCTCTCTAGCCACTCCTCAAAGAGGGGACTTATCGCCACAATTGTGGCGTGCCCAAAAAGGAGGATGACCGCTTTTAAGGTAATTTTTTCATACTGTGAGGCGGTCTGCAATCACTCTTTCAAAGAGCTTGCCCACCTCGTCGAGTAGCACGATGGGCCGGTAAGCGGACATCCCAGTCCGCCGGGCACCCCGGCTTCTTAATGAGGACCAGCTTCCCCGTCTTCCAACGAAGTGGAAACTGGCCCATCTCCAAGCATGCGCTTAGGAGCCCCCTTAGTCGAGCCCCGAGAGCCTCCAAGTTCAGAACCCAGGGTTTTCCAGGTAAGCCACCGACTCCTGGAGCGGTATTTTTGGCATTCAGACTACGTACCGCCACTCTCAAATCTACCTCGGTCACCTCCGGACGCCGCGCGTAAAGCGGTTAGCTCACGCGACCACCAGCACACCTGGCGCCGAGCACGTCTGGGCTGGACCCTGCGCATTGCCACGTCACATATTTCGGACGTGGCCTCCCGGAACCACTCCGCCTCGTCATTGATGTCGGCAGGCCTGTCCGGTGATGACACCCAGGCCTGCACGATTGAGGCTTCCAGGAGGAGCTCCCAGTCCAGCTGCTTCAGCACCCATCGCGGACCAATCGGGGTCTGTCTGACGGCGTGCCCGAGGTCTGGGCGGAGACGTCAAACCGGATGTACCGGTGATCGGAATAGGTCTCCACCCCTCCATGACACGCCAGTCGATGACACGCGGTGACAGAGCGGGGCTGGCGAACGAGATGTCCACCACCGATTCACTCCGCATCCGCACACACGTGGTGTCCCCACGTGTGTGCGGATGCGGAGTGAATCGGTGGTGGACATCTCGTTCGCCAGCCCCGCTCTCAACCCCGGTTTAGGTCGACCAGGCCTGTCTACAGAGCCCAGTCCTCCACCATCCTGCCCCGTGTGTCCGTATACCGGGAACCCCAAGCCATGTTCTTAGCATTGAAGTCCCCGAGGACAATCACGGGGAGGCGATGGTACCCGACGACGATGACTCTCAACTCCCCAAGGGAGTTGTGGAGCTCGGCGAGAGTTCGGTTCGGAAAGAAGTACACTCCTACCACGACACTTTCCCCGAACCGTGCTGCCACGCAACCCCGTCCCTTTTTGATGGCCTCGAGGGATGGGGTACCGGCGACGGCCGACGAAATAATGGTCACTGAGCCGCTCAGGTCCTCCACCCAGTCATCCCTGGGCGGGACAAAGTCTGGCTCAGCGACCACGGCGATGTTAATCGACCACTGCACCATGCTCTGGAGCAACAGATCCTGAGCTGCGGCGCAGTGGTTGATGTTCGCCTGAAGGAGGCGTAATGGGGCCGTCCACATTCCGATATTGGCAGTCCATTTTAGCCCCCCCCCCTGAGCACCGCGTGAGGGCCCTGCCACGGCGGCAACGGCGGTGGCGGCGATGATGGTGGAGACGGCAGCGGCGGCGGCAGTAGTAGCGGCGGCTGCAGCGGTGGCGGAGGGCTGACCCCTGGCTCCGGCTTTGGCAGGTTGGGCGCAGGCCTTGCTCCCAATTTGATGCTCGGCTGGCTTGCCAGCCGCCGCACATACGGTGCAGTGCGGCGTGGCTTCGCACGAGCCGGCCTTGTGACCACAGCGATAACATTGATCGCTGCGGTCCACCTCCAAGGTGCATTTACCTCCCACGTGGTTGCCCACAGGGCAGCGGAAGCACCGGGGTGGGGGTTTCAGCAGTTTGACCTGCGCGGATACCCAGCCCACCTTTGGCCCTCCCCGGCGATTTTCCCGGCCGCCGACACTGGGCAGCTCACCGTTACGGTCGCAGTGACCCTAACCCGGATGCCCTGAGCGTCGCCGATCTCTTTGAGATCCACCGCTGCCTCAACCTTGGAGAGCACGTCGCGGTAGGACACGCCCTTCTTCTCCGCTTCCTAGCCGCGACGCTTTGCTCCTTGCGCCGCTGCCGCCTTGTCAATGCTACTAAGCAAATATTCCCGGGTATGGCTTCTGTTCCTCACACAACACTACAACACACACAACACTTACACAACACACCATATTATTCTCGAGACGGTAAAAAATTTCAGCCGGTATAATTGTTTATTTTATTTGACTTTATAAGTCAAGTTATTTTAATTTTTTGTTGACTCTACTCATTACAATGTTTTTTTATAAGTTGTATTGCAAAATGTGGTTGGTAGTGACGTCGATAATTGATCATATAATTTTTTGTCTGAGTAACCGGCAGCAATGCCGTCATGTTCCCATATATGTCACTGCGTGCGGTAGCGTCGGGGTGACTGGTCGTCTTGCTGATCATGGTTTTGTTATTGTTATTAGTAACAACTACGTAAAAGCTTCTGCCCGTGACTTCGTTCACGTGAAACTGGAAGACGTAACTGTGGTGAATTAGTGGTAGACGCGGTATAAACACTGTCTCGCCAACGCTACAACCTGTTAAAATTTTCGCCGATGACTTTTCTTTGCAAAGACACGACTTTGAGCCAGGTTCCATTACACAGCTCTGCTAGAGTTAAGATCCGAAAAATCATAATCTGGACACCGACCTTCAGCTGAATAATGTATGCCAAAAGTCCACTTGCCGTTAGCGAATTCAGAAATTCTACGGGGTAATGTGTGGCATCATCTTGTCCACAACAGTGTTAACCAATGGAGGTGTATATCACTTCGCTCCCTTCAATTTGCAAGAGAACACTGTGGTTGATCGCTGCAGCTTCATCATTATTGGGCGTTAAAATGGCCCGTTCACACACCCATGAATTCTCTTGGTACTTACAGTATGCGACTGATATCCCGATACAACAGACGAATCAGATTTTCTAAAGTGGGAACTACTCAATCAAGAGTCCCTGGTAGAGCCACCTGACCACTCTCCTCTGGTATAGTGCCTTCACCAACTTTTAGAAGAACATCGGATATTTTTTAAGTCAAGCCGACCTCGCATGTATATGGTCAAGCGCAGTCTATGAACTCGCAACCACAGAGTAGACCTTTTCAACGAAGCATTCACCTCATCAGCCCTAGTTCCACGCATCACCACATTAATTTCATTCTTGTTAATAATGTTAAAATAATACCAAAAGATTAAATTAAGTATTTTATGCATATATTTGTTTTTGTGATATTGAACTACCTTACAATATGGTTTTTTAAAGTAAATTGCACTAATAAAATTAGTTTTCATTACGTCTAATTGTATGACCTATTAAAAAAATGTGAGCCGTCACGGGACGCCTGGCAGATGTGAAACATCGACATTATTTTGTAAAAGTAATATGCAGAAAAGAACATATTGTGATAGGAACTAAATATGTCATAAAAAAAATCGTTAATAATAATTAATATAATATAATATATATGACACGACGGTGTATCTACTCTGTGCCGTGTCTGACTAGTCTCCGGTGTAATTCTTCGTTGATGGTAGATATAGGTAGTTGGTTTTCACTTGAGGGAGCGTACTCAGTGCGTTAAAATGGATAATTACACTAGTGATGAACGTACAATCTCATATGGCGTGCCCCAGGGAAGTGTGTTGGGTCCCACCTTGTTCCTCATCTATATCAACGACCTGGGTTTGCTCACGCTTCCCAACGGTAGGATCATAACATTTGCAGACTACACGGCTCTTCTCTTTAGCGCTGATACTTGGGCTGAGGTTTTTTCACATGCACAGTCTGGATTTAATGCAGTTTCTTACTGGTTACGCAATAACATCCTAACTCTTAACACTGACAAAACCAATTATATGACCTTCTCCCTCAAAGTTAAAAGTAACATACCGCATTCCTCATCTTCTTACACGATTATAACCACACGATGACCAATGTAACTGTATGCCCATTCGCAATACCACATACGTTAAGTATCTAGGAGTAATTATCGATAATTTGCTTAGATTCCATGAACACATAAACACACTTAAAATAAGGTTGCGTAAACTAATATACATCTTTAAAACTCTAAGACAAGTGGCTGATGACAATGTAAAGAAATCCGTCTACTGCGCCCTAGCTCAATCGCTGTTAACATATTGCATCTCTGTCTGGGGAGGAGCCCCGAAAACCACAATAATTGAGCTAGAGAGAAGTCAACGAGCTATACTAAAAGTCTCATTTTTTCTACCTTACCGCTACCCCACAGAGCGACTTTACAAGGAGGCTAAAGTTTTGACAGTGCGGCAACTCTTTATCGCAAGCACCATATTATAGCAACACTCGTTAATCACCTATCATCCCTCAGCCTCGCTTGGTAAAAGACGGTGCAATCCAGTAGACAACCGTCACATCCACCACTCTAAACAATTTTCTAAGCGGTTCTTTTGCCACCTAGGCGCCTTTTTATACAATAAAATAAACAGAATGATACCTATAGTTAACCAGCCTAGAATCTTGTGCATAAAAAAATTTACTTCTTTCCTCCAAACCCTAAATTATGAAGATACTGAAAAATTACTTACCTCAATGGTGTAATGTAGCAGCGCCTGATACGCCTGATGTAGTAATTTTTTTTTGTCTTGCAGTCTTATTACTTATTATTATTTATTTATTAATAGTTCCCGGCAATCCAAACAACACACACACTGCTAGCTCCATACACGCACGACCAAACATACATCATAAATACCAACACACCCCAATCTCTTACACACACATACACATACACACACTTCCATGCACAAATACTAACATAATAAATCTTTGACTTTCTAACTCATTTTTGTGAGTCAATTACTGAATACCCATTTATAAAAATTTTACTTGAGTCACAAATTCTCTTTTTCCTGCCATGATATTATATAATGTTCGTCATGGTCGGTGTACAAGTATATAATAGAATGAATGTAAATGGCGGAGATCCTGGTGTCCTGAAATACAGACCTCGAGCCTAGTTTAGGCTCCAGTCTCCCACAATATTAAATAACAAAAATGTATTTATACTGTGATTACTGTTTTTTTTTTTTCTTTATTATATTGTGGCGAGAGAATAAACGATTTTTATTATTTATTATTATTTATTCAGAATTAAAGTTAAATTAGAACCTTCATTACTTTTTACACTTTCATTCTTACTACTTTTGACAACACTTCCTGTGATACAAGGAATTTAATCAAACAACAGGTATTCATTAGTAAATTGCAGTGTAAAATAATCTTATTACTTTATAGTTGGTTCTCTATTATTGAAACTTATTTAGTTCTCGTATTAAATTATTGCATTCAGTTATTGATCATAATATTCGCAAATCGTGACATTAGGTAGCGCTTTGCCATAAACAAATTTACTATCAAATGACCACTTGTCAATATGACTAAAAACCCAAAAACATTAATTAAATGTTCCCTTTTAATTCCAACTATAGTTTTGGCTCTAACATCGAAATTAGTTTAATAATTTCACTATCAGTGATATCGCCTCACAGGACTGAGTTCACAAGTTTGGCAATAGATGGCGTCTGATCTCAAAGGAACTGGTACCTTGATTAATGCTTGTGACAACAATAGGATTATGTTATAATCTTTACAGGTTGATGCCTTCGCGGCGACATATATATATAATCGTTAATAACGATAATAACTAATCGCACAGTCGATTGCGCATGGCGACGCGTCGCCACACCGTACACACTACTGCATATAGACTGTATATATATACCATCATATAGCGTGGCGACGCGTCGCCACGGCATGCGTCGCCACGCCAGAAATCGGTTTTACGTGCGGCTATAGATGTTTCACATCAAAAACATTTTATTCTTCTAGTCTTTAGCTCTAAAATGATCAGTACAGAAGCTTGAATGATTTGTGACTGTAAAGGGCTTGTGACGTGTCGTAGCAATTTCCCATTGCTTACGAAGTTCTTTTATTTATTGATTTTAATACGTTACTTAATAGTATTACAAAATGTAAAAAAAAGAATCACAAAAGTACCAGTAGTTGGGAATGGAACTTACAAAAACAGGTTTGCAAAGCCGACCAACCACTTACTTTTTTGCTGTTGTTGAAAGGTAGCTAAAATAGTCGTTATTATAATATTTCATGATTGACTTTATTAGCTCAATAAAAATATAGTGTGATGATAATCATTTACTTAAAACTTCCCATACGATGTAAGCGCAACATCTCACAAACAGGCGTGTCGTTGCACTCTAAATCGATGGGAATTTTAAACATGGTGTGTGCTGTTTTGCCACCAGGAAGCAGTTTGGCAACGATTCTGTAAGACGCTACTGCGATTGCAATTTTGCCTTGCTTCCTGACCTCTACAAGGATGCCAGTGGTATTAAATGCTTTTCCTGTTCCACCAGGAGCATCCAAGAAAAACATTTTACCCTGACTGAGCCCAACACTTTGGAGAACGGTGTTAAAAAGGTCCCTTTACTTTGAGGTGAACATAGACACGTGGTTATCGTAGAAGATGGTACTCATGGCGCCTGGATCATAATTAGTTTCGGCGGCGTATTCCCAATTTCCGCGGTCTTGATGTGCCCATGATTGCGGAGCCGGTAACCCATACTCGATCAGTGAATTGCCACCGACAGAAATTAATACGTCTTGTTATATGAATTAAGACAGCTGTTAATAACGTGTTTATCATTTTGTTTAATGTCACCTTCAGTAATACGCCGCAAAATTCGTAAAAAGTCTTCGGATAGATGATGCCAATATTTATCTCATAACAGAACTGGGTTTGCAATTCCACAAAACACTAAAATTATGGCAAACAAATGCCGCAGACTACTGGGATTGTCGCTGACGCTGGCCTTCTCTCGGTGTTGGTCACCGTCGAAAAGGTGACGTGCTACGCAGGCTGCACGGGATTTGGGATACTCTGCATCATCAACTGTCCTCAGGAACGCAAATGACAATGGGTCCTGTACTGTGTGAAGTAATAACCGCAAATAATATTAAAAATAGTGATCGTTTATTTCTCTTAGTAAACTTTTACAGAGCGTAATATCTGGTAAATAATGCTATGTACTACACTCGTAGTGACATCATTTCATCATCATTTCACGTCCACACACAGGTTTTAAAATCGCTAGGACAAAAAATCTGTATCAATTTCTTATTGCTTACCAAGTTTACCTTTTTTAGTGAATTAAGTATTAATTAATTAATTACTGACTATTATACATATTAGTATTAAAAAATGTAAAAAAAGTATAAAGAAAAAAAATACTAATAGTTAATGTAAAAAAAAGAATCACAAAAAATACCAACAGTTGGGAGTCGATCTTACAATCACTGCTTTAGAAAGAGTTGTGCAACCCCCTTATTTGATGTTGTTGAACTTAGAGTATATAACACTGGAGAAGCCTTACAAACACTTCCCCTCTGTAAAAGTACAAGAACAATGTTCTAGTACGTTCATAAAAACTACTTTCAAATCGATTCTAACGCACTTCGTAAATCGTTTTAAAGGCGCGCGGAGCTCCGTGAAAATGCCTATTTGTGCTGTTAAATGGTGTAAAAAGCGTTAAAATACGTCAAATTTACATAAAAAACTGAATAACTTTCCATATGCAATTATTTTTTTCTAAGATTTAGTCATATTTTATTGAAATTTAAAATCCTAACCTCATAATACAATTCGATTTTTCATTCGATTCAACCATGATTCAATATAAAACGTAGCATGAATCGAGTATTTTCCTCACGTTGCTACTGTGACGTCACCGAGTCATCATCACATCTCGTTTTTATGTTCGTAAAGATCAAAATACTTTTCTTTTGCATTACGAAAATATATGTCAAATCAGCAAAACTTACACGCACTTGACATGCGATTATGTCCTCTAGTAAAAATGTTAACGAGACTACCGTAGTGTTGAGGTCATGTTTGAAACCAAAATTGACATGTCGATAATTTCCTAGTAAAAATTACTTAGTAATTATTTTTGTTTATTTGTTTTTATTGTTCAATGTTTTATAATTTGCTTATGTCCATTGAAGTGGTTGTAAATTAAAAAAAAAAAACTGAACTTGACCAAATTTTTTATTGAGATTACTTACTCATTACAAATTTAGTTACTTTTATATAATTGAAGTTATTTTATCTTCTTATTAAAATGTAACTATTTTATGCAACAAATGTTTTATTTCATGGATTCAAGCATTATTCCGAATGAATATCGATATCGATAAAATAAAAATTAATGGTACAGACTTCTCTTTCCGCTACCGCGTCCCCCGCAAAAAGTGACAGACTGTTTTGTTCGGAATATTGTGCTTATGGCTTCTCCAGTGTTATATACTCTAAGTTGTTGAAAGATAGCTGAAATAGCCGTTCTTATATTTCATGATTGACTGCTTAGCTCCATAAAGGTATAGCGTGATGATAATCATTTAAAATGTTTAAATCGGTAACTATCTGCAATATCCTAACATTTTGGCGCGTTCTTTTAAGATTTTCGGAGAAGAATACGAACATAATCTAATATTACTCATCCCCCATAGCAAATAGCGTGATAGTTTATACCCTACAGCTCGACCAGACTTATAGGGAATATCTGTGCCAAATTTTTGCAGAATCTGTCTAGTAGAATTTGCGTGATGCTGAAACATACATACGGACAAACAAACAAACAGACAAAAATTCTAAAAACTATATTTTCGGCATTAGAATCGATCCAGGACCTCGAAGCAATTACTTTTTTTCAAAAATATTCAATGTACAGTTTTGACTTCGCTACGATCTTATTATATGTATATGTATGTATAGATTAACTGTTTATTTATTTTACCTCGATGTTTATTATTTATAACTTCCAGTTACAGCTATATATAGCGTGTGTGTAAGCGGGGAGGCTTTTATTTCGATATTAAGTTCTGTTTACGTTTCGTTTTTATTTCTGCCTGAGTATAGTTCTGCCTGACTATTATTTTGGTTAGTATATTGGCGTGTGCTAGCTGACATATGGCTAATAATTTAAATTATGTTTTGTGTTGCGTAATGAAATTTATATTGCATACTATTGTATAGATTTTTTTTTCTAACTGAACAGACAGTTGTGCTGCTGGGGAGTTTGTGGCGGCACTTCTTCCCAGCTAACGCACTAGGAAGTGGTGAAGGGTAGACGTTTTGGGGTAATTTTGACGTTCGACTTTTTGTGTTTGTGCCGTTTTGTGCTGATTCACAGCCTAGTTTGAATAAATGACTTTTGAATTTTGAATTGAATATAGGGATTTTTTTTTCAAGTTGGTGTCATTGATTTTGTATTTTCGTTATTTGCCACCGACTTCCGAAATTTAAGTTACTTTTCACTTTGTAGTGTTTTTATGGAATTCGGTTGTTTTTTTTTGTAAAAAAAGTATTATTTCCTTTTTAGTGGGTCAGTTTGTAATTTATCTAAGTTACAATAGCCTAATATTAACTAATCATAATAGCGCTTTGTTTAAATTAATTTAAAGTATACTCCACTAAAAGCGCTCCACGCTATTTGATTTAATCATTGGATACAATTCAATTTAATTATTTTATCATTTTTAGTTCGTTTAAAAAGCGTGCTATTTAGTTTTTTTTTAAACTACAATTTTAATTTTTACTTTTTAGTCTAGTATAATCTTCGTTTAGTTAATAACTCTAAAGTCAATGAAGTTATGACTTGACCGGTTTACTAGTTAAGTAGCCACTAAAGAAATCCACTATCCACCTCCTGGCTCCATCATCAGACCCTCGACACCAAATGCTACATATTGAACTCGTCAAACCGAGTCATATGAGCCCAAACTGGAGGCGTTTAGTAGTAGCCATTAAACAGTTCCACTATCCACCTCCTGGCTCCATCATCAGACCCTCGACACCAAATGCAATATATTGGACACGTTAAACCGAAACATATGAGCCCAAAGTCGAGGGGTGTACTAGTAGCCACTGAAAAGTTCTTCTATGCACCTCCTAGCTCCATCATCATGAAATGAAATGAAATGAAATTGTTTATTCTGTAAATAGGATATCGGAATCACTTTTACACGTCATATAAAAAAATATTAAAAATAAGCTAGGTGAGGTCGGTGTTTCCTATCTGACTACTCTGAGAAGAAAGGCCGAAACAAACTCAGAGGTCACAGTCTCTTTTAAAGTCCAGACATAATCTTGGTCAAGTCATGTGAGGACCATGTAGATTAGTGTCTGAAATGGTCTTTTGAGGAAAGAACCACACAGATTTGAGTGGACCTGTCCAGTCAGTGCAAGCATTTGTCAGTAATCGTGGACCTCAACTCAGAACTTAAGGACCTCAACTCGACGAACAATACCAAGGAAAGGATATTTGGGTAGGCCGCATCAACTACTCAAACTGCCAGACCATCATTAAAACTGAGAAAGAAAAAAGAAATGAAAAGGGAAAAAAAAATATCCACATAGTCCTCACATTCACAATAATTAAAATAATATAATACTTTACAAAGTAATCGTGTCATTTTGAATATAATTTTCAACAATGTCAATGTGTATATCAAACTGGTTTATTGTGATGAATAATTAAAATGTCAAGTTTTATGGTTTTCACAAGGCTTAGCAGAGCGAGCAGCTCAATCCCAAGCTTTTTTATCTTCTAAATAATCTGAAATTTTATAGTACCCTTTTTTACAAAGTTTGGTTTTAATACAGCTTTTAAATCGTTTAATGGGTAAGTTTCGAATGTCAATGGGAAGTTTGTTGTAAAAGCGTATACATTGACCCATGAACGAGTTGCTTACTCTGTGGAGACGTGTGCGATGTACATACAGCAAGGTTGTGTTTATTCCTGGTATTTAAACTATGAATATCGGACATTTTCTTAAAATTTGATATATTTTTGTGTACATACAATAGGTTTTCAAAAATATATTGTGAGGCTACAGTCAGAATATTTATTTCTCTGAATTTCTCTCGAAGGGAATCTCAGACCTTCATCAGACCTTCGACACCAACTGCAATATATTAGACTTGTCAATTCGAATCTTATGAGACCAAACTCGAGGGGTTTACTAGTAGCCACTAAACAATTCCATTATCCACCTCCTGGCTTCATTATGAGACCCTCGACACCAAGTGCAATATATTGGACTTGTCAAACCGAAACATATCCAAACTCGAGCGGTTTACTAGAAGTCGCTGAAGAGTTCCACTATCACCTCCTGGCTCCATCATCAGATCAGTTCCAAGATAATAAATTATTGTATTGTCATCGGTTCTTGTTTATTGTGCAAATTTTCAAGTTAATCGAACGTCTTGAAGTTGGTGAAAATTACGTTGAAAGATTCCGTTACATAGATAGATAGATAGATACAGGTCAAGCTAATAAAAGTGTGTTATAAAGGAAAGGGAAAGCGACAATTCGATTGTCAGGGTTTTTGTCGATGGCTAATTATTTGCTTAAACAGATATTTGTAAAAAATGAGTTCATCAGATTCAGTTATGGATTTGTTTAACTACTTAGGTTTTTATTTACTTTCCTCATATTCGAAATGAAAAGCAGAGTGTTGACCTCGGGTGATAGACCTATTTTTAGTACCTACATATTGAGTACAAAAGTATTATAAACTTATAATAATGTAAAAACAGGTGATGGGGTTGCGGGGAGCATGGCGTCCTCGCTACGCTCGTGCGTCTCGTGCCTACGAGTAAATACGTCCCTTTCATTCCTTGTATAACAATCTACTATTTACGTGCAAAAAGTGCTGATTGTCAGCCTAATTTAAATAAATGACTTTATTTTCGGTTATGTTATGTACAGACGTGTTCCATCGCCATGCTACTGATGTCGGCTGCGCTAGCGGCGATCGGGCTGCAACGCACCGGCTGGCTGGACCGTGTGGTGCAGTACCAGAAGGAGAAGCTCTTCAAGGAGATCAGGGAGCTGGCTCCCATAAATATTAAAGGTACGGTAGTTTTTTTTTTTTTTTTTTATTAGAATAAAATTGTAGTTTAAAAAGGGTGTTGTTTAATTTTTTTTTAAACTACAATTTTATTTTTTACTTTTTAGTCTAGTATAATCTTCGTTTAGTTAATAACTCTAAAGTCAATGAAGTTATGACTTTACCGGTTTACTAGTTATGTAGCCACTACAGAAATCCACTATCCACCTCCTGGCTCCATCATCAGACCCTCGACACCAAATGCCACATATTGAACTCGTAAAACCGAGTCATATGAGCCCAAACTGGAGGCGTTTAATAGTAGCCATTAAACAGTTCCACTGTCCACCTCCTGGCTCCATCATCAGACCCTCGACACCAAATGCAATATATTGGACACGTTAAACCGAAACATATGAGCCCAAATTCGAGGGTTATACTAGTAGTCACTGCAAGAGTTCCTCTATCCACCTCCTGGCTCCATCATCAGACCCTCGACACAAAGTGCAATATATTGGACTAGTCAAACCGAGTCATATGAGCCCAAAATCTAAGCGTTTACTAGTAGCCACTAAACACTTCCACTATCCACCACCTGCCTCCATCATCAGACCCTCGACACCAAATGCAATATATTTGACTCGTCAAACCAAATCATATGAGCCCAAACTCGAGGGGTTTACTAGTAGCTACTGAAGAGTTCCACGATCCACCTCATGGCTCCATCATCAGGCCCTCGACACCAAGTGCAATATATTGGACTCGTCAAACCGAAACATATGAGTCCAAACTTGAGCGGTTTACTAGAAGTCGCTAAAGAGTTCCACTATCACCTCCTGGCTCCATCATCAGATCAGTTCCAAGATAATAAATTATTGTATTGTCATCGGTCCTTGTTTATTGTGCAAATTTTCAAGTTAATCGAACGTCTTGAAGTTGGTGAAAATTACGCTGAAAGATTCCGTTACATACATAGATAGATAGATAGATACAGGGTCAAGCTAATAAAAGTGTGTTAAAAAGCGATTTTATCCATATTTTACTGTTCTAGGAAATTGCAGAACTACTTCGTTTCTACTTCTTAGGTTATCTGTGTATGTCTTTTTTGAAAGTTTAATGTTGGTTTGTGTAGTGTTACTGTAGGAGGAATTGCTTTTAGGATGCACTGTAGTTCTTCAAGTTTTCCAGTAGTGCGAATACTTCTTTCATTAGCATAGAAGGTTTTGAGGAATGATGACTTTGAGGGCAAAGCTTTATACTTGCGAGTTCTTTGGTATGTAATATTTCCTGGGATAACATTATAGGAACAACTGGTATTAGCCCCGGTTCGTTTATGAATTGTAGTTGTTTTTGGCTATAGTAAGTACTCCCTTGATATATTTAATTATCAGATTTGTTTCCCCTTTTTGCTCACGCTCTTTGAGCTCAGTTTGGAGATTTTGTATATTAGTCCTTTGAGCTGGTGTTTGGTATGAATATATTGTTATAGGCAGTTTCGAGTGATTCTTCAGTAAATATTTTGGTGTACCAGGAGAATCGAATACGATATTTATAGGGCGGGGTTTATCTGCTTTATATTTTCCCAATCTTGTAGATCAGATATTAAGGGCTTCTATAGGACTCTTTCTAGGAATCTTGATAGGCTTGTGTTAGGACCTCGTGAACTTCTTCAATTGTTGCCTGTGGAGAGATCGAGGACATCTTGCTTATTTAGACCCACCAATAATATGTTCTTGTCTCTTTGAAGTCTACCTTGCATTTCGACAAAAGACTCGTGCTGTGCTCCAAAATTTAATTCGGGTTTTCGGTTTTCACTTTTAAGTTGATGTAGCTCATCCTCATGTCTCTATCCATAAAAATAGAGTAAAAGGAGACAAAGTGGTTCAATCAAACATACCACAAGTGGTCAAAAAGTTGAATAAGATATGCATTCTGAGTACGAACAATACAAACAAAGTACTACCAATTGCGGAAACAACATTTTCTGAAGCATTCAGGTTATGCCACTATATCAAGCCTGGCGGAGGGACTGCGCAGCTTTTAGATGGAATACATTCAAAGTTAAATGGTTTTACCATGAATGACTATTGCATAATCTTCTTAGGTGAAGCAGACTTTAAAACCGTGTATTCCCGTTCGTCCCTCTGATTCTGTTAGTGGGACGAACGGGAATATTTTATTAATTTTATTTTTAATTCCCATTGGTCCCACTAAATAATTTGAGTCTAGTTGTTCAATGGTAAAAAATCTTTATAAATGAAAAATCTTATTCCTTGAGTTAATAAAGTTGAAACTTAGCACAAAAGTACTAGGCTTGCATGAATTCACAAGACGGTATTGTATTCATGACACGTTGTGCACAATTTCTGAGTAGTACTAATCTAGTGAGTACCTACTAATCCTATTAGTAGGATAATACTAATGATTGAAATACTATCGTGAGTTCATGCAAGCCTAGTACTTTTTGTCCTAGAAGAAATACGTCAAATTACAAGTCATCCTGAATATAATCAAAAAGCGTGGCTTTGTTTTAATTGATTAAAAGTATACATACTAAACAGCCGAGCGCCCCACGCTTTTTGATTTAATCATTGGATATAATATAAGAAGTGACAAGCTGGATTGGTACTTATATCGTAACTAGTACAAGTCAATTTAATTCTTTTGTCATTTTAAGTTCGTGTAAAAAGCGTGTTTTTTAGTTTTTTTTAAACTAAAATTTTATCTTTTACTTTTTATTCTAGTATATTTTTCATTTAGTTATTAAGTCTAAAGTCAACGAAGTTATGACTTGACCGGTTTACTAGTTAAGTAGCCACTAAAGAAATCCACCATCCACCTCCTGGCTCCATCATCAGACCCTCGACAACAAGTGCAATATATTGGACTCGTCAAATTGAATCATATGAGCCCAAACTCGAGGGGTTTACTAGTAGCCACTGAAGAGTTCCACTTTCCACCTCCTGGCTCCATCATCAGATCAGTTCCAAGATACTAAATTATTGTATTGTCATCGGTTTTTGAAACGTGTGCAAATTTTCAAGTTAATCGGACGTCTTGAAGTTGGTGAAAATTACGTTGAAAGATTCCGTTACATACATAGATAGATACAGGTCAAGCTTATATAAAGCTTGTAATAAAGCTTGTAAAAATAGATAGACGATACATAGATTAGAAATAAGTGTTTTTTACCATTGAACAACCAGACTCAAATTATTTAGTGGGACCAATGGGAATTAAAAATAATATTACTACGAGTACTAAAATATTCCCGTTCGTCCCACTAACAGAATCAGAGGGACGAACGGGAATAAATTTAATATTATTGATTAAATTCCCTTTCGTCCCACCAGTGGGACAGCGGTAGTCGGACAAACGGGAATACACGCTTTAAAACCACCAATAATTATTTTGACATGATCCTGAACTTATGAGAAATGTGGGACAACGCATTCAGCGAGCGTATATCCGACCTGCACAACAGGCGGAACACTGGCTGGTGAGAGTCTATGATGACTACCACAAAAAGTATGTCAAACTGACATGTCAATTCGTTGTATAAAAATGATGAGAATTTAGTGTGTAAAATATATTGTATATTGATTCGCAAATTGTTATTTAATGAACACGTATATTAGGTACCCATAAGAAACATTGCAAGATGTAAAACATACAAATATCATTATCTGCCTGCCGATATTCATCTACGCGAACTATGCAAATTTATATAATTGGAGAATAGAGACGTTTAATAATTTAATAGATCTTGACATATCTACGCATGGACACGCACTTCTCATAGATAGTAACTTAAATTTAAAATACGATTACAGTATGTTTTATAAATCAGATGGACTTAATAACTTTGGACTTCATACAATCTTCAAAGACTGTATGTATTTAATTACTGATTTACAAAGCTATAACATGCAATTTATCGGAGAAGACTATATGCAACGGTAACAACAGAGGGATGAACATATTTTTTCTTGATTAACCACCTTTAAGCAATGCATCAAAACATAGCAGGATTGTTATCAAAAGCAGACTCTTTATCTGTCAGTTTACAGGAGTTATCAGAAAAAGGCATAGAAGTCGACATTTTATGCATAACGGAGCATTTCATGATGCAGGGATATGAGAATCAATTATACATAGATAATTATAGTTTGGCAGCATGGTTCAGTAGAAAAGAGAGTAAGAGAGGTGGATCATGATTGTATACTTGTGAAGAACGGACATCAATGGAGAGAACTGCCAAAAATTGGTAAAATATCTTCTGTTGGTGTATTCGAATGCTGCGCCATAGAGCTTATCAACCACCACACCGCTTTTATATGTATTTATAGGGTTCCTAACGGCAAGAATTTATCTAAATTTTTCGATAAATTATTAACACTTTTACAAACATGTACTTAGAAATCTCAAAATATTGTCATAGCGGGAGATTTTAACATTGACATATTAAAATGAAACAATAATACCATTGAATATGAAAATCTGCTATTAAATTTTAACCAAAAACTAGCACTAAACGAACCTACACGGTTGAAGAACCTAACATGCATAGACAATTTTGCCCATAATTTCAATAAGCCTTGCAAAACTATGATATTAGAATTCGCATTGTCTGACCACACAGCGCAACTTCTTAAATTTCCCGTAAGCAAAACGTGCGCAATAAACAAGTGGCGTATAAATAGACGGGATTATAGTGACGAAAATTTATACAAGTTTAAAAATCATTTGAGCAGCTTGACATTTACAGAGGTATATAATGCTAACGACCCCAATTTAGCCTAGAAGGATTTTTAGATTTGTTTACATTAGTTTATGACTTATGTTTTGATTATTGTAAATATAAAAAAAAATCTAATTGGATATCTTGCGGCATTAAAATTTGTAGCAAAAAGAAACGACAACTGCTGTGGCAATATAGGTTAGTCTATCGTTATAGCCTAGTCAGATAAATAAAATGCGTCTTAAAAATTACACCACACTGTATAAAAAAATTATAAAGCTGACACAGTGTGCACAAAATAATTATAAAATTAATAATTCTACTAATAAATCCAAAACAACTTGGAAAATAATTAAACAAAGCAAATTAAATATACCAAAACCCTCTATAGATAAAATAAAAATAAATAATGAATCCATCACAGACCCGAAACACATAGCGGATCTCATTAATAACTATTTTATCGACAAAATTCAACCCATTATGAATGCTGGAACTATAGTAACGCAACATATTTTGAATATTTTTAAAGAGATTATATGTTTACGGCACCTAGCACACCGTATGACGTACTTAAAATCTTACCAACACTAAAAAACACAAATAGTGTAGGCTACGATGGAATTTCCACAAAAATACTCAAAGCTGTAGCTGGCGTCATATGTTCCTTTAAGTTACATAATTAATTTGTGTATCAGTGCTGGTGTATTCCCATCTGCACTAAAGACATCTATCGTAAAGCCACTGTTTAAGAAAGAAAATAAAGAGTTGGTGGTGAATTACAGACCGATATCGCTCATCCCTATAATTTCCAAAATATTTGAAAAATATATTCATAAACGACTCAACTCATATTTAGAACACAATAAGATCCTTTACAATGAACAAAAAGGTTTCAGAGAAAAAATAAACTATTAACATGGCAATTTATGATTTTTTACACACAGTGATGATGAATATGGATGAAAATAAACCGGTGTGCAGTATATCCTGTGACATGACTCAGGAGTTTGACTATGTTCAACACAATATTTTACTTAGGAAACTCGAAGCATATAGCATTAGAGGTAATATACTATGAGTCAATTATCTTCAGCACAGAAAGCAAATAACGGAAGTCAGTAGGATAAATATGAGAAGAGTCACATCGGTCGCAAGAACGTGAAGTTCTGTATGGTGTCCCACAGGGAAGTGTTTTGGGACATTCCCTGTTTACATTATACAGGAAAAGTTTTTAACCAGTGCGCAACTACTTTAAATCAGCAAAATATGGACACAATCTATTCGTAATAATATCAATGGGCGCGCGCAGCGGCCGGCCCAAGCACGGGGGTGAAACCTCCCCTCCCGCCAGCGCGCCGGGCGCTGTGACCCTGACCGACAGTTCGCTCATCGCACGCGCTGTCGTGTGACGTCGCGTCTAATCACTTTCCCGCGCTGCACGTGTGTCGTACTTGCACAGACCTACCGATCACGATGTCAGACTTCACTGGAATTACTCTTCAAATAACTTCAGGTCACGGGCTAAACATAAAAAGTCTAGTTGGAATCTGATAAAATTAGCGATCAATACATTGTAAGTATTGTAACCCATGTAAATACCTACGCCAGTGAATCGAGCGATCACACAGCTGATAGGTAGCCTTTATTCGGTATAGGACAGATTCTGGCGCTTAGTAGCAAGTCACCAGATTCTCAACTCACCAGATTCTCAACTAACCAGATTCACAACTCACCAGATTCGCAACTCACCAAATGTACAATGAAACACAAAATCACATAAAATAACAGAATAGGTACCTTATTGACCAAAAAAAAAAAAATTAAGTAGGTAATCCGAAACAAAACCGAAATAATACGGAATTCTTAAACTTCTTTCACCTAGGTGCATTAACAATACTTTTCGTAAATATTATTCACCTAGGTGCATTAAGTACCTATACTAAAAGTAAACCTGGATTAATGCACTAAGTTATTTTTAACCCAGGTGAAATAAGTTAACTACACTGAATTATTCTGCCACAAAATGCCAGAAGCAGAGCTGCCAGAAATAAAAGAATACTTTATTCACAAAAAAAAAACGAAACAAAACCAAAATAATACGGACATTCTATTATATTCGCGACGTCAATTGGATACCTTTAGTTCGACCACCAACATGAAGGGTCTCGGATTTTATAACTATAATAATAATGATTCAGAAGGTATGGGAACTCAAAGTAGCTATATGCGTCATACAATCACTTACACTAATTTTACTATTTAAGCAATCCGAAATAATGTTCTTAATTCTTTCATCTTTTTGTAATAATTTAATACTTCTTTGGTTTTCCTTAAAATGCAAAGCGGTTTTTTTAATTTTGATATCTTGGACATTTGCTTCTTTTTTCAAAATTAAAATACATATAATAGTAATATGCTTTCGTGAAATAAAGACGAAATTGCGTTTTCTGAAATAACAAAATACTTTTATTCTTATCCCAATTAAATACAAAGTTTTAACACAATTTACACATTCTAACAAACTTACACATTTAAAGCCTTTAATTCTAGTTTAGTTTATATACTATTATTCATACAGGAAACTATTTAATGTTTCACGTTTTTCTAAAATGACATAACCTACAGTCGGTGTCACTGACATGACACTGAATCTGTAGATAATAAATCCATAAAGAAAAGCAACGAGTATGTAGTGATATTCTTTACATCTCCCACCCTCGATGAGAACAAATCATAATGATTGTTCGATTAAGAACCAACCATTACTGGACATAACTTTGTAACATGGTAGAAGTTTGACTCCGCCTTCTTATGTCCAGCATCAACTTCATAGATTGAATTTGAAATCTTTCTTAGGATTTTGTATGGTCCAATCCTTAATTCATCCATTTTCTTCCTATTTAGCCGGTTTCCGTTTTCTATATATACTCTATCGCCCACTTCGAATTTATATTCTTCTCTATGTAGATCATATTTTTTTTTATTATAGTTGTGAGATTTTATTGAATTTTCAAATGCTAGTTCTCTGTCTCTTTTGAGACCTGCTATTGTGCATCTTGATTTTAATTCCAGTGGCAAAATATCCATTTTCTTTCCTTCCAAAAGATACTTTGGAGTAAACTTAGTGACTGTATGTTCTGTTTCGTTATATTTTTCTACACATTTTTGTGCAATAGTTGTCCATGCTGTTTTCTTGTCTCCTTCGTTTATTTTGCACCTTATCCTATTGACTAAAGTTTGGTTTAATCTTTCATTAAGTCCATTTGAAAATGGTGCGTCCACAGCAGTGAATACCATTGTTATGTTTTTCTTTTTCAGGAAGTCTTTAAATTCTTTGGAATTTATGCCAGGGTATTGGTCTGTTAATACCATATCAATATGATTGTTTTGTGTCACATTTTTTATCAATTTGATAAAATCATTGGAGTTTTGATTTTTTGATGTCAAAATATAAGCATATCGTGTAAAATGATCAACCAGGAGATGTAAGTATTTTTTTGTAGACCGTGATCCTCCGAAACCTCCAATTGTATCAATTGATATAATTTCAAATGGGCGTGTTGCTGGGCCCAAATGGGACATCAAACCAAATTTTGAATTCCTTCTTGATTTGTTTTTTATACAAATGTCACATTCATCACAAATTTTCTTAATATTTGTGATGATATTCTTTGCTGTATAAAAAGGGGTTATTTTATTTATCATCTGGGTTCTCCCAATGTGGCAGTAAGTATTGTGGACATCTCTAATTAGTGTTTTGCTAAATGCTTCTGATAGTATAATTTTTTTTCTTCTTTTATTCTTTTTGTAATAAATGTTATTCTCCAGTATAAACTTTGATTTTCCATCTTGTAGATTTAGATTTGTGTATTGGTCCTTTTTTATATCTTCCATGTTTATTAAGTTTACCACTTTTAAAAAATCTTCAGTATTGTCATGAGGTTCTAAGACTGGATTTCTGCTTAAGCAATCTGCTTCTTGATTTGACTGTCCCGGGTTATATTTTATCTTAAAATTGTATTGGGATAAATAATATGTCAAATCACCCAGTTCCTCATCAGTTCTAGACTTGATGTTCATATTTTCCAATGGTTTATGATCTGAATATACTATAAATTCTTTATTCATAAGCCAGTGTTGCCAATATTTTACAGCTTCCTTTATTGCCAGGCATTCTAAATATATCGCCTTCTTTTTCTTTTGAGTATCAGTCAATTTTTTTGAAAAGTAAGCCACAGGTTTATTTACTCCGTTTTCATCTTCCTGTTTTAACACAGCTCCCACTCCTTTAATACTGGCATCAGTGTAAATTTCTATTCGTTGTTCTGGGTCAAATATTTTTAGAATTGGTTTCGAGCATAATAATTCCTTTATTTCATCAAATGATTTCTGGCATTCTTTGGTCCATATAAATTTTACATCTTTCCGTAATAAATTGTGTAATGGATCCAGGATAATTGCATTGTGTGGTACAAATTTATGATAAAAGTTTACTTTCCCAAGGAACTGGCGTATATTTTTCCTTGTTTCTGGAATGGGGAAGTTTCTGACAGCTGTTAAATAATCTTTGAGAGGTCTAACTGAATTATTTTCTATTATGTGTCCCAAATACTTGGCATGATTGTTGGCAAAATTGCATTTCGAGAATTTCAGTCTAAATCCTTCTGTTTGTATTGCCTCAAGTAGTTTTGATATATGTATTATGTGTTCCTCGAAACTTTTAGAAAAAACTAGGATATCGTCGATGAAATTTACTGCAAAGTCTGAGAGTTTATATTTTCTTATTATGTTACTCAATATTCTTTGAAAAATAGCCGGAGCTGTCTTCAAACCAAATGGGAGGCATGTCCATTGGAAATGGCCTTCTTGCGTGACGAATGCCGTCTTATATCTATCTTGAATTTTCAACGGAATGGACCAAAATGCCGAATTTATGTCAAAAGTGGAATAATACTCACAGTTTACAGTCTTTACCATCAAGTCTTCAATCAAGGGGAATGGCTGTGATTGAGGGACAACAATTTTATTCAATTCCCGGAATACACAGTCTTGTTCTTTTCCCATCTTCTTTCTTATACGCTAGAGTAACTGGAGCAGCAAAAGGGCTATAAGATTCCTCAATTAAGTTGTTCTTGAATAGTTTTGTAATTTGATTTTCAATTTCTTTTCTATCATCGACTGTGCATCTGTATGGGCGCTTGTAGCAATACTTATCTACTATCAAGTCGATGTGAGCTTCATAATCTCGTACCGTACCAACGTCGTATTTGTCCTTAGCAAAGACTGGTTTGTATTTTTTTATTAATTTATCAATTTCAGTTTGTTTATATAAATCTAGGTGGTTTACTGAAATTTCAAATTCATTGAAGTTAATATGTTCATTGAAATTTACTTCACATCTGTTTATATGGTTCGTTTCTTGTTCATTTTTGTCACCTAGTACATCAGGAATTTTGACATTCATTAAATTGAAAATATTCTTTTCGGAGTCTTTATTTTTGTTATCCTCTTCATTTTGGGGTTTATTCTCTTTTTGTGGATTATTACATTGTATGATATTTAATTCTTCATTCTGGATTAATTTAATTTTTTTGATACAATCCAAACCAATGAGAAAATCATAGTGAAAATTTTCATTATCTATCACAAAAATATTCATTTTTCTTTCAATGTTATATATTTTTATTTTCAATGTTACCATACCTTTTGTTTTCTTATCACCATTAATAGTTTTCAAGTTTGCTGTTTGTTTATTAAGTGTGTCTTCTTCTTTTTCATGTATTTTCAATAATTTTGCATTAATTAGCGACACATTTGAACCAGAATCATAAATTGCGGTAACTTTTAAAGTGACATTTAATAATAACTTTACTTTTATTAATGGTGATACTTCTAGTTTTTTGGATTCTCCTTATTTAGTTCAACTTCTAATTCAGAGTTATTCACACTTTTCACAACAGATTTTTGATTTTTCCCATTAAACCAGCAGGTTTCCTCAGAATGAAAACGTTTCCCTTTATTCTCAGTGACACAAATTTGGCATGGTTTCTTTTCTTCATTTTTTTTTGTTTTTATGTCAGAGTATGTGTAGTTCTTTTTTTCATATTTGTTCCTCCCAACAAGATGTTCTAATTTGCCTATCTCATTGTAGAGATCTTCGGTTTCTTGTAATGTCTCTCGGTCAATTTTATCACTTACGTAATTAGGCAGGCCTACGGCTATAAGGTCTATAAGAGTACCAGTATCAATCGTCTTTCTAACCTCTAATAACAATTTTTCTTTTTTCAATGCATACTCAAGCAATGAACCCATTTGATATTTAAATCCAAGAGCATATCTGGTTGGTGACCAACCCTTGTTTCCAAATGTTTCACAGAAGTTTTTTTCCCATTTAATCCACTCTGATTCTACTGTAAATTTCATTAACATACAACTGTACCAATTCACACTAGAATATTCTAAAAAAAGTTTCAAAATTTCAATTTTTTTCCTGTCTTCATCAATATGGAAACGTTCACATTCATTGTTGAAATCCTTAATCCATTGGTGAGCATTTGCATTTCTACCAGTGAATTTTTCAATCACAAAATCTTTTGAAATTTTCCCCAAATTTTGAGTTTCAGATTTTTTTTGCTTTTCTTCGAGTAATTTCTCTAGTAGTTTCTCTAATGTTTCATTTGAGCTTCTAGTTAAAGATTTTTGATCATTTATGTTTTCCTTAATCTCTTCAAGGTAAAAATCATTAAACTGTATATTTTGTTCTTCATCTAAATATGTCTTTGATATCTCATCAGTTAAAGTTATCCATATTTTCCTTGTCTGATGTATTTTATTCAATGTTTTTCTTATCTTGGCATAGTTAGATGTATTTGTTATTAATTGATGTAAACTTGCAGGTTGATATTCGGCCGGTATGCCAAAAGTTTGACCATCAGGTGTTCCTATTGAGGTTATGCAAATAATATTTGTTTTTCCATCGGATGCTGTTTTTACACAAAAATCAAATCTTAACTTCTCCATATTTCTTGAACAGTTTGCAAAAATGTTGTTTTATAATAGTAATATGCTTTCGTGAAATAAAGACGAAATTGCGTTTTCTGAAATAACAAAATACTTTTATTCTTATCCCAATTAAATACAAAGTTTTAACACAATTTACACATTCTAACAAACTTACCTGAAATAACAAAAAACAACATTTAAAGCCTTTAATTCTAGTTTAGTTTATATACTATTATTCATACAGGAAACTATTTAATGTTTCACGTTTTTCTAAAATGACATAACCTACAGTCGGTGTCACTGACATGACACTGAATCTGTAGATAATAAATCCATAAAGAAAAGCAACGAGTATGTAGTGATATTCTTTACATACATTTAAACAATGATGGTTTAGTTGTTATTTTTGTGTTTAAGCGTCTATGCCACCCATCGATGGCGTTAGTGGTCCTATTCTTTTCTCCATAACAACTAAAAACTTCACTGGTTACTTTTATGATCCATTGATTATCAAAATAGTTCTTGAATTTCATAAAAGATTCAGTTTGTGGTGCTATTTCACAAATGCCTAAATATGCTTCAGGAATTATTATTGGTGGTAGTAAAGGTAATAAAGTGCAAAGATGCGTAATTTTTTTACCTTCGCGAGTATCGCTCAAACCAATTTTTTTGCTCATTCTCCAATTGGCATTCTGAAAATGATAATAGCATCCCTTTACTAATGCATCAGAAAACACCTCTTTCACCGCTTGCATCGCTGCAATTTCATAATCACATTTGTATGTTTTTATGTTCATGCCAAATTGTTCCTTTAGTACCCGAAAAAAACGATAGTATGTATTTTGGCATTTGTCAGGAAGAAATGCGTAAACTAGAGGCACAAAACCAACTGCATTTTCATTGTGTGATAAGTCCGCATGTACTGTATAAATTTGATAGAACGGCTTAGGTGCCGCTCGGAAAGTGCCATCCCCGTAGCATGTAGTAACAGTTTTCAACTTTTGTTTTGCCAATTGAGTACCAAAAATAATTATTTTATTTTCATCGCCGTCGTCAAATAAAAAGAAATCTTTAACAATGTGCTCCGGTAATTTTACATCCTTAGTATTAGATATCACACCACGACCTACTTTCAAATATTTTGCTCGTGCCCTATATAAAGTATCCTTCTTAGAAAGAAACGGAGGAATCTCATGCACAGCCATTTCATTATTAGCCACATTGTTATAAAAATGTTCTTCGAATATTTTTGGCACAGTATGTAAATTGACACATACTGCATTCTTGCATTCGTCCATTGTAGCATCAACTAAATTTCGGATCTGGTCTGGGGTACACAAATGTCTTCCTTCTCTTACAATGGTATTATTAGCGTTCAAGGTAATTGAGGTATTGCATTCTTTTTGATTGCAACATCTCCAATTAGTGGTTCCCGATTTGTTTTTTACATTGAAATTATACTTATAGCCCTCATACAATAAAACCATGTTACCTCTTTGACTCTTTATAAATTTTACACCGATCTCAGCCATGTTAATTTTGAATCGCAAATATCGATAACTATTTAAGCAAAGATCGCAAACCACTCGCAAACTAAACTTTTAGAAAATATAATACGTCAGTGTCACAATACTTCTTAATAAATCTACAGGAAGAAAATAAACATGTTTATGAAATGAGGTTGTCTATCAGCAATGTAATCCGACCTCTTGTGCATTTGAATGGATTTTTCAAATTTATGTAATTAGGTTGTCTATCAGTAAAATAGTCGTATAGACCGGGGAAATTAGGTTTGAACCCTGCACTAAATCGTAACAGCGATTTTTTTCCTGAATCGTGTTTTTGAACTTAGCTCTTCAAATAATATTTAAAAAAATAACCTTTTCCAGCACCGCATCAAGGTAAAAAAAACAAAAACGCATTTTTGTGAATGAAAATTGAGGCAAAATAGTTTACTTACAGGAAAATTTTGGTTATATTATGTAAACAATTCGTAAAATTAATATATTATTTCAGAATTTAACATTTACCTCCACGGAAATTTAAATAAAAATAAAATTACGATTTTATTTAATAGTACTTCAAGCAAAAATATTAACAGCAGATAGAGCCTATAAATAAAAGTTAGACCAAATTTAACTCTGTTACATTTTTGCCTGTACCGTTATTGCAAAAAAACTTTTATTAATATCTTGCGCTAGTACAATATGTTTAATTTTGTTAAATAGCGTATTAAAATATTTAATTAAGTAATTTAATGCAAAAAAACTGCTGTTAATATTTTTACTTGAAGTACAAAAAAAAAAAACTTAATTTTATTTTTACGTTAATATCTGTGGATGAAAATGTATTTTTTTTACCTACTTGTGATACCTAATCTCTTCGACAAACACTCCATACAAACATGTCTGTTAATATTTTTACCTACCCTTTAAAATTGAAGTTAGATGTTTTCTTAAAAAAAAAACGTACACGCGGGTGTAAACTTTTCGCGGTATACAGTTTAACATACTCCCTTGTCCATACCCTACACGTTAAATGAAAAAAATCGCTAATGCAAAGTTAGCCTAAAATTCGGCGTAACTTCCCCAGGCTATTATATTAATTTGAAAGTTATATAATTTCTTTGTTCGATAGTACATTATCTGATGAGTTGCGAATCTGGTGAGTTGCGAATCTGGTTAGTTGAGAATCTGGTGAGTTGAGAATCTGGTGACTTGCTACTAAGCGGTTCCGGATTGGACAGATTCGAAATTAGGCAGATTCGCTACTCGACAGTTTCCTAGAGCAGATTCTTGGATTCGACGGATTATCTATACGGCAGAAGTACAGTCGTAAATAAAATTGCAAGCGAAATTAAAAGGAATAAACCTAAAATAATGGTAAAAATAAAATGCACTTTCAATGAAAACAAAAATTGTCTACGGTAACAAAATATTTAAGTATTATTTTATGACGTTTATTTTTTAGTTTTAAATATGAAATTTACTTTACATCGTTTTAAGCAATCGATTACGCTAATCTCATTCTTCAATGCTGTTGTAAATATTTTATCTAAATGTTTTTTTTTTTCAATATCTTGGAATCACGTTGTTTGTCTTTGCAATGAAATTGTTCTCTTTTTATCTTTCAGTCTTGAACACATGATTCTTTTTTTTAATAATTGAATAAAAAGATATGTGGTGGCTTAATGGGAAATCTTTTTTTAACCGCGCGTGCCACCCTTCGATTGGATTGTTGGTTCTAAAATTTTCTTTATAGCAAGCGAAGACATGCTCAGTATATATTCCCATCCACTTTTTTAGAAATACTTGCTAAATTCATAAAAATTTTTTCATTGTATTCTTCAGTAAGATTTGCAAGTTCTTGAATACTGAATATGGCTTCGGGAATTATATTCGGACGTAGTAGTGGGAGTTGCATATAAAGGCGCGTTATAAATATTCTGTGTTCAGCCTTATCTAATGTGATAGAAGTGCTACACTCTTGCTCTCTCTCGTTGCTACTTTCTGGTTTTCTTCTTTCACTCATTATAAATTTTAAGTTCGCCTTACTAGTGCTGGGACCGGCGAGATCCATTTCTTTAATATTTTTAGCCGTGCAATAATAAATAAATTCACAACACAATCAAATTATAACAGGAAAACAGAAGACAATGCATTTGTTTGAAGTACAGGCTAAATGACAATGACGTAAAGCGGCCAGCTATTCAAGGAGTTTTCATAAATATATTGAAATAGTCTAATGAGTAGTAGTAGTGGCAGTATTATATAATTTCAGAGCACAGGTGTGAATACTATGTACTAAAGAGCTAACATTTACCGGGTAATACGTATTTTATTGACTTGAATGTGCCCTGGCGGCTGTGAGTATGTCATGCTCACTCAGATGTCTCGCTGATGGTGGCGCGTGTGTTGGATCATTTAGCTCCCTTTAAAATGGTTGAGCTGAATGATGCTAATCCATGCGTCATGTTCGTGAACGGGCGCCGTCAGTTGGAACAGGTCAACTCTTAGCTGCCATAGCTGATTTAAATTTTTGTATTGTTCTTTGTTTTATATTTTTATTACGGACGCTTCTAACGTGCACGTCTTTCTACATTGTTCTCACATGTTTAATTTCAACATGAATGATGTAACAAATAATTTGTAACAATTTATTTAAAAGAGTGTCCGTGAAGTTTCTTGCCCGTTCTTCTCCATAGGTACTTACCTACTACGCTTTTGAATGGGGAACTAGCTTCATATTTCTGACTGACCGATTCCTTGACAATTCAAAAGTGCCTGTAAATGGTTTAATTGAAATAAATGCTTTGAGTTTGAGTTTGAGTATAGTATATCTTTGGCGTCGTAGAAAATTCACCTGGGTGAACAAATTATATTATTTAGTAGACTTAATGCACTCGGGTGAATTAAGTCACGATATCCTTTAAATTGATCACGAAGTATATTTTGTCCACAACTGTTCCTTTTCTGCCATATAGCTAATCCGTCGAATCCAAGAATCTGCCCAATCTAGGAAACTGTAGAGTAGCGAATCTGCCTAATTTCGAATCTGTCCAATCCAGAATCTGTCCTATACCGAATAAAGGATCTGACATTAATAACTCGCTAATTGCAACTATAGAATAGTTAAATAATAACAATTTAAAAATAAATTTTAATAAGACAGACGATAAAATCGTGCACTTCAGGCAACGCCCTTTGACATTAATTAAAAATCTAGACATAAACTATAATAATAAGAACATTGACGAAGTTGATACAACAAAATTTATAATTTATTTTATTAGGACTTACTATTGACAATAAATTAAATTGGAAGGCACATATAGAGACTATCAGCAAGAAATTAAGTAACTCAGCATATGCTCTGTACAAACTGACAGCAGTAATTAGTGTAGATGCTTTGCTCACCGCATACTACGGCCTGGTGGAGTCCAGTTTAAGATACGGTGTTATCTTTTGGGGTAAGTCGACTGACCGGGAACTCATATTCAAAACTCAAAACCGTTGCATTAGGTCGATGTTCAACCTTAAAACCATTCAGAGTTGCAAGCCTCATTTTCTAAAATACAAAATTTTGACATTACCTTCACTTTATATATTAGAAAATGCACCGTTCTTAAGATCAAACCCTCATATCTTTTCTCGCATAGCAGATCGATTTCCTCGTAATAGACGTGACAACAGTCAAAGGACATTGTTCGGCGTCCATACATCGTTCGCCTCAAAACCAACAGAGACGGGAATTTACTTTCTGTATTCTAAATAATGCATATATTCGACTGAACCTAAATTAAAATCACGGACACTGCTGAGAATTGTAAAAAATCTAAAACACTTTCGGATTTTGGGGTTATAATTAGGTCAATAGAAACATACTAACTTAGCGTTTATTTAATCACTTTATTCTGTTTGTAACTAAATCACCTTATTCATAGATCAAGCGCTGAGAGTGCTGAGCGTTGTAATTACGGAGCACACTATAATGGCGCCGGGGAATAAGACCGAAGTGAATTACTTTTTTAAATGTTTTCGAAATTAAGAAGTGTCCGTTCTATTGTAATAATTGTAATGTAAATTATAAAACAAACTAGTAATTACTGTAAAGGTTTCATACGTGTTGATTCATAGGCCATTTTTAACAATGTCCTTTGCCAACAACAAATTTAGAACGGCACTTATGCGGAAAAGTGTCTTTTGCATGGCTCCAAAAATCTATAATAAACTACCTAAAAGCTGGAAGCAGTTATGTGACGCTTTCAAGAAAAAAGTTATTTTTCTAGCAGATAGAGCTTATTATAATTTAGATGAGTTTTTTTATGAGAGATTTTGATAATGTTTTACTAATTTATTATTTTAATGATATATTTTATCATAACATTTTTACATACTTTATTTTATTAATATTTGCATGCCATTGCATAAGGCAAACGCATAGAAATATAAATAACAGGAGAAGTGGCATGGGGGCGTGTCTGTGTCCGCGCATCTTGACCACAATGGTCATGCCTCAGGCAAATGGCCGTTTCCGCTAACTAGTGCGCTTTCGAACGCGATCGTGATAACATTTAAGAATACCGTGTTGTTCAGTGGTTTCTTGTAAAAATCGAAGCTAAACTATAAACTTTATAAATCGTAGAACCACTTTTCATAAATCAGCACAAGTATTTTGCTATATTTGTGTTGTAAATCATGAAAAACCACAAATCGTAAAATATTTCTTGCCTTTACTACGTTATTTTTGTTTTCATATATCACATGAACTGTACTTTTATTGTAGTAAATACATTGCTTCTTTACCACTACCAAAGTATGTCGCTAAGTAACTGGACAAGCAATATAAAAATTCCAAAACGATATTTGCTTTAAGCGGTTGCATCGTTAGTACGGCCGCATCGTCTTGCGACGGATTAGTGATATGGTTGGGCAGATCCACTAACGTAGGTTATCGACAATAATGTCGATTGTCGTATGAATTTATATTACTATTAAAGTTTATTCTTAAATTTGTCAACAGTTATAGCCTGATTGGAAGACCGATGTGAAATCTTGTTTTATACTCATTTAGATTTTCTCATAATGTTGTTTTTTTTTTTTGGTTTACTTAATATTTCTTTTTTTTACTTACTTATTGTTTATTTATATCATCTTATTATATGTATATCGTTTTTTATTTATAATTTTTTCAGCAACTTCCAAAAATTTTAATACTATAATAAATGGGAGAATCGATAAGTTTCCGATTTAGTCAATCACTAGCGTATATGTAAAATAAATGGCTTTTGCACAGCACAACGATAGCGAACGATGTTTTCGTGTGGGTGAGTTGTACGGTGCATGGTAAATGCACGCTGTGTTTGATGGGATAAGGTTTATAATTGATTGTGTAGTACGTTCTGATTTGTAAATTGCAAGTGTGAGCGGGACCTCGTATTTATTGGGTTTACTGATCGCATGTGTAGTTGTAGGCTAGAGAGTGGGGATAAATCGAAGACATTGGGTTTCGATACATTTTCAACTACCGGGCATATCTCTTTCTTTCTTATATCTATGGGCAAACGTGATGATCTGTTTTTATCTCTACTTATAACAACTCTTGCATGCTGACAATTTGTGTTGTATGTATTGTACTCATTTTTGAGCAAATATATTATCCTCAATTGCTATTATTTTACTTTGAGTAATTTTATGTTGGGTTGTAATATTTTCTACGGAATTTTATGCAGTTTCTTATATTCTTCTGTTAGGTTATCAGTTGTTAATTTCAGATCTTGAATATCTTGCCTTATTTCGTTCCGCATTTGTGTTATACTTTCAATTTGTTCATCGCTTCCTTTATACAGCCCGTTATTTCGCTACAAAATTGGGCTAAATCTCTTTTGAAATCTTATTCCACTGTGTGGTCTTCACTTTCTTGAGTATTTGTTAACTCATCCTCAAAATTGGACAAATTAGAGGTGGAACCACTACTCACACTCCCGCAAAACATTTGTGTCTTTGATGGAGTTCGCGGTAAACTCATGCTACCTTGCTCCGTAGAAGAACTGTTTGTGTTATTTATGTAGTTTTTTTTTTTATACTCTTATTATTATTATTATTATTTGTAGCAAGACAGAAGTTGACTTAGTATGGCTTTGGTTTTAATATTTTATACTTTAACGATATGTTATTTAGTAATTTTACACACGCGCCCCTCGCGTCGCGTTTTACACTCCAACGCTTCGACGAACACAATACATAACTTTAAAACCTACACATAAAGTTCATTTTGCGGTACAACTTCGATTTTGTATGACTTTTTCAATAACACTAGTGATACTGAAATCAACTTAATTTACACTTACAATAAAACTGCTATTTGTTTATATTTGGCAGAAATAACATCAATAATGGAAACTAGGATTTGAATATAGATTATCTATCTTGTGACTAAGTACACGTTCTTCGCAGCCGAGATCCGACCAAAACCAGAAGGTTACGAAGACTCAACCCATTGGGACTACGACTCAGTCCTACGCCTTCTGACTCTCATAAGAGGGAGCGAGACAGCGAAACCTGTTCATAAGGCGTTGAGAAGAATGCTCCAACCCACCAGACGTATTATGATGTCTATGAAAGAGAGTATGCACAGGTTTCCAAGCCTTAAGGTAAGAAAAAAACATACAGGATAAAAACAAATTCCAAATACTGCCAATGGGTCGTGATTTACATTCGTCAAGGGGGTAATTAAATACCCGTCCTACTTTTCCTACGAAATTCATATCATTTAGTATGATGGGTAGTTTTCACAATCTCAGTACTTAAGAGGGTTTATTCTGAAGGTGGGCAACGTCGCAAATAGATGTCAAATATTTCACTGTTTTGATTAATTTAGCAATATTACTGTGTGGAAATAAAAAATGTGGCTAACTGGCGAACTAGAATATTGATTATGAAATACAATAATTATTATCGTAACACCGAATGTTTAGTTTTAGATGTAAAAAAACTATTTGGAAACTTTCCAAATGCGTTTTTTACACCTAAACAGAAAAAGAGAAAGGGTACAACATCAAATTCAATGTTATAATTGCAATTCATTATTAATATTCTAGTTCGCTAGTTAGCCACATTTCTTATTTCTATTCAGTAATATTGCTATAAGAATAAATAGGTAAATATTTGACAGTTATTTGCGACGTTGCCAACTTTTAGGATAAACCCTCATAAAGGGCTCGTAAGATAAGTCTGCGCGCGGCTGAAATCGGAACTAATAAGTATGCCACCGTCTTGTCGTTTATCATTAGATACAACCTGACACTGACCTGCAAATTGCAAAAAGCGTAAGATATTTTCAATTTAGCGGGCTACAATCCACCTGGCAGAATAGAAAGACGGACAGTCTCTATGTTTTCCAACAGTCTTGAACTTATGACCTCTGATCACAGTAGTTTTGTCTCTGACTAGCACGAGTAGGTAGTTCGTAGACTTAATAACGCTTAGAACTTCACATTTTTTAAATGATCACGTAAAGGTTTCAGGTGGCTCAGGAAACTATGTACCTGGAAGAATTTCTTCTGCTTCTGCTTCTGCTGGGTGAACCAGCAGTGGAACAGGGACAAAATACAAAAATAAATATTACTCTTTTACTGCCTATCATTTTGCAAAGCTCTTTCTTTTTTTGTCGTTTCCCTCAGGTCAGCCTATCCCTTTGAGAACCTCATTAAGTCCATGTGATTATTACAGAAAGACGACAACGCCTTCTACTATGACGTCGACTACAGCTCGGAGGAGGGTAACCTGCCCGCGCCCCCTCCCGTACCAGAAGACCAGGTGGTACTGGTCGTCAGTAACCCGGTGGAGGCACGCCTGCCCAGCGCCAGGATCAGCGTCAACCTGCTCAGGTTAATGTCAAGCTGCTCAGGTTATCGTCAAGCTGTTCAGGTTGGCGTTAAGCTGCACAAGTAAACGTCAAGTTGCTAAGATGACCTTCAAGTTGCTGAGGTTAGCATCAAGCTGCTACGGTTAACGTCAAGCTGCTCAGGTTAGCGTCAAACTGCTCAGGTTAACTAAATTCTACTATGACGTGGACTACACAACCTGCCCAACCCCCTCCTCTCACGAGACCAGGACCAGGCATACCAGGTGGTGCTGGTAGTCAGTGATCCAGTGGTATCACGCTTGCCGAGTGCCAGAATCAGCGTTAAGCTACTGAGGTTAGCTACGTTCTACTACGATGTGGATTAGGTTGGCGTCAAACTGCTCAAGTTAACGTCAAGCTGCTTAGGTGAGCTACAAGTTGCTGAGGTTAGCGTCGAGCTGCTCCGGTTAGCGAGCTGCTTATCGTAGCTATATTGTGCTGCGATATGGACTACATAACCTGGCTTCTTCCCCCCGTGCCAGAAGTGCTGGTTGTAAGGAACCCGGTGGGAGCGCGCCTGAATCAGCGTCAAGCTGCTAATATTAGCCGAAAGACGTCCACTGCTGAATATTGGCATCCCCAAGCATCGCCACAATGCTTCTTTTTTTTTTGAGGGTGGAAAATTATCAAATAACTTCTCCCGCTCTGGGTGGAGCGGGAGGGCGTGCCAGACTTTTACTGGTTCTGCGTTCCTCGCATATGGCGGATTCCTGTGACATGTATCAGGTCATCGTTCCACCTTGTGGGGAGCCTGCCCATGCTGATAACCTCACTAAGCAGGGCAATATTAGACGAAACGTGAAGTGTCAAATGCGATGTTGTATCATGTGCGGTGCACCTTGACCTGCATACCACCTGCCTGCCCTGCTAATGATTATGGGATGACCCCTTGACAAACCTAGCTTAGCGCTAACCTACATGAAAGCGTTGTGACGTTGGCATCGTAAAAATCAGTGACGTAAACCGAAAGTTTTTTTATGGAAATGCCCGATGTTTTTCACCATACCCGTAACCGACCAGAATCCAAGAGCGAGCGTGTTTCGAACTAATTTTGGAAAAGCGCGACGTTACTCTCTCTGTTGGCCCGTATTAAACATTGTTGTCTGTACAAAAGGCTGTATTAGTCTCATTAATGATGTCGCTTTATAAATTTGCAGAAATATCCTGGAAGCAAGAGCGCGAGCTGCGAGACAGATGCCGAGCACAACACATATCATGTAAGTTCATCATCATCATCTGCCCAGTTTTGTCCCAACTATGTTAGGGTCGGCTTCCAGTCTAACCGGGTATAGCTGAAAAGAAAGACAAATCTTGTCACTTTTCATAGTAATTAATTTCATTAATCCTTCCTAACCAATATTATACATGCGAAATTGAGTTTCCTTGTTTATTTGGATGTAACGCTTTCACGCCAAAACGGCTGAACGGATAATTGGATGAAACTTGGCACATGGGTAGACCATGACCTGGAGAAGGACATAGGCTACTATTTATCCTAGATCGCGGACGAAGTCGCGAGCAACAGCTAGTACTTAATAAATTATACATAAATGCGAAAGTAAAGCCGGATGGTTTACTTCAAAAGGTAACAGATAGACAGAGACAGTATATAACAGACATTTGCATTGAAAAATACAGATAACATTGTTTTATGGAATTATAGTTCATCAATGAATGAATGAATGATGAATGAATGAATGATTAACTCATTTCGTGATTGCAGACCCTGGGAAGAAATGATTAAGAACAGGAAGCCTTCAACGCCGACCGTCGATGCTGGGAACGCGACGCCCGTCGATGCTGGGAACGCGACGCCCGTCGATGCTGGGAACGCGACGCCCGTCGATGCTGGGAACGCGACGCCTGTCGATGCTGGGAACGCGACGCCCGTCGATGCTGGGAACGCGACGCCCGTCGATGCTGGGAACGCGACGCCCGTCGATGCTGGGAACGCGACGCCCGTCGATGCTGGGAACGCGACGCCCGTCGATGCTGGGAACGCGACGACCGTCGATCCTGGGAACGCGACGACCGTCTAAGCTGAGAGCCTCAGTACGACGGCCGCAGACAGTGTTGGAGCATAAATAAAGTTTGGGTATGAGGGGCGATACAAGTTAACCATAATAAAATATACCTAAATAAAGTAATGACATTTACGTCTACTTATTTTTATACCTTATTACATTTATAAGGCGCTAGGTAGTGGTGGATTTCTTATGTTTGCTGTACCTTCATGTCACACCGTTGCGCCTGCTAAGGCCCACGTACTCTGGCCGCACTTAATGATCTTTTCGATTCCAATCCACCGAACGAGAGAGATTTTATTGCCATGTCAGAAATAGTTACTGTGAGAGGGATTTATGGAAGTGTTCAACATCAAGTTGAAGTAAAAACTAAACAACACAATGATCATTATATTTTCTCCTTTAAGTGCATGTGTATGAAACAAAATCAAAATATTTATTCTGTAAATAGGATTTAGGAATCACCTTTACACGCCGTATTAAAAAAAATACTGAGTAGGTACTCCTGAGAAGAAAAAGCGAAACAAACTCGGAGGTCAGTCTTTTTTTAACACACTTTTATTAGCTTGACCTGTATCTCTCTATCTATGTAACGGAATCTTTCAACGTAATTTTCACCAACTTCAAGACGTTCGATTAACTTGAAAATTTGCACAATAAACAAGATCCGATGACAATACAATAATTTATTATCTTGGAACTGATCTGATGATGGAGCCAGGAGGTGATAGTGGAACTCTTTAGTGACTTCTAGTAAACTGCTCGAGTTTGGACTCATATGTTTCGGTTTGACGAGTCCAATATATTGCACTTGGTGTCGAGGGTCTGATGATGGAGCCACGAAGTGGATCCTGGAACTCTTCAGTGGCTACTAGTAAACCCCTCGAGTTTGGGCTCATATGATTCGATTTGATGAGCCTAATATATTGCACTTGGTGTCGAAGGTCTGATGATGGAGCTAGAAGGTGCATAGTAGAACATTTCGGTGGCTACTAGTAAACGCTTCTTCAGTGGCTACTAGTAAACACCTCGAGTTTGGGCTCATATGACTCGGTTTGACGAGTTCAATATATTGCACTTAGTGTCGAGGGTCTAATGATGGAGCCACGAGGTGGATAGTGGAACTGTTTAGTGGCTACTAGTAAACGCCTCGAGTTTGGGCTCATATGACTCGGTTTGACGAGTCCAATATATTGCACTTGGTGTCGAAGGTCTGATGATGGAGCCAGGAGGTGGATCCTAGAACTCTTTAGTGGCTACTAGCAAACCCCTCGAGTTTGGGCTCATATGATTCGGTTTGACGAGTCCAATATTACATTTGGTGTCGAGGGTCGGATGATGGAGGCAAGTGGTGGATAGTGGAACTGTTTAGTGGCTACTAGTAAACGCTTCGATTTTGGGCTCATATGACTCGGTTTGACTAGTCCAATATATTGCATTTTGTGTCGATGGTCTGATGATGGAGCCACGAGGTGGATCCTGGAACTCTTCAGTGGCTACTAGTACACCCTTCAAGTTTGGGCTCATATGATTTGGTTTGACGAGTCAAATATATTGCATTTGGTGTCGAGGGTCTGGTGATGGAGCCATGAGGTGGATCCTGGAACTCTTCAGTAGCTACTAGTAAACCCCTCTAGTTTCGGCTCATATGATTTGGTTTGACGAGTCAAATATATTGCATTTGGTGTCGAGGGTCTGACGATGGAGGCAGGTGGTGGATAGTGGAAGTGTTTAGTGGCTACTAGTAAACGCTTCGATTTTGGGCTCATATGACTCGGTTTGACTAGTCCAATATATTGCACTTTGTGTCGAGGGTCTGATGATGGAGCCACGAGGTGGATCCTGGAACTCTTCAGTGGCTACTAGTACACCCTTCGAGTTTGGGCTCATATGATTCGATTTGACGAGTCTAATATATTGCATTTGGTGTCGAGGGTCTGATGATGGAGGCAGGTGGTGAATAGTGGAACTGTTTAGTGGCTACTAGTAAACCCCTCGAGTTTGGGCTCATATGATTTGGTTTGACGAGTCAAATATATCGCACTTTGTGTCGAGGGTCTGATGATGGAGCCAGGAGGTGGATTGAGGAACTCTTGCAGTAGCTACTAGTATAACCCTCGAGTTTGGGCTCATATGTTTTGGTTTGACGAGGCCGATATATTGCACTTCGTGTCGAGGGTCTCATAATGGAGCCAGGGGGTGGATAATGGAACTGTTTAGTGGCTACTAGTAAACCCCTTGAGTTTGGGCTCTTATATTTCGGTTCAACAAGTCCAATATGTTGCACTTGGTGTCGAGGGTCTGATGATGGAACCAAGAGGTGGATCCTGGAACTCTTCAGTGGCTACTAGTAAACCCCTCGTGTTTGGTCTCATAAGATTCGAATTGACAAGTCTAATATATTGCAGTTGGTGTCGAAGGTCTGATGATGGAGCTAGGAGATGCATAGAAGAACTCTTCAGTGGCTACTAGTAAACCCCTCGACTTTGGGCTCATATGTTTCGGTTTAACGTGTCCAATATATTGCATTTGGTGTCGAGGGTCTGATGATGGAGCCAGGAGGTGGACAGTGGAACTGTTTAATGGCTACTACTAAACGCCTCCAGTTTGGGCTCATATGACTCGGTTTGACGAGTTCAATATGTGGCATTTGGTGTCGAGGGTCTGATGATGGAGCCAGGAGGTGGATAGTGGATTTCTTTAGTGGCTACTTAACTAGTAAATCGGTCAAGTCATAACTTCATTGACTTTAGAGATACAAATTCAATTTAATTATTTTATCATTTTTAGTTCGTTTAAAAAGCGTGTTGTTTAGTTTTTTTTTAAACTACAATTTTATTTTTAATACATTCTTGACATCTATTCGATTTTGCCGCATGGGTGTAGGTACCGACCGAATCATGCCGACCCGAACAATGTGTGTAGCACTCTTTAATAATTTAATTCGTTAGTGTTGCCTCGTTGGGGCTAGTAGCAAGCGCTACTGCTGAGCATGAGGTCCTGGGTTCGATTCCCAGGTCGGAAAAAGTGTTATTCAGATTTTTTTTTTTAAATCTTATGCACCACGGTATGAATATTTACTTTGTGAAGTATACGGGGTGTCAGGGACATCGACGCGAAGCCGGCTACCATGGATTCAGTACATGATTCTGAACCCCCCCCCCTGCTTTGAAAATTTTCGTCAGTTATTTAAAAAAAAACAGCTGCTCCATACATTTTGACCGCGTAGGTATTGCACTTTTCTATGGAACAGCTGTTTTTTTTTTTTTAATAACCGACGAAAAATTTCAACGCAGGGGGGTTCAGAATCATGTACTGAATCCATGGTAGCCGGCTTCGCGTCGATGTCCCTGCCACCCTGTATATATTTTTTTTTTAGTTATTCTGAACGTGAGGACTATGTGGGTCATATTTTTTTTTTTTTTTTTTCTCAGTTACTTTTAATGATAATATAATCTGGCAGTTTGAGTACTTTATGCGGCCTACCCAAATGACCTTTCTTTGGTATTTTTCATCGAGTCGTTAAACTCCTTAAGTTCTGAGTTGTCCACTCAACCTGTATGGTTTTTCCTCAAAAGACCATTTCAGACACAAATCTACATGGTCCTCAAATGATCTGACCAAGACTGTTTCTTCTTTATATACACATTGACATTAATGAATTTTATATATACTCGTACAATGACATGAATATTTACTTATTAAAGTATTATATTGTTTAGACCACAGAACAGATAAAAGAGGTTAGAAAGGAAATAGTTCCTGATTTGTATTACAACGAGTGTCGCCGCATATCTCCCACTCTTTAACTCACAAAGCAAGAGACCAATACGTACGCGCATTACGCACACAAATAAAACACACGCACTTAGATCGCGAGTTTGCTATTGGTTGTCACACTAGCGCAAACACTGCGCTTGACGTACACTCACACACGCGCAAAAGCAATTTATTTCTCATACATGTTACAGCAACCAAAAGTTCGATTATTTATATCGATAAAATTACTGTAATTTTTAAGTTTTGAAATTTTTAGCTATAATTTCGGGAAGGGGGACAATTAGTGTGGACTTCTTTTATCAGGATCTGCTGGAAACCTACAATATTTTCATTATAAATGAGGTTGGCCACCTCAAACCAAATTTTAGATTTATCTGTTCTGTGGTTTAGACTATGTGGGTCATTCCTTTTTATTATATTTTCTCATTTAGTTTTTATCAAAGAAAGAAAGAAAACGTTTATTTGGACATAGTTCACGAAACACAAAATACAATATCATATTATATCATGGTCTGGCAGCTTGAGTAATTTATGCGGCCTACCCAAATGTCCTTTCTTTGGTATTGTTCGTCGAATCGTTAAGCTCCTTAAACTCTGAGTTGAGCCGCACGGTCACTGACAAATGCGTGCACTGACTGGACAGGTCCTCTCAATCTCTGTGGTTCTTTCCTCAAAAAACCATTTCAGACACCAATCTACATGATCTTCACATGATCTGACCAAGATTATGTCTGGACTTTAAAAGAGACTGTGACCTGAGTTTTGTTTCGGCCATTTTTCTCGGAGTAGTCAGATAGGAAACGCCGACCTCATCTAGTTTGAAAAAATATGATTGACGTGTAAAAGTGTTTTGTCCAACCCTACTTACAGAAATAAAATCATTTAAAGTAAAAAGTAAAAATCTTTTATTTCAACATCTAAATTACATTATTGAGGTACCGTTGGTCCCAAACTAGGCACAGCCTGTATCTTGGGCACCATTACTTATAAATATAAAATATTTTTCAACACACTTGCTCGTAAAGTAGCTTTTATTGAACCGTTTTTAGGGTCATAGTTCAGTGTATTAAAAACGCGTGCTTTTTACTATACATTATCGGACTGGTGCTCGTGAGGAGCTCGTGGCTAAGTAACAACAGCCGCTCTGGTCGATCCAACAGGTTAAGCTACGCTTGCCGGGGATGGTCAGTGGATGGGTGACCATCTTTACATACCGAGAATCCTCCGTGCCTCGGAAAGCACGTTAAGCCGTTGGTTTTTTTAAATTTAATTTAATTTTTGAATTTTTATTTTTGCTACGGACGCTTTTAACGTTTTGCATCGTTCTCACATGTATAACTTCAACATGAATGATGTAACCAATTTTTTGTAAACATATAATATGTTTAGTTTTAGATTAGTTATCTGTGGAATTACAGCACTAGTCCGATAAAATCAATCTGCCTAGCCTTTTCCCAAATATGTTGGGGTCGGCTTCCAGTCTAACCGGATGCAGCTGAATACCAGTATTTTACATGGAGCGACTGCCTATCTGACCTCCACAACCCAGTAACTGGGTAATACGATACCCCACAGACTTTCGGGCTTCTGACGACTCGTAACGACTGTCAAAGATCCACGAATGACAGCCGGAACCTCAAACTCAAACTCAAACTCAAAGCATTTATTTCAAATAAACCAATTACAGGCACTTTTGAATTGTCAAGGGGTCCGTCAGTCAGAAAGATGAAGCTAGATGCCCATTCCAAAGCGTAGTAGGTACCTATGGAGAAGAACGGGCAAGAAACTCCACGGAAACACTTTTAAATCATAATATGGTTACAAAAAATTGGTTACATCATTCATGATGAAGTTATACATGTGAGAACGATGCAAAACGTTAAAAGCGTCCGTAGCAAAAATAAAAATTCAAAAATTAAATTAAAATAAGCCGTGTTAGCTAAGAGATGACCAGTCCCTACTGACGGCGCCCGTTCACGAACATGACGCATGGATTAGCACCATTCAGCTCAACCATTTTGAAGGGAGCTAAATGATCCAACACACGTGCCACCGTCAGCGAGACATTAGAGTGAGCATGACATACTCTCAGCCGCCAAGGCACATTCAAGTCAATGAAAGACATATCCAGTACCTAAATGGTAGCTTTATAGTCGGTACATAGTACTCAACATGTGCTATGCAATTATACAATGTTATGAGATTGAATTTATACAATGCAAAGATAGTTTTTTAAATCTTCAGCAGCTCCAACAGTATCAAATGCTAATCTATTCGTTTATGCGCCGTTGTGGAACAAGACCAGCGTTGAGCCAAGCATTTTTATCAGCGATATAATCTCCCAACTTATAATATGCTTGGCTGCATAGTGTGCGTTTAATATAAGATTTAAATTTCGTTTCATTTAGTTGAAGTATGTTGGGAGGTATTTTATTGTAACAACATATACATTACATATAACATAACATATGCAACCGACATCCTTTTTAACTGGTCTATATTTATCTTGTCATTGAAAAGTTAGTGATTGACATAATAAATATCGACTATTTGTTCAAGGAGTATTTTATTAACCCTTTATTGAAAAAAAAAGCTATTTTAATGTATTTATAATCATTATACTGACAACAACAACTGTTTTTCGGCTAGGATTTTCAAGATGCTGTTGGAGCTAACCCGCGTTTAAAGATGCGGTCCTATTTCCTTATTAAATAATGTCGTAGGTCTATATGTATTATGGGGACCCCTCACGTTTTAGAATATTATACTGCTATAACTGAATTTGTTACGAATCATAACATTTGGTGACTCCTGAGCTACATCATATCTCTAAGTAGTCTGTGAGCTACACCATCTGTAAGCTCGTCTCGTATTATTTGTCAGGTAGTTATTTGGTTAGCTTATGTATTTTTTTTTAAATCTTTGACATACTAAACGTACGTAAGTACCCGTGCTATCTTGTTCGTTTTCACGGTTTTAACTTCGAACATATTTCAATGGATTTGTTTTTTGTATGAAAGTTACTCAATACAAAAAATACTGATGAAACACTACCTACAAAAAAAATCGTAGAATCGGAAGTACCAAAACGAAAAGATCATAATACACATCACTAAAACCATAGACAATATCTAGCGGCCATTGTTGTTTAACATATTTTGAAACGCGACATGGCAGTATGGAATTAGTATAAAGAAATTGACTTTAAATACATGGAACTAGTATTAACTATCCTGTACTATTAAATGAGCATTCTCTATTTTAACCCGAGCAGAGATTTGTGCTTTTTTTAATCTCATCAAAGAGACTTCTTGCCTTCTATGTTCTATGTTACGGGGTTGGGTTTCTTTCAGGTAGACCATTGTGCTCGGGTACTTCTTCCCTTTTTTTATGCCGACTGTTACACAGTCGGCATAAAAAAAGGGAAGAAGTAAATATGTATATATATATATATAATATATAAATAAAATGTGATACATTTACATAATATTTCATCAAATTATATATTTTTCACTACATACGAGTATTAATCTTAATTTGCGTATTCAAATTATTATTTTGTGTTTATTATATTTTTATATAGGCTGTTCAGCGGTTTTGCCTGTGCCTTTATTTACAACTGCGCGCGCATCGCTAGCAGAAAAAAAAAAACCAACGTGCCATTTTCCGTAAATATTTGATATCGTTTTTGTTTTGTTGTTATAAAATAAAACTAAATATATTTTGCTGCTGTTCTGTATTATATGAGTTTGTGTGTGAGGGTGTGTGGGGGTATATGTGTGTGTGTATGAGCATGAAAGAGTGTGTGTGCCTCTGCCGTGTGTAAGGTGATTTTATTTGATTGTTTATTGTAAGGATTGTTTCAGTAGATGTGTAAGATTGTTCTAAGAGCCATAATTTCACTATGTGTTTCATCTGGGTGTAGGAGGAGTTATGGATCTTATTTTCCGAGTTTACCTTGTTGTATGTAGATGTGACTATGTAGGAATGTTGGAAGCCGTTGGGCATACGCAGAGTTGACTGCTGGGTTCGGGATTCTAAACTTTCTCTTACTTTTAAGGGCACTTAAGTCAGTTCTCTTCGAAAGTTTTAATTGACTTTTAGAAATAACAGCAAAAATGTACAGTTTACGCACCCCGAAAAGTGCTGCCTCACTATATAATCTGCCAGTTGAGTAACGGTAGGGTTTGAATAGCATGACTTTTAAAACAGCACGTTGCGCTCTCTCCAGCTCTAACATATGAGTTTTGGCAACTCCGCCCCAAACTGTTATACAGTACTGGGGTAGAGACTGACAGAGGGCAAGGTAAACTAATTTACGAATTTAGGTGTAAAAGCACATTCACGTAGAAGTTTTATAACATAGATCAGCCTACGAACTCGTTTTGTCAGAACCATAATAAGGTGTTGGAAAGAGAAATGCTGATCCAGTGTCACACCGAGATATTTTAGGTAGTCCACTCGTTCGATCTCGTTACACGGACACGTTGAAATAGAGCCACCGGCTAGCTCGTTAAACTCACACCTGTGGATTTTTATCCTCCATTCAGGAAGTTTAGTAGCATTCGTTTTTCTAAATGTTATATTCGTTTTCTTTTCATTGAGCGTGAGTAAATTTTAATCCAACCACTAAGCTAACCTACTCATTCCAGACTCGGTTTTTTCGTGTACTTCTTTCCAGTCGGCACCTTGATAACTGTATCGTCAGCATAACACATCAAGTCAGCGTTAGGAATTTCATTTCTTAAAATGTCATCCATGTAAATTGTGAATAAAGTCGGCCCCAGAAGACTACCCTGTGGTACACCGAAAGAAACACCCAATTCATCACTCGTCTGATTTTCGACACACTGCCGGCGATCCGTTAGGTAAATGCATAACCAGTTTAGGGCCACTCCTCTTATACCAAGCGACTCCAGTTTCTTTAATAGTATCCGGTTCGAAATTGTGTCGAAGCCTTTGCGAGATCTAAGAATACCCCTAGGCATCGCCGGCCTCAGTCAACGTGTCCAGAAACAATGTTGGTTAGGAGTTCGACAGCGTTTTCCGTGCATCTTCCCTGTCTAAAGCCAAACTGATGATCCGATAATAAGTTATTTTCCTCGATAAAGTTCACGATACGTTTGTTAATTATTTTCTCGAGTATTTTAGAGAAGATGCTGAGCAATGATATTGGTCGGTAGTTATCAGGAGTCATCAGGAGTTGGGTTAGGGTTATCAGGAGCACTTTAGCCCAGCCTTGTGGATTGGAGACACCAAGGCAGTTTTCCACTCGTCCGGGAAGACTCCTGTTGACATGTTTAGATTACAAATATGCGTAAAAGGCTCCAGAATTTGGTGCCTTATGTATTTTATTAGTTTTGTTGCCCTGTATCCGTCCATTCCTGGGGCGCTCTTGCTCTTTAAATTAAGAATGATTCTGTCCACTTCGTGTGTTGGTAGGCGCCAAAAATATGGAGTTACTCATTGATACTCCACATCTGATTTTTGCGGATAAAGCCTCTTCAGTCGTGGACAGACTTTGCAATATCTAGTTTGCAAGGGTTTTCCCCACTGATGCAAAGTAACTATTGCAGTGGTTCAAAGATTCCTTGATGGATCCAGCGGAGGTCATTAGTTCTAGTGGGGGAGCGCTTTTTTTCTTTGTCATCTCGGCGTTGATTTTCCTGCAGTTGTAATTGTTCCTTACTTTTCTAAGAAGATCGATCAGGAAGTTCCTATTTATCATTGGATTTTTCTGTATGAGGTTTCTCTGTAGCAGCCCGGAGTCTAGACTTGTGCCCGGTTGATGGCAATAGGCTCCCCACCATATTACATGGGACTTACATACATACACATAACTGGCGACATGTGCAGGGTGTACTTAATAGTACATCTCCCCAGTAGTAAGGGTTCGGCAGGCGTTTTTGGGGACTGTTTTATGTAATTTTGACGTTCGAAAAGCGCTGATTCTCAGCCTAGTTTGAATAAATGACTTTAGAATTTTGTTGTTTTTTAATTTAGGTTAGTATTGCTTTAGTATTGTTTTTTTTTAATTTAAGGTATTGAGGTACCTATTGCAGCGAAATAAAAATAAAAATTCACCACTTTACCACGTATAATAATTTAAGTACAAAAATTCATATTTTTCAGCGAACCAAGGTTTTTATAGAAAATGTTGTTTTGTTTCGACTTCAAAGGACAATGGGCAATTTTGTATGGGCCCCGTCCCCCCCCTCCAACAGTCATATGACACATGTCAATATGTTTATAAGGATCCTGAAAAAGACCTACTGTCTTGAACAATTGCAAAATCGATGGGAATTTTTTGTAATAATAAAAAACTTTTCGGTTTGGCTAACCTAACCTTACCTATCCAAACCTATCCAAACCTATCCTTACCTAACCTTTTTTTTTTTTTGATCCGGTGTGGAAAATCCTCATGGATGTCAAAATTCAAAATTCAAATTCAAAAGTCATTTATTCAAACTAGGCTGAGAATCAGCACTTTTCGAACGTCAAAATTACATAAGACAGTCCCCCAAAACGCCCACCCTTCACCACTTCCTAGTGCATTAGCTGGGAAGAAGAAGTGGCGCAACAAACTCCCCAGCAGCACAGCTGTCTGTTCAGTTAGAAGAACAAAAAAAAAGATTCTATATAATAGTATTCAAAATAATTTACATTACGCAACACAAAACATAATTCAAATTATTAGCCATATGTTAGCTAGCACACGCCAATATACCAAACAAAATCATCGAGAACTCAACCAATCAATCATCGATACTCAGGCCGAAATAAAAAAAACGAAACGTAAACAGAATTTAATATCTAAATAAAAAAGCCTCCAGGCATAAAGGGCGTGCCCGCTTACATATAGTTGTAACTGGAAGTTATAAATGATAAACTAGGACCATCGATGTAAAATAAATAAACAAAGAGTTAATTACTAATAACAGTAAATAATATGATCAATTGTGGAGGTCACTAGCTAACCACATATTGCAATACAACTCATAAAAAAACAGTGTGATGAGTAGATTTTGTCAAAAATAAATTAAAGTTAAATTAAAATAACTTGACTTAAAAAGTCAAATAAAATAAACAATTATATAAACTCATATAACTTGTCAGTACGTAAGCTGGAGAAAGAACATAAACATTGTCTTGAGTTAATCACAGCGACCAACTATTCTTATCATTTAAGTAGTCGTTGATAGAATAGTATGCCTTTGAACAAAGATTGGATTTTACTTTCGTTTTAAAGGCAAATCTAGCAAAGAAGAGGGTAGCTTGTTATAAAAGGTTATACCAATGTCCTCCGCCCTGGGGCGGACGGAGGGGTCTGTCAGACTCAATCCGCTATTATCCGCTCAAACAGCTTGCCCACCTCGTCAAGCAGCACTATGGGCCGGTACGCGGACGGCGAGTCCGCAGGTCGCCCCGCCTTCCTGAGCAGGACCAGACGACCAGATTTCCACAAAGTGGGAAACTGGCCCCGCTCAAGGCACGCTGTGTAGAGTCCTCTCAGTTGGGGCTCAAGCTCCTTCAGAGCGAGGGCTAGCACGCAGCCGTGGATCCCGTTGGGCCCCGGAGCCACGTTATTGGCCCGGAGCCGCATCACGGCTGCCCTCATCTCTGCCTGTGTCACCTCTGGGACGCTGATGGCGTTCTCCTCTGTAGACTCTGCGGCTGTGGGCAAAGCCATCGGCGGCGGAGTATGCTCCGCTCTTGCCGGGAAGAGGGCTGCGACCACTTCCTCCAGCAGCTCGGGTTGGAGACTCTCCGTAAGTGGAGGCGCCGCGGCTCGAAGTTTCCCTCGGACCGCGCGATAAGGGCGCCCCCACGGATCCCCGTCTAGAGTCTCCAACATCTCCCTGGCTCGCGTCCTCCACTCACCGATGGCCAGCCACAGAGTCTCCTCAGCCGCGCGGTACACCTCATACAGCGCGGCCTCTTCGTCAGGGACCCGACGACGTCTCCTCCGGTAGGCTAACCTAACCTTTTTTTTTTTTTTTTTGTTCCTGGGTGGAAAATCCTCATGGATGTCCTCCGCCCTGGGGCGGGCGGAGGGGTCTGTCAGACTCTTACTGACTAAAAACCACCCCGGTGTTCCAACTCACACCTACGCCGGGGGTCGCGGGAACTTGAAATCTTCCGCAACCCCCGGCTGGTGCCGGCCCACCACTGCGGGCCTCCTCGCGGGTCGGGGGGGGAGTGAGGTGTTTGACTCCCCCCGCGACGTCTCAGAGGGGTGCGCGTGGAACACTACGCGCCGCCACCTCGGGTCCTGATGTGTGGGGGGCGACGGACGTCCCCGTGTCCGTCACCCCTGGACCCATTTAGGGGGCTGGAAGAGGGCGTTGTCCGCCCTCCGCCGACGCCCGGTGCGCCTGCTGCGGGCCGGGTGAGTGGACGAGATCTCCCTCTCCCTTTCCGCAGCCTCCTTCTGCGAGACGACCGTCTCGCGGTAGGAAACCACCGCATCCCAGGACTCGCCGCTGTCGACCATCTCATTCACCAGGGCCGGCAGCGACAAGTCACTGCATACTTCTGAGATGAGGGCACGGCGTGACTCGTCCCAAGCGGCACACTCTGCCAGCGTATGCCGCGCCGTGTCCTCCCGGCAGTCGACGCAGTGGTGACACCGGGCGTCCGGCTCCCTATTTATGTGACACAGGTACTTCCCGAAGCAACCATGCCCCGAGAGCACCTGCGTCACCCGAAACGACAGGGAGCCGTGCCTCCTCCCAATCCAGCGGTCGAGCACCGGCCGGACCGCCTCGTTGATGTCGAGGCCGGCGGTAGGGCGCGAAAGCCTGTCTCGCCATTCCGCCACCAGGACCTCGCGAAGCTAAGACCGATGCAGCTCCATGTGTCGCTGCATCGGTCGCTCGCCCCGCGCTCTCGCTTCCTCGCGCCACCGATACGATGACGCGAGTACTTTCGCCTCGAGGTCTCAGGGCGGGGATCCGGCCAGTGCACAAGCCGCCTCGTAGGAGATCGTGCGATACCCCCTGATGACTCTGACGGCCATAGCTCTCTGCGGCTTGCGCAGAACCGCAATGCTACCGGCCGTCAGGTCAGCCGCCCAGATCGGGGCCCCGTACAGGGCCATCGATCGCACGATCCCCACGTAGAGCCGCCTACAAGCGGCGCTCGGGCCCCCCAAATTGGGAAGCAGCGTTGACAGCGCCCCAGCAACTTGGGTGCCAGCCGTCGGAAGTGGGGCCCGAAGTCCCACCGGCTGTCGAGCACCAATCCTATGTACTTCATGGTAGACTCGACAGCGATCCGAGCCCCCCCGACCACGATGTGTGAGCCGGGTGACGGCGCCCGCCGGGGGCCATGAAACACCATGGCCTCCGACTTGCTGAGGGCCACCTCCAGGCCTAGGCGACGTATGCGGCCCACCACCTGTGAGACCGCAGCCGTCGCCAACAACGCTGCCTCCCTGTGCGAGCTCCTCCGGGCAGTGACCAGCGTGTCATCCGCATAACACGTCAGGTCTACCCCGGCACCGAGCTCGCCCCTCAGCACCCAGTCGTACCCGATGTTCCACAGGAGTGGGCCTAAAACCGAGCCCTGTGGAACAAACCTAACCTAACCTAACATAACCTTTGCGACATTTTAACATGTTTTTCTAGGAATATCCCATATTTTTGAGAGATGTCGCCATAGTAAAAATTGATCACCTTACCAAGATGGTTCGACTGAGATACATTTTAAATCTGTTGGTCGGTGTAAGGTTTGGGGGGACGTTTTTTCCCATCGTCCTTTCAAAATTAGAAAAAACAAGAATAAAAAATTGATGACCAGCTAGCTATGGTACAGCAATAAGTTGAAACCACAGAGATCCACGCTGCTCTACGTATACCTCTGCCCAGCCCTTCGAAGAAACAAGGCATGATGTTGTTTGTGTTGTTGCCTCTGATTTTTCACCATTAAACCGATCAACTGGAAACAATCAAGTACCTACTTAATTTAAAAATACTAATCAATGCCTAAGCTCTAGGCATTCCAATACAACGTGTCAACTTAAGGTTAGGTTCAAGAAATAATTTAATATTAATGAGATCTAGTTTATATAAAACATTGCTATAAAAATATAATGGACTCGTGAGGTCAATTTGTAAACCATCGTGTATTATTTAAAAGTGTTTACAGTTTCAATAACGTTTCAATAATAAACGGATCGTCAAAGTTAAGGTTTGTTCCTAAAGTATCTGATAAAAGTGTAAACAAACCTTGTTATTTTATTGCGTAATCACACTAATCACTGACTAAAGGTAATTAGTAACACATTCATCTGTAATAAGGTTTCAAATTTATATCTCAACCCTTTTTCTTCAACAATTATTGTTTAAGTAAATTATTGACGAAAATTGAGGCCTTATAATTTATTTAACCTGTCAGTATTCAAATAATCAAATCATAAAGCACTCAATTTGTAAGTAGCACTACAATTAGCATCCACACGTACTATTTTCATCGGATGTTTTTGGAACACACATTAGGTACCTACCTAGTACAGTCAACCGCACATCAGTAATAACAATTTGACATTGACAGCTCCTTTATGTCGTAGCTGTAAGGTTGATTTTCGTAATGCTAGTGTTACTACTGATTCACCCCTCCCCCCCCCCCCTGGCACAAACTACAGAACGCCAACTGCTACGATTCTTACGTAATGCTCCTTTTACTTTGTTTACCGCACACCGCTCAGTAGTCTGGCAGACATTGCTGATTGCAATGCAATAAGACCAATCTTCCACCACTCCACTCCACACTCCACTCTTTTTGGTTCATTTGTTTTTCTCCTGATTAAGTTAAGTTGTCTCAAATCGGCTTCTTCCTGTTTCGCCATTATACGAGTATTATAATACCTACCAAAACATCGTTTGGTACGATTTTGATCTTCATACATCCAGTCCCGTTTCCAAAACGGTTTATTTGATTTTTGTACGCCACAGTCAGCTCTTAAAGATACATAAGACGACGCCAACTAGATCATAAATAGGTAAGTTACCGCAACGCCCGCCATCGTGGATGTGGTAAAGTTTTGTTTCATCAAGAAATCATAGCCGTGCCATCGAACGAGGAAGAAGAAAACACGGTCAGAGATAAAAAGAAGGTTCACAGATACACGTTAAATGTAAATTAGTTGGCGGACTTACACAAAATAAAACTGATATAGATAGAGAGGGAAAGAGATGGATGCAGGAGAGGCAGTGATATGGAAGGCTCTAGAGCGACAGAAAGGGACAAAAAATGTGATGGATCGCGGAGAGTCTGCCGTGCAGCAGTTCTACTGCGGTGCAGCCGTGTTCGTGACCGGCGGATCCGGCTTCCTCGGCAAGCAGCTCATTGAGAAACTCTTCAGGTGAGGAATTACATCTGTTGTGGTCTGTTCCCAGTTCATCATCATGCCTGGGAGCTGGGAGCCTTGTTTCACTTAGTACCTACTACTGATTATAGTCTCTCTCTTTCGTGCCACATATGTTTGCCTGCTTGTACATGTCTCATCCAGGTCTTACCAGCAGTACTTAGTGACCTATCTGACAAAACTTCCCCTGCTGTCCCTCGGCAGCCATCCAAAAAAGATGCAATCAGATACGAATGCCATAATTTGACCGACACAACTCCCACTTTTTGAAGTGAAAACTTCTTTAGGCGCGTTGAGCGATTTTTGGTAGGAGGTAAACAAAAATGAAAAAAAAAAGAAAGAAAATACGTTTATTTGCAGTACACATGACGCAAGGTAAGAACAAAACACGAAAATAAACAATTTGGGGGAAAATATGCATCACATCCACGTAAAACGGCCATCGCTCAGCATAAAGCTGCGACCCTATGCGAGACAGAGCCCCAGCGCTGGTTTTCAGCGACAGCCGGCGTTGACGTTATGACGTCAATCGGTGCAGCATATAGTGAAATAACAAAAAATAAAATGAATAAATACAAATACTTAGTCCTAAATATTCCTATAAAATATAATATTTAAAATGTTAACATTTCGTACCGTCGGCGACTCACGCGCCACAGACAGTCTGTGCGCGCAGCTGTCATTATAAACTGTTTGTTTGACGTTTTGACACCACAGAGTTCAATAAAACGTTTGACACATTGGATACTATGTAGGTACTGGTTACGTAATAATTATAACATGGCGCATTAAGTAATTATTGTATGATGCAATGCATAATATGTATTATCAAAGGATGCATTGGGTGATTGTGTAGCTATGTTTCTTTTAAATAATGTTTGTGAAAGTGTTAGAAGGTGTAGATGAAAAGCTCAAAGCAAAAAGCTCAAGCAAGCGAGCTCAAGCTCAATGGATTCGGTAGTGCTTTACTAAGAATATAGATGGCATTAATACAAATAATAAATGCTATTGCTGCCCGTTTTGACTGTCCTTTCCAAAATCTGTGGATAAAGACAGCCATAGGCATCAGTTAGGTATAGATACTAATTAATTTTATGTACAATTCTGTAACTAACACACTAACTTTTTATGATTTTGTCTTGGTGTGACATTATGATTGAGTATGTAATCTATTATGGAGTTTTTCTTTGAAATAAATAAAAAATACATGTACTTAATAAAATAATACCAATTCAAGTTTTTTAGGAGGAGCTCGTGTTTAAGTTATAACAGCCGCACGGGTCGATGCTACGTTTGGGTTGGTCCGTGGATCAAAGAAAGAAAGAAAAGAAAGAAAATAAATTTATTTGACTCAGGTTAAGGCACACAATATTCACACAAAAACAAAAAAAACAGTAAAAATAAAGATAACGTAAAATCATATTGTGTGCTTCACGGCTGCGCCAAATAGGCCCAGTTCAGCATAATTGCCAGACAACTAGTGTCTGACGCTGGTTTTCAACTGGACCATATGTTACGAGGACGTCTTACGGATGTAAATCAGTTTTATAGTGTATAAGTGTTCTTTAGTTAAATAAAAGTAGATACCTAGATATGTGTAGCAAATAATATTAAACTCGATTAGATATTTGTTTAAAATGATGGAGGAGCTCGTGGCTAAGTAACAATAGCCGCACTGGTCGATCCATCAGGTTAAGCTACGCTTGCCGGGGTTGGTCAGTGGATGGGTGACCATCTTTACATACCGAGACTCCTCCGTGCCTCGGAAAGCACGTTAAGCCGTTGCTCCCGGCTGTCATTCGTGGATCTTTGACAGTCGTTACGAGTCGTCAGAAGCCCGAAAGTCTGACACCAGTCTTACCAAGGGGTATCGTTTTACCCAGTTACTGGGTTGTGGAGGTCAGATAGGCAGTCGCTCCATGTAAAATACTGGTATTCAGCTGCATCCGGATAGACTGGAAGCCGACCCTAACATAGTTGGGAAAAAGGCTAGGCAGATTGATTGAGATATTTGTTTAAAAATAATTATAAATAAATATATAGCGCTTTGTATGGAATGAAATAAAATGGTATGGTTGCACAAGAACAATGGACGGTCGTCAATAAACAATAGATATCATCATGGATTCATAGTAATGAAACATTCAAATTAATCATGTCTAGCTTCTGTCATTCGATAGGTGACCATCTTTACATATCGAGACCCCTCCGCGCTTCGGAAAGCACGTTAAGCCGTTAGTCCCGCGGTTGTCATTCGTGGATCTTTGACAGTCGTTACGGGTCGTCAGAAGCCCGAAAGTGTGACAACCAGGTTTACCAAGGGGTATCGTATTACCAGAGGCGTCTTTACCTATAGTGCAGGGTGAGCAACGCACACGAGCGCAGGGTCTTAGGCTGCCTGTCCACTGGAGTGGAGAGGAGAGGAGCGGAGTAGTGGTGTGCCAATATTAACCAATGGAATTGCATAAAACCTCCGCTCCGCTTCAGTCGACAGGGATTTGCGAACTAGTTTAAAAATTCATACAAAACCGGGAAGCTGAGCGGGGAAACGGAGCGGAGAAGCGGAGAGGGGAAGCGGAGCGGGTAAATGGAGCGGAGAAGCAGAGAGGGGAAGCGGAGCGGGGAAATGGAGCGGAGAAGCAGAGAGGGGAAGCGGAGCGGGGAAACGGAGCGGAGAAGTGGGGCGAGGAACCGGAGCGGGGAAGCGGAGAGGCGATGCGGAAAAATACGTGAACTCGGTCTAGCTCCACACAGTCCGCAACACCGCTCCGCTACCTCGCTCCGCACAGTCCGTAACTCCGCTCCGCTACCTCGCTCCGCATCAATGGGCAGACACTGTCCGCAACTCCGCTCCACTCAGCTGCCATTCTACTCTCCGCTGCCTCGCTCCGCTTCAATGGACAGCCAGCCTTACAAAGAGCATGCGTCAAGACCCTGCCCCGCCCGTGTTATGGCCGACGCCGGGCGCGGTAGCAAAGCAAAAAGCAATGCTTTAAGCTTTATTCTAATGCTCCTTACGTTTACTGTTGTCGATAAAGTAATTTCTGTATCAATAGTCAAAACAAAACCTAAACTTATTATATGTACTAGCTTTTGTCCGCGGCTTCGCCCGCCTGGATGTCAGAAAATATCCCACAGGAACATGCTACCGGGATTCAGAGTATCCTATGTCCTAACCCAGGTCTGCCTTTCATCTAAATCCGTCCAGCCGTTATGGCGTGAAAAGGTAACAGGCAGATAATAAATCTCTTTAGTGTTCCGTACTTCAAAACGAAAAAAAATTAAAGTTTATTTTTCAATTGAAAAGTTAAGTTTGTTCTTCAATCCAGATTTGGAAATTCGGGCAGCCGAGCAAGCACAGCATTGAGACGGAACCCTTTTTTTTTTGAGGATGGGGAATCATCAAATGACTTCTCCCGCTCTAGGCGGAGCGAGAGGGCGTGTCATTGGGAACACCCAAATACTCCGAAATATTTTATTCCGAATTTCGATGTTCCGATTTTCAAAAGTCCGAATTTCATAATACCTAAGAATTATAATGTCTATTATTAAAAATCACGAAATTTATTTTACCGAAAGTCGTAAATGCGATTTGTTAGTTTTCCGATTTTCATAAGTTCGAAGAATCAAATGCTCGAAGGGTTCTCAGTCCGAAAAACGACATTCCGATTTTCAATACTTTATTTTCAAAACATTAGGTTTGCGTTACAATTATTATTGAAGAGATTTTTTCCGAAGTAATAATTTGGCAAATGAAATTATGCGAAAAATTGTTTGGGAAGTGATAATTTGGCAATTTCTTTTCGATGAAACAAGAGAGATCCTGCATGCCCGCTTGCATGTTGCATGCTTGCTTGCAATTTTTAATTTCGGAATTTAATTAATCGGTATTTTAATCATCGGAATTCGTATTTTTGATGTTTCGAATTATCATTAAATCGGACTTTTTGTTATTCGATCTATTGAAACTCGGTATTTTGAGAATAGTAATTATAAACGTTAGGAATATTGAAATTTAGGAATTATAAAAAATAGGAGTAATGATATGTCGGAATTGTTACAGTCTGAATTTTGAACCATTCGGAATTATGACAATCGGTATTTTGAAATTCGTATTTGTGACTGACGGAATAAAGTTTTTCGTATAAGTAGTGTACCCGTGTCATTTGATGATTTCCCACGCTCAAATAAATAAAAAACGTATGGAGTATGGATGTTTCGACGTTGCCCCCGACGACCCCATTTAGTTTTCCCGCCCCGGGCCCCCGACAGGCTTAGTCCGTCACTGACTAGAGGGCGCCAGGGTATTGATTGCACTTGGGCGCTCTAGAGCCGCCTCTGCGTATTACCTAGTAACTGGGTTGTGGAGGTCAGATAGGCAGTCGCTCCATGTAAAACACTGGTATTCAGCTGCATCTGGTTAGACTGGAAGCCGACCCCAACATAGTTGAGAAAAGGCTAGGCAGATATATACAGAGTGGCCAATTTAGAACTTTACAACTGTTTTTAGACCCCATTATGATTTGACACCAAATTTTGCAGTATTTTGGTGTCAATTTTTTTGTTAAAATTTGGCAAATTTGTTATGTCTAATTAGATTGTTAGTCTGTAAGACCATGACCACCGCAATACTTTCATTAAATTCTAAAACGAATTTTAAAACGACCCAATTTTTCAAAAAAATCTTTAAGATTAACGAATAGGTACCATTTTGGTCACAGGATTTCGAGACACGTTCTGACTTTTTTTCTATGGGTTTATCATCTGACGTGTCATGGTCAAGCCTGAATACGAAAAGCAGAATATTTGTGTCTTTTTTGGTGGGATACCTAATAAAGTATGCGAAAATTATGAAATATAATGAAATGAAAAAATATGAAATGTAATTTTCGTAAGTAATAAAATAATATTAATTTATAGTTGTATTCTTCATAATTGGCCACCATACCAGTTTCAAGTTTTTTATACAATTGGGTGGCAAAGAAGCCTACTTGATGCAGAGGCAACGTCGACGTTGTGTGGTGAAGTGTGGAGCTGGAACTGAATAGAATAGAATAGTTCTTTATTTGCACAGAAAGTAGGTACAAGTTACAGATGTTAAGTTTAAAATGATCCTTATACTAACTAAGGCATGCAAACAGTTTACTTAATATAAATATTATTAACAAATTCAATCAAATCAATACAAGTTTACCATGTCAAGATGAAAATCGGAAAATAAAATAAAAAAATACAAAATTGAAGTAGGCAATACAACACAACAAATACAACAAAAGGTCAAGTTTAATAAAATGGGATTATATAAGTAAAGTTAGGTTAAGAGAACACCAAGAGTGCAGTGACAGCGACTAGCAAAGAGCTAGAACTAATTAAGCATTCTAAGCCTTGGTTAGGTTTCGTTAAAACGCTAGTTTAAATAATACATCTATGGTTAGAACTGTGACCACACGTTTACCCGAAAACATAGCGTGTTTCAGGTCTTGCAGACTGAGCAAAGTGTTCATGCTGATGAGAGCTAAGAAAGGGAAGTCTGTTGAAGAAAGACTTGCTGAAACATTAAAAGATCCTGTAAGTATAGGTACTCGTCTAATCTAAGCATCTAGCTTATATACCACATTATGTACATATTTCGCTAAGTCGCACAACTCCACGCCCGCCAGTACCTAATACTCGTACCCGAAGGGTTAGGAGACGTGAACCACATGTACATCCACATTTCGCCCAGTTATATTTGAATAAAAAGTCATGTTTTCATGACCTAATCATAAATACTGCTTCCCAAGTACTGTACAGAAATATCTAGAAATCTATGTCCTACCTACCTAGTGGGTTCTCAGTAGCAGAGTAAATCTCTGGTGTAAAATCAATTTTTTCAAGTTAGCGTCGTGTTCATTGTTGCACGCGTAGCGAGACAACCATAGAAAACCAGGGCCAGGGAACCAGATTTTCTACGGGTTTTGATTAATAGACAAAATGGCAGATTGTGATTGTTCATTTTGTCATTTTGTCTATTCTTCCGGCGACAAAATACGTTTCTATTGTGGTCATGCTACGCGTGCTGGTGTCGAAATTATATCGTTGGAAGCGTCTTGATCGACCGCTGGTTATAGGCTATTATGACGTCACAGTACATTTATTATGGCGCCCTCAAGAGGACACGAAGCCATGGACCGCAAAAAAAAAGCCATGTTGGGTATCAAATGAAAGGGCTTAATTAGCACATTCCAAATATAAAATAAGTATATGTAAGATCGTCATATCGCCTTTTGTAGGACAAACCTACCTTCTCTATATTACTTTATTTAAATCGTGTGAACCATAGAGATTCTAAGGTGTGAAATAAATATGCCAAACTTGGTTTCACAAATTACCTACCTACGTTTGACCTAAAATAGAGCTGCAGATTACAAAAAGCGTAGGTATATATCGTAAGTATCGAATACAGGTTAAGGTAGTCCACGAAATTAGTCATTTATCGCGAGCTACATTAATAAAAAATGTAAAGTAGTGAATTATCCTTCTGGTTCCCCAGAATATGCCTAGAATGTATAAGTACTTATTTTTTTCAGCTTTTTGAAACACTTCGTGAAGATCAACCAGGTTTTGTGGATAGAATATTGCCAATAATTGGAGACATAGCTGAGAAGAATCTTGCCATTACTGAAGCAGACAGAGAGTTTTTAATCAAAGAGGTTCGTAATACTCCGGCCCATAACACGATTTATTAGTGGTCGGCACAGCATCACGCTTCTTCCATTCATCTAACTTATATCAGGCACCTCTCAGAAAGGCGTCTCTCACAAAGGTGGAATACAGCTGAGACATTTTTTGTACACAATCACTTCAGTCAGCTTTGTGAAGAGAGAATAAATGTTTGATTGATTGATCTCTATCAGCCGACATCTCCGTAGTCACTCCCTTTGTATCCATATCATCTTTGTATCCATATCATCTTTCAGACAATCCATCCATCTGTCTTTGCTCTGCCTATTTTGTTATGGTCCTGAACACTTTCAGACAATCCATCCATCTGTCTTTGCTCTGCCTATTTTGTTATGGTCCTGAACACTTTCAGACAATCCATCCATCTGTCTTTGCTCTGCCTATTTTGTTATGGTCCTGAACACTTTCAGACAATCCATCCATCTGTCTTTGCTCTGCCTATTTTGTTATGGTCCTGAACACTTTCAGACAATCCATCCATCTGTCTTTGCTCTGCCTATTTTGTTATGGTCCTGAACACTTTCAGACAATCCATCCATCTGTCTTTGCTCTGCCTATTTTGTTATGGTCCTGAACACTTTCAGACAATCCATCCATCTGTCTTTGCTCTGCCTATTTTGTTATGGTCCTGAACACTTTCAGACAATCCATCCATCTGTCTTTGCTCTGCCTATTTTGTTATGGTCCTGAACACTTTCAGACAATCCATCCATCTGTCTTTGCTCTGCCTATTTTGTTATGGTCCTGAACACTTTCAGACAATCCATCCATCTGTCTTTGCTCTGCCTATTTTGTTATGGTCCTGAACACTTTCAGACAATCCATCCATCTGTCTTTGCTCTGCCTATTTTGTTATGGTCCTGAACACTTTCAGACAATCCATCCATCTGTCTTTGCTCTGCCTATTTTGTTATGGTCCTGAACACTTTCAGACAATCCATCCATCTGTCTTTGCTCTGCCTATTTTGTTATGGTCCTGAACACTTTCAGACAATCCATCCATCTGTCTTTGCTCTGCCTATTTTGTTATGGTCCTGAACACTTTCAGACAATCCATCCATCTGTCTTTGCTCTGCCTATTTTGTTATGGTCCTGAACACTTTCAGACAATCCATCCATCTGTCTTTGCTCTGCCTATTTTGTTATGGTCCTGAACACTTTCAGACAATCCATCCATCTGTCTTTGCTCTGCCTATTTTGTTATGGTCCTGAACACTTTCAGACAATCCATCCATCTGTCTTTGCTCTGCCTATTTTGTTATGGTCCTGAAATTAGAATTCGTCGATAAAACTGTTTTCTTGGGGATTACGCTCGACTCAAGGCTGCAATGGGGTCCTCATTTAACATCTCTTGCAGGACGCCTAAGTTCAGCAGCATATGCTGTGAGAAAAATCCGTCAATTTACTGACGTAGATATCGCGAGGCTAGTCTATTTCAGTTACTTTCATAGTATCATGTCTTACGGTATTCTACTATGGGGACGGGCTGCAGATATCGAGTCTATTTTTATTCTGCAGAAAAGAGCCATCAGAGCAATATATGGTCTCCGCAGACGCGATTCTCTAAGGGAACTGTTTAAAGATATTAACATCATGACGGTACCTTGTCAATATATCTATGAAAACATCATGTACGTTAGGAAAAATCTAAGTCTTTTCAGTAAAAGAGGTGATAGACACAATTATAGCACTAGAAATAGGGAACAATTAGTTCAACCGGGTTTCAGACTGGCTAAAGTTGACTCAACCTTCATGGGGTACTGTTTAAAATGTTACAATAAAATACCTCCCCACATACTCCAATTGAATGAATGAAAGGAATTTTAAATCTTGTATAAAACGCACACTATGCTGCCAAGCATATTATAAGTTGGGGGATTACATCGTTGACAAAAATGCTTGGCTCAACACTGGTCCAGCTCCACAAGGCGCATAAACTAATTGATTGGCATTCGAAAATATTGTTGGAGCTGCTGAAGATTGTAGGACTATCTTTAGATTGTATAAATTCAATTTCATAGTATTATATAATTGCATAGCACATGTGTGAGCACTATGTACCTACTTTAAAGCTACCATTTACTGGGTACCTACGTCTTTCATTGACCTAAATGTGCCCTGGCGGCTGAGAGTATGTCATGCTCACTCAAATGTCTCGCTGGTGGTGGCGTGTGTGTTGGATCATAAAGTTCCCTTCAAAATGGTTGAGCTAAATGGTGCTGATCCATGCGTCATGTTCGTGAACGGGCGCCGTCAGTGGGGACTGGTCATCTCTTAGCTGCCAAGGCTTATTTTGAATTTATTTTAATTTTTGAATTGTTTTTTTCTTTATTACGGACGCTTTTAACGTGCACGTCTCTCTACATTGTTCTCACATGTATAATTACAACATGAATGATGTAACCAATATTTTGTAACAATATTCTGATTTAAAAGAGTGTCCGTGGAGTTTCTTGCCCGTTCTTCTCCATAGGAACCTACTACGCGTTGGAATGGGCAACTAGCTTCATATTTCTGACTGACCGACCCCTTGACAATTCAAAAGTGCCTGTAATTGGTTTATTTGAAATAAATGCTTTGAGTTTGAGTTTCAGTTTGAGTTTTTGAGTTTGAACACTTTCAGACAATCCATCCATCTGTCTTTGCTCTGCCTATTTTGTTATGGTCCTGAACACTTTCAGACAATCCATCCATCTGTCTTTGCTCTACCTATTTTGTTATGGTCCTGAACACTTTTCTCGTCACATGCTTCTCGTTTCTCTGCATCACGAGTCACGAGTCCAAACTACAACAGTTGGTTGCTGCTCAAGTGTCAGTCACAGGCGCTACTGTCAGTGCCGTCCAGGGTGAGAAGCTTGCGCGACGGGCTTGAGCGATTTATACTGGGGAAATGTTTATAAAGAAAAAGGAAAAAACAGAGCCCTTATAGGATCACTCGTGTCTGTCTGGCTGGCTGTCCGTCTGTCACACTCAATTTGCACCGAATCTAATGGACCAATTTAGTTGAAATATGGCACACATATGAATTCCTGTGACCCAAACACGAAAGTGTAACGTATATAAATGAATTTTGAATACTTATAGGGGTAAATCGGAAAAAAAAAAAAAACGTGCAATATGTACCGTGTGACGTATCAAATGAAAGACATAAGTATTTTTCTACATCTACGCAGGCGAAGCCGTGGGCAAAAGCTAGTCAACATTATCATAATTATTATCATTGTATCACACAGGTGGACGTGATCTTCCACGTGGCGGCTACGATATCGTTTCAAGAGCCGCTGCGATCTGCGACCCTCACCAACGTGCGGGGCACCAGGGACCTTCTCGCACTAGCTAAGGAATGCAAGAAGTTAAGGTATTATTCTGACTCAAACTCAAAGCTTTTAATTCAGTTAAACCATTTACAGGCCATTTTGAATAGACAAGAGACGGTGAGACAGAAAGATGAAGCTGCCTATTCAAAGGTGTAGTAGGTAGGTACATATGGAGAAGAACGGCCAAGAAACTCCATCGGCACTCTTTTAAATTATATTGTTATAAAATATTGGTTACATTATTAATTATAAGTTATTAGGGAGGGAGTCATTCAAGTTATAAGTAGGTACTTCGGGTCAGATCACATCACACCGAGACTTTTTTGCCGCAGAGGGAAAATCTAATTATTTATTTCTTAAAACTTTAAGCACAAGTAAAAAATACTGTGCAAAGGCGGACTTAATGCCTGAGGCATTTTCTACCCGCCAAGTAGTGTGATGCAGAGACAAAACATGGCTGGTGCAACGTAGGGGATAGATATAACTTGAAAATTAATACATACTTAGACATAGAATACATACATATAAACCGAATAAACTTTGTCAGCACAAATAACGATAGGTAGAGGAGAAAATAAATCCAGCAAATCAGCGCTGCAATGATTCTGCCAACTTTTATTAATTTATCACTAATCAATTTGCCGTATCATAGACATTTCATAACTGTCAAATAATAACCGTTACGGACCATATACTCGTTAGTTGATAGCCAATGTGCTGAACATAAATTTCACTTACATAACATTTGCAAGACCAAAGTAATAGTAGATGCGTTGCCATCCAGACACAAAACTGAAATGTGTCTCGTGCCTGTAATGATACCGACTGTCATACCCTTCTAGCCGGAACACAGCAACACTGCTCGACGGTAGATGTGTGTGACAGTGTGCTGAACTGATGACAGCACTTCCCCGGACGAGCTCCTTCACAAAGAGCTCAGTAATGATAATCTAGACAGTGCCTAAACTTAAATACACAATCTTTGACCATTATTAAGAAAAAGGTCCGAAATCAATTTTGGTTGTAATGGAATTTGAACTTTGCCATATTACATTTACAGTTTGAGTTCCCAAAACTTCCCAAAAATTCTGAATTCAAATATGAAGAACTCCTCCTTAATTTTCCAGAACATTCATCTACATATCGACGGCGTACGCCCACGCGACGTTCAGCCGCCGCGACACGGAGGTGCTGGAGCAGTTCTACCCCAGCCCGGTGTCGCCCGAGCTCATGATACGTATGGCAGAGACAATGGTCGAAGACCGGCTTAATGAAATGAAAAATGGGTGGGTAGTTCAGGATGCTGGATTAAACACGCTTTTATTACCTATGACAGAAGCTTTATTTTTTGTTAGCCTGTAAGGTCCCACCACAGAACAAGGCCTCCTACAAAATCTTCCATCAGGTAGATACTATTTTCTTGTGCCACCTCGAACCAGAGGCTGACAAACCTCCGATTTGTCGACGACATAGTCCGCTTTCCCCCACAGCTCTGGAACTACAGACCATGCTCCAAGACATAAAGCACGGCCCTCATCAAGCTTGAAACAAGAGAATGTTCCTCTCTGGAATGCTACCCGCGGTCGTATGCAACCGAATCCTGTCGCGTAACTTTGATTTACTCCGTGGTTACGGTGGCAAGCGACAAGGTTCTACCGAGTTAAGAAATTATTTCATTTGTTTCAGATTGATATTGGACTGGCCAAACACGTATTCATTCACGAAGGCACTGGCTGAGGAGTTGGTACGCTGCAGCTCAGAAGACCTTCCTGTATGTGTGATCAGGCCTACAGTGGGTAAGTCGGTTCTAGTGCGAGAGCATCATCATCATCCTCTTGGCCTCAGCATCGTCTGCCTACCCTAAATCCTAATTTTTTAAGATCGGCGCAGCTAGTCTTCTGCTTCCATACATCGCTGTCAGCTGTTATCTCTTACCTTACATCAGGTGGGCTGTCAGCTAGTTTGCCATCCAATAACATAAAAACCGGCCAACTGCGTGTCCGAATAAAAACATAACTTTGTCTTTCCACAACTGGTCTAATGTATCAAACATTACCTTTAATTTTGAATTATTTTAAATAGGTCTACTAACTGTAATTTTAATAAATACTTTGATTCTAGTACTATTACTTTTTATTATTGTCTGGTAGATGGTGTGAAAAGTAGACTATTCTTCTCGGGGATAAAGATGCCTTCGTCTTGGGCGAACTTGAATCCCATGCTGCACTCAGGATTCTTGTCTTAAAGTGATTAGTAGGCTCACTGACCTTGCGCATGTGGGCGGAGCTAAACGCCCTACCCCTGGAATACGAAAAATGCGCGCGGTGGCGCGCTACACTAAAACGACGGTCAAAGAATATGCAGGGGCGCAGACATGCGCACGTAGGTCGGTATTTTTACCTACGATTAAGGGAATGGTGGATGCAAGGCTGATTTTTGTATTGATAGATCAGGACGTGAAACCCGTTTTGGAATACCGGTTAAAATTGTTCATAAACCGTTATAATACCGTTCATTGATTAACCAGTTAATTACAAAAACGGTTTTGACTAAACCTAAATATTTTTTAAGTCAAGTCAAGTGTCGCCCCCCCCCCCCCCCCCCCCTGCCAGCTAAATGGTTGTACTTTGATTTGTTGAAAAATTCACAGCAGTAGTATATATAACGAAGTTAAAAGGAAAACTATCACAGCTAAGTAGGCTTTACAGGTTAACGAGTAATAGTCAACCAATATAAATTTGCAGTTTGAAAATCATGATCTCCCATACATTCCGTAGGGAGAACATGTTTTTCAACTACAATGTTAAGTTTGTTCTTAGGATAAATTCATCCCAACTACGGAACCCTTCATTGCGTGGTCCGACACGCACTTGGCCGGTTTTTGATGTGTAGCATCTTTCCGCTCGATTTCCTGCAATTTAAATCTAAATCTAAATAATCAAATCTGTGGGAGTGATTTCGTGAAAAGGGACGGAAGTGTGTAACACGAAGCTGGGGAAGCGCGCGCTATTTGATTTGACCAATGATCGAGCGCGGTGCTAGAGTTAGTAGTCAGAAACGACCTTGACGAGGCGGGGCACCCCTTTAATGATGCTTATTACCAAGGTGAGATGTCAGATGTTACATATCATAGGCAACTACTGTAAGGCTTGTTTTTGTTTTCCCAATTGTTAGCTCGTATGAAAATAGTTATTTATGCTACAAGCGCGGAAATCATCTTAAGCACGTGTATCATACAACGTTTTATTATGCATTGTGCGAGGAAAAAAAAAAGCGAGCGAGAGGGCCGGGCGAGCGCGGCTCGCACTGCAAATCGAGTTGTGTGCAAAATTCGTTTGGAATATTGCTATCTCTGTTTGACAAAACAATGCGGGCGCGTGTGTAGGTACTTGCCATTCATTCATAACGAGTCGACAGCATTTATATTTATTATTAGAAATTAGGTATGTTCATTATTTGCTTTATTTTTGGTGACTACTATGGGAAATCGTTAGTGAATGTACAGATTAGTAATGCGTTTTTTGGAAATTTCTTTACCATGCCGAGATCTCAACTTATTAGGATAATTCGACTAATTTCGAGATTTAGGCCTTGTAGAGAAAATCTAGCTAGTAGATAATTCAAACTCAAACTCAAAGCATTTATTTCAAATAAACCAATTACAGGCACTTTTGAATTGTCAAGGGGTCCGTCAGTCAGAAAGATGAAGCTAGATGCCCATTCCAAAGCGTAGTAGGTACCTATGGAGAAGGACGGGCAAGAAACTCCACGGACACTCTTTTAAATCATAACATGGTTACAAAAAATTGTTTACATCATTCATGATGAAGTTATACATGTGAGAACGATGCAAAACGTTAAAAGCGTCCGTAACAAAAATAAAAATTCAAAAATTAAATTAAAATAAGCCGTGGTAGCTAAGAGATGACCAGTCCCTACTGACGGCGCCCGTTCACGAACATGACGCATGGATTAGCACCATTCAGCTCAACCATTTTGAAGGGAGCTAAATGATCCAACACACGCGCCACCGTCAGCGAGACATTAGAGTGAGCATGACATACTCTCAGCCGCCAAGGCACATTCAAGTCAATGAAAGACATATCCAGTACCTAAATGGTAGCTTTATAGTCGGTACATAGTACTCAACATGTGCTATGCAATTATACAATGTTATAGTAATTCATACAAATACGGGCAGGTACCCATACATTGTTGTCGAGCATGGCCTTCCGAATTGGGGGAAATTCGGCCGACGGCGACGCACGGCGCTAGAGTAGAGTATTCACACGCACGTCGCGTAAATATAAATTATCGGGATATTTATTATTGTCTTTATTTATTTTAAGCCTATTTAAGTTTATTTATTTTGCTTGGTGGTCTCAACTTTAAAAAAATAATGCTTTTTCTGTATTATTTCAGTACCAATGCCTTTTACTAAACTTCAAATACTGTTATTACTATGTAATGAATTCATACAAGTCAAATAATAAAAGTGTTAGCGCACGTTAGCCGGACGTGAAAATATCGAAGCGATTTTTTTTGTGTACTGGATTTTCTACGCTTTGCTTCGCGCCGAGAGTTGAAAATTCAACAGTGTGTTTTTTCAACGCGCTGGGACGAGAGTGCGGCCTAGCACGTTGCATTCTCAACGCTCGGCTAAACACCGAAAGTTGAAAATCTAGTGCGCGATAAAATCGTTTCGATAAAATTACGTCCGTGCGAATGTGGGCTTATGAAAAGTACCAATTAGTAAAAGACAAATATTCTTATAATTTATATTTACGCGATGTCCGTAAATTCAGATAAATAACATCTTTCCGAGCTAAGAATAATAAAAAACAAGGATTTTGATTATCCATTCATTGATTATGTTCTTACTTCAGAGATATTGATAAAGGTATTCATCATTAAAAAAAATATGAGTCGAAACGTCATAAAGTCGTGTAGGGTGACCATAATACTCGACCTCGTTCAAATTACAAAAAAATACTATTATTTATGGTAATCAGAATATATAGTGTCAAAGATCCACACTAAACACGCTGATTTAAAAAAATTGGCTTGTTACCATAGGTAATCTGCAATAGGTACATACGATTGTAATCAACCATAATTTGTATTATATAAATAATATTAAAATCCCATCCAGCAAAGTAAATGCGACACAATACGAAATGTATTGCTACTCAGCTCGATGCAGAATGTTTATGTAGGTATGTGGTACAGCCAAATAAAATCTCAAGATACCTTTACTTATATCGTAGGTATAATTTGAGGTTTTACTGCTCTTCTTTACATGTACTGTATTATCATCAGTCATCACTTAGGCTCTTTAGACGACACCCATGACGAAAATATTTGAAATTTCCTCAGCCGCCATCTTGGATTTACATTTTGACCTTACTATCGGGTTTAGCATCCGAAAATGCTATGAAAACGATACCCATGACGAAAATATTTGAAAATGTTCGCAGCCGCCATCTTGGATTTACATTTTGACCTCACTATCGGCTTTAGTATCCGAGAAAACTATGAAAACGACACCCATGACGAAAATATTTGAAAATGTCCGCAGCCGCCATTTTGGAATTTCATTTTGACATCACTATCGACTTCCGCACCTTCGAAAACCAAGAAAACGATGCCCATGATGAAAAATTAGAAAATTTTCCAATAAAAATAAAATAGTGTCAGAAATATTAAAATACAATTTAGCAAACAAATAAGTTCGCACGAACAGCACAATAAAGTACCTAATCGTCTATACTGACAAAATATACCCCGAACGAATTCCAACCAAGCACGTTGCGCTAGTGTACTTTGGCTGTCAGAGCGATATACACCTACAGTGAGCAGTGCGACCACGCACACATTGACTATTATTGCTTGACGCGATAGCACTACTGGCTATCGAAAATGTATGATAAATTGGATGTGTTCTGTAATACCAAAAATTATGAATGAAAACTAAATCAAACTAAACTTTCAAATCAACTAAAACTTTTCGCGGGTAGGTGTTAAAAAAGTAAAGACGTTTTCAAATTTGGAATTTTTATAAAATATAATCGATTGTAAAAAATTGATTAAGTTTACATCAGTAATTAGTCCACAATAGTTATATAACGAGTACTCACGTTTGTGGCACATTTATGTGACATACACACATTTTAAGCACCACCTGCTAGCTGATCTACTGCACTATTTCACAACATTTTTGTCACCACTTCACATCACAGAATGTCTCAATTTGCCGAAGTCCTTGCTGCACAAAAAACCCTTGAGGAAAACTTTTTGAGGAAGATGGGTGAACTCAAAGCACAAATTCAGTGCGCCGGTCCTGCCAAGGATACAGTCGCTAAGATAGCTGAAGAGTTCCGTAGTTTCCGTGAGCTCATATTTTCTATGCTTGGTCTGCTCCGAAGCCAGATCAGCGAGTGTGCCAAACAAATCTATGGTTTGGAGACCAGGCATCGGCAGAAAGCATTGGTGTTTCAAGGCCTGGCTGAAGTGGAGAACGAAGACAGCACAGCAGTTATTCTGGACGTTCTCAATGCCAAGCTTGCTCTCAAGACTCTCACAGTATCTTCAATTAAAGCCTGTCACAGGCTTGGAGCCCAAAGCAAGGAACATCACAGGCCTATCCTCGTTAGGTTCGCCAGTGTGGACATCAAGGCCGCAGTTTGGAAGGCAAAGACGGGGTTGAAAGGCTCCAAAATATCTGTTAAGGAGTTCTTAACCAGGGCCAGACAAGCTGTCTTCGGAAAGGCGCGTGAGCACTTTAGTATGCGGTCGTGCTGGACTCAAGACGGTGTCATCTGTATAAAGGCATCTGATGGAAGTCGGCACAAGGTTACTGCCATCGACGAGCTGAAGCCCTTGTTAGCCAAGTATCCTAAGGCGCCGGGTGCGACTCCATCAACGAGATGAAGAAGTGGCAACATTGCCGGGAACCTGAAAAACACAAAACGTATAAGTATAATAGGTGAATGTTTACTTTGATGTCTTGTTTGTAAATTCCTAGATTTGTAATTTTTACTTACTTTTCTGTAGTTGTCCCGTCTCATAGTTTTCTTTTGTTTTGTGCCCCAACTATTTATGTAACTTCTGTTATTGCCTATAATTGAGGAGTATTGGTTTTTTTGATACCCTCAACAGTTTTAATTTTTCAAGACCTACCTGTTAGTACCTGTCGTAAATGTCAGCCTGTCAAATTGACATTGGTAACGTTAGTGTGACGTTGACGTTCTAAGAAAACGTTCGGAAATTGCAGCCGCAGCATTGTGTTTGCGTCAATGCTCACACAGATATTACTAACGTTTCGTTCCACGATGCGCTTCATTTACGTTATCTGCTGTTGAGTGTATCATTTTGTTTTCTTTCTATTTTCTTCACTTAAATTTTTTGTTTTGTGTCAATGTCTTTTTATATTTTTGGAAACGCCTGTTTTAGTTCAAAAGGGTGAACTCAGGTTTTGTTGGGTTTTATGTGCTGAATACCATGTTTGTTAATTGTGTTTGTGTTAGCTGGCGGGTGGTGCAGTGCTTTGCACGTGTTAATTGCTCCGTTTTTAGCTATAGTATAATTTATTATATATATATATAATATATTTATTTCATCATATTACTACTTATAATTATATGTCAGACAATGAGTCATTTTTTCTACAAACCAATCTACTGCCTCTTCTAGCGATGAAAGCTTTTGTTCTTTCAACTACACCATTGGTGATTATTTACAACAAAATTTCAACGGTCAGTCAAATCGGTTGGTGAATGTGTGTCACATTAATGCTCAAAGTGTTCCAAGCCACTACAGCGAGTTGTACGATGCGTTTAATAACAGCAATGTTCACGCCATCCTGATCTCTGAAACTTGGCTCAAACCACATCTCCTGTCCACCACCTACCCTCTTACTGGTTTCGTTCTTATACGGAACGATCGGATTGGTAAAGGAGGGGGTGGTGTGGCCATATACCTTCGCAGTGACTTTCCTTATAAAGTACTTGCTACTTCCTCTTCACATTAGTCTGCTTCTGCTGAGTTTATTTTCCTTGAAGTCTGTGTCAAAGGAGCCAAAACCATTATTGGTGTTGTCTACTGTCCTCCCACTGTTGATTACTTCACGGAATTCGAATCAGTACTTGAATCCTTGGGTTCAGAGTATGCACATCACATCATCATGGGGGATTTCAACACAAACCTTCTTGCCCAAAACTCACCTCGATCCCGTAAGCTCCTCCATCTTATCGAGTCAGCTAGTTTACACGTCTTGTCGCTCAAACCTACTCATCACAATACTGTCGGCGATGACACCTGGCTCGACCTGATCCTCACCTCGAATCCTTCCCTCGTTTCCTCCCATGGTCAACATGACGCTCCTGGCTTTTCTCATCACGACATGATTTTCCTTTCCTATGTCCTGAAACCTCCCAAACCTAAACCCAAGGTTCTGTACAGGCGCTGTTTTGCTCGGATGAATGTCGATAAGCTCAAGGAAGATGCATCTGTGGTCGATTGGGGGCCTGTGACGGAAGCCACTTCGGTTGACGACAAGGTTGCCATCTTCAATGATGTAATAATCAATTTATATAACATCCATGCTCCTGTCAAAAAAATTAAGTTAAAACGCCCACCTGCACCATGGATGACAAGAGGCATACAGATGGCGATGCGCCGTAGGAACCGCGCGTTCCGTAAATTTAAAAGGGATCGTACTGATGAGAACTGGACATTATTCAAGGCTGCAAGGAATAGATGTAATCAGATGATACGCAATGCTAAACGCCGCCACATTCTCGATACTATTAGTTCTTCTTCTTCTGCCGATATTTGGAAATTTCTTGGAACTCTTGGTATCGGCAAATCGCGACATTCAGACCTTTCCAATTCAATTGACATAGACGATCTCAACCGGCATTTCTCCACTGTTTTTACCATGGATCGTCTAATCAAGCAACAAACTCTGTCTCTAATTTCTGGTCTAACGCGTCCTCATATTAATCCTTTCAGTTTCATTCCAGTTGAACCGGGAGAGATCAGAAAGATAATTCTCTCCATCAAATCAAAAGCGGTGGGATGTGATAATATTACCCGTGGTATGATCATTACTATTCTGGATAATCTCCTACCCGCGATTACCCATATTATGAATTTTTCTCTATACACCGGAGTATTCCCTTTCCTGTGGCGCAAAGCTTATGTTCGTCCACTACCTAAGGTTTCCAATCCCTCTCTTCCAACCGACTTCCGTCCAATTTCTATCCTTCCCTTCCTATACAAAGTGCTTGAGGCCTGTGTCCACAAACAATTCTCCAACTTTGTTCATCGCAATTCACTCATTAGCCCTCTTCAATCTGGGTTTAGGCCAGGCCACAGCACTATTTCCGCCCTCCTTAAAGTGACTGGCGATAAAAGGGCAGGACTGGAAGACACCAAAGTTACGGTTCTAGTGTTGGTGGATTTCTCGAATGCCTTTAATACCATCAGTCACGACATCCTGTTAGCCATTCTGTCATATCTTATGGTCTCTCCCGAAGCACTGGAATGGTTCTCCTCTTACCTTCAGGAACGTCACCAGTCTATTCATGTTGGGGATTCTTCTTCATGCTGGTATGATTTGGAAACTGGCGTTCCTCAAGGCGGTATACTTTCTCCTCTTCTGTTTTCTATTTTTATTAATCGTATAACTTCCGAACTTCAGTGTGCGTATCATCTGTATGCAGATGACTTGCAGTTGTACTGTCAGGGAAGGGTTGATGAATTGCCTGGTGCTATCGACAAATTAAACAAGGACTTGATAGCCATAAAAACCTGGGCTGATAGATTTGGTGTAGCCGTTAACCCTACAAAGTGTCAGGCGATCATCATTGGCAGTCCTCGCGGTATTAGCAAGGTGGATAGTACAACCTTGCCACCAGTTCTCTTCAATTGCACGATCGTTCCTTTTAGTACTGACGTGAAGGACTTAGGCTTGCACATTGATAGTACACTAAACTGGCGTACTCAAGTCGCTAGGGTAAGCCAGAAGGTTACTGGAACGCTGCGGGCTCTGTACCGATTGAAAAATTTATTACCCTCGAGTACGAAGACTATGCTTGTGCAGTCCCTAATCTTCCCTATCATCGATTATGGTGATGTGTGCTACTATGACCTGAATGCAGATCTACTCGACAAACTTGACCGTCTTCTCAATAACTGCATTCGATTCGTTTTCAATCTGCGTAAATATGATCATGTCTCTTCGCATCGGTCGCTTCTAAAGTGGTTGCCCATACGCCAGCGCAGAGAGCAAAGGGCGCTGACCACCTTGTTTTCATTTCTTGACTCTCCCTCTTCCCCTAGTTATCTAGCTCCCCACTTTCAGTTCATTTGCGCCAACCACAATAGAAATCTTCGTTCATCTCACAATCGTCTTCTTCAATGTCCCACTCACCGTACAGACTTCATTCACTCTTCCTTCTTCATTCAGTCTATCTCTCTGTGGAAGGCGCTCCCCCAGGAAATCAGAATGGCGACCAACCGATTATCGTTTAAAGTTAAAGTTCGCGAGCACATTCGCAAGAAACTGGCAGTATCATCACAACGGTAATGTTTTCTCATTGATTGTCTTAGTTGTTTTAGTATATTTATGTGTATTTATTTGTACTTATATTTATATATAATTAGGTGTATATATTATATTTATAGTTTTTGATAGATATATGAATATATTTATATTTAAATAAATATTTATTCCTGAATTCTCGCTATTGCACCTGCCACTGTTTGTCTCTGCATCACCCAAAGGTTGACTGGTAGAAAATGCCTATGGCATTAAGTCCGCCTCTGTACATTTGTGTGCTTGAAGTATTAAATAAATAAATAAATAAATAAATAAATAAATAAATGTTTTTCCATTTTTTCGGTCATCTTTGACTTAGTGGTCGCAAGCGTTACTGCTGAGCATGAGGTACTGGGTTCGATTCCCGGGTCAGGCAAAGTGTTCTAAAATTGCTCAATAGCAGCCGAGTCCGGATTTGTCCCTGGTTGATGGTAATGGGCTCGCCCCCTATAACATGGAACTTTTAAACATAACTGGCGAAATGTGGGTGTACTATAGGTACACCTCTGCCTAACCCTTCAGGGAATACAGGCGTGATGTTATGTTGTTATATTTTATATATACATTTATTTGTTTTTATTGTAAATTGTCAATGAAAATTAAAAGAAGTATTAATAATTGCACATAAAAAAATACAACAATAAACCGCCTACGCGCACAATCGTCTTGGACTCTCTGCAGCGAGCTAGCCTATAAACGCACACTAATACAATAAGTTCTTAAACATTAGCACTAACACATACGTATGCGCATAGTCGGTCGATCGCCGGAGCGAAGCAACGAGCGACACAGCCATCCCGTCTCAGTGCTAACGCCCGCCCGCGCCCGCACAGAGCCCCTCTGAACCTTTATCTCTAGATGGGGATATTTTCTTTGTAAATATTGATTGATTTACATTAAAAAAATTCTAATCTGTAGTAACTCTAACCATAAATTTTTCAGTGTAAAAATGTTTCCAAATATCAAAGCCGTTTAGAAGTAGTTAGGGATATTAGCCAAAAATTGCGTTTTGGTAAATATTTTATTAAGGCAAACGTATTAACCTTACGAAAAAATCCTGACTTAAAAATGTTGTACATGAATCTATAGCAAACATATATTTTTTTCAAACCTTTTAACCAAGCCGTTAACGAGAAGATAGCTTTTTAAAGTGACCGTTTTACTGTACTAAACGAGAGTAAGGCCCTTAACTCCCTCCCTCCGCTCGGGAGTTAACGCTAGAATCCTTCGTTTTGCTCGGGATTCAATACAGCGCCCGCTACATAAGACACTACTTTATATTTAGTGATTGGGCAACACCAGGTATTTACAAAAGTAGGCAGAGGTTATTTGAATTGTATCATGAAAAAACATATAACCATGATGAAACTTTTAAAGAATTTGTTAAGAAATATTCTAAAACTTTTAAAAGAGCTTGTTCCTCAGCAAAAGCCATACACATAAAAAAAAAAAAAAAATCTTCTGGAAATAAAATTAAAACAACTTGGAATATTATTAATTCAGAAACGGGAAGAACGACAGTACGGAATCGTTACTTCCATCTAAAAATCAATAATGTAGATATTAAGGCAGACGTGGAGGTGACAACTGAGTTTGAAAATTTCTTCACTAATATTCCCATTTTAACAACCAAAACTCTGTCATTGTCGTCCTCCACTTCTGCTTACTCAATACTTAAAGAATGTGTACCAGAAAGTGACAAAATGTTTGAATTTACAATTATTACTGCTAAAGACATTATAGAATCTTTTAATAATCTTGATGTAAAAAAAACTGCTGACCTTTGGGGATTATCAGTACATACCATGTCTTCAATAATTGATGTTATTTCACCCTTTTTAGCAATCGTTTTTAACTCTTGTATTGCATCTGGTGTATTTTCTGATTTGATGAAACTTAGCAAAGTGATTCCACTGTTCAAATCTGGCAGCACAACTGATCCCACAAATTTTCGGCCTATTTCGATATTACCTACATTGAGTAAAATCTTTGAAAAATTTATTTTAAAACAAATGTTAGGACATTTCAATGCACATAATTTACTTCATTTGAAACAGTTTGGTTTTACAAAGGGTCGTTCAACTACAGACGCGGGCGTGGAATTACTGAAGAGCATATTCGAGGCCTGGGAGAATACGCATGATGCTCTTGGCATTTTCTGCGACTTGTCCAAGGCCTTCGATTGCGTACACCATGATACTCTTATCAGGAAACTGTACCATTATGGCATGAGGGACAAGGCTCTTGACCTTCTGACTTCTTATCTGTATAACAGAATTCAGAGGGTCGATTTTTAATGGCAAGAGATCTGCAGGATCTGCGGTCACCATAGGCGTTCCGCAGGGTTCAATTCTAGGTCCTTTCTTATTTCTAATTTACATAAATGACTTACCTTACTACTATGGGATAATCACAAGATCGTATTATTCACAGATGACACTTCCCTCATTTTTAAAATCAAACGTCAGTTAGTCAACTTTGAACAAGTCAACGATGCACTCTCTAAAGTTGTGCATTGGTTTAATGTAAATAATCTTCTCCTGAACGAAAAAAAGACTAAACTCATTAAATTTTCAACGCCAAATGTCAGGCAGCTAACTACTAATGTTCAAGTTAATGGAATAGAGTTGGACCCTGTTGAGTCAACAGTTTTTCTTGGAATAACTATTGACGATAAATTACAATGGGGCCCACACATAGAAAAATTGTCAGGAAGGCTTAGTTCGGCCGCCTATGCTGTTAAAAAAATTAGACAGATAACTGACGTGGATACAGCCAGAATTGTTTATTTTAGTTACTTTCAGTCTTATGTCATATGGAATTCTTCTTTGGGGAACCGGTGCGGACATTAATACTATCTTTGTTCTACAGAAAAGGGCTGTTCAAGCCATTTACAACCTAGGTCCAAGAGATTCCCTTCGAGAGAAATTCAGAGAAATAAATATTCTGACTGTAGCTTCACAATATATTTTTGAAAACCTATTGTATGTACACAAAAATTCAAAAAATCAAATTTTAAGAAAATGTCCGATATTCAGTTTAATACCAGGAATAAACACAACCTTGCTGTACATCGCACACGTCTCCACAGAGTAAGCAACTCGTTCATGGGTCAATGTAGACGCTTTTACAACAAACTTCCCATTGACATTCGAAACTTACCCATTAAACGATTTAAAAGCTGTATTAAAACCAAACTTTATAAAAAAGGGTACTATAAAATTTCAGATTATTTAGAAGATAAAAAAGCTTGGGATTGAGCTGCTCGCTCTGCTAAGCCTTGTGAAAACCATAAAACTTGAAATTTTAATTATTCATCACAATAAACCAGTTTTATATACACATTGACATTGTTGAAAATTATATTCAAAATGACACGATTACTTTGTAAAGTATTATATTATTTTAATTGTTTTTTTTTTTTTTTTAACTTTAATCATATATATTTATAATTTACTATAACTTACTAACTATTTACACTAGGTACTAAATACATTAACTAACTACACAAATAGATACAAAAAACAAATGGACACTTAGGCGTCGAAGTATTCGTCCGCATCGCTGTCATCCGGAAACGTGCCCAGAAGACTGGCAGCATTGCCACGTTGAATGGCAATGCTAATTCTTTGGCCAAAGAACGAGCCAGCCCTCTGGTCACGTGAAGTGTCGATCAGTCGGCGAGAAATTTCCTTAAAAAGGAGACGCGCACTCGGACCCCACGACCCGAGCGTTTCGACCCCAAACGGCTCAAAACTGTAGTTACCCATAAGGTTACAGTATTTGCGCCGCTTGTGGGTCTCAGCAGCCGCTGCAGCGGCGCCAGCACAGCCCGCCGTGCTAGGAACATGAGATGGTGCAAGGGTGTCGACACAGGTTGCGTCCCATACCAGAGGCCTACCCACCTTCCAAGGCAACAACGTCATACCGTCTGGTCTCTTCCCATCGTCACGTACCAAGCCGTTTGGTTCTAATACCGCTGGTACGCCGGCGGTGACAAGGGCTCGACGAATAATGTCATTGATGCTGGCGTGCCGTGCAATGCGTCCTGCGCTCCTGTAACAGGACAGGCCATGGTGCCCGAGACTGTCTACAGCTTCGCCGCAGAGACACCGATGCGGAGCAACACAAGGTGCGCCCAAGCGGAGACACGTAGCGAGCCGAAACGATGAGTCATCCATCATGGTGCCTATGGTGGATGACGGAAGCGCTTGAAGCCACAAATCTGACTCCCATTCTCCCACAGCTAGCAGACGGGCACGCTCAACAGTATTAGGTGACGTGTTTACCAGGGAATTCCGTATAATACTGCAGAGCGGCACGTCCCACCGTTTCTGGGAGGACGGGTTATCAGGCAAATCCGTATTGGGACAAGCCATTTTCCAAGCGTTCAACGCATCGGTCAAACACGGTACCTCAAAATCGACCAGTGAGGAAGATAAAATGTTCCTGGTTAATTTGTGGACCGAGGAGAGGAAGGCCGGTAAACTGATACTTGAAATTTTGCGGACACCAAGACCACCCAGGCGGATGGGAAGTGTGGCTTGCTGCCACGCTCGGTCGTCCAGGGCCGCATTTAGGACAGAGGTTAATGTATTTCTAATAATTTGGTCCACTTTTTCTAAAAGTTGTGGATGCTTCCACAGATGGGAGGAACGAAGGCTATACGTGAATTTTGGTCCAAAGCAACAGTACCGAATGAGTGTGAAGGCCGAATGAATATTAATTTTGAAAAGTCTTTCCGAGACATCGTTGAAATTTTGCATTTTCTGCTCAATAAACGTTGGAAAGGATTCGTCAAAAATTGGGGACCCCAGGAGGTGCAGAGAGTTTCTTTCTGTAATTTTGATGTTTGGTGCTATAGTATTAAATTTTGCTATGGTAGTCTTTCTGTCAGTGGTTTGGGGAAGATAAATTTCGCATTTTGATAGGTTAAGATCTAGGCCAATGGAACTGAATTTTTCTTTTATGTATGTTAAATCTTTTTAGACTGTGTCTACATCACCTCCTAGGGTTCCGTCATCCAAATACCATATGTTGAATTCCGAATTTAGTTGTCGAATAATTGGATTTATAGCCAAACTAAAAATGACTGGCCCAAGGGGGTCACCCTGTTGACATCCGACGGCTGATTCCAAAAGGTTGTCTTTATAAAGTAATTTAGAGTGGTGCCTGTAGCATTGATAAAGAAAACTGTAAATTTTGGGTATTTCTTTTTGAACTTCTGTCAACAAGATGTCCCTGTTTACGGAATTGAAAGCGTTCTTAATGTCAACCTTTAGGATGACCTCACCTTTACCGCTATTGAGGTAAGTGGATAATGCGTGTACCGCAGCCTCACAGCCCCCTTTAGACCCGAAGCCTAGCTGTAGGGGCTGGAATTTGCTGGCCAGGGTTTCGCTGTAGAAAGCGCAGCAAATTTTGGCTGCGGTACGACGGTAAGTGGACCCTACGGCAATGGGACGAATGCCGCCATCCTTCTTGCGCAGGGCACATAGGTTTGCCCCATACAAAATATCAATGACGGCTTCGTTCACATTGCCGGAGAGCATGAGATTGATGAGGGCCGTCAGCTCCTTCAAAAGGGACTCACCAGCCTCCCCGGCCTGAACACATTAAGTCCTTCAGATGTTGGGGTGTCAGCCCGTCGAGGCCGCCGGCGGAGCCACTTCGAAAGGAGCACACGGCCGCACGTACTTGTTGAGCTGTAATTTCAAGTGAGTTGGATTCCGGATCGGGTGGGTCAGGAAAGGAGAGGTCATCTGCCGGGGCAGGGTGTTTGCTCTCCAGAGCTGTAAGTGTCTCTGGGGAGTAGGTACGGCGCAACCACATCGCTACTAAAGATGATCCTAGCTGCACCTCTGATATCACCCTCGCCTAGTTTAGACTCTACATGGTGCAATAAACCTCTTTGGGGGAAGCGTGCTGTTAATTTGGGGTCAAAACTTTGGGCCGAAATGTTACAATAATTATCCTTTATTTGTGCTGTTAATGTTTTTTTAGTAGCCAAATTTTTTTGCACATGTAGAATTCTAAACGGGAAGGTGAGCAATTGCTCCCAAGCACTTTGGGAGTTCTCTCTGGCGGCGAGACGGATACAACGCGCTAAACTTGAAGCCACGGACGGTCTCGCGCCACGAGGAACTCTCTTTAAAACAGGGGTTGAATTTTTCAATTTTGCCAGTGTTTTCCAAAAGGGTTGAGCGGGTGAATTAGGTGTTAGGGAAGGGGATGTTGTCGGGCAGGATGAAGGTACATTGTGGGGTTTGTGTTTCTTACCCAAATGTACCTTCAAGCCTCGGTCACCCTTAAAAAACCGTGCTTGGGGACAATGCGGGCATCTCACTAAGACATCCAGCGATGTGGCAGGTTGACTGGCGCTTCGTGCGGCATCACTACTGTCGTCATTGTTTAACATAAATAAAAACTTACACAATTTTCCTTATAAATAAAACACCAATAAACTATACAATCTAAATAAAATAACAAATATGACATATAAAAAGGAAAGGTCCATGGGAAAGGTGACAGCGGCGCAGTCGCGCTGGCGGTCTGAGGCGCCGCGCCGCCGCTGAATGTCATCGTGGCGCAGCCCCGGCAACCGTTGCCGTGATACAGCGTCGTTTTGCACTTGGAGTTATATTGTACCAATTTCTCAGCTTCAAACGTCTTGATAGAGGCGGAAAGAGCTCAACGTGATATACTTATGGTTGCTGCTGGTCTTTCCTTACGCTTTCCTACAGTCGACTTGTACAAAAAGTGGGATGTACTGTCTATAAGACAAACTTTCGTTCTGCACACAGTCCTCAGAAAGCACTCGCAGCTAGCTTACGACTCGGATCATTTAAGATTACTTTGACATTTCAACTGTCCCGTAGGAGTACAGTCAAGTCTTTTATATCTTCGTCAGTTTTCAAATTCTTTCCTATATCACGTCTGGACACATAATAATAACTTTCGAATCTACGGCACTAAGCAGACTATTGTAATATATGCCTATTTAATTATTTCATAACTAAGATCCAAATAACAAACACCTTTGACCAATGTCAAGTTGACATCATTGTCATTTTTTATTATTGTGAATGTGAGGACTATGTGGATATTTTTTTTCCCTTTTCATTTCTTTTTTCTTTCTCAGTTTTAATGATGGTCTGGCAGTTTGAGTAGTTGATGCGGCGTACCCAAATATCCTTTCCTTGGTATTGTTCGTCGAGTTGAGCTCCACGATTACTGACAAATGCTTGCACTGACTGGAAAGGTCCACTCAAATCTGTGTGGTTCTTTCCTCAAAAGACCATTTCAGACACTAATCTCCATGGTCCTCACATGACTTGACCAAGATTATGTCTGGACTTTAAAAGAGACTGCGACCTCTGAGTTTGTTTCGGCCTTTCTTCTCAGAGTAGTCAGATAGGAAACACCGACCTCACCTAGCTTATTTTTAATATTTTTTTATATGACGTGTAAAAGTGATTCCGATATCCTATTTACAGAATAAACAATTTCATTTCATTTTATTTCATTTCATTATCCCCTTAGTGAGTAATCTAAAATAAGGCGTTAGTATAGGTAGTTACATAATACGAGTGTGTGTATGTGTTTAATTTATTTTACAGTGATATGTGCACGAAGAGAACCGTATCCTGGTTGGATCGATCTGAGCAGTGTTTTCGGACCGAGTGGGGTGAGCACTTTGCTTTCATCCATTCATAAGTCAATTTAAAGGAAATGACTACCTATCCCGATCCCCAAGTAGGTCCCCGAAGGAAAAAGGATTCAAAACAAGAAAATTCAGCCAATTATGTTCCCACTGCTGGGACAGAGACTTCCTCTCTTCGAGCGGGAGGGGGCTAAAATCGACCACGCGGGCACATTGCTGGTTGGTAGATGTCACATGTCTTCGAGCGGGAGGGGGCTAAAATCGACCACGCGGGCACATTGCTGGTTGGTAGATGTCACATGTCTTCGAGCGGGAGGGGGCTAAAATCGACCACGCGGGCACATTGCGGGTTGGTAGATGTCACGTGTCTTCGAATTTTTAGTTGTAGAACATGCCGGCTTCCTCACGATGTTTCCTTCATTTTATTGAGAGCAGTGGTGATGAAAGGATCCCATCCATACCCATATAACAGAAAAATAAGAGTCCCTAGGAAAAAAATTGTTTAAATAATATTAATCCTTATCTATTTCCTGTTCCAGATAACTCTAGGCTGCATGCTGGGAGTGATCCACTCGCTGCACTCAGTCCAGGGCATCAGGATCGACTTCATCCCAGTGGACTATGTCAACAACACGGCCATCGTCGCCGCGGCCACTACGGCTGCTGCTGGCAAACATGTCAGGATTTATAATGTTGGGAGTAGCAAGAGGAATCACATTACTTGGGGTTAGTCAATTTAGAATCAAAAACTCATTATCACTTTGCCAGAGCAGTCCCAATCAAACCCAGAGCTCATGCTCAGCAGTCGCGCTTGCTAATGCGTCCGCCATTATTGTTGTTATGGTTGCTTTTACTTTTTGAGGTATGGAATCCTAAAAATATAAACCAACAATAGGTACGTAGTAATATGTATTACAAATTAAAACTACCTTTCTTTTGCAGGCGGCCTCTCCTACATCCTAAACAACGTGGCCCGCAGAACTATCATCTCTCCGCAAGCCATCTGGTACTGCTTTGTGGTCCAGTCGCCGTACCGATGGGTGCACCTCCTCTTCAGCTTCCTGCTACACACCATTCCTGCCAACCTCGCCGATGGCGCGTGCGTGATGGTCAATAAACCCCCACGGTATGTTATTTACTACGGGCTGTTCCAAAAGTGCCTAATGCAATTATAAACCATCATTCATTCACTCACACAAGGGTAGGGCCGTAGCGAAGGGGGGGGGCATTGTGGGGCAATGCCCTACCTCAATTAAATACCATCAACTAATAATAAGCGCAAAGTACCTATACTGTGAAGCTAAGTTACTCGTATAAAGGAAAAACTTTCAACTTTAACTGCAATCTATTAGAATTTGTGGCCTATGAAAAGTTTTCGCTTTTTTTTAATAATATGGCGTTTCGAAGAACTTTTTATTGTTATATTATTATTATTTAACTATGAAACAATTTAAAAACTAACAGACTTAAAATAATAATAATAATATGTACATGTATATAAGAATGGGGTGGGGGGGGAACAATCATAGGGCATCAAAAAATTCGTCCGCATCGTTGTCAACAGGAAAAGTGCCCAAAAGGCTGGCAACATTGCCACGTTGTATGGAAATGCTGATTCTCTGGCCGAAGAATAGGCCAGCCTCTGGTCACATGAAGAGTCGACCAACCGCTTTGCGATGTCTTGAAAGACTAAGTGGGCACTCGGACCCCATGGCCCTAGTGTTTCAACCCCAAACGGCACAAACATATAAGTCCCAATAAGATTGGAGTATTTGCGCCGTTTGAGGTTTTCCACACCTGCAGCAGCAGCCCCAGCACAGCCCACCGTGCTAGAAAGATGGGATGGCGCAAGGGTGTCGACACACGTTGCATCCCACACCAAAGGCCTACCTACCTTCCAAGGCATTATGGTCATTCCGTCTGGTCTCTTCCCATCGTCGCGTGCCAAGCCGTTGGGTTCTAGAACAGCTGGCACCCCGGCGGTGACAAGAGCATGACGGATGATGTCATTAATGCTGGCGTGCCGTGCCCTGCGGCATGCGCTTTTACTGCAGGATAGACCATGGTGTCCGAGACAGTCGACTGTTTCACCGCATTGACAGTGATGCGGGGCCACACAAGGAGCGCCCAGACGCAGACAGGTAGCGAGCCGGAAAGTGAGCATAGTGCCTATGTTGGGTGACGTTAGCGCCTGAAGCCAAAGGCCCGACTCCTAGTCACCCACAGCCAGCAGGTGGGCACGCTCAGCAGTATTGGTGGACGTATTAATAAGATTGTTCCGTACCAACCTGCAGAGCGGCTCATCCCACTGCCTCTGGAAGGACAGGTTCACGGGCCGATCTGTATTCGGGCAAGCCGCTTTCCAGGCGTTCTCCGCATCGGTCAAGCACGGCACTTCAGAGTCGACCAGACAGGGGGCTAAAATTTTCCCGGTCAACTTTTCAGTGCTGTGGACAGAGGACAGGAACGCGGGTAAGCTAATACTTGTAATTTTGCGGACACCGAGGCCACCGAAACGGATGGGTAGTGTGGCTTGCAGCCACGCCCGGTCGTCCAAGGCCACATTTATAATGGATGTTAGGGTGCTGCGAATAATTTGGTCAATTTTGTCCAAGAGGTGTGGCTGCTTCCATAAAGGTGAAGAGTGTAGAAAATATATGAAATTTGGACCAAAACAGCAGTATCTGATCAAGGTGAAAGCCGAATGTAAGTTAATTTTAGAGAGTCTGTCCGAAATGTCGTTGAAATTTTTGATTTTTTCGTCGATGAAGGGAGAAAAGCTGTCTTCTAAAATTGGGGAACCTAGGAGCTAAAGTGAACTTTTTTTTTAAATTTTGATTTGTGGGGCTATTGCATTAAATTTCTCAAGGGTCAATTGTCTGTCGGTAGTGTCAGAAAGGTAAATTTCGCATTTTGATGGGTTAACGTCCAAGCCAATGGATATAAATTGTTGTTTGAGGAGTTGTAAGTCGTTATATTGAATATAATTGGAGAAATAATTATATAAATCAGGATGTGTATAGAGTGTCGCTAGCGGCATTCTATTCCTATCGGATAAAGTGCCGCTATCTGCGGCATAATAATGGCACTCCCTCGGCCCGGCTAAAGTGCCGTAAGCATTGCATTGTCATTGTCACTGAGTCACTATCACTTGTTATTTTGTTTGATTGTTGACAACAATCAAACAAAAGGAGATGGATAACGTTCCCATACAAGTTTGGCCCAGCATGGACATAAATAAAACAAAATTTCAAAACTTTATCCGATAAGGATAAAGTTAGATACGAGTGCCGCTAGCGGCCATACACTGCCTATAAATCAGAGTATGTAAATTACTTTTTATTTCTCTCTATAGGTGTTAAAAAAAATACTTTACAAACTCTAAGAGGTGCTTAGACCTACGAACTGAATAACTCTACGTAACTATAGGACCAACTTGCGAACTTCGCAATTAGTCTAACTAGACTAATTATCACCCCCCGACAATTAAGTAGTAACTGACTCACACCATGTTCACAAGTCAAGAAAGCCAAAAATCGATTGACCAGAACAGATCAAGTAAAATGTTGACTTCCGCCCTACCTGTAACAACAGCTGCCCTACCTGTAACAACAGCTGCACTACCTGTAACAACACCTGCCCTACCTGTAACAATAGCTGCCCTACCTTAAATCAAGTCTAGCTACGGCCCTACTCAAGGGTAATTAGTAGGTAGCACATTAGAAGTTGTTAGGTTTCAACTAGATGTAGCACCACTTTTTCCAATGATTATTGTTTGAATAACATTATTAAATTAGTTTTAAAATAAACATCAATTCTTCAAATGAATAAAATCTTTCAAGTGGTTTTAAAAAGTTAAGTCAGGTTTAAGTTGTCAAATAATCAAATCAAAGCACTCAATTTATAAGTACCAAAAGGCACGTTTTCTGTTCCGTTTGTTTTCCTTTTTATCAGATACTTTTGGAACAGACCATGCCCACGTGAGTGTCTGTGTTCACGTGAATGAGTGTTGTCCCGTTAATGTTGTCATGTGAGTGTGTGTGGTCACGTGACGATCTGTGCTCACGTAAGTGTCTGCGGTCACGTGAGTGACTAGTTACGTGAGTCTATGTGGTCACGTTAGTGTCTGTGTCTAGTCTACTTTTGATCAAGGGATTATATTTTTCTACAGATTGAAGAAAACTTACGCGACAATAACCAAAATGGCAGCCACAGTTGCTTTCTACACAAACAACAATTGGATTTTTAATGACAGCAACACTGTTGGACTGTACAACAATTTGACAGCCAGCGACAAAGTCATCTATCATTGCGACATCTCCGATGTGGATTGGACAGAACAGATAGTTCTCTGGTGTGTGGGTCTAAGAAAATATATCGTGAAAGATGGCCTGAAACACACTGATTGGGGGATGAAAAAGCAATTATATTTTAGAATAGCTACTTACGTTATAACTGTCTTGTTTATTTTTATGGTGTATTGTTGTTTTCGTAGAATATGTTTGTTTGTTTTTGCTTAGAATCTGGTTTTTAGGTAATAAATGATATGCTGAAATTTGTAAATAATTACTGTTACAAACAATTAAATTAAACTATTAATAAAGGTTACTTATGTAATTCATCGTTACTTAATTACAGTGAAAATTAATTAATGGGAATTATTGACTATTGGCTTACAAATATTATATTATATTAATTATTGATATTATTAATATTACACTTGAGTAAGGGGCGTTTTCACTCATATTACTAGTTTTAGTTATTAATTTTGACCAACGACTTTGTTTTTGACGCCATTTTTTGTTGATATGACGCACAGAGCTACGAGCGACACTACTGAAATCTACAGTCTGACGTTTCATTTCACGCTATTAACATAACGTCTAATCGTTGACCCGCTGCATTGATAAATGCAAAACGTTTAAATAATCCTGCGTGTTAAAGTTCAGTAACTATCTAAAACCGCTCTAAACGTTATTTAGCTATTTTACATAACGGAGCTGATATGTAAAACAACTAGCGTCGTTTTAAAACAGCGGATTCTACAATCAATCTGCGACATACATTGGCGGATACAGGGTCGGGGGCATGCAAACCCCCCCCCCAACACCCCCCCACCCCCCACAAATACCAAAGAAACCATACCATATTTCGACTCAAGTTTTCGATTCAGTTCAGGTGCACTTTTACAAAGCATACGCATAGGTAAGTATATCAGGAAACCGAAATATATTCTTTGCAACTGGTGAATGACTACTTCTCAGTTACTAAACAAAGATATAACAAGCATGCACATACTTAGGATCACTAGCAAGCAACCCAAGTCGTAACCACGTCCACTTGGGACTGAGACCTTGAAATGAACATAAATCCTTAAAAATGCATTTTTTACATCTTTATCTTGTGTTGAATTTCTAAAAACGTAACGACCACGTAATTTTATAAAATTATAAAAACTTAATTTTTTGTTAACTTGTGATTTTAACCCTAGCTCCGAAACTTGTCAGAATGTTCTAGGCTCCTAAATCCACCGCAATTTTTTTTTTTTTTTTTGGGTGAGAAATCATCAAATGACTCCTCCCGCTCTGGGAGGAGCTAGAGGGTGTGTCAGACTTTTACTGTCCAAAACCCACCCGTGTTTCTTCCGTTTCTTCCGTTGCCTGTGTGCTGGGGCCGCGATATCCCTTTCAGACAAACCCGCAACCCCAGCAGGATCCTGGATCCACCCCTGGCGACATGTATAATATGAATAAACTACCTATTAATTTTCATACAATTTAGCGCCCGTCCACGTGTTGTTGTGGTGTGGTTGTAGTACGTCAACGTGTGATCGCGCCCTTAGAGCACAGAGTTAAAAAAAAATAGCTAATAATATACAAAACATATAATATATTTGGAAAATAATAGATATTTATGTACAATTTCATGAATTCTGTGGAGTTTTGTGTCATTTAGTTTCTTCCGTCTTTTCTTGGTAGGATATCACACCTTTTTCTATCAGCTCCGGAATTTCTACCGCCAACCAGGGACCGAGCTGGGGAAACAAAAATATTGTTTTTAAAAACTTAATGCTAGTTATATGTACATCTTTACATTTAAATAAATATTTATGCATCAATTCTCGCTATTGCACCTACCACTGTTTGTCTCTGCATCACCCAAAGGTTGACTGGTAGTTCAGAAAATGTCTATGGCATTTGTGTACTTGAAGTATTAAATAAATAAATAAATAAATGCTTGTTCCTTTCTCAAACTCTGACAGCATCCAAAGAGCAACCTTGTTCTTGCACACTTGTACAAGTCTGCGAGACACTGAATGGCTCGGATACTTGTGCTAATTCATCCCACACACGATAATGTATACTTGTGCAAGTCCAGTTTTGCGCAAGTGTATCGTAACGTGTGTGGCCTGCATGATAGGTACGAGATAATAACTGTGAAAGGACTGTACTACTTATGAATACATCAAATTACTGATAGCTACATTATATTTAGGTATACAGGGTGGATTTTTGAGATGGGGCAGTAAGGACAGCTACCTTAACCGATGTCGCTAGAAGAAAACGGTCTTAGGAGACTGTCCTTAACTTTTTGAGAAATTATGATCTGCATTCACAGATTTTGAAAAAATTGTACAGTCAGTAAGAAAATGGGCAGTTTTCACAAAAACTTTTTTTGATGCCAATCGATCCTGTTTCTTATAAGGATCAAAAAACTCTAGTAGACCAACTGAGGTTTGAGTACCAGAAAAGGCAGAAATCACAAAAATATTTTCCCATACATTTCGTAAGAAAAAATCTCCAACATACTTTATTATGATAGACAGACTAGCCAAACAGAAACAAAAAATTTAAACTTCGAACGAATACGCGTTATAATTTTATTTACTATAAGAACAAGATAATTTGTTGCTTGTGATGTCCGACGTTCTGAGAAAAAAACCAGCCAAGTGCGTGTCGGACCACGCACAATGAAGGGTTCCGTAGTTGGGATGAATTTATCTCAAAAACAAACTTATAACATTGTAGTTGAAAAACATGTACATACTCCCATACATCGATATACTTTACGGTCAATTCTCTGCAAGTGTAAGTTTGTAAACGATTTTTTTTTTGTGTAACTATAAATTATCGATTTTCGGACTTTTCCCTTTACTTGTATTATGAAGCCTTGCTTCTTGCCCAATTTCATCATTCTAGGTTAACGGGAAGTACCCCGTAGATTATGATTTATTTGCGAGTATCAAAATAATTATGCCGTATTTTTTATTGCGTTGACTTAGAAGCTTGATTTTTTTAAACTTCAAGGGACCACAGACCTACGTATTTGATGTTATTTCAACTTGATACCTCCAAGCGTTCCTGAGGGTCATGAGAGACTGACGAACGGACAACGATGTGATCGTAAAAGGAAAAATTAAAAAAAATTACCTCAAATTATTTATAACTGCCAGACTTGTTTGGAAAACGTTACAAAAGACTGTCCTCTACAAAAGACAGAAATTGCAAAAAATAAAACTACCAATGTAAAAAGTTTTTTCAAAAGCAACAAAGGTTCTAACTTTTTTTTTTTCGTTCGAAATTTGAAGTTCAATTTGTTTTTAATTTAGTTTCAGCCAGTCTATCATCGTAAAATAGTAAGTTGGAGTCACATTTAATAAAAGACATTTATAGTTTTATAATAGACTGACTTTTATTGTCATTGTAATGCCTACCTTAAAAAAAAAAAAAAGAACTTTTACTCAAATTAACACAACAACCTTGCACAATTCACAAAGTTAGAAATAAGCAGTAAAGGTAGGTAACATTTTTGTTTGGTATGTATCGGTGCTTATTATGGTTGTGACACGGAACTGATTCGCTCTGCTCCCCGTACTAGTTTAAACTGTATTACGGTGGAACAGTTTTCCTCGTTCTCTGTAAATTTACTTATAGTAGCGGACTTGTGACAAAATGATTATTTTAATTGCAAACAGGATTTTAGTCATTGATTACTATGCAACAAACAAAGTACAGCAAAAGTAAAATAAGGGAAGGTAAACATAAAACAGTGAACTTGATTTTTGTAAACTTGTAGGTGGATGTTAAAGTTGACATAGTATATGTAAAATATTTCGATGTTAAGTTCGTTTACATAGTGTTGGGTTGTACTTTTATTATTTTGGTTAAAGAAACTAACCACTTATACAATGAATTATTAAATACTAATTGTAACCCTCATTCCATAATAACTCAATAGTTATTATGGAATGAGGGTTACAACTATGAACTGATTCTATAACTATGATTCTGTTTCAGTAAGGAATCTTCAGTAAGGTCAATACCTTACTGAAGATTCCTTACTGAAACAGAATCATAGTTATAAAGTTAGTCATAAGAAAATGAAAAAATATGCAAAATTGAATAGATTAATTAAAAAATGTACTCAAATTAGGAAACAACAAAAGCACTTTTCCAAAAATATTCCACGAAGAAAAGAACGTGTTGATCTACTCAATAAATTAAACAAATATCAAATCAATTAAATTAGAAGACAGCAAAAAAATATATGAAATTGATACACAGCGCTTACAGTCTGACATACAGTTACTTGAGGGAAGACTTAATTCCCTTTACATTAAATATGTGGGGTCTCAGAACCAAATTAAAGAACATATTCTTGCTGCTAATGAGTTAGTTATGTGTCAGTGTTCTTGTCAGAAGGTTTCAAACCCTGATGCTGTCCAGCCTGAGGCAACGGAGGACCCGTCCCAGACTGAGAGTTTGACTCAAGGCTGTATCCTCAACCAAGATATATCTGATATAGTACAAGATCTATCTCAAGTGGTACAGCCTGAGGTTGCTAGTTGTCCATCTTTCAGTAGTCATGATTATCTTTCAGTTATGTTCTCAGATAGTATAGGAAGAGGTATAGGTAAATTAATTAGTAACAACCTGTGTTTTTCTACTCTAAATTATTGTATGCCAGGGTCTACCTACAAACGAATAATGGCATCAGTAACTGCAAATGTATACACAATCCTAAAACCAACATTACTGTATTTGTAGGTAATAGTACTAAGGTCAAAAAAGAAGAAATCACTGACTGTGTAACTGAATTGTTAAAGTTAAATTGTAGTAAAATAATATTGTGTGCTTTCCCTTATTTTGAAAAATTGACAAATAGACAAAATAATTATATTCATATGCTTAATAAGCATATGCACTTCTTAGTTAGTCATTATAGTGACAAGCTTGTATTTCTTGACACCAACAGTTTTGTGGAAACTTTAAAATCGACTAGGGATACTGTGTATCTGCCTGTTAGTTTTAGACACATAATAGCAAGGCTATTAGCTTTTTATATAAACTCAGACATAGGTAGTATGTCGAAGTCTTGTATTATTAACACCACAATGATTAGTAATAATACTAACAATAAGGTGTTTACCGTAAATAAATGTAGCTCAAATGCTATAAATATTTTTACAAATTGTACGAAGGAGGTTCCATGTCCCTCACTCACTATGAGCTCACTGCCTCTGGATAGTAATTTAAACTAGTTTGTAAGACAAAAGGTACACACGGCTACACATCAAGCTATACATTTCCAGTTTATGCTGATCTCGCATTGTATAGGATTTCCGTACAATGTGAGGTCAGCTTATACTGGAAATGTATAGCTTGATGTGTAGCCGTGCGTACCTGTAAGAATATTCTTATACCTAACAACAACAAGGTGTCTTCTTGCTCTAAAATAAATAATTATCAAAAAGGAGATCAGCAGAATGCCTTGAAATTATTTCATCAAAATATTCAAGGTATTTCTTCCAAATTATTAGAAATTGAAATGTTTTTAGAAAAAACAAAGTTTGACATTGTTTGTTTTACTGAACATTGGTTAAAGGATTACCAAATGCTAATTAATTATGAGAAGTATACTGTGGGCAGTTGCTTTAGCCGTAAATCTATGCTGCGTGGAGGATCTCTAATCATGATAAAAAATTGTTTAAAATCTAAGCAACGTAATGATATAGTTGGTTTATCAGTTGAACATTCCATTGAACTGTCCTGTGTTGAGCTGGATAAGCATGTTGTAGTGTGCGTGTACAGACCCCCTAATTATCAGAACTATTCTTTATTTGAGTCAATAATGGAAGATGTCCTAGCGAAACTTGCATCAAGTAACAAAACCGCAGTTATTTGTGGTGATTTTAATATAAATATTCTGGAAAATAATTCAAATAGCAGTAGAATATTAAGCCTTTTTAAATCGTTCAATTTGTCTAATGTTTTTACAGAACCAACTAGAGTAACTCCAACTTCTGCTATTTGTATCGATAATGTCTTCTGCGATTGTAATTATTTAGATAAAGCCATCGTAAATTATTTGCCGTCTGATCATAGTGGACCAACGGTAACTTTTAAGTTTAAAACACTTAAGCAAAAAGTGCAAATACAATTTAGACCAATTATGTACAACTGGCAAATTAAATAGATTCAATAGTACCCTAAATAATAAGTTAAATGCTCTGGGCCATAATATGAACGATGCAAATAAATTGTATGAGGGTTTCTTTTCATTAGTGCACACAGAATTCAATAAAACTTTTGAAAAGAAAACAAAAAATATTTGCCCTAATTTTATTTTTAGTGACTGGGCAACTAGAGGTATTAGGGTAAGTAGGGAAAGACTGTTCGAGCTGTATGGCCTTAAGCCTTACATTAACACTGAGACTTTCAACAAGTATGTTGCTACATATTCCAATTTTTTTAGAAATACATGCAAGATAGCTAAAGCTCTGCATATTAGCAACAAGATCAAAACAGCAGAAAATAAAATAAAAACAGTTTGGATAGTTATAAATAATGAAACTAATAGGAAAAAAATACGAAAAACCGAGTTCACATTGGAGACTTCACGTGGTGTCATAAGCTCTAACTTAGAAGTAGCTCAAGAATTTGTAAGTTTCTTTACTAATATACCATATAAAACGACGGAAGCTTTAAATTCCTCACCCGATGTCTCAATAGATTTATTAAATGCAAATTTTCCAGGCTGCCCGGTTGAATTTCAATTTAAACATATAAACCCTATGATAGTTATAAAAGCTTTTCGGCAAATTAAAATCAAATTGACCGAAGATCTATGGGGACTATCTATCAAAGTTTGTACATCCATAATCGAGACTATAGCACCATACTTAGCTTTAATATTTAATTTGTGCGTGGATCAAGGAGTCTTCCCGGATTTAATGAAATACAGTAAGGTTATACCCCTTTTTAAATCTGGGGACAGTAAAGACACCAACAATTATAGACCAGTATCCGTGCTGCCGGTATTCAGCAAGGTGTTCGAAAAGGTAATGCTCAATCAAATGCTTAATCATTTTAACACTAACCAAATTTTACACGATCAGCAATATGGGTTCACCAAAGGACGTTGTACGACTGACGCCGGTGTCACCTTATTAAAACACATATTTACAGCGTGGGAGGAGGCCCAAGATGCCATAGGAATTTTTTGTGACCTCTCAAAAGCATTTGACTGCGTAAATCATGAGACCTTACTCTTGAAACTTGAGCATTACGGACTAGGTAAACTTGCGCTCAGTTTGGTAAAATCGTATTTAAATGATAGACAACAGCAAGTTCAAATTAATGGGGTCAATTCACTCGGTCTAAAAGTAAAAATGGGTGTCCCACAAGGCTCGATATTGGGTCCTTTCCTCTTTTTAGTATATGTAAATGATCTACCCCATTTATTAAAAACCCAACCACAAATGGTGTTATTTGCTGATGATACTTCTCTAATTTTTAGGATAAATAGACTTGCATCAAATCTTGACGACGTAAATAACGCCCTACTGCAGGTCCAAAATTGGTTCACTGCTAATAATTTTGTATTAAATGGGAATAAAACTAAATGCATTAGATTTGCTTTACCGAATGTTAAAAGTAGTGATTGTGACATAGTATTGAATAGGGAGAAATTAGAATTCGTCGATAAAACTGTTTTCTTGGGGATCACGCTCGACTCAAGGCTGCAATGGGGTCCTCATTTAACATCTCTTGCAGGACGCCTAAGTTCAGCAGCATATGCTGTAAGAAAAATCCGTCAATTTACTGATGTAGGTACCGCGAGGCTAGTCTATTTCAGTTAGGTACTTTCATAGTATCATGTCTTACGGTATTTTACTATGGGGACGGGCTGCAGATATCGAGTCTATTTTTATTCTGCAGAAAAGAGCCATCAGAGCAATATATAGCCTCCGCAGACGCGATTCTCTAAGGGAACTGTTTAAAGATATTAACATCATGACGGTACCTTGTCAATATGTCTATGAAAACATCATGTACGTTAGGAAAAATCTAAGTCTTTTCAGTAAAAGAGGTGATAGACATAATTATAGGACTAGAAATAGGGACCAATTAATTCAACCGGGTTTCAGACTGGCTAAAGTAGACTCATCCTTCATGGGGTACTGTTTGAAACATAGAAATATAAATAACAGGAGAAGTGGTATGGGGGCGTGTCTGTGTCCGCGCGTCTTGATCACAATGCTCATGCCTCAGGCAAATGGCCGTCTCCGCTAACTAGTGCGCTTTCGAGCGCGATCGTGATAACATTTAAGAATACCGTGTTGTTCAGTGGTTTCTTGTAAAAAACGAAGCTAAACTATAAACTTTATAAATCGTAGAACCACTTTTCATAAATCAGCACAAGTATTTTGCTATATTTGTGTTGAAAATCATGAAAAACAACAAATCGTAAAATATTTCTTGCCTTTACTACGTTATTTTTGTTTTCATATATCACAGCGACTGTACTTTTATTGTAGTAAATACATTGCTTCTTTACCACTACCAAAGTATGTCGCTAAGTAACTGGACAAGCAATGTAAAAATTACAAAACGATATTTACTTTAAGCGGTTGCATCGTTAGTACGGCCGCAGCGTCTTGTGACGGATTAGTGATGTGGTTGTGCAGATCCACTAACGTAGGCTATCGACAATAATGTCGATTGTCGTATGAATTTATATTACTATTAAAGTTTATTCTTCAATTTGTCAACAGTTATAGCCTGATTGGAAGACCGATGTGAAATCTTGTTTTATACTCATTTAGATTTTCTCATAATGTTGTTATTTTTTTGGTTTACTTAATATTTCTTTTTTTTACTTACTTATTGTTTATTTATATCATCTTATTATATGTATATCGTTTTTTATTTATAATTTTTTCAGCAACTTCCAAAAATTTTAATACAATAATAAATGGGAGAATCGATAAGTTTCCGATTTAGTCAATCACTAGCGTATATGTAAAATAAATGGCTTTTGCACAGCACAACGATAGCGAACGATGTTTTCGTGTGGGTGAGTTGTACGGTGCATGGTAAATGCACGCTGTGTTTGATGGGATAAGGTTTATAATTGATTATGTAGTACGTTCTGATTTGTAAATTGCAAGTGTGAGCGGGGCCTCGTATTTATTGGGTTTACTGATCGCATGTGTGATCGCAGGCTAGAGAGTAGGGATAGATAGAAGACATTGGGTTTCGATACATTTTCAACTACCGGGCATATCTCCTTCTTTCTTATATCTATGGTTTGAAATGTTACAATAAAATACCTCCCCACATACTCCAACTGAATGAAACAAAATTTAAATTTTGTATAAAACGCACACTATGCAGCCAAGCATATTACAAGTTGGGGGATTACATCGATGACAAAAATGCTTGGCTCAACGCTGGTCCAGCTCCACAAGGGCGCATAAACTAATTGATTAGCATTCAAAATATTGTTGGAGCTGCTGAAGATTGTAAAACTATCATTAGATTGTATAAATTCAGTCTTTTAGTATTATATAATTGCATAGCACATGTGTGAGCACTATGTACATACTTTACAGCTACCATTTACTGGGTACGTCTTTGATTGACTTGAATGTGCCCTGGCGGCTGAGAGTATGTCATGCTCACTCAAATGCGTGTGTGTTGGATCATTAAGTTCCCTTCAAAATGGTTGAGCTAAATGGTGCTGATCCATGCGTCATGTTCGTGAACGGGCGCCGTCAGTGGGGACTGGTCATCTCTTAGCTGCTACGGCTTATTTAAATTTTTGAATTGTTTTTTATTACGGACGCTTTTAATGTGCACGTCTTTCTACATTGTTCTCGCATGTATAATTACAACATGAATGATGTAACCAATTTTTTGTAAAAATATTCTGATTTAAAAGAGTGTCCGTGGAGTTTCTTGCCCGTTCTTCTCCATAGGAACCTACTACGCGTTGGAATGGGCAACTAGCTTCATATTTCTGACTGACCGACCTCTTGACAATTCAAAAGTACCTGTAATTGGTTTATTTGAAATAAATGCTTTGAGTTTGAGTTTGAGTTTGAATTATTGTGTTTTGTTTATTACTAAAACCAGCTGCAGAGCAAATTTAAAGTTAAAATTGAATTAAAAGTAGATCGTAATTATACTTAAATACTTATATTGGTATTTTTTGTGATTCTTTTTTTACATTTACTATTAGTATTTTCTTTCTTTTTTTTTTTTACATTTTTTAATTCTTATATGTATATAATAGTCAGTAATTAATGAATACCTATTTAATTCACTAAAAAAGGTAAACTTGGTAAGCAATAAGAAATTGATACAGATTTGTCCTAGCGATTTTAAAACCTGTGTGTGGTCGTGAAATTTTGATGTCGCTACGAGTGTAGTACGAGTACTTAGCATTATTTACCAGATATTACGCTCTGTAAAAATTTACTAAGAGAAATAAACGACACACAATTTTTAATATTAATTGCGGTTATTACTCCACACAGTACAGGACCCATTGTCATTTGCGTTCCTGAGGACAGTAAGTTGATGATGCAGAGTATCCCAAATTCCGTGCAGCCTGCGTAGCACGTCACCTTTTCGACGGTGACCAACACCGAGAGAAGGCCAGCGTCAGCGACAATCCCAGTAGTCTGCGGCATTTGTTTGCCATAATTTTAGTGTTTTGTGGAATTGCAAACCCAGTTCTGTTATGAGATAAATATTGGCATCATCTATCCGAAGACTTTTTACGAACCGGCGTATTACAGAAGGTGACTTTAAACAAAATGATGAACGCGTTATTAACAGCTGTCTTAATTCACATAACAAGACGTGTTAATTTCCATCGGTGGCAATCCACTGATCGAGTATGGGTTACCGGCTCCGCAATCATGGGCACATCAAGACCGCGGAAATTGGGAATACGCCGCCGAAACTAATTATGATCCAGGCGCCATGAGTACCATCTTCTACGGTAACCACGTATCTATGTTCACCTCAGAGTAAAGGGACCTTTTTAACACCGTTCTCCAAAGTGTTGGGCTCAGTCAGGGTAAAATGTATTTCTTGCATGCTCCTGGTGGAACAGGAAAAACATTTAAAAACCACTGGCATCCTTGTAGAGGTCAGGAAGCAAGGCAAAATTGCAATCGCGGTAGCGTCTTACAGAATCGTTGCCAAACTGCTTCCTGGTGGCAAAACAGCGCACACCATGTTTAAAATTCCCATCAATTTAGAGTGCAACGACACGCCTGTTTGTGAGGTGTTGCGCTTTCATCATAGGAAAGCAGTGGTAGCTGTAAACAAAACCCTGCAGGACTTCCGCAGGAACCAAGACATGATGGGTGTTGTCACAGTTCCGTTTAGTAGCAATTTCCGGCAAACACTACCTGTATTGCCGCGAGGTTAGGATATTGCAAGTAGTTACCGATTTAACTTTCTTAAGTAAATGCACGCTATATTTTTATTGAGCTAAGCAGTCAATCATGAAATATTATAAGCACGACTATTATGATCAATATCTGAGTGTTATCATTTAATACGAGAACTAAATAAGTTTAAATAATAGCAAACCAACTATAAATTAATAAGATTATTTTACACTGCAATTTATTTACTTACTAAGGTTTTAATTTAACTTTAATTCTGAAGATCCTTTGTATGTATGAATATTAGCATTGTTTATAAGTTTTATTGAACTGAGCAAAGATTTCAATCGTAGATTTGCCCTGCCGTGTTAAAAGATGGTCGCGTTCCTTTTTCGTTTTGACACCTCTGACACACATTATCGCAGACACTTGACTTGATTGTCATGGAAACGCCATTATTATTGTGCGAAGTCACTCTTCTCAGTGTGGGCACTTTTTCGCGCGACGTGGTACGGTAAGGGCAAATCTACGATTTAAATCTTTGGAACTAAGTAATAAGATTTTGTATTGGAATACGCGATATATCCGCTGAGTTGGAGAAAGGGCACAGACACAATAATGGCGCGTGTTCAACCTCTGTAACATGTTTTGATTAAATAACTGGCGATGGAGTTTCTTGCCCGTTCTTCTCCATCAGTACCTACTTCGTTTTGGAATTAAGTAACAAATTGATAACTTAAAAGTGTAAATGTTATAATTTGAATAAATGCTTTGAGTTTGAGTTAAGAAATGTGTGTGATTGAAAACCAACTACCTATATCTACCATCAACGAAGAATTACACCGGAGACTAGTCAGACACGGCACAGAATAGATACCCCGTCGTGTCATATGCATTATATTAATCCGAGCCCGCGCCGCAGTTTCGTGAAAACATGTGGTGAAATAGTTACAAATTCTTTAACGATGTTAATTTAATATTTGCAAAGAATTACAAAAAAAATATGTTTATTGAATTCCTAATGATGCAAGCTTTCATTGATTGTGATATTTTCAGTTCTGAGCAGATTTACGGCCCAACGGCAGATTTACGGCAGAGACGACATCTTAAATTTGCAACAAATATTCTTAAGGTTTCTGATAAGTACCACCGTTGTTATTATAATTATTTGGTCGGCAGTCGATTTTTTTGGCTCATTGCATTCGTTATAATACAAGCTTTCTTCGATTGGGTTTTTTATTTATTTCTGAGCATATTTACGGCCGTTACGAGACGATATATGAAATTATTTTACTATTGTCAACTTCATATCCATTTTTAACCCTATTTTGCGAAATATTTGTTTATGTCTCTTTAGGTCCTGGTAGTCCATTGTATATTCTCGGCAACGACATCAGAATCACCGTTCTAGCTGAACACTATAAGATTTGGAATTTCGACATTATAGTGAAAAATAGAGGGTCGCGCGCATGCGGCTGCCCTCGCGATGTATCGTCATAGGCAAATTACCTATATACTGCCTCAAAATTGTTATAATTAAGACCTATCTTTTGCGTGCTCAACCATTACTCTAGCATTAAAAGTCTCGTAGTTAAAATATTTTGATTTTGATTTTTGATTTTGGTGCCGATTCTCTTGTACACCGAACTAAACTAACTAAACTATCACTAAAATTCCTTACTTTTGACTATGAGAATTTTAAAGCTATTCTGACAAACAAATCTCTAATTTTAAAAATGATTTAGACACAACTAAAATCGAATTTGACAATCGCGACTCCACGTGGTACCCTTGGTTTGCCATATCCCGTCATTTTTTTTTGAGCCAGAGGCGCGCAGTGGGTGTAGCCTCGACGTGTTTTTTAAGGAATTTTTAATTTTTGTATGGAAAATATGAAAAAATTGTACCTACATGTTGAGTGTTAGGGGTTTAAGGGCTTCATAAAGGGGGTGGAAATTTTCATTATTTTTGCGATAGGACGCACCATTTCCGAGATATAAGCAAAAGAAAAAATAAATACAGTAGCTACTATTTTTGCACGTGAAGTCGAGATGTTGGTGTGAATTTTAGTTCATGACAACGTATTTTATACCACACCTTTTAAATCGCGATTAAAATTTGTCAGGTTTAGTCTGGTTTGATTTTTACAATCAAAATTTTAGGTGAAAAACGTAAAATTCAGAATAGCAAAATTGCAATTTTCACTAAATTAAAAACTCAGTACTATCTTTTAGTGCTGTCTAACTAAAATATAGTTAAGTTGTGTCACTTTAGTCTATTTCAGAATGGGAAATCGTCGTTTGACAGGAATAAACTAAATTTTAGTGATTTTTAGTCTAGTTTAGAGGCATTTGTGAGAAGAGACGTTTTCACTGTATCAAAGATCGGTAACGTGCGTGCGTAACGGACAACGCACAGTGAAGGGTTCCGTAGTTGGGATGAATTTATCCCAAAAGCAAACTTAACTTTGTAGTTGTAAAACATGTTTTCCCATATAAGTATGTATAAATATAGGTACGTTACGGTCAATTCTCACACTGCTAATGTAAGTTCGTAAACGAAAAAAAAATTTGACGGACAGACAGCGGAGACTTAGTAATAGGGTTCCCTTTGGCACCCTTCGGGTACGGAACCCTAAAAAACCTGGTCTTATTCGAAAAAAATAATAATTTGGCTTTTGTAACTTACGCCTAGTGCCATAGCATGGGCTATACCAAACCTCGGTATATTCCTCGCCCAGAGAGGCTTGAAATGGTCCGTGAGACAGATCTTGCCTCCTCGGTACATTTTAGCTGTCTTTCCATCGAGACCAGGTAAAGCTAACTCAGGAGCTGTTGTTGGATATGTAATGGGAATCTGAAAATACAAATTTAAATAACATCAGACCTGTATTCTATATTTTTTTTTTTTTTTCATTTTATTTAGTGTTTAGAAACACAAACAACGTGACAAGATATCGAAACAAAAAATCTTTTAAATAAATAACCATTAAGCCTGATGAACACAGTACGATTTTATTATTTCCAGTGGCTTAACATAAGAGAACGACGAGGACAACCTTCCAACGACGACCTTTAGTGGCTGAGACAGACTGGCTGCGGAAGGCGGAGGGCAGGGTGTCGTGGCGCAGCGGGAGAGGCCATGTCCAGCAGTGGACTGCGATAGGCTGAGTTGATTGGTTGACTGATATCATAAGTTGCAGCAACTGTTGCAAGTCATTTGTTGTGTAAATATGTGAAAACTACTAATGGAACATGTGGGGAACCGGGGCTTTCATAAAAATAAAATATTAACTTACATCAAATTCTAAGTCAAACTCGTACTTCAGTAGGTTGTGCACGTACCAGCATTTTCCAAACCATTTGGTGCCGGTCTTGTCAGACTCCAGGCGGAACCAGTCATTGTCTGCTGTTTTGTTGTTCTGGACATACTGGAAAGTAATAAAACAGTAGTGAGATTTAAAGTTGAAACCTTTAAAACTCAGGTATAAGTTGCTTTTTCACTTTAGTGAGTGATTGTGTAAAGACGAGTCCACACTAGCGCACGTGCACGAACCGTGCACGCTAGGCGCCTCGAATGGCTATGGACGCGTCACATTCTACGCGCGAGACCATGTTGCGAACAGTACGCGTGCAGACTCGCGCGCACGAACCCTGCACACTTTGTGCATCGAATGGTCTCGAACTACTGACTTAACCACATATGAGGTAGTATGGGTACACAGCATGCACACCATGTGTTCGCCAACAAATGTTTTGAATGTCTCTTGCAGGAGAACCATTCGCGAACGGTTTGTGTCCATACTGTTCCTAAGATGCAAACCATACTGTTTGTGTCCGGGAGAGACCATATTAGTAGCACACAAACTACTTCCTTGCGGCTCGCAAACATTTGCATGGGCATTCCCTAAAGTTATGGGTAAATTCATCAAAAAAAAGCCTTTGAAGCAATTCTTATCTAACCAAGTTGTAACAGCATATTAAGAATATTAACAAAACAGAATATTGTTTAGTGCAGGAAGTAACAAATAAAGTAGGTTAAATTAAAAAAAAATACCTCTACAACATACCTCTAGGCTAAGCAGCTCTAGCTAGAGGTATGTGGTTGTTGTTGTTGAGGTGTGTTGCTGTTGTTATACCCTAGACTCTAGGGTGTACAAAGAGGTTTATAATACACACTTCTAACAAATTTTATTGAAATATGGTTAAATAAACCCGTTTACTAATGACTTTTACATCTTCTGTTGTAACAATGAAGTAAGTTGGTTGTTGTTCAGTAAATCAATAAGTACATAACGTAGTCCAGAAGAATTACTGATTTACTAATCTTAATATAACGTAACCATAACGTCCTTAAAATAAAGTTTCCGTACCTTAATCAGTGCCTGATATTCTTCTTTAAGCCTGGTAGGCCATAACTCCTTGTCTCTAGGTCCTGCTTTAGTTTGAAGCAAGGGTATGCTGCTTAACGTTTTCCTAGTACTTTCGTCTACCATTTTTTGTATTTTAATTTATTATTTTACTACAATTCTTTAGAGAAAGTTTAGAAATTATTCACGACTCACGGAATTTCTAGTGGGCACATAACGTCAACTTGGAGTGGACGTGTCACTTGTCACTTGGTGTCACTGTCAAAGTGACAATGTAATGAGGTAGAGTTGAGCTTTGATAAGGCTTAATATGAGATTCTCGCCACGGTGTTTTTGGTTAGCACAAGTGTCTAGAATTTTTTGCGGTTTTTTGAGTGATTGTTGATACTTTTGTGACTTGTTATTGTATAAGTGTGTTGTCCTTGTGTTCGTAAACAGGTTTGTACTGTGATTGTCATATTTTTTACCCTTTATATCCAAGATGGATACAAATAAACCCCCTGATCCTGACCCCCCTGACATCCCAGGTCCCTTAACCCTTTTTTCCCCGAATCCACTATCCCAATTTGCGGACGTTGTCTGTAGCATAACAGAGATGGATGTATCCCAATCCCAACAAACTTCACGCAAACGTCCCGGTAACGAGGAAATTTTGACACCCACTCCTCCAAACAAGCAACAAAAAAGCCAAATTGGTCGTGTCAAGTATTCCGTAATGGACAAGGCCCCCTATATTGTTCACGTCTCCCGCGTTGAGACCCAACCAAATTCAGGCACCACTCTTCACCCTGTTAATTTTGGCAAATTTTTACTGAACAACAACATTGCGAACATTGTTCGTGGTGGTGTTAATAGAGTTGGCAGAAACCGTGTTTCCGTAGAGTTTACTTCCCCTCAGGACGCTAACTCTTTCTTAGTTAACACTTTGTTATCTAAACACAGCTACTCTGCTTCAATCCCTACATTTAATATAACTAGGATGGGTGTTGTTACTGGGGTTCCCTCTGACATTACAGAAGAAGAGGCATTATCTTATTTATCTGTGCCCTCAGGATGTGGGCAAATACTTAAAATAAGACGTATTAACCGTAAAGTCCAAAGAGAAGGTATTACCGAGTGGAAACCCACTGAAACTTGTGTCATCACTTTTGATGGCCAAGTCTTACCCCAAAGGATATACTGCTGCTACACTTCCCTTCCTGTTGAGCAATATATATACCCTACAATCCAATGTCGCATGTGTTGCAGATTCGGACATGTAGCAACCATATGCAGATCTAAACCACGCTGCAGTAAATGTGGCCATGATCACCCAGGTGATGGTTGCAGCATTTCTGAGGGTGAGGCCTTCTGTGTGCTATGCTCGGGTAATCACTTTGCAAATAGCAGGTCATGCCCCGAGCATGGTAGACAGAGAGCCATTAAGACTGTTATGGCTGAAAAATCAATCCCTTATGCTGAGGCTAGCAAAATTATACCAACAGCTTCCCGTAATTATGCAAATGTCACCAAGACTCCAATTTCTCAGTCCTATCGGAAAACTGTAACTCTCAAGCCCAGGACCCATGCCCCCCTTTCCCCATCATATGATAAAGCTGCTCATCACCAGATAACTAGTTCTCCTCAACCTTCACAGCCTAATGGTAGTGCTCTCAATCATAACAATGAATCTTCTAATAATAATAGTACTTCTTCTATTATTGAACTACTCATAAAACTTTTACCTACTGTTATTTCTTCTTCTACGTCTAATACTCAATCACCGTCCAACGTTGCCGACCAACTTATTAAACTACTTTTAAACATTAGAAATGGCGGCTTGCCAAGTTTTCCTTCAGTGGAATGTGAGGAGCGTGTGGCATAAAAAGCACGACCTCATATTTCTCTTAAATAAATACAAGCCATTGGCTTGTTCCATAGCTGAGACTTGGCTCATTCCAAGTCTTAGCTTTCGTATACCACATTTTAACATCCTCAGATGTGACAGAGCTGACGGCTATGGAGGGTCGGCTCTATTTGTCAACAATCGGGTCCCACTATCACCCTTTACTTTACCTCCACTTACGGGTAATATGAGCATTACCGCAGGAAGGGTTGAAGGCATCACAGTGTTCTCCATTTATATCGCTCACCCCCACCAAGACTTTTTTTATTATTTTAAAAAACATTTTCTCTAATGTCCAGGGACCAATACTGGTCATGGGCGACTTTAACTGCCATCACTATAGATGGGGGTCTGAGCGCTGTGATGCCTTTGGTATAGCTTTGGTTGAGCTCTTGGACGATCTGGATCTCTGCATTTTAAATAATGGATGCCCAACACGCAGATCTCTTCCCGGACAACAAAAGAGTTGTGTCGATTTAACCTTTTGTTCAGTTGAGCTAGCAGCTTCGACCCATTGGGAATGTACGACCTTGTCGCATGGTAGTGACCATTACCCTATTGTCATATCTTTACTTAATAAAACTTATTTAGAGAAAACTTCTCCTCCACTTTTGAAATATAACCTGTCCAAACCAGATTGGTCAAAGTTTGCTTCATTATTGGAGGATAAAATTGCTGTTCTTCCAAATTTAAATTCAAGTTTATCAGATACTTCTGGTCACCATCATGCCAAGAGTTGTTATGAGGGATTTGTTACAGCCATTAAGTCCAGTGCGGACTCCTGCTTTCCATTAAAAAATAGTGCCCGTGGTAAAATACCCTCACCCCCATGGTGGGATCCAGAGTGCACTTCAGCAATCAGGGATAGGGATGAGGCCGAGGAGTATTACAATGCGGACATGAGCACCGAAAATCTATTGGCATATTTGCAGCTTAATGCTAGAACCAAACGTCACCTTCGCAAGAAGAAACGTGCAGGTTGGATTAAGTTCTGTACCTCCTTATCTCCCTCTACTCCAGTCTCGGTAGTCTGGAAGAGCATCAATAGATTTAGACGTGGGTGCTCCCCATCAGTCTCTTCACCAATCACCAGGGAAACAGCTGAACTTTTTTTTGATAAAATTGCTCCACCATATGTTCCTCTCTCTTCTGAATGTAGCAATGTTTCCCTGCAAATTGTTTCAGAGGATCCTTTTGATGTACCATTTACTCTGGAAGAACTGAAGGTGGTGCTCAGACATGTCCGGGACTCAGCCCCCGGTATTGACGGTGTACCGTATTCTTTCATTGCTCATTGTGGAGACAAGGCTAAACTCTACTTCTTAGACATTATAAATTTTTGTTATAGTAATGGTTGGGTTCCAGATCAGTGGAAGTTGCAAATTATTATCCCACTATTGAAGCCTGGCAAACATGTAGATGATCCGAACGGACTTAGACCAATTGCTTTGTCCTCAGTCTTAGCCAAATTATTGGAACATTTGATCAAAAACCGACTTGAATGGATAGTCGAATCGAGAGATTTAGTGCCGAATTACCAATTTGGTTTCAGGAAAGGGCTTGGCACAATGGATAGTGTTGGCGTTTTAGTTGCGGATATCCGTTTAGCATTTTCCAAAAATGAATCCGTTGTTGCTGCTTTCCTAGACATCTTCTTTTTTCTCCTTCCCGTACTCAGGCAGAAATTGCACCAGCTGAGTCTCCCGGGTAAGATGATCGAATGTATCTGTGGACTTCTTTTATCTCGTTCGTTGGTTCTGAGAGTTCAAGGCGAGGAATTTGATGCAAGGCAGACTTGGAAGGGACTCCCGCAAGGATTTGTTCTCAGCCCCCTTCTCTATAATTTGTACACGGCGGATATTGGGTCTTGCCTAAATAATAACTGTCACATCCTTCAATACGCCGACGACTTAGTCCTATATGTGACAGATTCCTCCATCATAGACGCGGCATCGTCTCTATGCCTCTCTCTAGACTCTTTGAACCAATGGCTTTTATGCCATGTGGTCTGTCATTATCCGCACCAAAGAGTTCGGCAGTAATTTTCTCTCGCAAAAGACTGACTCCGCACATCACTGTAGACATTTTAGGTCACAATGTTCCGTTGGTTAATAAAGTAAAATTTTTAGGCGTTTTTTTAGATTCAAAATTAAATGGTAAGCATCATTTAAACTTATTAATAAAAAAATGTGAAAGAATTGTTTCAATTTTAAAAGCTCTCGCGGGTGTCTGGTGGGGTGCCCACCCTTATACTATGAAATTAGTCTATAACGCCTTGATACGTAGTGTTCTAGACTATGGCACATTCCATCTAATTCCATGCAACAAGGGTGCTTTGGCTGGGTTGGATAGGATTCAGTCAAAATGCCTTCGGATCATCTCTGGTTGTATGAAGTGTTCTCCTGTTAACGCATTGCAGGTTGAGTGTGCTGAACCTCCCCTGGCCCTAAGACGGCAGTATCTGGCCTCCCGTTTTCTAGCTAGATTAATATCTAGATCTTCCCATCCCCTTTTAGCAAAATTGAATGAGTTAGATGCCATAAGCAGAAACTCAAATTACTGGAATAATAAAGAAATTCCCCTAATCCTAAAAGCATTCCGTCAAACTCATAATTTAGAATCTCCAATAGAACAGTACCCCCGATTACCTCTTTTTAACTTTCCCTATGAAGTCTTATGTTTCATTCCAAAAATTTTCTTCAATATTGGTATTTCCAAAAAGTCCTCTTCAGCCAATTCGACCTTCAATGCGGCGGTGGGAGAACGATGGATTGGGTTTCAAAGGTTTTTCACAGACGCTTCAAAATTTAATGATCTCAGTAACACTGGTGCTGCAGTTTATTATCAAAGCTCCAGAATTATTTTACAATACAAATGCCGTAAGGAGTCTTCTGTGTTCACGGGCGAGTGTGTGGCTCTATTGGAAGCTTGTCTTTACATGGAGGCACACCACAATATTGACAAAGCCGTAATTTTCACAGACTCTCTTAGCTGTCTGCAAGCCTTAGTACAAAACCCTTTCAAGAGTAAATTGCACAGTTCCCTTGTTTTAAAAATTAAAAAGTCTTTATTATCTTGTTCTATTAGTCAAAGAGAGGTTCAGTTAGTTTGGATACCTGGTCATTGTGGCATTAAGGGCAATGAGTGCGCTGATGCCTTGGCCAAAGAAGCTTGCTCATCAGCAACAGCTGATCTCACCCACAATTCTCATCAGGGGTATGACTTGCTGAGCCTTCCAAAGGTTGACCTACAATCTTCATGGCAGGATCAGTGGAATAGCACTGGAAGAAAAAAGGGGAGGTTTTATTATGCAGTACAACCAACTATAAAATCAAAACCTTGGTTCTACGTCTACAAAAAAGTCTCCAAAACCGTTATATCAGTCCTTTGTCGAATCCGTTTAGGCTTTTGCTGTACTCCCGTATTTTTAGAAAAAATCCATGTTTGCGACTCCTCTCTCTGCGAGTGCGGGTTGGAAGAGGGCACTCTAGATCACATCTTCTTCGAATGCTCGAACAACGTTCCACCATTAGATTTATATAAACGTCTCCCTAAATTTAAGATCCCTCTTCCGATTAATTTCCCCTCCTTACTAACATTTTCCTCTCCAGAGTTGCTTGTGGCGCTGATGACCTTCATCCGCCACAATAACATTAAGTTATGAACTATTCTTTCTGTGGGTGTGGTATGCATTTATTCTATGTTTTAACAAATTATAATGTTTATTTATATATATTTTTTTGTTTGTTTCAGTCCCGTACTAACCCAACAAGATCTACATTGTGTTCAACTGTATCAATCGAAAAAAAAATACTTGTTTTATTATTTTTTTTTTATATCAAACACTTACTTTTTCCAACGCACTTTAGACATTGGCAGAATAGTCGACATCGGCTTTGCTTGCCATTTATTAAAAAATAGAATAGAATAGAAGGCTTACTATGAAAATAGTTTTTTATTGGAAGTGTTTATAGTTCCGCTAGCGGCACTTTATCCCTATCGGAAAAAGTGCTGCTATTTGCGGCATAATAGTAGCGCTGCCTCGGCTCAGCTAAAGGGGCGTAAGCATTGCATTGTCATTGTCACTGTTATTTTGATGGTTGAGGTTAGTTCCCCGCCCTTTGCATTAATTGGTCGTATTTGTTTTAGATAATTATATCAAAAGTCACTACAAAGACTGAATTTACGAAAAATTAAATAGTAAATGAAAATGGCTGAAAGGTTAGGTTAGAACTATGACCACAACTCACCACACAACGCACGAGCCGAGAAAGCGAAGCGAGCGGTGCCCGGGTCCGTTTAGGCACAAGAGAATGTAATGTTTTGGAAATGTGGTGTTTTACAGCGAACTAACCTCAAGTTAAGCTAAGTACCACCATATAGCTTTGGTATATCCTGTTATGATAGAAGTGTTGTGTAAATAAATAAATAAAATAAAGTGTCGCGTCGCACATAGCGCAGTCTCACTTTTGCTAGTTTTTAACAATTTAAACATATTTATTTCAAAATATGTTACATACAGGGTGGCAGATATTCAGTCCTACATGATTCTGGGCGTTGAATTTTTTCGTCGGTTATTAAAAAAACATGAGCTTTTCCATACATTTTGACCGCGTAGCGCTATGTCTTGATTTCGGTTTCGGTCGGCCCGGGTACGTTAACAGTACGTGAGCGGCCGGTCGGCTACCGCCATCAACATTCGGCGATGCAAACACGACCCCCTTAGAGCCCCGCCATCGCCTTTAGGCGATGGCATGTACAAGCGGCTTTAATCTCTATTTCTATTTTTATAAAGTGCTAATCTGGTCTGTGGATTATTTCTCTATGGGCTCGTCGACTTGGCAGACAAAAATATTCATGGACAAAATTTCAAAAAAAATTTGAATTTGACACGCACGTCAGACGCGAGTCAAACTACGCTGGTCATGAGTGCTCGGTCCGCATGTATTTCGTTATTTTAAATGGTTTTCTTGTGTAAATCGACGGGAAGTGATATTAATTGCATTACTAAGTAGTTTTTACATCGTGGTGAATAATATTTACACTAAATAACATCGTTTGATACCTATTTTTGGCAACCAAAAACATGTGAGCAAAAGTGTCTGTGGAAAAAGTGATTGTGGTGTTGTTTTGTGTTTTGTGAGTGATTTGTGTCTGTAATCGCTGGTAAGTGCTTATTTTCTTATTTTCTATAAATAGTTCAAATATCGTTATAAACGATATATGAACTAAAATATAAACATCGTAAATTTAAATACACGAAAATAATTTTACGTAAACAGACGGTTAGTACCTATTCAAAAGTCGTAATTTTTCGTGTTTTTATTTACTGTGTTTATCTGTAAAAAATGCTCTCTTTATATAACTTATCTATTCATAATGTAGGTACCCTGCAAAATTTCGTGTAAATTGGAACAGTAGTTTTATCACAAATCGTCTTATCACTAAACGGCGCAGCCGTCGATTACAATGCGTATTTATGAATTCAAGGGGTTCCACTCGACATTTCTAAGTATTACAAAGAATCATTTGTCTAAACACGAACCCAAATCAACTAGCGATAACACCGGAGGCAAAACAAAAAACCCCGAGTGTTTTGTTTATTTAAGTGCGGTCGTAAATCTGTCACCGCGGGGGGTCGTTCGGTACTCAACGGATCGTCGCGCGCGCGCGGCGGGCGCCTAACGGAGGTATACTCCATACAGTTTCATGTACAGATACCTACCTTATGAATTTATTTTGTATGCGTTCCAACATGAGACTGTATTTAGTTTAAAGTGGTGCCCAAATGATTGCATTACATTCCAACTGACTCCTTATCAACGCTAATACCAACGCGCAGTTAATCAAATGTTAATAAATAGTAACGATTTGTAATCAAGAGATAGGTACAAAAATGGTCAGGGTAAAGCCGTCGTCGTATGCCATTATAATTTTGTAGGTGTTCTTGGCACCCACATGGTTACAGGCATGCGATCATGACTTTACTTTGGCCATTTTTGAACGTGGGTCTTGATTTCTGTCTGAAATATTTTCTTGTTCCGTAATTTAAAAAAAAACAGAATCGCAATTCATTATCATTCGTTTTCGATCATTTCGTTTCTCCCTGAGTTGCGTGAATGTGTTCTCTGTGCATCGTGGTGTTTTTGTTGTGGCTTTTTTATAACAACCTAGAGCGAAGCGAGCTCGGGATTTGGGGCACCCCGACTCGTACAGGTTAGGTTCGAAGGGGGTCTAGTGAGCGAGCGAAGCGAGCGAACAAAGACCCCGTTATCCCCTTCGTAGTTATTTTTGTTAAACCATTCAGAAATAGGAGCCCCGAAAGACGGGGCCCCGTCGACTACGCTGTCGCCGTCGACTACAATACGCGCCGTCGCTATAGTTGATTGAAAACAAATTTAGACTCGCCACATGATTGCTATTACTTCTTCAGCAGTCGGACATGATGAGTTATGTTCAAGAATGATAACTCTTATCCTTCTTCCTGTTGTCACTCACATCTTCAACCACTCTTTTTCCTCTTGCTCATTTCCGTCAGTTTGGAAACAGGCTCACATAATACCTTTACCTAAAACTAACAATCCTACTTTATTAACCCACTTTAGACCTATTTCTATTCTCCCATTTCTCTCTAAAGTTCTCGAGCACATAGTTCATAGACAGTTATCTTTTTTCTTGGCGTCAAACTCGGTAATTTCCTCTTTTCAATCCGGTTTTCGCTCGGGTCACAGTACTGTAACCGCGCTTTTGAAAGTAACTGACGACACCCGTTCGGCAATGGAGAATAAGTCCCTTACTGTTTAGCGCCTTTAACTCAGTGGATTTCGACATTTTGCTAGGTATCCTCAAATCTATAAATTTATCTTCTTCCGGTTTAGCTTGGTTCAGTTCTTATCTTCGGGGACGCTCTCAGTGTGTTCGCCTGGAGGAATCCTTCTCTGATTGGTGTAGCCTCACTGAGGGTGTTCCTGAGGGTAGCGTTCTTTCTCCTCTTCTTTTTTCAATTTTCATCAACTTTGTTACCAGAGTAATCTCCTCTAGTTTTCATCTCTACGCAGATGACCTGCAGCTCTACCGTCATTTTACTGTAGCTGACGCGGGTTCTACAATTGCTGCTATGAATCATGACCTGGCTTGCATCAGCGTTTGGGCTAAATCATTTGGTTTGCAAATTAATCCAACTAAATCCCAGGCCATGGTTATTGCATCTCTAATGCCTATATATCTCGATGGTGTTCGCATTGATTATACCGAAACCGCCAAAGATCTGGGTGTCAATATTGACTCCAATCTTTCGTGCTCAGGTCAATGAGGTCAGTCGAAAGGTACTTACATTTCTCCTTTCATTCGTTGAAAAGCTTTCAAAGTCTCCTGCCCCTGAAGACTAAAATTTCTTTGGCACAAACACTTATTCAGCCGATTATAGATTATGCCGACGCCTGCTACCTGGATGCTACTGAGGAGCTATTAAACAAGCTTGAGCGCTTGCAAAACTTGTGCATTCGCTTTGTTTTCGGTCTTCGAAAGTATGACCATGTTTCTCATCTTCGCAAGGAACTCAAGTGGCTTCCAATCCGCCTTCACAGGAACACTCGGATTTTATGTGTCCTCTTCAACGTCTTACACAACCCGTCTTATCCTACTTACCTGCGTGAGCGTTTTACCTACGATCGCCATAGCGACGCACCGTATAGATCACACCTTAGATCACTCCTTAAATCTCATCCTCATAAAACAAGCTACTATTCCTATTCATTCTCTGTCCATGCAGTAAGATTATGGAACTCACTTCCGCCTAGCATCCGTGATTTAAAAACTGTTTCTCAATTTAAATAAAGAGTAAAAGAGCATTACCTTTCCTCTCAACTGTGAGTATTTATATACCTGTAGTATGTATGTTTATATATTTCAGCTTTATGTATTTATTTAAGTATATGTTAATTTATTACGTTATACGTGTAGGTATATTTTGATATTTTAGTTTAAGACTTCGCATATTTATATTTTACTCTTCTTTTTCTCACACACTATTGTCTATATTTCTTTCTCATTTCTCCTTTCGCAGGTCTGCTGGACCTGTCATGTTTATGTTTATGTTTATTGTTATGTCGTATCTGTATCAATTTTACTGTGTGTACCTACATAAATAATAAAATTAAATAAATAAATAAATGATTTTCCCCAGCCCTAATGAGCAACCCGCAATGCCTTTTTAAGTGTTTTGAGGTTAGGTTAGGTTACAATTATTTGTTTTTCTCAAGAACAGTGCGTTACCTTTTCATGAGAGTGGGACCAGGGGAGAGGGGCGATGTCTCTAAAAACGAATTGGGTGCTCAGACCCCATGGGCCTAGATAATTATGTTGATCAACTTCTATTTTGTTAAATACCTACCTGGTACTTGTTGAAAAACCTGCACTGTCGTCCGTGCACCTAGCTTCTGACGATTCATAAGTGCCCATTTGCAGCGTTTGAGGTTTTCCGTATCTGTAGCAGTATTTTCATTAGATTAGTCACCGGGTACCCTATTTTTATAGCAAATCAGAAAATTCTTAATCTGCAAGGACTACCTCAGTGTAAATATATTTATAATATTAAATGATAGTTTTTAGTCGACAAAAAATAGAACCTTTTTCCGTGTTACGCGATTCGGTTCAACACTATAAAAAAAACGAAACTGTCAAGTTTCAATTTTTCAATCTTCACTTTGACTTACAAGTCACTTTGACTTTGAGTTGCAAAGTCAAAGTGACTGAAAAATTTATCAGTTTTGAGCAGAGTAGAGTTTTGAGCGAGAACGAGATGATTATTTTACTGAATAAATTAAAATAATTAGCAACAAACATGTATTGATCTGTGTAGTATTGTAAGGATCAAAATGGGTCAAGTGTAATAGATATACTTACCTTACATACGTAAACTACGTGAGTAAAATTTCATGTTTATGTCTTTTTCCCTTTCAGTGGGTTGAATTCTCTCCCGAGTTAATTATTTATTTACAAATGGAATCAGATTACTTACCTCCGCCCATTTGACATCTCTAACGAAAATCATAGGTCATTTTGTTTTGATTGTGCCTCAATGTTCCTTCGAAGCTCGTAATTTCACTAATAATAGAACATGTATTTCTCTCTGTCTAGCGTCACAATGGGTTCAGAGCAGTCTGCCCTGCCTCCTAAGAAGCAGGCACAGAGGGCGCCGCCAGTCCGAAGAGGTCATACTATCGCTGTTCCTAATGTATCAGGTACACACTATTGTTTAGGTATGTAAGTATGTATTTAATTACTGTGCCCATGTTGGCAATGTTCATAAGGCGCGTACGTACGTAGCGAACAAAACAGGGTGAAAACGAACATCGAACACTGCTCGTCAAAAACGATTGTGGCGATCCAATTTCGTTGTTCTGTGTGGACGGTGTTTGGAGAAATTTTATGCAACATTGCGAACTTTGGCGAATCCAAGGGTACTAAAGAGAGCACGGCGGTTGAGCGTGAACAAAAGTCGAAGTGTGTTCTTATGGTGTTCGTGTTCACTTTGCTAATTTACATCCACACGTATGAACCAAATGTTCTGATGTTTGTGTTCACCATTTTTTGTTTGTTCGTGCATACACGCCTTTACATACACAGAGCAGGTAGTGGTACACTACTCATACAGTGTAAGGTACATAGGTATTTTCAGCATTTCTTCAGTCTAAATTAAATGCTTCTTTAATTTTACAGCATGGAATCATACAGTTTTGAATTTTGTGGTGAATAATTATGATTTGAATAAAACTGTAAACTGACTGAATCAACTTTCATTGCTGACTCTACTTTACCTCTACAGCAATGAAAATTTATGTTTTTGTTGTTTATTAATTGTTTGTTTCTCTGTCAATTAAGTAAAGAATATCTTTGTCAATAGTTTCAGTTATGACATGAATAAATAATGTATGTGTAAAAATTTAACTGTTTCAGAGCCCTCAAGATCCACTGATATTCCCACCAGTGGAAACAATTCTCCCGGCACCAGCATATGTTCAGACTCCGAGCTACCATACATATCTTATACGGTGGACCGGCCCATCGGAGGTATGTTTAGTTACAACAATGATTTATGTAGGACAATATTCAAATTAAATAAAATTGAATTGTTTATTCTGTAAATAGGTTATAGGAATCACTTTTACACGTCATATAAAAAAATAAAAATAAACTAGCTGCCCGCCCCGGCTTCGCACAGGTAGCACTAAGTTCTTATCTACGGCGCACCTACCTACCTATCTAAGTACCTACTACCTACCTACCTAAGTACCTACTACATACCTACCTACCTACTCTACCTACATACCTACTTTGCTACCTTACCTACTACATACCGTACCTACCTACCTACCTACCTACCTACCTACCCTACTTAGGGGTATGAAAAATAGTTTACCGCGATTCAGAAAAATTACGTATTTGTAGAACGCCATCTATGGGTAAATAGATAAAACGTATAGGGGAGAGTGGGTAGGATTCGTACACTTTTTACTTTAAGCCACATAAAACAAAAACTATCCATTATTTAAAAATAACTTTAATGCTGTCACATACCGCACTTATCAGCCTTTAAGATGAATGATGTGTTGTTTCGATATAAGAAAGCATGGCGATGCTACGACAACTTTACTAAAATGAGAAAAACGTACCTACGAACTACCTACGTACTACGAACCTACCCCACACGTGGGGTAGGTTCGTACATAGGGTAGGGAGCTTTCGTACATAGTGGGGTACCTTCGTACAATGAGAGAAATAACAACTATTCAATGTAATATTATCATTGTTGAGATCACAATTAACACAGAATCAGCCCTTTTTTAGGAACAATTTATTATTTTGTGTACCTCAGTAGGTACTACAAATAACTACTTACTCTTAGTAACAAAAAACGTACCTCAGTACTAAAAATGACTACTTAGTCTTGGTAACAAAAACGTATCATAACTTTTCTCTTATTAATATAATAAGTAGGTACCTAATGAATCAACATAATAAACTTTACCATTACAGCAACAAGCCTTAGTCTTAAGTATTAATACATGTACTTTCCGACAGCATACATAGATAAGTCTTTCTCGAGGCTATAAATGTGGGACGTTCTCGCTGTCAAAGCAGATTTTGATGGTGCCAGTATATGTACCACATCTGTTATATTGACACGCCCCTCATCCTTGGTGGTGGGAAAAACAAATTTCCAGGAACCAGGCTTCTTCCTCATAAATGAAACTATGTATTCAATAGGACTGTACTTTATAAGCACTTGCCCAACATAATATAAAACAGTATTTTTTTTAGCAAATTTGACTAGCACGAAACATCCTTGGTTAATGTTCATAGACATAACTGGAGTTTCATCTTGAACATCCAATTGCTCGGACGCTTCTTCGATGGGAGAACAAGAACTTTCTCTTAAACTGATATTAGTTTCATCCTCAGAATCAGACTCGTCCTCACTGACAGGCTTGAAAGTTTTCTTTTGCCTCTTTGATTTAGTTGTCCTTACAGTTTTCTTCTGTCTTTTTGGATTGGTGTTGGCGGATACTAAATTTAATGCTCGCTTCATCTCCTTAGCCTTTTGTTTTATCTCTTGCTCTTGCTTCTTCAACTGTTTTGCTTTCTCTATTTCTTCTAGTCTTATTTTCTCCGGAGTATCTGTATATATTCTCGACTTTCCTTGCTGTTTCTCTTTTCCCGACTTTTTAGACTCAGTTCTGTCTACTATAGGGTAAGGCCGGATAACTTCTGGAGTTATTAGTCCTCCAGCAGGTAAAGTCGCCGGTGGAGTTGTAGATCTATGTAAGGAAGGTGAAATAGGCACTAAGCTCTCTAGGAGATCTTCTTGAGTAAGCTCCGTTTCCGATACATTGGCACCTTGACTCGCTGTTGAAATAGACTGCTCACCTTGTGCGGATTCTGACTGTGGCGGAAAAGAAGCTGATGTAGGGGCCAACCCTGGTGGTAAATCTTGTTGTTCCACATCTTCAACATTACCTATCTCGTCGATCTCTTCTGGAGCTGACGTGGACCCGGATTAGTATACGCTTACAGCTGCAAAGTCGTCGTCTCCGAAGGCTAGCTTATTAAATGGCCAGATTCCAGTCTTCTCAAAGGCACGTGTTATATTTCTCCCACTGAACGATTCAAAATAGGCTACTTTGGCAAGCTTCGGTATATTGTATATGTTTAGAGTTTTGCCCGGGTTATTCACATGCCAATCGTTAAATGCCACTTTCAATTTTGCCTTGAAAGGTCCAAATACACCAATGTCTAAGGGCTGAAGACGGTGAGTTGTATGCGGTGGGAACGAAAGGTAAACTATGCCATTGTCACGAGCATAGTCTACTGCTTCTATTGTGACGTGGCTTTCATGGTTATCAACCAGTAGCAAGATAGGGTTATCTTTTGAGCACAACGTTTTCTTCTGGATATGTTTCAACACCTCCAAAAATATAGTGGTATTTATCCAACCACTCCTTGTTGCCATTCCCAGACTACCTTCCGGAGCACCGTCCATAAAATGGTCTTTAAAATTAACCCTGGGGAAGATAAATAGAGGCGGAATTGTGTTGCCACTGGCTGATATGATTCCTCCAAATGTAACAAGTTCTCCTCTCTCAGCCGAAACAAGTTGACCGATTTGTTTTTGGTTTTTCTCAGTTAAAACCTTGGGCGTATTTAATACTGTGGATATCCCCGACTCGTTAAAATTGTAAATTCGGTCAGCAGTGAACTTGTATTTTACGTATACAGTCTCAAGGTTTTCGAAGAAATCTTTTATGGCAGTCTTATTGAATGCGAAGCACCTTGCGGCACTGGTGTTTTCTGGTTTTCTGAGGCTTAAATTTGTGCAACGGTTGCGAAAACTCTCCACCCAATCCTTTCCTGCCATTTGATTGTGATCCCAATTAGAAGGATAACGTAATCTATTAGCTTTTGCAAACTCGTACGCAAGTTTTCTTACTTGGACAATCGTCAATCCGTAGTGCATTTTGGAGCATTTCATTATGTACGTATTTAAATGAGCCTCTTCTTCTGCAGAAAACACTTGGTTTGAAGAGTATTTGGAACTGAAAACACGTACCTTACTATGTCTGTCTTCAGTAGCTGCTTGTTTATGTAACTTCGTCAAGCGACTTTCGAGCGTAGTTGGTTTTACGCCATATTTTTGCGCAGCCTTTCTGATAGATAAGGTTTTATTCAAAACTTCGTCTATCGCAGATTTCATGCTATCTTCGTCTACTTGTCCCGTTCTCGTCCCCTTTTTCACATACTTTCGCGGCATTTTGATTCTGTAATAATAATATATTCGATAAAAAAAATGTTTAATGCTATGCAAGTTAGTGTGGGGAGGATTCGTACAGTACGAATCTACCCCACTGCTAACTGCACGAAGGTACCCCAAACCAAAAATACAACGATTTAATTTAAAATAAAAATACCCGTTATAGTTATCAGAAAACAACTGCGTGCATTTAAGACCTCAATACCATTCCACCAACTAAATTGAATCACTTTTATAACTAGAGTAAAACTAATAACATTTAAACACGTTTCAAAGTGAATCCAAAAATTACTTTCGTGGAGCGAAAACATGAACGGGCCTGTTGTGTCGAAGCCGGGAGCCGCACTGCACCGCCGCTCCGCGCGTAGCCTATGCGTCCGAGTGGGAGTAACGCACACAAATATGAACACGCCAGTGTGCTGTATAGCTTAGATATCACTACTGTACGAATGCTCCTGTTGTACGAATGCACCCCACTCTCCCCACGCGCACCACCAACCACTAACGCGCACGTTTTGCGTTTTAGTAATTTTGTAATGTCTCCGAAACTATATGACCAATTGACATACTGTAAATAGCAAATCTTATCTCTATGATGTCCTTGTGATCATGAAATAATTTATTTTGATAAGGATTAATATTTTGTTGTTTAAATAATCATCCAAACTTAAAAAATAACTTTGTTTTAAAAAATACTTTTTTTAAACAATAAAAGAAGTATAAAAGATAAAAATATTAAAGATAGAAATATGGTGTCGCGGACTTTTTTGTAGAAATAATTAAGACAAACCAGGTTGCCATACACTATTTTCAATTTTAAGCAACTGTTTAGGCAGCGCATGCAAATAATTCTGTTTTATGAGGAATTTCTTTCAGGAATAATGGAGCATTCTGCCAGTGAGTTTTTTTTTTAACTGGGTCATTAGTTCCAGAGATTACCCCCTACATACAGACATACAAACTTACAAACTTTACCTCTTTATAATATTAGTATGGATAAGCTAGGTGAGGTCGGCGTTTCTTATCTGACTACTCTGAGACGAAAGGCCTAAACAAACTTAGAGGTTGCAGTCTCTTTTAAAGTCCAGACATGATTCTCTTGGTCAAGCCATATGAGAACCATGTAGATTAGTGTCTCAAAAGGTCTTTTGAGGAAAAGAACCACACTAATTTGAGTGGACCTGTCCAGTCAGTGCAAGCATTTCTCATTACCTCAGAACGTATGAAGCTCAACTTTTATGTACGTTATTATGAAATAAAAACATGTGCAATTCCACGTGGTAGAAGTCAAACCTTCAAAAATTTTGGCTTTAAGATAATGAGACAAATGTAAAATTTCGGGAAGAGGATAATTGTAATGATCATAGTGATACAAAGTTTGATAATTATTTTACATTTTTGTTGTGATGCCTTTTCTCAAGCTTTGTACTACGCATGCGCGCACAAACACGTAATAACAAACGTACAACGCTGAGGCACAAGCAAACTCCCACTATGCCTCGGTAAACACGAGTGGAGGGGTACGAAGCAGAGCACAAAGAGAACCACGAATATAAGAAACACTGTATAATGCTTCCTATCTCATTTACTCCCACGTTAAATCTTATGAATTTATGTGTCTGTCTCTTTTTTAACCGACTTCCAAAAGGGGGAGGTTATCAATTCGATTGTTTACTTGATTGTTGTCTTTGATTATTAATAATTTTTATTTTTCGCGTTTTACTGGGTAAGTTTGTAATTTATCTAATTTACAATAACCTAATGTTGACTACTCATCACCTTTTTACAAAATATTGCTTTTCCCGAAGCAGGGACGTTAATCGTTGAGGAGTTCTCCTGGTACTTCACCATCAGCTCCACTTGTCCATATACATTGTGACGAGCATAAATTGCTTGGTATTCATATTAATGTAATCGAATCGCAACCCGAGAAATACTTATTATTGAGTAGTTCCGGTGGCCATCTGTGGTCTTCATCATCAGTTCCACTTCACCAAATGGTGCTTTCCAAAAGCAACTGCACGTGTTATTACAAAAAATACCAAAATCGCTATATAGGTGTGCCTATAATGTTTGAAGAGTTCCCTCGATTTCTCCAGGATCTCATCATCAGATCCTGACCTAATGTCAATGGGACCATCTCGGAAGTATACTCTTTTAAACAAAAAATAATTTTGCAAATCCGTCTATTAATGACGGAGTTATGCCCGAAGACCCAAAAAAAAAAAACTGTCGCTTTTTCGTTTCATCGACTTTCAAATCACAACGATGCTGAAGAAGTTTTCACTTAGTAAAATAGAGTGATGGTGGCTAAGGAAAAAGATTTAGGGGATGGATTGGGGGAGGCCTTGGCCCAATAGTGGAACAGAGTCTAAAAAAAAAACAATGATGGTATGATAGTTGTTGTAAAGTTTGCTGTGTGGTGCTATGAATAAATGAATTGTGAACACCGTTTAGGTGTTCACAATTCAGTTTCCAATTTGCGATTTCGGAAAAGTAACTTCAATGCCTTCAGATTCAGATAAGGTTAAAGGGGCAAGTGGCTCTTGGTTCTCTTTTCAAAATGTATAGTGCTAAGCTGGTCAGCTGGTCTCTCATCTGGTTTGCTTCAGCAACATGTGAACACAAATAACTGACTTGTCCTAATTGGTTATTTCTTTCTCATAATATAAGTAGTAGGTAAATGATACTATAGTACGAGTACAAGGGTGTCATTACATTTCTTTTTCTTTTTCAATAGTAACTCTATGTCAACTTTGCCTTCTTAATTTATTGACATATTATTATTATTAACTATTAGTGATTGGCGTGAAATTGTTAATATACTTACCTTGACTTTATATTTTTATTTTGTTAATGCGATATTTGATTACCTCTACAATTTTGTATGTCTTCTGGCAGGACGTAGTATACAAGGGTCAACATTTATTTATAAAACATGTATAATTTTTACCCTATGTACACTATAAATGAATTGATTTGAATTTAATTTACACTAACAAGGTAAATATTTCTTCAAATCGAAATAACAAAGATGGTGGGGACAGACTTTAAGCAACTAGTATTACCTCACAGATTCACCAAAAGCTTCGGCAAAGTCCCAACGCGGCCCAGACAACAAGAAATCCTTACTTCAACGTAGACAACTTAGCTTACAGGCTCGCAAGAGCAAGCGGACCCGGGACATAGTGGTTGTCAAGCAACCCACAGATGAGCTGTTAGATGAACACATACAGAGACTGCAGGTACGACTAATTATAGCCTGTTCCAAAAGTATCTGAAGAAAGTGTAAACAAACCCTGTTCAGGTTAAATTCTTACACAATCCTTTACTAAAGGGAATAAGTAACACATTCAGCCTTATTTGTAACGTTTCAACTTTATATCTCACCACTTTTTGCAAAATTTATTGTCGTTATTGAAAAAAATCATCGCCGAAAGTGAGGTTATAAAATTAACCTCAACTGTGAAATGAAAAACATCTTTAAGGCGAGTTAAAGTTAGAATTTTGGATTTAAATATTCAAATAATCTTATCAAACCATTCAATTTGTAAGTGGCATTACTTGTTACATACTAATTGACATCCACAGGTATGTTTTCTGATCCATTTGTTTTCGTTTTCGTGAGATACTTTTGGAACAGACCGTAGTTATCATTTTATGATCGCTAACAAGCTCACAGCCTACGTGATGGTAAGTGCTCACCGTCACCAATGTACAGCTGCAATACCAGAGGCATCGCAGATGCATTGTCATCACAGAGAAAGTGTGAAATGTGTCCTTTGCCTGTATCAACACCGGCACCCCATACCCTTCAAGTCGAAGCACAGCGGCAGAAATATACTTAGGTGGTAGTACTTCCCCGGACCGTCCTTCACAAAGAGCTCTATTACCACGTTCACCTTAACAAGTCTTTGATGTGTTTTTCAGGAGATATCGACATTCCTGCCGATAATGAGGGGAACCCTAGGTCTACCCGGTGCACGGGACCCCGAGGTGTTGGAAGGTAAGCCATAATAATGTTGATTGATAAGCGTGTCCTGTCCATGTCGTATCTCGCCCGTGGTTTAATAGGTTCTCCATAGGAACCTATTAAACATTGGAATAGCCAAATAGTTTCTGACTGACCGATTCCGATTTAAAATTGCCTGTAAATGGTTTAATTGTAACAAAAGTTATGAGTTTGAGTTTCCGAGTTCTTCTGACATACATAATCAGCCTATAATGTTCCGACTGACCGACCGAGAGGAGGCACAGGCTTCCTCTCGGTGAGAGGGAGTGGACCGTCATCCACCATGTGGGCCCAGTGCGTGTTGGTAGATATCACATGCCTTCGAATGTCTGGTTCTAGGACAAGCCGGTTTCCTTTCGATGTTTTCCTTCATCGTTTTGAGAGCAGCGGTGATGAAAAAATGTACACTAAGTATAGCACGTGTCTGGGCTCGACCTTCAGCTCGTAAGTGGCGGCCGTCACCACTGGGCCAGCACTGTTCTACTGGGCCATCAGGGCTCTCTTCTGACATAGATCATCTTTATATTATTATCATCCTAGCCTTTCGTAAAAATATACAGTGTTATTCGTTGAGATTGGATTTCAGATAGAAATACGAAACTATGAGAAATACCATTTCTATGATGGGTTTCACGTGATGTGTATTGATACCTCTCTTCTTCTTAACCGCTCTCACTGCTGAGAATCGTGACTCCGTTTGTAATAGTCAACGGTCCTCCTCCATCTGTTACGATCACTGGCCTGGTGCGCAGTGCGGCGCTGATAGGTATCTTCGTATGTTAGATCCGATCACAATTTTAGGCTTCGCCCTCTAGGTGTTGGTACCTCTGCCGGCAATATGGCCGAAGTATCACTCGACACGTTGCAGGCAGGTTGGAGACAGTTGTTGTGCTTTCTCTAGTTTGAGTTGTTCAAAGATCGAGATATTTGTGCGGTGGGCTGTCCATGGTATCCTTAATAGGTGGCGCCGGCAACACATTTTGAAAGTATCAATATTATTGATATTTATTTTTTAATTACGATACACCAAAAAATCTTTTAATTTCAAGTAACTCCAGTTGACTATGGGGTCAGCGGCCGCTGGAAGTGTAGACTTCAAATATGAAAATCTTTTTTGTTTGTTTTATCGTCATTAGATATCGATACACATGACATCTGTGTAGTTTCGCTAGCTACTTTAAGGTGACCCTGTATAATTGTATATGTCTTGTGATATAGGTTTAGACTACCGTCCTTGGGTGAGAGTCACAACTCGCTTACAAGCTCATCTCGCCGCTTGCGCACATCCACTCGCCAGTATTGAGGTCGGAATAGCTGTCAAGATCAAAGAGGTAAGCGCTATTTATATGAATAAACTATGTTAAAAAGAAATACATACATCCATGAACCCTGATAACATAACACTTCTTTTTTGGGCAGTCGTGTAAAAAGTCGGCACAAATGTATGACACACAACCAATAGCTACGAATAAACAAATATTAATAGTAAAAACATGTTCCATAATAATTACACTCGCAACACGAGACATGGTTTTTGTAGAGCGTAACTGGTGACGAGCGATCTGACAGGCCGCTGCCGTATTTAGTCCATAATGGCTCCTACACACTATGCCGGCGGCACGTACCACCGGCTCACAGTATGAAAAATGACCTTAAAAGCGGTCATCCTCTTTTTATTTGTTTAATGGATACTGCGACGGCGGCACTGAAAATTTCGGGAATCAAGGAAGTGACACAACATTACTATTTAAAAATGTATTTATTGCTTTTTGAAGTATTCTCCGCGAAAATTGACACATTTTTCCATACGATGGAACCAATCATTGAAGCAACCATTCCATTCGGAAGTTGGGGTCTCCAAAATGGCCGTTTTGTAGGCGTCCACAGCTTCTTCAGGTGATGAAAATCTCTGTCCACGCAATTTATTCTTTATTTTAGGGAAAGTATAGAAATCATTAGGGCTTAGGTCGGGGCTGTACGGCGGATGGTCTAATAATTCTATGTTTTTTTGCTCTAAAAACTCTTGTTCTGTGCGCGGTGTGAGAACTCGCATTGTCGTGATGGAGGATGATGCGGCGGTTGCAGTTCTCTTTACGGAGTTCAGAAACGACCTGTGGCAAACAAATGCTAGCATACCATTCTGTATTAACCGTTCTTTGTCCCTCAAGAGGAATAGTCGTAACATGGCCGGTTTTGGAGACAAATGTGGCCTCCATTTTTTTTGCAACACTCCGTGAACGAACAATTTTTGTTGGCTTTAACTCATTTTCGAACACCCAAACTCGTGACTGGTTTTTTGTTTCGGGTTCGTACGCGTATATCCAGGATTCGTCACCTGATACGATGTTGTATACAGCATTTGAGGATCCTGCGTGGAATCTTTCGAGAGTTCTGACGCACCAAGTAACGCGAGCCGCTTTTTGCTCTTCACAGAGCGAATGCGGTATCCATCGGGAAAACAACTTTTTTACACCTAATTGTTCATGCAAGATTATTTGTATTTGACTCATGCCAATGTCTAAAGTTGCCTTAATTTCGCGGTATGTCACATGTCGATCTTCCTCAATCAGCTTACGCACAGCATCAACGTTTTCTTGAGTGACTGCAGTTTTTGGACGACCTTGACGGGGATCATCACTGAGCTTGACACGTCCACGTTGAAATTCAGCAAACCAGCGATAAATTGTGGTTTTGGATGGGGCTTCTTCACCAAATGCAGAAATCATCCGGTCAACACACTGTTTTTGTGTTAAACCACTTCGAAAGTCATAATAAATCATCGCTCTTGAATTTTCTCGAGTCAATTCCATTTTCTGAATGACTAAACAAGTTTGACAAAACCTTGTGACAAGACCGAGAATCTTTTTTTAAATAAATAAATGGTATTCGATTTTTAAAACCAAGGAGTTTTCAATTAAAAGGATTTTAATATGACAGGAACAGTGGAAATATTCCATTCCCGATACTTTTAGTGCAGCCCTCGTACAAACTATTTCAATTGTCAGAGTAGAACTCCCGAAGTGCAGATGTACTTAGAAACGAAGTTACGGCGGTTTTTAGTTTTCCATAAATCCAAAATTATGTATTAAAAAAACACATTATTATTTTTCCACCACATAGCAATGATTTTTTGGCATTAGACATAACAAAAAAAAAATTTTTTTAATAGAAGACGTAGGTAGGTAAATCAATTTTTTTTTTTTACTTAATCTTAGTGAATAAGGATTTTATATTAATACGACATATTCTACAGTATGTATTATTTAAAAAAAAACTCAAATCTTTATCTTACAAGATTTTGCAGGAAAATGCTTCTAAAATTTCATATTTATTTCTATGGTTTTAGGGTGCTCAACTGCTCAATACCAAATATTTTTATTATTATTTTTGTATGCGATAGAGATATCGTTGTGCATATTACATACTCGTACCTATCGTTATGATAGTTCAATAATCTAAAACACATTTTTTTTTTTCTTTTTCCGAGTCCTTGAATATTTGTATCGTCACTTTAGACCACTTTATTAGCATTGTGTTATCAAAAATTTTAAACTCATACTTTTTCACAAAAAATAAACAAAAAAAATACGATTTGGTGACAGACCTGAAAAGTTTAAAAAAAACTTAAATATCTCTGAAATCTTGTATGAGTAAGATTAGATATTTTTATGGTATATAGAAAAGATCCTAAGGAACCTCTGGTTAAATAATAAAATTCACATTCGTAAAGATTTAAGAGAAAAAAATAATTAAAGAAATAACACTAAAAACGGCATAGTTGGATTGTTGGACAATGTAGATAATTAATCTTTTCTTAATATTACATATAAAACAACTTTATTTACCTAGTACTTTTACATCACTGGCGTTTCTATGGTTCTTTTTGTTTCCATAGAACATAATGTAAATGGCCGTAATTTTGGTTGCAAAAACATCTAGACTTCGTGAGTTTTACTCTTACAATTTAAATAGTTTGTAGTGTCCATTAAACAAATAAAAAGAGGATGACCGCTTTTAAGGTAATTTTTCATACTGTGCGGCTTTTGCGCCTTCATTTAATTTTTTTTCATTTTTTTTTTCATACAATATTGCTGTAAATTGAGTACTTAATACAAAGCAATTAAAAAACAAAAACGCCTTGAAACACGTGCACTGTTCTCGACGCTTAACGTGGCGACACGTCGTGTCCGGGTTCGCAACAAGTCATCCTTCATCCTCGTTGAGAGGTGACACACGTGTCGATTTCTTACAGGGTTCTTTATGACTCTTTAAGTACAGTTAAGCGGATTAGGTTATTGTGCCGCTGCTTTCAAAAGACATGTATGCACTCTTTCTTTTTAATCTTGGAACATTTTAAACTGTCTTCTTTATATAATGTAACTTTGTGTCAATTATGTCCTATGTACTTTAACCTGGCGTGTTTGGTCTCCTGCACATTCCCTGCCTAAGTAGAAGTGTGTTGGAGGGCAGACGCACGGACCTTGCAGCTGTAATTTTGTAAACTAAGTTTTTTACTGCAGTTGTCTTCTTTATTATTAATGCTGCTAGTAATCTTGTGCGATTACGCTTTGGGTGATGATCAGGTCGAAACCTTTAATGTGAATCTAGTGATATACTGTGATTGTTACCTGTTGTAGTTGCCTTGTAATAAATAAATATTGTATTTTATAATCGATTTCCGCAAAGTCACGCCTAAGTCAATTAATTATTTTACAGTAATTCCAAAATTGTATAGAATTAGTGGCTCGTGTAAGAGCACCTTTACCGATTCGTGCTTGGCCTGCGTCGGCCAAGCACAAATCGGTAAAGGTGCTAAGCCCTTTTATAGCGCGAGCGCACACAGTTTTGAAGATTCTTTTAAATTCAATTTCACAAAGTTCTCTAGCCCAAAACAATTATTTAGTATGTTACATATATTTAATTATGTTTAATATTGTTATTTATTCCCAGGCAGACACAGAAATATCACGCTTGTACTCCGTGATGGTGGAGAAGCAGAGAGCTAACGCGCGCCACGCGGAGAGGCTGGCGCGAGTGCATGAAGTGTCGCACCAGCTCACGAGGTGCAACTCGCTGCTCAACCAGGTATGCACGCTACTACAACGGGTCAACAATACCCTCAAGAGCGTTCATTCTGAAAGTGGGCTACATCGCAATACCTGGCAAATATTTACCTGTTTTGATTAATTTGGCAATATTACTGTATGGAAATTTGCAATCTGGCTAACTAGTTAGCTAAAATATTAAGAATAAGAATAATTTATTTGTTCAAAAATACAGGGTGGCAGGGACATCGACGCGAAAACTGTTAATACATGGGTTCAGTACATGAATCTGAAAGCAAGCCCTACGTTAAAATTTTTCGTCGGTTATTTTTTATTTTTATGGCTGTTCCATACATTCTGACCGCGTACACTTGTCTTTAAAAGAGCTGATAAAAAAAAAATACCGACGATAATTTTCAATGCACATCTGCGTTGCAAATTTTCGTCGGTTCAGAATCTCTCGGACATTTGACAGCTATTTGCGACTTTGCCAACTTTTAGAATAAACGCTCTTAACTTTAAATACCCCGCAACTCCTGTGCCGCAGCGTCCTCCCCAAAAGCACAACGATACCGCGCGTTACATTGCGCGCTACCGCGACAACTAACAGCGATCTTTCACACCGAAAATAAAAGTCGTTTCCCAGCAATATTTTTTACTCAATGTTACTTAGTTTTATAGAATACGTGTAACGTATATGTAATGGGTACTTTTACTCCCTGTATCACTATCGATATAACATTACAAGTGGTATACTCCGACGAAGACTTAGGTATTTGTTTCATTTAGGTATTTCAGAATTCAAATAATAAAATCGAATGGTTCAATTAGGTAGTTATTTTTTTTGTAAATTTGCACCTTCTACTGATTCAGAGCAAGGGTGGATCCAGGATTTATTTATGGGAGGGGCACACGGGCCAGATAGATGAGAACCGTCTCCCGTATCTAGTACTACACTGTGCAGTTTTTAGGATTTATTCTTTTTCAATCACAATAACAATAACTACTTACAAAACATAATACAATTTTGGAACCCCGCCTCGGATAGGAGAGATTTTCTCTTGACCATAGATACGGAAATATGTCTTTAAGAATTAAGAGAATTTGGGCTACAAGAGTAAGCGAAGCGAGCTCAATAGTTTTAGAATCCCACCTGGAATTGGTTTGGTTACTTATTCTTTTGACCATTCATATTATTAACTAAATATTTTTCATGAGTTCTGGAAAGCTGTATAAAATTTAAAGGCGCACGCGCGAGGTCCCTGTGACGTCAAATTGAATATGGCGCCCTCTAGACGCACGACATAAGGTCAAAAAAAAAAATGGGATGCCATGTTGGCTTAGCAGTCCTCTGGTCCCGAGTACGAACTTTGCAACACTTTGAACCTTAGTAGTTTCGCTACTGCTGCTGAACAGTTGAAGATGTAGCCTAAGCAATGTCTTGGATATGGATATAGATATGCATTCAGGCCAGTCCATTCAGACGATTCGATTTTATTTTACTTAAACCATTTAGGTGCCCCGCACATGCCCCTGTGACACCGTCCCCCCCCCCCCTGTATTCGCCCTTGAGAGAGACCATGACCCGTTTTTTCACATTTCTGTCAAATTTGAATGAAATACGTTACATACTCAGACCAAATAAACAACCAAGATGACCAAGGCATGGCGCTGTTAACAGCGACGTGAGGCCGGGTTCGTAAACATGTGTGCACTTAGCGAGGTGTAGTTTGATTGTAAATGGTTATAAATGCGTGCGTGTGAGCGTGTATGCACAGAGCGGAATTGTAGTTTTGGCATTCACTGTTCGCAGCGCTATGTTATAGTTTAATGCTTTAATACGAAAAATTAATTCGATTTATTATTAAAACAAAAAGTTTTTTCTTCTTAAACGACTTAAAACTATAGTTTATAATTTACATTAATTTAATGTTATTAAACTAAGTTCCTTGTTTTGAGTTTTAAAGATATTTTATAGATGCTTTATGTTATTTTCAGACTCTGCAAGACATAGAGGAAATAAATGCTTTGCTACCAGAAGATAAACGCTTGGAACCGTTTGTGTGGAGCACATAACGATAGAGTATAAGCCTGTAACTATCCTACCTCAGGATAATGATAGCACATAAACAGCCAGAAACTATCCCAGTGTTGGGCAAAACCTCTGTATAATATACAGGCTCTGATTAAATTAACTGGCGAAACTTCAGAGATGTGACGTGTATCGATATCAACCTAAGCTTCACCCAATTGTGAGAAATGTGGAATTGTCGAAGACTTACAACATTTATTGATGGAATGTGTCCAATATGATTCCAGTAGAAATAATTTAGTAAGGTCCCTGCATTTGAACAGAACTCATGTAGGCATGTGCCAAATGGCGACGATGCGAATAGTTTGTTCAAGTTCACGGCCCACGGCTTGCGAAAGTACAATTTTGGGTACGATGGGACTGATATATGCTATGCGTAATAACCCCTATAAACAAATAAAGGAAAAAAAAGAAAGATATCAAATCAATGAAATGAATGAAAAACAAAATAATGTTTGATTTTTATAAAATTATACTACTTAAGTAATAACAGCTGCTCGGGGTCAACGACCGTAGTACGCATAAACTGAATAATAATTTTAGAAAATCATACATTTGTGCCTCCCTCCTCGGCTCCTCCTCCCTCCTCGTTCCTCTTCCCTCCTCCGCTAATTATTCAAATATAATTGTGGAAAATTCTGAAAAAAATATGGAGACAGAACTTAAGTACAATTTTAAACCATCATTGGTTTGTTTAAGAAAATAAGTACGTATAATATGTACTTTGTGTAATTTTAAATTACTTTGTTATTCTCAGTTCCTTTGAGAATTAATACTATGAAAATACAAACTTACTTTCGCTGTCGATTAAATCAATATTGTGCATGCGTTAATATTTGTCCTGACTACGAAACCCTTTAGTGCCTTTTCATACGTCCCGAGTGCCGGATAGCCGGCGCCGGGTACCCGGCGGCTAAGTGTATGGGCATGAACGTTATCGCATGAACGTTATCTTTACACGTACCGGCAAAGGATAACGTAAATGCCCATACAATTAGCCGCCGAGTACCCGGCACCGGGTAACCGGCAACCGGGACGTATGAAAAGGTACTTACTGTGTGTGGTCAAACACGCACAGCTCACGTTCAAAAAAAAAAAAATGATTTGACATCAATACCCGTCAGGTCTGTGAAGATTCACTAGTCAATTCAATGAGAGCCCGCATACAGCACGACCGTGTGAATGATATACTTTAAGACATGGTAGTTTATAGTCGCATGTTACTGTAACAATAAAGATGTATATAGTCGCATGTTACTGTAACAATAAAGATGTATATAGTCGCATGTTACTGTAACAATAAAGATGTATATAGTCGCATGTTACTGTAACAATAAAGATGTATATAGTCGCATGTTACTGTAACAATAAAGATGTATATAGTCGCATGTTACTGTAACAATAAAGATGTATATAGTCGCATGTTACTGTAACAATAAAGATGTATATAAATCACTAAGAAAACCTCAAAGTAATTATGTTTCACAATATAAGATTTGCACTTGCATGGCCGACTGCGCTAGGCTTGAATGTCCGGTCTCTACATAACACTAGCGTCTGCCCGCGACTTCGTCCGCGTAATGTTTCTTGTTTACAATAAAACAGAAGCTTCTAAAATGTCTTGTTCCCCCGACCCACCGCGTCGCATCACATCGTGTTCGTTTAGCTTTCTTTCAGACTCTTTTCTTTTTGCTCAGTTCCTTAGGATCTTAGCGTGATTTTAAATAGCCTATAGCCTTTCTCAAGAGTTGGGCTAATAAAAGCAAAAAGATTTTTTCAAATCCGACTGGTAGTTCCAGAGATTAGCACGGTCAAACAAACAAAAAACAAACTCTTCAGCTTTATTATTAGTATAGATATCTTATGGCACTCGGCAATAGTGTAGCTTAATATTAGTGAAATAATATTTGTAACCGGATCATTACTTCCAGAGATAACCTCTTACAACATACACTGTGGAGACGACGATCCGACAAACATTTACCATTCGTATATCTAATGACGTTCGCAGTCTGCATACAAACATTCAGTCGGTTGATTGGTAGTTTTTTTTCTTCAAATTATATTATATTATTATATAATTATATCAAATTATATATTCAAATTATTCCGACTGAGATAAAGTTATTTATACAAAATTAACAACTTAGACTGGGGGCTTACAATAATTTTTTTTATTTATAGAACTTTAACATGGTCGGAATAATATTCGAAATTTAAAAAATATTCTTTAGACTGTTGTTGAACATTTGTGAAATGTCACTTGAAATGTATTCAAAAAAAATTATGGCGGCGTGGCGTTAGTTCTGCTATAAACGTTGTTTGCTAAGGCCGATAGCTTTAGTAATAATTTACTTACAAACTATGTTAGTAATCTAACAATTTTACCTTTTTCTAATAGAGATTAGTTTAGATTTGGGAGGTGCGTTACCGTTTGCATATTCCGAACGTGGTTGACACTGCATGTTCCTGTTTAATAGTTTTGCAGAATACTATTACTACTTATTATTTTAAGTATAAATATGTTGTTATTTCAAACGTACAGCCAACCGCACGTTAGCAGTAACACTAGAACTGCAAAAACCGCCTATAGGTACTGATACGATATAAAGGCGCTGTCGAAGTCAATTTGTTACCATGGGCATGTGGTTGACTGTATCAAGGCTTAGATCTCATCATTATGTATCTGCATCTATAATAGTTACGTACCTACTTGTTATTTTATATAAGCATAGAAAATAAGTAATATATTATATTATTGACAGTAAATTTGTAGTTTTAGTTTTTGTGTTATCACCCTCTGACCTAGGGATGAGAATCTTGTCCGTTTCCTCAAACATGCAATGTCCACACACACAGCCAAGGTAGGTGGCCTCTAGTGAGAGTTTAGTTTTCCTCTGATACATACACTAGCTTTTACCCGCAGGTTCGCCCGCGTGGAAACCGGAAATTATCCCATGGAAACGTACTACCGGAATAAAAAGTATCCTATGTGTTAATCCAGGCTATAAACTGTCTGTCTACCTCATCCAAATTCTATTAGTAGCATAACATAATGATGGAATAGGTATCGTGAATTCATGCAAGCCTAGTACTTTTTGTTAGGTTACTGCTCTCAAAAATTGTGCACAACGTCTAATGATCGAAATACTATCTTTAATTCAAGCAGGCCTAGTACTTTTTGTGCTAAGTTTCAAGTTTACTCAAGTAATAAGATTTTTCATACAAACGAAATCCCCCCTTTTCGCCCCCTTAAAGATGGAATTTAAAATAACCCCTTCTTAGTGCTCCCCTACATTATAAAAGGAAGCTGTGTCCAAAATTTCACGATCCTAGTCACAGTAGTTTCGGCTAGGCGTTGATACGTCAGTCAGATTCTCGTTTAGAAGATGTATATAGCTCATGTACCCTGCGTGTATCCCACGGACGTAGGCGTAGGAAACTACAGAACGCCATCTGCCACGATCTTACATACTCCATTCGGCTCGTCCACGTTCTTGATCTGGGGCTGTATTATGACGAGGGGCTTTAACAAAAGCCACTCCCGTTCCAGTTTGAGACAGATGGAGTAACACGGGACAAATAGCACTATCCGTTTTCGCAATAAAAAAAATGATAACTTTAACACTTCATAATAATTTAACCTTTAATACGCCGTGATCGTTGAACTGTCGTGTACTTTCATACAAGGGTGAGTCTCCTAAACATCCGGCGTGTTGTCGTACGCCGCGTCAAGATGCTCGCTATGAGAACGTTACGTTGTGCTCTCTTTATAATACCTACACTGCTCTGCTACAAGCTACAAGGATATTTTGGCGCTCGAATGACATTGACAGGAGGCCGCTGTTAGTAAACGTTTTGTTAGTTCCGATTTTGTGACGGCGCCAAAAGAAGCTTGTAGCGCTGTTAACAATTCCTCCTCTGTGACGTTTACGTTGCCGCCAGAAATGTAGTTTAATAGAAAAGAAAAGAGCGACAAGTTACCTCCATCTGCTTACCTTTTTCCAACTATATTGGGGTCGACTTCCAGTCTAACCGGATGCAGCTGAATACCTACTAGTATTTAACATGGAGCAACTGCTTATCTGATCTTCACATTTCCACAATCCAGTTACTGGGTAATACGATACCCCTAGGTGAGACTGTTTGAAGCTTTCGGGCTTCTGACGACCCGTAACGACAATCAAAGATCCACGAATGAGAGCGTTGATATGTAAAGATCACCCATCCACGGACCAACCGCGGCAAGCGTAGCTAAACCTGATCGATCGACCCGCTACCTCCAAAATAAATAAAATAAAAACTACTAGATACAAGATGAACAAAACAATAAAAATAATGAGCCATGCGAGACGAAGTTCGTGTCCTTGGCCCCATAGTGACGTAACAACCAATCAATGGTAACAACAAGTCAATCAGTATTACATAATTATTATGGAAAATACCTTTTAAAACAACAACAACAGCACGTCTGTATTCCCCGAAGGGATAGGCCAGAGGTGTACGTACTTATGCTATTAATTGCACAATGCACAATTTGACTTTCAACCTGAACTTTCAACGGAAAGTGCAATCCTAAGCCTCAAGAATATTGTCCAATATTACACAATATTACACTGATCGTAAAACGCCGGTAAATGCATTCCTGGATCTTTCCAGAGCGTTCGACCTTGTGTACTACGATGTGCTCTGGAAGAAGTTGGGGGATAGGAATGTACCGGCTGAAGTTCATAAAATCTTGCAGTATTGGTACGCGAACTAAACTTCCAACACACTCTCTGGAACGTATGGGTTGGAGTGGGGGTTGACATATCCTGGGCTCTTCAACCTTTATGTTTATGACCTCATAGTCGAGCTCTGCAGCATGCGTGTCGGTTGTCGGGTTGGTGGTGTTTATATTAACAGCATCAGCTATGTGGACGACATGGTGCTGTTGGGCTCGTCTGCAGGTTCCATAGCAGAGATGTTGAAAGTATGCGAGGACTATGCTGCTGCACATGAGCTCGTGTACAATGTAAAAAAATGTGAGTAGGTACATGATCTTTCAGGCTGCCGGCAAATGCACAGACTATGCCCCGAATCTTACCCTAAATGGCTTGAGCATAAAAAGGAGCGAATACCTACATTTAAATATCTGGGGCACTTACTTACCGATGACCTTAAAGATAATGTAGATATTGATAGGGAGTGTAGAGCATTGGCGGTCCGAGGTAATATGGTGGCACGTAGATTCTCCCACTGTATCGACCAGTACCCTAATTACGTAATACACGATCAATCAGAATATTAATCGTTTTGAAACAGATTGCTAATCCATTGCTTCAAAAGTTCAAAAAAAATCTGCTCAACAACGTAAATAACGCAATGAATGTTGTTGAACTGTCAAAATGAAAACGATACGAACGATGAACGAACTGTAAACGATATAATCTATATCGTTTACGAAAATGTGCTGCGGAATTAGTCAACAGGTCAAGATAACACTATTCAAGGCATATTGTCAGGGTCTGTACACGGGGGCCTATGGACCAGCTATACCAAAAGGTCGCTAGATGTCTTGCGCGTCCAATATAATAATATTTTCAGGATGCTCTTGAGGGGCAGTCTCAAGAGTATCCTGAAAATATTATTATTTCTGTAGCGCGTCGGAAATGTTTGCACAGAATCGAACTGACGGCTTGCACGCGAACATTCGAAAAAAACTCGCATTATTAGTAACTAGAACACGGGCCAGTAGCAACAGCATTCTGAAAACAGTGTCAGAGTTTTTATTCTCCGATTTTGAGGCATTTTGTGATGAGGATGGCCAAGTGAGCAATGTGCACCTTACTTGGTCGTCTTGTGTGCAAAATGTTTCTATTACAAACTCAATAATAATAATAATTGGGTCATGCCGGTTTTGATGTACTCTTTCGGCATACTCAAATTGACTCAGACCGAACTTGACGCCCTGGATAGGAGGGTCCGTACACTGCTGACCGCAAACCGGATGCATCACCCACGATCATCGGTGATGAGATTGTAAATCCCGCGGAAGTGCGGGTTGAGGCTTCTTAAAAGCGAAAACCCTCCACAGCCGCGAGGTGTGCAATATCAGAGAATATTTTTAAAAGCCGAAGTGGGTATGCACTGTGATGTGGTGGCAGTGGACATGGGGCTCACCCCACTCTGGCACAAGCCTGTGGTATGTACTTACTACAGATGACCGTAAGGAGGTATGAAAAGCCCTGAGCTTCACGGGCGCTTCTATCGGGCTCTTCATGAGCCCGTTGTAGATTTCCTAGCGTCCGTATCCTGGCTACGTTTTGGTGACCTTTTTGGGGAAACTGAAGGTTTCGTGTGTGCAATTATGGACGAAGTTATCTTGACGAATAACTACCGGAGACATATTAACATGTTAAAATTAGTATTTTTGTTTAAGCACAGTGGTCTTTTTTTTTTTTTTAAGTATCTATTGTGACACTGTAGCAAATTAAAGTATTTATATTGCTGTGCCCTAGCAGGGTTCATGTATGGAACCTCTACACTTGTAACAACTTGTAACAACTTGTAAACTACATGATTATTATGAAGACGGGACGGTGGACGTGGGTCGGGCCGGTCGGGGACGCCACCGTCCGGGTGAGTCCATCAGACATATTATCTCTGGTTGTTCTCGTCTGGCTAACGCAAAAGCGATCCATCAGAGCCATGTTTGGACTTCAAGTAACGGACAGTTGTGAACCATATTTCAGAAAATACAAAATTCTGACGCTCCCTGGCTTTTTATACCTATTTATGAAGCTGCCTTATTTGTAAAGTTAAATGAACACTTGTTTCCCCACCTATCAGATAATTGTTAAACGTAACAGGCGGAATGATACGAGTAGGTATGTTACGAGGACGGAGAGCCAAAACAGCTTTAATGTGGCAAGAAAAACATAATTATTCTGCATATACCCGCAAGTTTATAACAAAATTCCAAAATCAATATTAAAGAGCTAAATAATTTAAATGGATTTATAAAGAAACTGAAAGACTTCCTATATATTACCTAAATGTTATTATAATTAAACGACTACCTGAATTATACTTTGACATCTTATTTGAATTGTTTAATGTTTTACACTTTGACATCTGAATAAATTGTTTTGTGTTTATGATATTATTATTAACTGACACACCTAAAATTGTAATTTTAATTCGTAATACTAACCAGGAAATGTTAATACTAACCTAATAATCTATATTCTGTAATAAATGTATGTACCTAATATTTGCACGCCACACTTGGCAGAATGTGATGATACCATTGACTAATCTTAAGACCATATAATTAGTATACTCGTATTCAGTGCTTAAATCGTTTTTTAAGAAATATTTTAAAAATTTATTTAATATTTTGGAAATTTTAATGAACGAAATAATAATATGGATGTAGGTACGGGTCCCGCGGTACTAAGGAGCTGCTCCTCATCGATATGGCCATTAGACAACAGGTTCGTCATTCCCGATGGGATCGGTCGACATGTTGGATAGGTTATAAGAAGGCCTATGATTCGGTGCCCCATACATGGCTCATGAGGATGCTGCAGTTGTATAAAGTACGAGTAGATGCAACTCTACACACCTTCCTGATGAATGACAAGACCATGAATTTTAACATTTTTAATACAAAATTAATCAATTTATCAAATGCTCAAAATGAGTCCCTTCCTGTTGAATACAACGTCGCACTCTTTTGAATATTTCGCTTTTGTCTACGAGTATAATTTTGAGCATTTGATAAATTGATTAATTTTGTATTAAAAATGTTAAAATTCATGGTCTTCCTTTTATTTGTGACACTATGTTATTTAGAAAAAAAATAATCCTTATGATGAAGCCTTTCGATCGGTAGGTATGATAAAGGTGATTATTTTTCTCATGTAACGGGTTCGATTCCCGGTTCAACCATGTAATTATTTAAATATCTATGAATGCAGTTTAAATTGTTTTTTAAATTCAAATAATGTCTTCTTTCAGTAAAATGTTCCATCTACAATATTCAAGGTACTTTCCCTCCATGTGGCATTTACGTGGGACGCCCTGTATATTAATAGCCTCTGCGAAATTAAGCTTGAAAATGGACGTGTTTTTTCCTATGCAGATGACACAGCCATTGTTTTCACTGGAGATACCTGGGAATCTGCATATAGATATGCTGAAGGGACTAATAAGGGTTGCTGAATGGTTAAATTATTTTTTACTAACACTAAACACCTCTAAAACGAAATATAAAAGCATTTACAAACCACAACAACAGTCAAAAAATCTTGTTGCAACAGAAGTCTCGGTTAAAACCTCATATGCAAAAAGACAGTTCACCAGACAATCCGCTTCCATCTACAACAAATTAAATATTTTTTTAAATATTTATCCCAAGACTTATCGAGAATGTAAAAAATCATTAATAGACTGGCTAAAACGCAAAAGCTATGACGACATTGAAACTCTTTTACAAAGCACCATGCGATAATTTGGCAATAAGCGACACTCACTCACACACACTCACTCACACACCCATATACACACACATAAACACACACACACCTTTCTAGATATAAGTTGAATTTATTTTTATGTACACTCCTACATTATTATTGTTTCTAGTTTTAGAAGAGCGGGGTCTCCTAGCACAGGTATTATGTAAGATTAAAATAATATTGTAGAAGTTTGTATAGATAAATAAATTTTATTATTATTTATTATAACAATTTGTACTGAAGGTAATCGAAACTTTCAGTAGTGCCACCAGGATGGAATTTGTGTGTGGACAAATGTGCAGTCATCCATGTAAAGCGAGGAGGGATGGTGGAATCCGGGGGAACCCAACTCTCGGACTCTAGGTATACACCTAAGATCCCTCTCCTCAATCGAAACCTACAAGTATTTGTGTATGTCGGAAGCGTTAGGTATCAACGCTGCTGACATGAAGCAATCGCTTAGGGAGCGCTTCTGTGGCCGCCTGAATAAAGTATTAAATAGTCTTTTATCAGGCGGAAACATGGCGCGCCTTCAACGGTTGGGTCATGCCGGTTTTGATAAACTCTTTCGGCATACTCAAATGGACCCAGACGGAACTCGACGCCCTGGATAGGAGGGTCCGCACACTGCTGACCGCAAATCGGATGCATCACCCACGTTCATCGGTGATGAGACTTTATATCCCGCGGAAGTGTGTTATTGTGTGTTATTCTACTCTAAATTATTGTATGCCAGGGTCTAACTATAAACAAATAATGGCATCAGTAACAGGAAATGTATATAATCCTAAAACCAACATTACTGTATTTGTAGGTAATAGCTCTAATGTAAAAAAAGAAGAAAATACTGACTGTGTAACTGAGTTGTTAAAGTTAAATTGCAGTAAAATAATATTGTGTGCTTTCCCATATTTTGAAAGATTGACAAATAGACAAAACAATTATATTCACATGCTTAATAAGCATATGCACTTTTTAGTTAGTCATTATAGTGACAAATTTGTATTTCTTGACACCAACATTTTTGTTGAAACGCTGAAATCGACTAGGGGTACTGTGTATCTGCCTGTTAGTTTTAGACACATAATAGCACGGCTATTAGCTTTTTATATAAACTCAGACATAGGTAGTATGTCGAAGTCTTGTGTTATTAACACCATCATGATTAGTAATAGTACTAATAATAAGGTAGTGAGCCTGAATAAATGTAGCTCAAATGCTATAAATATTTATACAAATTGTACGAAGGAGGCTTCATGTACCTCACTCACTATGAGCTCACTGCCTTGTGATGACATTGAAGTCTTGGGGTCAACTCCGGATTTAAACTAGTTTGTAAGACAACAGAAGGTACCACTAAGAATATTCTTATAACTAACAACAACAAGGTGTCTTCTGGCTCTAAAATAAGTTTTTATCGAAAAGGAGATGAGCAGAATGCCTTGAAATTATTTCATCAAAATATTCAAGGTATTTCTTCAAAATTATTAGAAATTGAAATGTTTTTAGAAAAAACAAAGTTTGATATTGTTTGTTTTACTGAACATTGGTTAAAGGATTACCAAATGCTAATTAATTATGTCAACTATAGTATGGGCAGTTCTTTTAACCGTAAATCTATGCTGCGTGGAGGATCTCTAATCATGATAAAAAATTGTTTAAAATTTAAGCAACGTAATGACATAGTTGGTTTATCAGTTGAACATTGCATCGAACTGTCCTGTGTTGAGTTGGATAAGCATGTTGTAGTGTGCGTGTACAGACCCCCTAATTATCAGAACTTTTCTTTATTTGAGTCAATAATGGAAGATGTCCTAGCGAAACTTGCATCCAGTAACAAAGCTGCAATTATTTGTGGTGATTTTAATATTAATATTTTGGAAGACAATTTGAATAGCAGTAGATTACTAAGCCTTTTTAAATCGTTCAATTTATTTAGTATTTTTACAGAACCGACTAGAATAACTCCAACTTCTGCTACTTGTATCGACAATGTCTTCTGCGATTGTGATTATTTAGCTAAAGCCATTGTAAATTATTTGCCGTCTGATCATAGTGGACAAACGGTAACTTTTAAGTTCAAAACACCTTTGCAAAAAGTACAAATACAATTTCGACCAATAACAACTGGCAAATTAAATAGATTCAATAGTACCCTAAATAATAAATTAAACATTCTGGGCCATAATATGGTCAATGCAAATCAATTGTATGAGGATTTCTTTTCAGTAGTCGACACTGAATTCAATAAAACTTTTGAAAAGAAAACAAAAAATATTAGCCCTCATTTTATATTTAGTGACTGGGCAACTAGAGGTATTAGGATAAGTAGGGAAAGACTGTTCGAACTGTATGGCCTTAAGCCTTACATTAAAACTGAAACTTTCAACAAGTATGTTGCTACATATTCCAAAATTTTTAGAAAACCTGCAAGATAGCTAAAGCCCTGTATATTAGCAACAAGATCAAATCAGCAGAAAATAAAATAAAAACAGTTTGGAAAGTTATAAATAATGAAACGAATAGGAAAAAAATACGAAACACTGAGTACACTTTGGAGACTTCACATGGTGCCATATGCTCTAACTTAGAAGTAGCTCAAGAATTTGTACGTTTCTTTACTGATATTCCATCTAAAACGACGGAAGCTTTAAATTCTTCACCCGATGTCTCACTTTATTTATTAAGAGCGAACGTTGCAGGCTGCCCGGTTGAATTTGAATTTAAACATATAAACCCTATGATAGTTATAAAAGCATTTCGGCAAATTAAAATAAAATTGACCGAAGATCTATGGGGATTATCTATCAAAGTTTGTACATCCATAATTGAAACTATAGCACCATATTTGGCTTTAATATTTAATTTGTGTGTGGACCAAGGAGTCTTCCCGGATTTAATGAAATACAGTAAGGTGATTCCACTTTTTAAATCTGGGGACAGTAAAGATACCAACAATTATAGACCAGTATCCGTGCTGCCGGTATTCAGCAAGGTGTTCGAAAAGGTAATGCTCAATCAAATGCTTAATCATTTTAACACCAACCATATCTTACACGATCAGCAATATGGGTTCACCAAAGGACGTTGTACGACTGACGCCGGTGTCACCTTATTAAAACACATATTCACAGCGTGGGAGGAGGCCCAAGATACCATAGGAATTTTTTGTGATCTGTCCAAAGCAATTGACTGCGTAAATCATGAAACCTTACTCTTGAAACTTAAGCATTACGGACTAGGTAAACTTGCGCTTAGTTTGGTAAAATCTTATTTTAAATGATAGACAACAGCAAGTACAAATTAATGGAATCAATTCACTCGGTTTAAAAGTAAAAATGGGTGTTCCACAAGGCTCGATATTGGGTCCTTTCCTCTTTTTAGTATATATTAATGATCTACCCCATTTATTAAAAAAACAACCACAAATGGTGTTATTTGCTGACGATACTTCTCTAATTTTTAAGATAAATAGACGTGCATCAAATCTTGACGACGTAAATAACGCCCTACTACAAGTCCAAAATTGGTTCACTGCTAATAATTTAGTATTAAATGGGAAAAAAACGAAATGCATAAGATTTGCTTTACCGAATGTTAAAAGTAGTGATTGTGACATAGTATTGAATAGGGAGAAATTAGAATTCGTCGATAAAACTGTTTTCTTGGGGATTACGCTCGACTCAAGGCTGCAATGGGGTCCTCATTTAACATCTCTTGCAGGACGCCTAAGTTCAGCAGCATATGCTGTGAGAAAAATCCGTCAATTTACTGACGTAGATACCGCGAGGCTAGTCTATTTCAGTCACTTTCATAGTATCATGTCTTACGGTATTCTACTATGGGGACGGGCTGCTGATATCGAGTCTATTTTTATTCTGCAGAAAAGAGCTATCAGAGCAATATATGGTCTCCGCAGACGCGATTCTCTAAGGGAACTGTTTAAAGATATTAACATCATGACGGTACCTTGTCAATATATCTATGAAAACATCATGTACGTTAGGAAAAATCTAAGTCTTTTCAGTAAAAGAGGTGATAGACACAATTATAGCACTAGAAATAGGGAACAATTAGTTCAACCGGGTTTCAGACTGGCTAAAGTTGACTCAACCTTCATGGGGTACTGTTTAAAATGTTACAATAAAATACCTCCCCACATACTCCAATTGAATGAAAGGAATTTTAAATCTTGTATAAAACGCACACTATGCTGCCAAGTATATTATAAGTTGGGGGATTACATCGTTGACAAAAATGCTTGGCTCAACGCTGGTCCAGCTCCACAAGGCGCATAAACTAATTGATTGGCATTCGAAAATATTGTTGGAGCTGCTGAAGATTGTAGGACTATCTTTAGATTGTATAAATTCAATTTCATAGTATTATATAATTGCATAGCACATGTGTGAGCACTATGTACCTACTTTAAAGCTACCATTTACTGGGTACCTACGTCTTTCATTGACCTAAATGTGCCCTTGCGGCTGAGAGTATGTCATGCTCACTCAAATGTCTCGCTGGTGGTGGCGTGTGTGTTGGATCATAAAGTTCCCTTCAAAATGGTTGAGCTAAATGGTGCTGATCCATGCGTCATGTTCGTGAACGGGCGCCGTCAGTGGGGACTGGTCATCTCTTAGCTGCCAAGGCTTATTTTGAATTTATTTTAATTTTTGAATTGTTTTTTTCTTTATTACGGACGCTTTTAACGTGCACGTCTCTCTACATTGTTCTCACATGTATAATTACAACATGAATGATGTAACCAATATTTTGTAACAATATTCTGATTTAAAAGAGTGTCCGTGGAGTTTCTTGCCCGTTCTTCTCCATAGGAACCTACTACGCGTTGGAATGGGCAACTAGCTTCATATTTTTGACTGACCGACCCCTTGACAATTCAAAACTGCCTGTAATTGGTTTATTTGAAATCATAATCATAAAAGAATTTCGAGTTTGATATAAAGAAGCAAATCACTAAGTTTCTATAGTATACACTCAGCTTAACAACAGATCACGAATATTACGTCACACAATAGTAACACACGGTATCATCCGTGAATCAAAAATACTATGGACATAGCCAAAAAAAATGTATTGCTGTGAGTTATTGGTATTTATTTGGTAATCAAATAGTCTACAACATGTACTATTTAAAATAATATAGTAAACTTGCGATCTTACCCTAATTATCAGCTCTTAAAAGTACGGAAATCTCTCGAGACAAATTTTCAGACTGGTTGATGTTCACTTGTAGTCTAGTCTGTGCTTGTAGTGAAAAATAAATGGCGCTTTTTTTCCGGCGGTTGGCCAACCTCTACTATGTTGTTGCCATGACCCAAAAATAGTTTTAACGCGCTTGCATTCTCATTATTTTCACAGATAAATAGTAACATACGTGAAGTAACATACGGGAACGAAAAGTGAGACACATTTACGTACGTATTTAAGGTATTACTAACATTATGGATCTGAAATTAATTAATTAATTAATACCGGCACCTCTCAAGCTAGGAGTCTGCATTTGCGCCTTGAGATGGCCATAGGCTCGCTGCCATTACATTACACTTAAGGCGTTCCCCCACCGGGAGCATTTGCCTGTAATGTAACGTTCAGAGTCGAGCATTACATCAGTGAGGCAGGAGAACCGACCATTACAGTGCGCAATGTCTGTAATATTTAATCTGAAATGTTACATTACAGGCGAATGCTCCCGGTGATCCCAGCACCTTTAATGGACAACAGCGGTGGCGTTATGGAGGAGGAGTAAGGCACTTTAGACCGCACGTCAGTGGTAACAAATCCAGTATAAGCTGGCCTCGCATTCTATTGAAACTCTGTACCTACTAAGCTAGGTGAGCGTTACCACCGACATGCGGCTTAGCTTACCGTATTGCCTCTGCCCAGCTCCTTCGGGACACGGCATCAAGACTGCCTCGTCGGTGTAGTGGTCGCAATCACGACTGGAAGATAATGACGTGGTCCTGTGTTCCTGACTCTTGGATTCAATCTCCTTGGTCGGGCAGTGTTATTGGGTTTTACCATTAAGAGATTCTCTGCACTATTCATCATACATGATTCTTTGCGGCTCTGGTGTTTGGATGTGTGCCCGGTAGAGTGAAAGAGCAACAGTTGTGGGTGACTAAAGGGGTGGTATAGGTTCCTGTACCCAAGATGGCGTCGTATTTTATTGACTTGAACTCTTTACTGCGCTAGGGCTAGGTCTGTTCAAATTCTTACCACCAACCTGCGGTTTACTGTACTTATCTGCAGAAACATCAGACTTATCTGCAGAAATGTTGGTGAAATATTATTACACTTCTGCTTCAAGGAATTCAAAATATCTTAGCGTGACCAAGGCAATCTAAATTGTTTACTAATTATTGTTTGGTAATTAGGTACCTGTAATATTTACAATTGCGCGCCCGCACCCATTTCTGTAATGTGCAGGAATCAGCATGGTATCAAGTGCCTCATCGTTTGCGGAACAGCACCACATAAAAAACCTTCACTCCGGTCTGGAGTCGTCCTATGAATCGCCACAGGAGCAGGGTTTCCTTTCTCGAGTCCGAAGTCTTTTGAAAGACCTGCTTACCTAATTTGAATTGTTGTGCCAAGGGAACCCACGACAATTATAAATTAGGTACCATCATCGTCTGTCTAGCCAGAAACACCTACATGTCATATGGTACTTCCCCAGAAGACCTCCTTCACAAAGACCTCTTACTTACCCCTTCCGAATAATACAGACATGCGTGAGATTCAATGTATCTGACCGCCTGTTCCCAACTATGTTGGGATCGGCTAACAGTCTAACCGGATGCAACTGAATACCAGTATTTTACATGGAGCGACAGCCTATCTGACCTCCACCCGAGAGATGACCTCTTCCTGAGATTATGTTACAATTATATTTTGAAGTAAAACCAAATCTTCTACACAGCTCACAGGGAGTAACTCTAACTCAATAACCACACAGTTTTTGTATATTTTGTCCGTCGCCATATTCCCCGTATTGTAGCACAAATAACTAACTCGTACAGTCGAACAAACTATTTGGTGTAGGTACACCAAATAGTTTGTGCACAAAATATACATAGGCAAAAATATGACTTAATCATCATTTCACCAAACTGGCAATATTAATTTTTATTGTGTTTGTAATAACTTTGAACCAAAAATTCGAAGGCATGTGACATCCATACAAGAGGTTGGACCTGCACTGGGCCCGCCGGCGTGGTGGAATATAGCCCACTCCCTCTCACAGGGAGGAGCCCTGAGTCACAGCAGTGGGAACATTATATCTTTTATGCATTTTTTTTTTAAATATTTGTTTATTTATTTTAAGTGGACCTTAAAAGTAGGTATCATATTTATGCAAAGTAAAGATATTCTGTTCTCTATACGAAATAGTTTGTTCTCGTGTACCTACTTAGGCTAAGCTTCTCAAAGCGTATAAAGGTGCGCGGTTGCGACAGACGAGCGAACTGGCCGCGCTCGCAATCGTGTGGCAATGTGTAGTGCAACGCGCAGCAGTCGCAGTAGCCCGTCTAACACTTAGCCATCGTGTAGTGCTCAAGTTAACTCAAGTCATTCACGAGGAAATTATAAAGTTTTTTTTGGAAAATTCGTGTTTTTAAATGTGAGTACCTTTGTAAATCTTATCTTTTAAAAATATTGGCATATTTTTTTTGTGATTCTCGTTTTAGGTGTAAAAGAGTTGTTTTAAAGTTAGGTGAACCTAGTTAGTATTTAGCTAATTACTTTGCTCTTTTATTATGGAACTGTGATAATCATGAGGTATTTTATTACTTAAATGGGGTTTAATATAATTTGTCTAATTAGATACCTATTTCTTTAAGATAAGGTATCGAACTGTTGTCTTTTGGCATTCAATCTTTACATTTTAAGTGAAGCTAATTATTATAATTCTTTGTTTCAATCGTCTTGTGTGCAGGCACTTATTACAAATTCATGCCGAAATGAAATCTAAATGTTTAAGTATACAATTCCCTGTCCGGTCTTAAGTACATAGGTAAGTACATAATACAAAGTTCATCTAGTCAGCCGATCACGAAGTTAACACTTTGGTCCTTTTTTGTAAAGTTACATAAGATAATATATAATTGTTTGAACTTATTGAGTCGTCCTTGAGTGTTGTTGTCGTGTTGTCATAATAATAAAACACGTTTAGACACTACGTTGCAAAATTATCGCGTTTTGAACCACTTTTTTAAAATCGAGGTTTTATGCACTGAAATAGTAGCTATTATTATTCCTTTCATGTGTAAAAGAACGGCATGGTATCCAGCTGCATCCGGTTAGACTGGAAGCTGACCCCAACATAGTTGAAGAAGAACGTTTTATCCGGCGATTTTCACAGGATTGAATTTTCGGTCGATTGGCCCCCCTGGCCCCTGGCCCCTGAACGTACCTATCTACGAGTGCCTAGATCAGAGCCATAATTGATTTTTTATTGTGTCTACAAATAATTACGACAGGTACCTACATAACTAGGTACATACAATGTTCACATATGTACTAATGTTATGATTGGATTTGTGTTTCAAAACAAGTTGTACCTACCTAAATAAACCTTCCTACAACATTAATTTACTTGAGTACACATAGCTAATATACCAAAGCTCATAGAAACAATATTTTACAATTATTGTAATCATTCTATCGTACACGAAGAGATAAAGCTGAACAGACGAATCTGATTCACTTGATCTGACCACGGGACTGACGGTCTGACCGAATCTGTTCATACGAAATGATTGAATCAATTATATACTTGTCGATGGGTCCCATAAGTAGCCACACATCATCATCTGCCACTCACATCATTCATGAAGACACGGAAATAACAGTCTGAAACTGGAAGTGCCAACATGCAGTGATCAAGCGTGGTGAACTTATATGGACAGGATCAAAACTGTGGCTTATAGAACTAAATAGATGAAATAGACAAAAAAATAATTAAGTACCTACCTACAGGGTGTTCGGCAGAAGGTTGAACATACGAAAATGGCGGATCCGTGGGGCCGTCTACTACGTTTTTAGGCACAATAACAAGACCCAGGCCACAAGGATTTTTTTAAATGTTTTTTTTTTTTTTTTCGGAATTTGTCGTTGCCAAAACTTCAAACGTCAATAATTTCATATAAAAACAACAAAACTGGCAACATTTTATTTTTATCTTCATCTAAAGTAACTGTAGAATCTGTTTTCATTTATTCTAGTTGTTTTAAAAGAAATTGTGCATATTGCATACCGTTAGATTGAGCATGAACCAAAGATGTTTTCCTAAAATTAGAACTGCTGTATCATTGTTAGTTTTTTTTTCAACGCAGTTCAAAGTCGGGCTTTCGATATTTATTTTTTATTTGTTTGTAGTTTAAGGGCTCTTATTTACTTTTCTAGCAATCATCTGCGTCAAATACGAATTTTATAAGATTCTACAGTTACTTTAGATGAAAATTAAAATAAAGTGTTGCCAGTTTTGTTGTTTTTAAATGAAATTATTGACGTTTGAAGTTTTAGCAAAGACAAATTCGGAAAAATAAATTTAAAAAAACATTTAAAAAAACCCTTGTGGCCTGGGTCTTGTTATTGAGCCTAAAAACGTAGTAGACGGCCGGCGGCCCCACGGATCCGCCATTTTCGTATGTTCAACCT